>CM057343.1:262980925-264180925 GCA_030015575.1 Agapanthus africanus | reverse complement strand
GCAAGCTTTTCTATTTCAAGAAGAAGAAGAAGAAGAAGATGAAGCTAGTTATGATAAGTTCTCATTAAAAATGAAATAGAAAATCAATACTTATCATAACTTAACCTTGGTTAAGTGTAGAGAATATACCATGGTTAGTTGGGTGGGTTAGGGTTAAGCATAAGGACAAGAATGGTAGCAAAAGTCAAGGGTTCATGAAGCATCTTATAAGAAACAAAAATGCCACCATTCTCATTTAAACTTATCCAAATAAATGAATAAACAAATAAATGAACAAATAAAAATGCAAAACCCTAATTATCATAATAACCATGGTTTAATTCTATTCACTTAACCATATGATCAAGTATCATCAAACATGATACAAAAATGTGCACAAAAGTATATCACATATACAATGTGCAATCCAAGTGAGAAAAATCCGTTTAAAGTGAACCAATACTAGTCAATGCAAAGTAATATATCAAATATATAATTATACATTAAATCATTAAATCAACAATTGATTCAATGATCAGGTCATGTCACACACGACCGACTAGTATTCAATGTATCGGCTTATCGAATCGATCTTCGATTCGATAACTAGGTTATATCGCATACAACCATTCGAAACATTAATCGCGAGAATTAAATACGGTATCACATACACGCATCATTCTCGGTCCCGCACATATCTCATATGCGCTCCTATTTCGTTTCGCTTGAACCAGGAAACCTCTGTGTAGGACTCTAAAGACTCGTCAATACGCCGGTAGCAGATTATGATCATATCAAGCACCCACAAGCCGCAAGCGGTCTGCTAAACGTAACGGCCACCCGGGTATTGAGCGATCAGAAGATCGACGAGCTAGCCCGCTCACACTCCTGCGAATCCGACCAGTAACACCTAACGTACAGTCCGGTCTCTTCGTCTGATATGTCACATATCAAGTCTAGGGGTGGTAAACGTCAGACCCCAATAACCTGATATGTCGTGCCGATGTGAGGCTCGTAACGGGTCGAGAAACTACTGGTAACACTTACCAGCAAATCTCTGATCAGCCCTGGCCAGGGACTTTCCTGTTACGGCCAATCGAGCACAGCGCAACATCAACCCCCAATACCGGGAGAGACGAAACCCCTCCTATCGCTCATTGCCTCCATGTGACTCGGGACTGTACCCAAAGACCACCGTTTTGCACGCCCTCATGGACGTGGTAAGGTGGAGATCAAAGCACAGTGGGAATCACACAAGACTCTATGACGATCTCGGGTCTACAGACTAACCTGTACAAGTGTCACCTGAGAACTGCCATCTGACGTGAGGTATAATACCATCTGGGAGTTCTCGGCGAGTCCGTCCAGTGTACCCAGTCTCCACTGAGCACCCGTATACCATCTTTGATGTCAAACACCAATGGATATAGGATCATCCATCGCCCATCTCATGGGTCGAGAAGCATACACGCTAGTCTACACTGGTATATCGATACCCCGTCTCGATACACCCACGACTAGGGAGCTTGAAGGATGTACTTATGGACTACCATGTCCCCACTAGTATGATCTGCATCATAGTCCAGGTAGTCAAGTACAAATCCTAAGGGCTTTACCAACATGTAACTATAAGACAGTATAAAGAGACTAGTGTACATGTTAAGATAAAGAGCAACCAGATAGCATAGTATCATGTCGAGCAAGAAAGTCATCTCTATATATGTCCAAGCATCCAATATAATATACATCATCTGTACAATACTGGCCTCTAGGGCATACATACAACTAACAATCTCCCACTTGCACTAGGGCCAGCTGCTGTAGTATCGCATACCGAGCATCCCGAAGAGTCTCTCAAACTGTATCTGGGGAATGGCCTTCGTGAGTGGATCCGCAGTGTTGTCCTTCGTGTCAACCCTCCTGACCTCGGTCTCCCGGCGATCAACTATCTCCCGGATCAGGTGATACCGCCTCAGAATATGCCTGGATCGCTGATGGGACCTGGGTTCCTTGGCCAAAGCCACTGCTCCATTGTTATCGCAATACAAAGGTATTGGATGCTCAATGGATGGAACCACACCAAGTTCAGTAATGAACTTCTTGATCCAGACAGCTTCTTTAGCAGCATCGTTGGCAGCGATGTATTCAGCCTCCATCGTCGAGTCTGCCACGGTTTCCTGCTTGGAACTCTTCCAGCTAACCGCCCCTCCGTAAAGGGTAAAGACAAAACCCGACTGCGACTTAGAGTCGTCCTTATCACTCTGGAAGCTCGAATCGGTAAAGGACTCCACTTGGAGCTCTCCGTTACCATACACCAAGAACATATCTCTAGTCCTTCACAAGTACTTGAGAATGCTCTTCACAGCTATCCAGTGACTCTCTCCAGGATCAGCTTGATACCTGCTCACTACACTTAGTGAGTATGCTACATCGGGTCTGGTACATAGCATCGCATACATGATAGAGCCTACTGCCGAAGCATAGGGTATCCCTTGCATGCGAGCTCTCTCCAAATCAATCTTGGGAGACATCTCTTTGGAGAGAGTGACTCCAGAGATCGTGGGCAAGTTCCCACGCTTGGACTCTTCCATACTAAACCTCTTTAGTATGGTGTCAATGTACCTGGATTGGGACAATCCCAAAATCCGTTTGGATCTATCTCTATAGATCCTAATCCCCAATATGCAGGAGGCATCACCAAGATCTTTCATTGAGAATCTTTGTGATAAGAAGAGCTTGACCGATTGCAGCATAGGAATATCATTTCCTATCAAGAGTATGTCGTCCACGTACAATACGAGGAAGACAACCTTACTCTCTGCCACCTTCTTGTAGATACAAGGTTCATCTGGATTTTTGACGAAATCAAACTCTTTGATAACGACGTCAAAGCAGATGTTCCAACTCCGCGATGCTTGCTTTAATCCATAAATGGATTTAAGCAGCTTGCACACCTTCCCGCTGCTCCCACTGTCTACGAAGCCCTCTGGCTGAGTCATGTACACGCACTCTTCTAAATCACTATTTAGAAAGGCGGTCTTAACATCCATTTGCCAGATTTCGTAGTCATGAAAGGCAGCAATGGCAAGCATGATTCGGATGGATTTAAGCATAGCCACTGGAGAAAAGGTTTCGTCATAGTCCACACCTGGTCTTTGACGAAAACCCTTTGCTACAAGTCTAGCTTTGAAAGTCTCCACTTTCCCATCTACACCAAATTTCTTCTTGAAGATCCACTTTCTCCCAATGGGTTTTACCCCTTCAGGAGCAACTTCCAAAATCCATACTTTGTTGGTGTACATGGATTCCATCTCGGACCGCATAGCATCCAGCCATTTCACTGAGTCCCTACTCGTGATGGCCTGCTCGAAGCTAGTTGGGTCATCATCCTCCATGATGCAATCCTCGCTCCCACCGTCCATGAGAAAACCGTAGTATCTCTCAGGTTGGCGAGGAACCCTACTAGATCGGCGGAGTGGCTGGGGTTCATCGGGAACTACGGAATCCTCTGGTTCCACCAGATCTTCTGTTGTAGCTTCTGCAGCTGGAACCTCTTCCAGTTCTACCTCATGACCACTAATCTCTTTTTCAAGAAATTCCTTTTCTAAAAAGGTGGCATGCCGAGAAACAAATACTCTTTGTTCCTCAGGGTGGTAGAAGATATACCCTTGAGAATTCTTGGGATATCCTACAAATTTGCATAGAACAGACCGTGCCTCGAGTTTGTCCGGATTTTGTCATTTGACATAGGCTGGACAACCCCATATCTTAACATAGTTAAGACATGGTCTCTTCCCTTTCCATATCTCATATGGAGTGGTAGGCACAGATTTGGTGGGGACCATATTCAATAGATGTATGGCTGTCTCAAGCGCATACCCCCAGAAGGAAATAGGTAACTCAGCTGTGCTCATCATAGAGCGCACCATATCTAATAGGGTGCGGTTCCTCCGTTCTGATACACCGTTGTGCTGTGGTGTATATGGAGGAGTCAGCTGAGAGAGAATCCCATTCTCTTTTAGGAAGTCCATGAATTCATTACTCAAGTATTCACCTCCTCGATCAGATCGTAGGATTTTAATACTTTTTCCGGTTTGGTTTTCGACTTCTTGTTTATATTCTCTAAATTTCTCAAAAGCTTCAGACTTGTGTCTTATCAAGTACACATGTCCGTATCTTGAGAGATCATCAGTGAATGTAATGAAGTACGAAGAACCATCCCTGGCATGTGTAGACATTGGACCGCATACATCACTATGTACTAGTCCTAAGAGTTCAGTAACTCTTTCTCCGTGTCCCGTAAACGGAGTTTTGGTCATCTTGCCTTTGAGACATGACTGGCAAGTGTCATAAGATGAAAATTCGAATGGTTTCAAATACCCATCCTTATGCAACTTAGCTAGTCGTGTCGCATTGATGTGACCCAGTCTACAATGCCACAAGAAGGATTCGTTCAGTTCAGAACTCTTCCTCTTGTGTGTGTTTGTATGCTCAGAACTGTTGATTGGTTTAGAACATAAATGCCATTGCACAACGTGCCTGATCCAACCAACTTTTGGTTACGGAAAATGTTCATAACATTGTCCTGTAATACAAAATTATATCCCTCTTTACTTAACAAAGAAACCGATATAATGTTGCATATCAGGTTCGGCATGTAATAGCATTCGTTCAGAACCAATGTATTACCTGTTGGTAATACAAGGTGATATTCCCCGACAGTCTTAGCTGCAACAATTGCACCATTTCCAACTCTAATGTCTTTATCACCTTCTCCAAGTTCTCTACCTTTCCTAATCCCATGTAACTGATTACATATATGGGATCCTGACCCGGTATCTAATACCCAGGACGTAGGGCAAATGGAGAAACAGTTCTCTGTAACGAACACACCCGAAGAAAATGCATCATCATGTACTTTCTTCATTCGGATGGCATGGAAATCCTGGTATTCCCCTATATCCTGTTCAGTCCTATAACTCTTATAGGAAAGAACGGAACCAACGTTCCCCAGCACAGTATAACATGCGGGTTCGGTCAATACATCCATATTATTATCTTTATTAAGGCATGAAATGGTCGCTACCTGGAGAGAGAGAGAAGAAAACACTTTAGCGTATGCTCGTGCAAGATCAGATTGGTTATTATCTTATCTAATCAGGATGGCTCCCACTGCTTTTTATCAAATCTTCCTTCAAACCCTAAAAGGAAAGACTAGCCGGGATTAATTACACACTATAAGTTCGCCAATCTTTCAGCCAGGCCAGTGTCGGTACTTTGAGGGAGGTCCCCCGTGCTTTCGCACGAACCTAATTAATGTAAACCTCGTTTTCCCAGAGGCGTAACCTCGTTAACACCTTTCTAGACACCTACTTGATCGGCTAATTGTAATGTGTAAAACTCTCCCAGGAGTAACTCTTACTCGCAGTGGGTATCGGGATCCAACTATCTCATAGAAGGTATGCAATCTCATTGCAAATTTCAACACTTGAAATTCCCGATAATGCTTTTGCCCCTGGCGTGCTATGACCTTGACGAAAGCCAACAAACCACAGCCCGCTAGTCAAGTTCAACCCGTACATTTCTTGACTGAATTAAACCCACCCGCACGACCCTTGACGAAAGCCAACAAAGCCGTACGACTACCCTAATCCAGTCGCATCATATGCAGCAGATAAACAGCACATAGCTACCGCACACTACACCTTGACGAAAGCCAACAAATGTAGCACGAATACTATATGTAATTTATCTGAAATGACGGAGGGCTACGACAGGTTTTCTGAAAACCTATTGCGTAATGAACTTGATATCGTTGTAGAATCAAATGAAGTTTTAAAATGGAATGATTTTGAGGCTTTTCTAGTTTTGCTAAAGAGGTCACTCCCGGTGAAGGGATCGTCGGCCCTTTCCTCGTCGAATGAGGTGCGGGATATATCATATATATCACTGTGCAAAGAAAAAACTCTTAAAAGCAATCAAAGCCAAACCGAGTGTGTAGCATCTGCCAGTTATTGCTAAAGGAGTCACTCCCGGTGAAGGGATCTCGGTCCTTTCCTCATCGAATAAGGTGCAGGGTATATCATATATACCGCTATGCAAAGCAAGAACTGTAGCTACCTGTTTTGTTTAAAATCTGATTCCACAACATCTTAGGTTTCTTTTCTTTCATTAATCACATTAATGAAGTCCCATCATTTAAATACCTAAACATCACAGATAGATATGACGTACACTTATGCCATCCGCATTCGCCTCGATGTCCCCTCGTGCACCGTTAGGTTAGGTAACTAACGACAGAGCAGGGCAGGGCTAGCGCGGGTGTAAAACATAAGTAACGTCTATATAATATATCATATATACTATATACTATATCCATCACAGAACATCTCAAGATCACATCACAGATATCGCAGCAGAAGAAACATATGAAACATTGGATATACTAGGACGTCCGTGTTTTCAATACGAGCCAGTATAAAACACGGATTCCACGGTCGTGATGAATAGCCAATCCCACACCCCTAGACCCCTACGAGAGCGGCAAGCAACCCTGCCAATTCTAGGGTTAGGAGACCCGGACTCGACTCCTCGAGTTGGTCTCCCACTGGACCCCAGAACCCGGTTACTTGTGCTCCCCTCCTTGGGTCTATCCTAATGCGGAAAAGTAAATAATATACAAAAGGTGACAACTTCCGCAACCTGGAAGTGCCCCAAATAAAAGAATATTACATACAAGTTTTTACATGAATGAAAATGAAAAACACTCATCTCACATAAAAACCCCCGGCTATTCGAACACGACGATCCAATATAACATATCCAGCAACACATAACATCACATGTCATCAACGTAAGTAAATATGCGCATCCCAATTGTCGTTGACATATAGCAACGAAACCGGCGATATCACATATTACACTTATGGTCACAGAAAAGAAAGTGTAAAACTACAACAATTGGAATCCGCAACCTCTTTAGACATCGCATGCCTAACAGATATAAATCCCGCATTTTAGTCTCATTATCGAAAACTCTTTTCAATATCATATGGGACTAAATTGCTAGATTTATAACATTCATTCAGTTATCTCATAACTACTTGTGAATTCCAATTATTGTATCACATTCCAGATAAACAGAAAATGTTAAACTTTCCGATCGAGCAGTCGAATACCCAAGTTTTCCCGATAGAACTCAACACATGAAATAAGTCTAACAACATTCAGTTCGTGTCTCAGTACCAACGGTCCAGCCGTAGAAGGGTCAAGCCAACGCCTCACATGTGGCACGCCGTACTCCCCCAAACCCGAAGGTTCAAAGGGCAGTTCAAGACGGTCACATAATCGAGTTAAGGTTTGTTGTCTTCTAGAGGGTCCATCGCGTTACTTGCACTACTTAGAACGTCGTTAAACTACGGAAAAATCCAACACTTGGAAATTTCCCGACAGGGGAAAAGTTGGGTATTTTTATCCGGTCGAACTTTTTAACATATTCTAAAAATTATCCGGAAATACACAAAGACGAAATTTGATACCCCGATCGAAACACCGAATCCCCAAAGCAACCCCAGAAAATTCAACTCTTGAATAATTATTAAAAATACCCAGGAAAATCACCACTGGAAACTAAGAATTACTGTGTAAAATTCTTTAAATATTGAGGCCGTACGACCGCGGATCCGCCGCATGAGCCATGCTCATGCCGCGGATCAGCGCTGGCTTAGTTGAATTACGCTCACGAATTTCACAGTAAACCTTATAATTTCCTGCTTATTTTTCTGCATATTTTTAATATTGAAAAATCCCAGATTTTAGAAAATGTACAGAGAGCATGTTTGGTTTAGGGTTTCGGGTTCGTTCGGGCTTCAAATCGCGTCTAGACTTCGCCTAAGGCTCTAGCTAGGCTCTGATACCACTGTAGGTCAGGCAGCCACCCCATCCAATGGGGTCACCGTGGCACCAACGGGTCCCTCAGCTGCTACTTTTTACGCATGCCCCCTCGCGAGGACTACAACCCACCGGAACACCTTCCGGTCTCGGGACACCCTGGGGGTAAGAGCCTATGCTTCGCCACACTGTCACACAGTGAGAACCCCCCATAGGTCGACATCCAATGCCTAGTAGCTCTGATACCACTGTAGAGCTCCTAGGCACACTATAGAGGTCTCACAAGGCATCGAACATGCCAATTTAAAAAATTATTGGTGCCGAGAAACCCTAACACGGATCGTTTACTAGATGTTTAGGCGAAACGATAATCTAGTTAACAACTAAACTATAAGTTAGATGCTACAACCTTTGTAGATCCGGATATCCAACTCCTTAGCTCCACGTGGTCATGCCCTCGCTGTCCATCTCGAATCCCGAACTCAAGCATCGTCTTCGTCGGAGAAACGGGCGAGCTAGGTCGTCGGCTTCGTGCCGAAGATGATTTACGTCGAGGCATCACTAGTTCAAGCTCCGACTTCACAAACTTGTGAAACTTGTGAAGTAAACACCCAAAACAACTTGGCAAGAGGTAGAGGGTGAAGAAATAGGAGGTGGGTTCACATTAGAATTGGATTTCTCACTTTGGATCTCAAGATGCCATTAAAGTAGCAAGCTTTTCTATTTCAAGAAGAAGAAGAAGATGAAGCTAGTTATGATAAGTTCTCATTAAAAATGAAATAGAAAATCAATACTTATCATAACTTAACCTTGGTTAAGTGTAGAGAATATACCATGGTTAGTTGGGTGGGTTAGGGTTAAGCATAAGGACAAGAATGGTAGCAAAAGTCAAGGGTTCATGAAGCATCTTATAAGAAACAAAAATGCCACCATTCTCATTTAAACTTATCCAAATAAATGAATAAACAAATAAATGAACAAATAAAAATGCAAAACCCTAATTATCATAATAACCATGGTTTAATTCTATTCACTTAACCATATGATCAAGTATCATCAAACATGATACAAAAATGTGCACAAAAGTATATCACATATACAATGTGCAATCCAAGTGAGAAAAATCCGTTTAAAGTGAACCAATACTAGTCAATGCAAAGTAATATATCAAATATATAATTATACATTAAATCATTAAATCAACAATTGATTCAATGATCAGGTCATGTCACACACGACCGACTAGTACTCAATGTATCGGCTTATCGAATCGATCTTCGATTCGATAACTAGGTTATATCGCATACAACCATTCGAAACATTAATCGCGAGAATTAAATACGGTATCACATACATGCATCATTCTCGGTCCCGCACATATCTCATATGCGCTCCTATTTCGTTTCGCTTGAACCAGGAAACCTCTGTGTAGGACTCTAAAGACTCGTCAATACGCCGGTAGCAGATGATGATCATATCAAGCACCCACAAGCCGCAAGCGGTCTGCTAAACGTAACGGCCACCCGGGTATTGAGCGATCAGAAGATCGACGAGCTAGCCCGCTCACACTCCTGCGAATCCGACCAGTAACACCTAACGTACAGTCCGGTCTCTTCGTCTGATATGTCGCATATCAAGTCTAGGGGTGGTAAACGTCAGACCCCAATAACCTGATATGTCGTGCCGATGTGAGGCTCGTAACGGGTCGAGAAACTACTGGTAACACTTACCAGCAAATCTCTGATCAGCCCTGGCCAGGGACTTCCCTGTTACGGCCAATCGAGCACAGCGCAACATCAACCCCCAATACCGGGAGAGACGAAACCCCTCCTATCGCTCATTGCCTCCATGTGACTCGGGACTGTACCCAAAGACCACCGTTTTGCATGCCCTCATGGACGTGGTAAGGTGGAGATCAAAGCACAGTGGGAATCACACAAGACTCTATGACGATCTCGGGTCTACAGACTAACCTGTACAAGTGTCACCTGAGAACTGCCATCTGACGTGAGGTATAATACCATCTGGGAGTTCTCGGCGAGTCCGTCCAGTGTACCCAGTCTCCACTGAGAACCCGTATACCATCTTTGATGTCAAACACCAATGGATATCGGATCATCCATCGCCCATCTCATGGGTCGAGAAGCGTATACGCTAGTCTACACTGGTATATCGATGCCCCGTCTCGATACACCCACGACTAGGGAGGTTGAAGGATGTACTTATGGACTACCATGTCCCCACTAGTATGATCTGCATCATAGTCCAGGTAGTCAAGTACAAATCCTAAGGGCTTTACCAACATGTAACTGTAAGACAGTATAAAGAGACTAGTGTACATGTTAAGATAAAGAGCAACCAGATAGCATACTATCATGTCGAGCAAGAAAGTCATCTCTATATATGTCCAAGCATCCAATATAATATACATCATCTGTACAATACTGGCCTCTAGGGCATACATACAACTAACAGCCATGAGATTGTGATATGTAATTGGGTCGTGATATGATACGACATGATATTATAGAGGATCATTGGGCGATGTGTTTTCATACACACGTGGATATATGTTTGATGATATGGGAATGTACTAGATTTTAGAAAGGTACCCCGAATCCATGATTTTACGATGATAATACCATATGAATAATGAGGTATATGTGATATTTGACCCATACCCCGATTTTGCGATGCAGTACGATGGATTTTACCGTACGAGTTATAGATATGATGATTGATCTGTAAGTCTACGCTAGCGCCCCGGCCGTCTAAAGACGCCAAATGCGGAACAAAAACTTTTTAACTGGCGCTATCGTATACTTTAACCCGGATCTTCCATTATTGCTAAACTAACAAACTGTAAAGAGTGTAGAAAGGTTATACCGAACGATCCGAGTCCTTCGTTCTTCAACCATCATCCCACGCTCCGTTGCGGCTGCTCCGATCTCTTCGATCTCCGATCTGCTCGTCCAGGTGGCACCACATCACTGATTCTTTAAACGGGCTCCCGCCTCTGACTCGAGGCAACTCGGTCGTCAAGTTTGCTAAAAGAGACGACCAAGAATGATGTAGAGAATGAGTAGATGACTTTGTCTCACTTCGTCCAAGTCCGTGGACGATCGGTTAATGAAGTTGCCGATGGAAATGAAATGGAACAATGAATGAACTATGAAATTTCCATACACTTTAAACCATAGTCTTTTTTACCAAAAATGAAATCAATCACTCATTTTCTCTCAAGGGTGGCCGGCCACTATATATGCAAGAGGGAGGTGATGGTAGGAGTAAGTGGTGACCATAACATGAAGCATATCATGAAGAAAAGATCTTAACCAAAACAAAATGCTTTAATGTTAAAGCATGAGTCATAAACCTAGTCATCATGCATTAATGAACCATTAAATGCATCCAATGAAAACTCAACACCAATTAATCCTAGTCACCTCATCTAGATGCTTCTAGAACACTGACTCACCTCAACTGAAGAAAAGATAAATCCGTCTTTAACCGAATGTTAAAAGACGGCTGATAGAAAACTGGAAACTGGCAACTTCCAAAAGTGATCCTGAAACGACTTTCAGGATAACCCCGTAACTGTATAAATATACCCGCATTTGTATTACGACCGAATACAAACGCAACTGAGACAAAGATATTATACCTACTCAATATAATACTCGGATCCGGCTTAAACCAAACCCGACCAGTATCATCTGCCCGAAAAATAACACGTGCGTAAACGCACGTGCATTTTCCGAACCCTGCCATAAAACCATACGGCCTCTACAACGTTTCGCCCGAACTTGGGAAACTGTCTGTGGGGGACTCTAATGACTCGTCAGTACCCTGGCAGTGGGTTTAACCACAAACCGTCAGCGGCACTAGCTATGCGTAACGGCTGCCCATGGACTGACCTCAAGGGAAGCCGATGAGCGAACTCAAGGGAGGCCGATGAGCGAACTCATCCGGAAACCCTACTGAGCCTAACAGTGAGAATGTATATACAGTCCGGTCCGTTCGTCAATGAGTATCGCATATCCGCCTAGGGGGCTAGAAACGTCAGACCCCCAATAGCAGTATAAGTCGTGTCGGAGTGTAGCCCAATAACACCCTGAGATACTACTGGAGTACCTACCAGTAAATCTCCTGCCATGGCCATGGACTTTGTGTAATGGCTCTCCTAGACACAGCACGACCTCGCCCCCAATACCGGGAGAGACGAATCCCCTGCCGATCCGCTCACGTGCCTCCATATGGCTCGGGACTGTACCCAAAAGCTACCTGTTTGCACGACTCCTTTGAGCCGTGGTAGGGTAGAAATCAAAGCACAGTGGGAACTCACACGAGACAAATGACGATCTCAGGTCGATGAACTAACCTGTACACATGTCACCAGGGAACTGCTATCTGACGATAGGTATAGTACTAACTAGCAGATTCCCGGCGAGTCCTGTCCGGTGTACTCATAACCCAATGAGCACCTGTATACATCTTAGGTGATCCAACTGACACCAGTGGCTTGTGAGATCGGCCACCGCCCCTCGTCGGGGTCTCGACTGTATACACTAGTCTACTCCGGAGTATCGATGCCCTGTCTCGAAACTCCCACGACTAGGGACCACAATTAAGGATATGCGTATAAACTACCCAACTCTCACGTATATGATCGCCATCATACAGTTGGTAGTAAAGCAAGATCCTAAGGGCTCTATCAAAGTGTAACATGCAATCAGTCACCTGAACATGTACACGACTGATAAAGGCAAACCAGATAGCATACTATCATCTCGAGTAAGACTGTCCTACCGGTATAGGTCCTCCGCAATCATTGCAATCACGTACCTGCGATCCAATAATTGACTATGAGGGCACTATCTCCAACAATCTCCCACTTGCACTCAAGGCTAATTATTGCGATGTCGACTACTCACAGCCCGTGTGAAACCGAACATCCAACTCCTCTACTAATCAGTTTCACAAAGCCCGTTTGTAAAACTATTGTGTTCGAGAAATAGCCTCAGTGAGTGGATCCGCCTAGAAGTTTCTTTCTATATCTCTCTAAATCTCAAGTTCGAGGAGAAAGCCATCTCCCGAATTGAGTAATACCTGTCTTAGAATATGTCTGGATATCTGATGGGACCTAGTTCATAAATGAACTCCAAATCCAAACTTCTTAGACTGTATCGATCACTGAACATAATCAGTATCCGGCACCATGCCACCCACAGTATCCTCTTGGACCACCTGTCCATAATACTGTCCCTCCTCGTCAGAGGGAAATACCATAACTCTGACAATCTCTCTGTCATCCCTGTCACCTTTGAAGCTTGGAATGATAACCGTCTCCCGAAGGAGGCTGCCGTCATCAAATCCGTAGAACATGTACTTATGTTCTAAAACTGCTTCCGTATGTTTCTCCAGGATTGGATTAATACAAACTCATTGCATCTAGTGCAAAAACAACATCTGGTGTGGTACTTGACATCTCATGATTGACTCAATTGCCTAAGCAAGTGATCTGCCAATCATGCATTTCCCTCTCCCCTTTAGTCTATACGACACCTTTAGAGAGGGTGACTCCATCACCTGCAGGTACACCACCAAGCTAGGAGTCAACTATTCTAAAAACCATTAGAATACTGTCAAAGTATCCACATTGGGAAACTACCCAAATCCAGATCTAAAACCATAGATCCAGAAACCAGAATGTCAAATATTATATCCATATCCTGTCTGGAGAAACAATTGTGTGACGACCACAGTACAACCGATCGTAGTATAGGAATTTTACTTCCTACTTTGTGTATGTCATCCAAATACCATAACATCACACCCTACTACCTTCTTAACAGATCCATCCACTATTCTGATTGAAGTCAAACCTATGACTGTCACATCAAAATTAGATGATCTATCTCCGCTATAACTGCTCAGGTCTATAAATAGACATAAGCTACTTGCCCACCATGCTTCTGCTGCTCCCACTGACTACGACAACCCTCCTACCGGGTCTCATAACCTGGAACAACAGTAGTGTCAAGTCTAGGTAGATAAGAACCTCCCTGTCACCGTCCTTGAGGCTACCGAAGTACCTCTCGGGTGTCTGAGGTTACCCACCATATCTGCGGAGTGGCTAATGGAATGTCAAACCTGATTGAATATATAGGTCCTATTAAATTTTCCGTAATCGTTCGCGGTTCTGGAATCACTTCCAGTTCTACCATACTCCCACTACTGTTTTCTGAAAAAGATCCATTTTACTAAAACTGTGGCGAGTCAAGAACAATATCACTATTGATCTTCCAAATGGTAGAATATCAACCCTCGTCATAGCCAGGGTCAACCCACAAACAGCCATTACAGAAACGTGCCCTGAGTTATCCAGTGTCTGGTTTTAAGCATAAGCTGGACAACTCCCCGTACCTTAACATCTTTTAAGGTACGATCCATTCTATATCCAATACAGAAACTTTGGCACTTATTTAGTTGGAACCTGATTCAAATCATGCAGCTGTCTCCAGTGCATATCAACTTAATGGAAAGAGACTAATCAGCATTACTCAACTTAGGAATCCATCCAATTATGAGTAACCTGAAAGAGAAACACGTTTCTCAAAACCATCACTACCATCTGAATACCAATCACAAGAATCTACATCTTCGATCTCTTTGAAGAATCCCGATACTTGTGATACCTGGTTCTCTACTTTATTCTTATACCCACAACTTCTCAAAACTTAGACCTTGTATTTCTACGAAACACTTGTCTAAATACTAGAGAAGTTATAAGTAAACAGAACATAGTACGAGGACCTACCCCTTTGTCCTGATGGACACTGGACAACATACAATACTCTGTATAAGTCCGCTGAGTTAAACAACTCAAAACCTGTGCGTCGTAGGTTGAAAACTGTACCCTGGCGATTTCCTCAAATATCACCAATTACAACGAATTCCGATATAATGAGGATGATCACCTAATTCCCAATAACTTACTCCCACTCATCATCTGTAAAACCATACAGATATGAGAATGAAACCTGGTAAATACATACCCTTGGAGTAAGTATCTAATCGGGAAAACAGTTTTTCTTTAACAATGCACTGAAACATGAAAATGTTTCGTAGTGGTATCCTGGTATTCATAGCAATGCCTCTTCTATAATCCAATTCATGACTTCAACCGTATATTTTATTGCCATCTCTCCAAATCCCTTTATTTATCTTTAGTCGTTACCTTCTGTACACCATCGTTAGGCTAAATGGTTTTCTTCCTTCCCTACCGTTCGGCACCAGCCTATGGTTTGGAAGAAGACTATCCAGTAAGCATAATAGGTGTACCCTCCTAAACCAAGGAGTACTCGTATCTTGAGAGAAGGTGATGATAAAAGACAACTGAATAATACCTTATTCTTTTAAAAGTGAAATAGGAGTGGCGATGAAGTACGCGGTTTTGGTCGTGAATGATAACAGTCGCAATTTACTTTGCCCTCTTTCTAATCCCTTTATTTTGTCTTTACATATTACCTTCTGCACACCCTACTTAGGCTAATTGGTTTTCTTCATTCCCTACCTTTCGGCACCTGCCTATGGTTTGGAATAAGACTATCCAATAAGCGTAATAGGTGTACTCTCCTAAACCAAGGAGCCCTCGCAACCTGAGAGAAGGTGATAATAAAAGACAACTGAATAAACCAATTCTATTTCTCCTGAACCTGGATCCATCCTCGAAGAAGTCCCTTCGAGTTCGTATATAACCATACGATGGATCTATCCAATGGAAGTGGATGTCCGTAGTAATACGGGTGTTCTGAGAAATACAAAGGGTAGAAGAAGGAGTGGCAATGACTTATGCAACATAGACAATCCAAAAGCCAGTATTTTTAAGAAGGTTCGGTCAACCTGGTCACTGAGTCATAGTCTAGGGTCGGTCAAAGGTCGCTGCCAAAGAGAGAGAGAAAAGAAACACTCTGCGTGCACTCTAACCTAGATCAGAATGGTTATCACTTTATCTAATCCGGAAACCTCCCACTGTCCTGTCAAATTCTCCTCCAAACCTAAAGAAGAATCAATCGGGATCACCCGAGGAGTAAACCAACTCATCAGTGGGAATCGGGATCCAACTCTCATCGCACGATAACGTGATGGAATGCATCCACGTTACTCATACTCCAGAAGGTATGCGCATACTTGGCAAGTTTCAGTTTCTTTAGAAACTCCCGATATGATTTTTGCCCCATGCTCTTATAACCTTGGCTTTGGTCAAAATGTCATAAGTCACATGCCAAGTTCTACCCATCACTATCTTGTCAATTTGAACCCACCTGCACATGCCCCTGACTTTGGCCAATCGGCAGAACGACTGTCCCAAACTAACTCATCTATCTATGCAACAATTGAATACCCAGCAGCTACCAAACACTATGCCTTAACTTTGGATAAAATACATAGCTTGAATACTACTGAATACTCAAAAGAAGTGACGGAGGGCTACGGCTGGTTTTTGGCGAAAAACCTTTAGCGTAATGAACTTGATCTCGTTGAAGGAACCTGATAGCTTTTTAAAATATAGTGGCGAAAACCTTTGCTAAAGAGGTCACTCCCGGTGAAGGGATCTCGGCTCTTTCCTCGTGGAATCAGGTGCAGGATATTCCACTGAATACCGCTATGCAAAGCAACTTGTAATCGACTATAGTGAAGTTATTACCCTGACGCAAACTTCTGCCCAAGGGGTCAGTCCCGGTGAAGGGATATCGGCCCTTGCCCCGTCGAATGAGGTGCAGGATATTCCACTGAATACCGCTATGCAAAACAAAAGGAAACGTCTTTGCAATAACACTTTTTAAATTTGTTCCAACAACTGAAAACAGGTTTGTTTTACTTTTTGCATTGATCAGAATCAACGCAGTCCCATCAATCAATCACACCAGAAAAGAACGAAAATAAAATGTACGTATATGCCATCTGCATTCGTCACTGGGTCCCGTCATCACCCGTTAGGTTACTTAACTAACAACAGAGCGGGGACTGGACTAGCGCGGGTGTAAAACATATACAACATCTAATAGTATATAAACCAATATACATAATCGCTCCAGGCGTGATAATATGCAACATTACAGAAAAGTAATAAGCATCACAGAACAATACAGATAATCTGGGATCCCCAAGTTTCACAGAGCCGCTGCTGAAACCCGACGTTCCCCTGTCGTGTGGATAGCCTGTGCAATGAAACCTAGACCCCTACGGGTGCGGCAAGTTACCCGCCAAAACCTGAAGCGAGGTAGTCCCCACAGCATAGTGAATGGAACACCCGTCACTTCACGGAATTCGGTAAATTGAGCACCCCTCCTTGGGTCAACCTGTACCCCCTACGAGTGCGGCGAATAGTCTGCCAATTCTAGAGTGGGACCCCTCTGCCTCTCAAAGCCATGAGATGCGGACCTGTTGCCCCCCAGAACCCGGCTATCCGTGCACTCCGTCGCGGGGTAAAACCTAGTACAGTAATGAAAAATAGTACAACAGGTACATCGACCGCAACCTGGTCGTGCCCCAAAAGAATATTATACAACAGGCAGTGACGGCAGTCCACATGTTGGACGCTCGCCCCGCAATATCAAATGTACAAATAAACTCAAACTGCACTATCATTGCACACTGCTATCCACCACGACAAATCCGCAACATCACAGCACAGCACAGAACATCAACGCGAATGTCACGTTCGCAAACCCGTCTAAAAGAACTATAGCAATCGGACGCGGTTTACCGATCAAATGACATTCCCGGTCGGAGATATAATGTAAGCACTGTAAACTAACATGATTAAATTTCGATCGACTAAATATCACAAAGTGGGCCCCACGCAAATCTGGAGAACAGTAACAAAATCTGGGCCCAAAAGATATATACCAAAAACCCAAAATTCCACCAGAGAAGACACTGAGAAAATTTGATGCAGTGATTCATTAGGATGGCCGCGGATCCGCGGCCAAACCATGGGTTTGGCCGCGCTTCCGCGGATATATAGTGGAATCACTTGCTCAAATTTTGTCGTGTGCCTTAGAAAACCCTGCACAGATTTCTGAGATATGTAAAATATTTTTAGGACACCGTTTAAATTCAACAGAAACTGTCAAGCTGAAAAATTACGATTTTTGATTTCCGGTTCGATCGATATTTTAAACGCGTTAGCACAAGTTAGTATAGCAAAATGGTGAGGCTCTGATACCACTGTAAGTCTACGCTAGCGCCCCGGCCGTCTACAGACGCCAAATGCGGAACAAAAACTTTTTAACTGGCGCTATCGTATACTTTAACCCGGATCTTCCATTATTGCTAAACTAACAAACTGTAAAGAGTGTAGAAAGGTTATACCGAACGATCCGAGTCCTTCGTTCTTCAACCATCATCCCACGCTCCGTTGCGGCTGCTCCGATCTCTTCGATCTCCGATCTGCTCGTCCAGGTGGCACCACATCACTGATTCTTTAAACGGGCTCCCGCCTCTGACTCGAGGCAACTCGGTCGTCAAGTTTGCTAAAAGAGACGACCAAGAATGATGTAGAGAATGAGTAGATGACTTTGTCTCACTTCGTCCAAGTCCGTGGACGATCGGTTAATGAAGTTGCCGATGGAAATGAAATGGAACAATGAATGAACTATGAAATTTCCATACACTTTAAACCATAGTCTTTTTTACCAAAAATGAAATCAATCACTCATTTTCTCTCAAGGGTGGCCGGCCACTATATATGCAAGAGGGAGGTGATGGTAGGAGCAAGTGGTGACCATAACATGAAGCATATCATGAAGAAAAGATCTTAACCAAAACAAAATGCTTTAATGTTAAAGCATGAGTCATAAACCTAGTCATCATGCATTAATGAACCATTAAATGCATCCAATGAAAACTCAACACCAATTAATCCTAGTCACCTCATCTAGATGCTTCTAGAACACTGACTCACCTCAACTGAAGAAAAGATAAATCCGTATTTAACCGAATGTTAAAAGACGGCTGATAGAAAACTGGAAACTGGCAACTTCCAAAAGTGATCCTGAAACGACTTTCAGGATAACCCCGTAACTGTATAAATATACCCACATTTGTATTACGACCGAATACAAACGCAACTGAGACAAAGATATTATACCTACTCAATATAATACTCGGATCCGGCTTAAACCAAACCCGACCAGTATCATCTGCCCGAAAAATAATACGTGCGTAAACGCACGTGCATTTTCCGAACCCTGCCATAAAACCATACGGCCTCTACAACGTTTCGCCCGAACTTGGGAAACTGTCTGTGGGGGACTCTAATGACTCGTCAGTACCCTGGCAGTGGGTTTAACCACAAACCGTCAGCGGCACTAGCTATGCGTAACGGCTGCCCATGGACTGACCTCAAGGGAAGCCGATGAGCGAACTCAAGGGAGGCCGATGAGCGAACTCATCTGGAAACCCTACTGAGCCTAACAGTGAGAATGTATATACAGTCCGGTCCGTTCGTCAATGAGTATCGCATATCCGCCTAGGGGGCTAGAAACGTCAGACCCCCAATAGCAGTATAAGTCGTGTCGGAGTGTAGCCCAATAACACCCTGAGATACTATTGGAGTACCTACCAGTAAATCTCCTGCCATGGCCATGGACTTTGTGTAATGGCTCTCCTAGACACAGCACGACCTCACCCCCAATACCGGGAGAGACGAATCCCCTGCCGATCCGCTCACGTGCCTCCATATGGCTCGGGACTGTACCCAAAAGCTACCTGTTTGCACGACTCCTTTGAGCCGTGGTAGGGTAGAAATCAAAGCACAGTGGGAACTCACACGAGAAAAATGACGACCTCAGGTCGATGAACTAACCTGTACACATGTCACCAGGGAACTGCTATCTGACGATAGGTATAGTACTAACTAGCAGATTCCCGGCGAGTCCTGTCCGGTGTTCTCATAACCCAATGAGCACCTGTATACATCTTAGGTGATCCAAGTGACACCAGTGGCTTGTGAGACCGGCCACCGCCCCTCGTCGGGGTCTCGACTGTATACACTAGTCTACTCCGGAGTATCGATGCCCTGTCTCGAAACTCCCACGACTAGGGACCACAATTAAGGATATGCGTATAAACTACCCAACTCTCACGTATATGATCGCCATCATACAGTTGGTAGTAAAGCAAGATCCTAAGGGCTCTATCAAAGTGTAACATGCAATCAGTCACCTGAACATGTACACGACTGATAAAGGCAAACCAGATAGCATACTATCATCTCGAGTAAGACTGTCCTACCGGTATAGGTCCTCGGCAATCATTGCAATCACGTACCTGCGATCCAATAATTGACTATGAGGGCACTATCTCCAACATGATCCGCACTCTTGACTCGAGGATGTCGTACTATGTATTTTACCGTATGTGACACTATTGAGGCGGGATCGCCGACTACTAGATATATCGACTCGGACGTTAGGTGGATTTCTTTACCCTTTCGATTAGTCTCTTAGTGTAGTCCTGTAGTTTATTTGGTAGATGTTAGACTGGGCTCGAGTCATACTTATTTTCAAAACTAACGAATCGTGAGTATTTAAAAACAGGCTGAGAGATACTACGGATTTTTCAAAGGATGTATCTTTTCTCAAAGACCCCGTAGCCCCTATTTTTCTAAAACCACGATTCGTGCGATTTCAACACCAAAAACTGTATGACTCGTACATAGAAATGTATATTCTTAATTGTTGTGGTTACTACATCCTTTTCCGTATATTCATGCTGTTATCATCGCATTGCATGCTTATAAATGTGTTTTCTTTAGTTATTATGAAACCTTATTGTCAGGACACCAGCACCATTACCGATGATGCGTATGCTCCACATACACCTGCTTGCTGGCTCACGCACATCATCATTGGTAATTTCCATGTCACGCACACATTAGAAAAACATTACTTCATGGATATAAATTGCTAGCTGGTAGTTTCAACATAGTACTAGTATGCTTGCTTTCATATGCTAGTTTAGATATTGCATTTCTTATTTAGATACTTCATGCACTTATACATTCATTCTGTTATGCAATATCGTGAGGCTTTATGCCGGTATTCACTGTTTATTGACTCTTGATTATGGGATTCAAATTTTCCATGAGATTTCTGGATTTGGAGAAACCGCAAGGATTTATAAACTCATTATCATTTCTAAAATAGAAATTTGCGGTTTTCTCATGATATGATATTTGTGGTGTCCACCATAAGTATTCTCGATTCTTGAGCGGTATCATACACCTGATTCGAGGTAGGGGGAGGGACCGTCTGCGAGTATATGGTGACCCGGTGTGGTACCCCGGGGCAAGAGGATCGTATAGAAAGTCGTTGAGCCCCGCAGGGGAGCACTACTGACCGGTGATTGTATAGAAACTCGACGGATATCCAGAGGATACCGTTCGGAGTTATCGGCCGATCCTGATTATGCGGAGCCCATGGGCCGATCCTGATTATACGGAGCCCGAGATTTGAGTATTATGTGTCGCTGTTGGACACGGACTTCATGATGTTTTGAGTGCTGATGTTGGGAACTCGGGTTTTATCATGATTTGTGTGTCGTTGTTGGACACACGTTGGATGGTGCATGTTCCCCTCCGAATGGTGGCGCGACGCAGAGAACGTCTTGCCTGAGATTCGGGGCAGATGCTATTTGGTTTTATCCGTCCACCTCTCCGAAGATGCCAAGTTGATTTATGGCACCGTGTATCGGAGGTTTAGACGGATGCGGCCGATGTAGCAGACTTCATCAGATTTCCCCTCGCTTGAGGGGTTTTTGATTGTGGGGACGCTCTTCCCTGCAGGCGCAAGCCCCTGCAGTTAATTACGCTACCGCATCGCGGTAACAACTTTCTCCTTCTCCAGAATTTCACTTCGTGTCGTAGGTGTTTGTTTTGTTTGTGGTTGCCCGTGGATTGTATACGGAGACTAATTTATGTCATCGCCCGTAGGACGCGGATTAGTCCAAATCCGTATTTTCTTAGATTTGGGTTTGGTGTTTTGGTTTAAGGATACGTTAGCCCTATTTAAGGCTAAGATCAACTTAAACGTTTGTTAAGGATATGTTTGTCCTATTTAAGACTAAGATCAACTTAATGGAAAGAGCATTTAAGGGCTCTATTGTTCCAGTTTAGGGACGTAGTGGTCCATTTAATATGTGGCCGTCGGGACCCGTCACCTCTCTGACGACGTTGAAGGATTACAACGACAGGTGTTAGAGGAGTTCGGAGATGTACTCTTGAACCATGTGTAAATTGATTTAAGAGAGCAGTCGTGCTCAGTCAATTTAATTTGAGGACTTATGGCCAGGATTGGGCTAAGTCCAGTTGAGAATATTTAACATTTTTATTTATATTTAGCCTAGTAGGCCTTTATTAGGGCTCTGCCCCTGTTAATAATGCACTGCATTTTATTCTGGCCTGTTAGGCCTTTTTGATTTGGGCTCTGTCCCTTTTTTTATAACGCAGAGCATTTGTTTTGGTCCATTAGGCCTTTTAATTGGGCTCTGCCCTTTAATAATGCGCGACATTAATTAGTCTGACAGAGTGCCACGTGGCTTGTCAGGCGCTTTGCGCCAATTGAGGAGCGCAAGACGCAAGTCTATGGGGAGGTGACACGTGTCACGCTCAAGTGAGTGCAAGCGCAGTGCGCTGCGCCAGTGCGCTGCGCTATTGCGCTGCTGACACGTGGCGCGCTCTGATGAGTTGCACCAATTCATGAGAGCAGTGCTCTGTTTTTAGAAGCGCACAGCGCTTGGGGCTGACACGTGGCACTCTCTGGTGGCTTGCGCCAACCCGAGAGCGCAACGGTGCAGATTTTGCAAGTGCAAGGCATTTTTTTATTATTTTGATCAATTTTAGATCAAAGAAAACAAATTTTCTTGTTTTCAAAGAACCAGTGGTTCATCAAAAGGCAATGCCTTTATTATTATTATATTTTATTTATTTTTTTATTGAAGATCTTTGATCTTGTTCTTAGATCAATGATCTTTTTAGAAGAAATTCTTCTTTATTCAGTGGTTTTTACCTTTTTTTTCTCTGATCTCTTCTCAAAATTTTCTTTAGAGGAGTTCTCTCTGTCTTTTTTTTAATTTGTTTTCAATGTCCTTTAGACTTGGGGTCTAGGGGCCTTTATATAGTGCCAATAGATTTGTTAAATTAGTTAAAGAGATCTTTCTCTGAGTGATTTGGGGATTTTCCCCACCATTGGATCTTTGATCCAAGGGCTTCTGTTTTACAGAAGGCAATCTTCTTATTTTTAACAAGAACAGAAAGATCTTACTGGAATTTTAATTCTGTTTGGCGCAAACGCACCTGCGCTTGACACGTGTCGCACAGCGCAGAGCGCAGCACGACTGCGCTGACACGTGTCGCGCAGCACAGAGCACAACGCGACTGCGCTGACACGTGTCGCACAGCGCAGAGCGCAGCGCGACTGCGCTGCCACGTGGCGCGCAACGCAGAGCGCAAGTCACCTGAAGCGTTGCTTCTTCAATCTTTATTTTAATTTTCAGAACAGAGCCTTGCTCTGATTGGGGGAAACAGAAGCGTTGCTTCGTTTCCCGCTTTGGAATTTGAACAGAGCTTTGCTCTGATTGGGGTAAACAAATGCCCCCCCACCGTTGCGCTTACGTGGCCTCCAAACGTGAGCGCAGTGGTGGCAGAATTCCAACCTTCGTGCCATCCCTTGGAAGTTGAAACGGCTCTTCAATGCCTATAAATAGGACCTTTGGTCCCTCAACAGATGATTATCATCTTCAAAATTTTTACTTTCAGAATCTCAGAGCCCTGTTCTTTATTTTCAAGAACTCCAAGAGTTAAACTCTTAAAACTTTTAGGTAAAAATTTTAATTCAATTTAAATTAAATTAAATTAATTTTTGTTAGTTATATGTATGCCCTAGAGGCCATTACTGTACATTGGACGTAAAAAGTAGCGGCCGAGGGACCCGTTGGTGCCACGGCGACCCCATTGGATGGGGTGGCTGCCTGACCTACAGTGGTATCAGAGCTACTAGACATTGGATGTCGACCTATGGGGGGTTCTCACTGTGTGACAGTGTGGCGAAGCATAGGCTCTTACCCCCAGGGTGTCCCGAGACCGGAAGGTGTTCCGGCGGGTTGTAGTCCTCGCGAGGGGGCATGCGTAAAACGTAGCGGCTGAGGGACCCGTTGGTGCCACGGCGACCCTATTGGATGGGGTGGCTGCCTGACCTACAGTGGTATCAGAGCCTAGCTAGAGCTTTAGGCGATGCGTAGACGGAGTTAGAAATCCGATCGGACCGAAACCCTAACCCTAAACGTGCTCTCTGGACAATTTTCAAAATCGTGGTTTTTTCCAGATTAAAAATATTCAGAAAAATCAGCAGGAAGATCTAAGGGTTACTGTAAAATTCGAGGGCCTAATTCCTTAATAGCGCCGCGGATCCGCGGCATGAGCATGCTCATGCGGCGGTTCCGCGGCAATTTTGTCTTGTTGTGCATCGAATTTTGCACCTTAATTCTTAGTTTGCAGTTCTGGTTTTCCTGGGAATTTTTAATATTTTTTTAAGAGTTGAATTTTCTGGGTTGTATTGGGGATTCGGTGTATCGATCGGATTGTCTAATTTTGTCTGTGTGCTTTTCCGGATAATCTTAGAATATGTTAAAAGGTTCGACCGGATATAAATACCCACTTTTTCCCCTGCCGGGAAATTTCCAATTGTTGGACTTTTCCGTAGTTTAACGACGTTCTAAGTAGTGCAAGTAACGCGATGGTCCCTCTAGAAGACAACAAACCTTAACTCGATTATATGACCGTCTTGAACTGCCGTTTGAACCTTCGGGTTTGGGGCAGTACGGCGTGCCACATGTGAGGCGTTGGCTTGACCCTTCTACGGCTGGACCGTTGGTACTGAGGCACGAACTGAATGTTTTTAGACTTATTTCATGTGTTGGACTGTATCGGGAAAACTTGGGTGTTCGATTGTTCGATCGGAAAGTTTAATATTTTCTATTTATCCGGAATGTGATACAATACTTGGAATTCGCAAATAGTTATGAGATGACTGGATGAATGTTATAAACATAGCAGTTTAGTCTCACTTGATCGGTTGCCACGGAATTTTGATGTGATCAAAAGTCCGTCGCAATCACGTAGTGTACGCGGATACTCGCCGGGTAAACTTAATAGACAGCCTCACTCCATAGCCCCGACCAAGTGACTGTAGGAGAACCCCGTCGCCGAAAGCATCCGTTCGGGTGCTCGCGGCAGCGGTGTTCCTCCTTGGTGCACTTTGTCGACGGCGTCGGGGGTGTGGCCGCCTACTAAAGTTTGCGACGAGCATTCGATCAGAATGTCGGGAATCCTGTTGAATTGCCCGACTTGATATTGAAAAGTGTTTTCGATTTTGAGACTAAAATGCGGGGTTTATAATTGTTAGGCATGCGATGTCTAAGTAATTCATTTGGTCAGGCATGCGATGTCTGAGGAGGTTGCGGATTCCAACTGTTGTAGTTTTACACTTTCTTTTCTGTGACCGTAAGTGTAATATGTGATATCGCCGGTTTCGTTGCTATATGTCAACGACAATTGGGATGCGCATATTTACTTACGTTGATGACATGTGATGTTATGTGTTGCTGGATATGTTATATTGGATCGTCGTGTTTGAATAGCCGGGGTTTTTTTATGTGAGATGAGTGTTTTTCCTTTTCATTCATGTTAAAACTTGTATGTAATATTCTTTTATTGGTGCACTTCCAGGTTGCGGAAGATGTCGCCCATTGTATATTATTTACTTTTCCGCGTTAGGATAGACCCAAGGAGGGGAGCACAAGTAACCGGGTTCTAGGGACCAGTGGGAGACCATCTCGAGGAGTCGAGTCCGGGTCTCCTAACCCTAGAATTGGTAGGGTTGCTTGCCACTCTCGTAGGGGTCTAGGGGTGTGGGATTGGCTATTCATCACGACCGTGGAATCCGTGTTTTATACTGGCTCGTATTGAAAACACGGACGTCCTAGTATATCCAATATTTCATATGTTTCTTCTGCTGTGATTTATCTGTGATGTGATCATATGATGTTCTGTGACAGATATTATAGTATATATGATATATTATATAAACGTTGCTTATGTTTTACACCCGCGCTAGCTCTGCCCCGCTCTGCCGTTAGTTACCTAACCTAACGGTGCAGACGGGACATCGAGGCGAATGCGGATGGCATAAGCGTAGGTTATATTTATCTGTGATGTTTAGGTGGACTTAAATGATGGGATATTCATTAATGAGATTAATGAAAGAAAATAAACCTAATTGATGTTGTGGAATCGAATTTCAAAATAAAAACAGGTAGCTACAGTTCTTGCTTTGCATCGCGGTGTTCATTGTAGAACATCCTGCACCTTATTCGATGAGGAAAGGACCGAGATCCCTTCACCGGGAGTGACTCCTTTAGCAATAACTGAAAGATGCTACAACCCTCGGTTTGTCTTTTGATCTCTTCTATAGTTTCTGCTTTGCACAGTGATATATATGATATATCCCGCACCTCATTCGACGAGGAAAGGGCCGACGATCCCTTCACCTGGAGTGACCCCTTTAGCAAAACTAGAAAAGCCTCGAAAACATTCCATTTAAAAACCATTTGATTCCGCAACGAGATCAAGTTCAAAGCGTTAAAGGTTTTCATAAAAACCATTCGCATCCCTCCGTCATTTTAGGAAGTAGAGTACTTAGTATTCGTGCTGTGTTTGTTGACCATAGTCAAGGCACAGTGTACGGTAGCTAAGTGATGTCTTCCTACACCGCATATGATGCGATTAGTTAGGACAGTCGCGTGACTTTGTTGACCTTAGTTAAGGGTCATGTGGGTGGGTCTAATTAATCATGAAATGACGGGTAGAACTTGACTAGTACTTATGATTTGTTGACCTTAGTTAAGGTCATAAGTGCTAGGGGTAAAAACCATTATCGGGAGTTTCAAGTGTTGAAACTTGCAATGAGATTGCATACCTTCTATATGATAGTTGAATCCCGATACCCACTGCGAGTAATTGTTACTCCTGGGAGAGTTTTGCACTTTACAATTAGCCGATCAAGTAGGTGTCTAGAAAGGTGTCAACAGGGTTACGCCTCTGGGAAAATGAGGTTTACTGTAATTAGGTCCGTGCGAAAGCACGGGGAACCTCCCTCAAAGTACCGACACTGGCCTGGCTGAAAGATTGGCGAACTTGTAGAGTGTAATTAATCCCGGCTAGTCTTTCCTTTTAAGGTTTGAAGGAAGATTTGATAAAAACAGTGGGAGCCATCCTGATTAGATAAAATATATAACCAATCTGATCTTGCAAGAACGTACGCAGAGTGTTTTCTTCATTCTCTCTCCTGGTAGCGACCATATCACGCCTTAATCAAGATAATAAAATGAATGTATTGACCGAACCCGCTTGTTATACTGAGCTGGGGAACGTTGGTCCTGCTCCAACTTATAATTGTTATAAGACAGAGCAGGAAATTGTGGAATACCAGAATTCCTATGCCGCCCAAACGAAGAAAGTGCATATGATGCATCTCCTTCGGGTGTGTTCATTACAAAGAACTGTTTCTCAGTATCCTCTGCATCCTGGGTATATGATACCGGATCAGGATCCCAGATATGTAATCTGTTACATAGGGCTACAAAAAGGTAGAAAAACTGAGAACGGGTGATAAGTTTCATGAGGCAGAAAACGGGGCAAGTGTTGCAGCCAAGTCTGTTGGTCACTGTCACCCTGTATTACCAATACATTGATTCTGAACAAATACTATTAGATACCGAACCTGATATACAAAATCATATCAGTCTCTTTATTAGTAAAGAAATGATATAATTTTGTATTGTTGGATAATGTTTTGAACATTTCCTATATCAAAAGTTGATCGGTTCAGGCACGTTATCTAAAACCATTGACGTTCTAAATCAAACTACAGTTCCTTGTATACTGAACACACACAAGAGGAAGAGTTCAGAAATGAACAAATTCTTCTTGAGGTATTGTAGACTAGGTCATATCAATGCGACCCGACTAGCTGAAGTTACATTTAGATGCATATTTAAATCAGTTTGAATTTACATCTTGTGAAACTTGCCAGTCATGTCACAAAGATATAATGGCACCAGCTCTGTTTACTGGAAGCAGAGAAAGAGTTAATGAACTCTTGGGACTGATACATGATGTTGTATATAAAGTCTCCTGTCTACACATGCTAGGACTGGTTCTTTATACTTCATTATATTCTCTGATAATCTCTCAAGATTCAGTCATATGTTCCTGTTGAAACATAAGTCTGAAGCTTTTGAGGTATTCACAGAATATAAGTTAGAAGTAGAGAACCAAAATACGGGTATAAGTATTATGTCCTATGATAAGATCAGGGAGGAGAATACTTGTGCATGGCATTCCTGGACTATTCTAAAAGAAAATGAGATTCTCTCTCAGCATTACTCCTCCGTATAAACCATAGCACGAAGGTATATCGGGGCGGAGCAATCACACCCTATATGATAAGGTGTGCTCTATGATGAGTACTACTGAGTTACCTATTTCCTTTTTGGGAGTTATGCGCTTGAGAAGCTGCATACCTATTGAATAGGGTTCCAATCAAATCAGTTGCCTATCACTTCATATGTGATATGGAAAGGGAAGAGCCCATGTCTTAAGCTAGTTAAGATTTGGGGTTGACCGGCCTATGTCTAAAAGCAAAATCCGGACAAGCTCGAGGCAAGGTCTGTAATGTAGAACTGGAAGTGTTTCAGCTATACAAACTACAGCCAATGATTTAGTAGAACCGAAGGATTCAATAGTTACCAACGAACCTCAGCCTCTCCGCCGATCTAGTAGGGTTCCTCACCCACCTGAGAGATACTTCGGTTTCTCTATGACAGTGGGAGCGAGGATTGCATCATGAGATGATGACCCAACTAGATTCGAGCAGGCCATCAAGAGTAGGGACTCTATAAGAATGGCTGGATGCTTAGCGATCTGAGATGGAATCCATATACACCAACAAAGTATGGACTTTGGTTGCTATATCTGAAGGGTTAAATCCCCATCAGGAGCAAGTATATCTTGAGAAGATTACTTGGTGTACATGGAAAAGTTGAGACTTTCAAAACTAGACTTGTTAAAGGTTTTAGTCATCAACCAGGCACGGATAATGATGAAACCTTTTCCAGGGAATATGCTTAAGTCCGTCCAGATCCTACTTGCCACGGCTACATACCATGACTACGATATCTGGTGGTTGGGTGCCATGACTACTTTTCTAAATAATGTTTTAGAAGAGTGCGTCTATAAGTACACAGCCAGAGGGCCTCGTAGACAGTGGGAGCAGCGGAAACGTGTGCAAGATGCTTTATAGGATAAAGCAGGCATCGCGGAGTCGGAACATCTGTTTTGATGGATTAGTCAAAGAAGTTGACATCATCAAAATGGTAGATGAACCTTGTATAAACAAAAAGGTAGTAGGGAGTATGGTGACGATCCTCGTAGAGTACGTGGATGACATACTCTTGTTAGGGAAGGAGTTTCCTATGCTACGCTCGATCAATCTCCGCTTATCACAATGATTTTCCATATAGGATCAAAGTGATACATACTAAATTCTAAGCTTTGGATCTATGAGATAGATCTAATTGGATGTTAGGATACTCACTAGTTGTAGTGAGATGGTATCAATCGATCCTGGGGAGAATCACTGGAAGGGTTCCAGAGTGATAAAGACGACTGAATGTCAGTCACAGGCATTGTCTTTACCCTCAGTAAAGGGACGGTATGTTGGAAGAGTTCCAAGCTAGATACCGTGGCAAACTAGATGATAAAGGCTGGTAACATCGCTATTAAAGATACTACCAAAGAGGCAGTTTGGGTGTATATTGGTTCATAGGATGAACTAGGTTCCTACCATTGTGTGACAATGGAACTGTGGCTTTGGCCTAGGAACCCTGGTCCCATCAGTGACCCAGACATAATCTGAGGCATCATCACCTGATCATGGAGATAGTTGATCTCCAGGGTGATCGAGGTTAGGAGAGTAGACTCAGAGGACAACACGGCGGATCCACTCACGAAGGCCATTTCCCAAAGAGAGACTTTTAGGGGATGGTTGAGTATTAGATACTACAACTACTGCTACAGATGGCCCTAGTACAAGTGGGAGATTGTTAGTTATATGTATGCTCTAGAGGCCATTACTGTACATTGGATGTATATTGTAGTGGATGCTGGGACATATATAGGTAGGACTTTCTTGCTCGACATGATAGTACGCTATCTGGTTGCTCTTTATCTTAACATGTATACTTTCTGTCTCTCTGTTACATGTTGATAAAGCCCTTAGGATGTGTACTCGACTTCCAGGACTATGATGCAGATCATACTAGTGGAGCCTGGGTAGTCTATGAGTACATCCTTCAATGTTCCTAGTCGTGGGAATATCGAGACGGGGCATCGATATTCCAGAGTAGACTAGCGTATATCTTCTCGACCCATGTGATGGGCGATGGATGATCCCATATCCATTGGTGTTTGACATCGGAGATGGTATGCGGGTGCTCAGTGGAGACTGGGTACACTGAACGGACTCGCCGAGAACTCCAGATGGTATTATACCTCACGTCAGATGGCAGTTCTCTGGTGACAGTGGTACAGCTTAGTCTGTTGACCCGAGATCGTCATAGTGTCTTGTGTGTCTCCCACTGTGCTTTGATTTCCACCCTACCACGGCTCTACTGAGTCGTGCAAACAGGTGGTTTTTGGGTACAGTCCCGATTCACATGGAGGCAATGAGCGATAGGAGGGGATTCGTCTCTCCCGGTATTGGGGGTTGATATTGCGCTATGCTCGACTGGCCATAACAGGAAATCCCTGGCCAGGGTTGCAGTGACCTACTGGTAAGTGTTATCAGTAGTTTCACACATGTCATGGACTTCACGTCGGCATGACTTATCGAGCTACTGGGGTCTGACGTTTACCACCCCTAGGCGAGATATGCGACATATCAGACGAACAGACCGGACTGTACAGTAAGTGTTACTGGTTGGATTCACAGGAGTGTGAGCGGGCTTGCTCGTCGATCTTCTGATCGCTCAATACCCGGGTGGCCGTTACGTTTAGCAGACTGCTTGCGGCTTGTGGATGTTTGATATGTTCATCATCCGCTGCCGGCGTATTGACGAGTCTTTAGAGTCCTACACAGAGGTTTCCTGGCTCAAGCGAAACGAAATAGGAGCGCATATGAGATATGTGCGGGACCGAGAATAATTCGTGTATGTGATACCGTATTCCATTCTCGCGATGAATGTATCGATTGGTTATATGCGATATAACCTAGTTGTCGAATCAAGGATTGATTCGATAAGACGATACATTGGATACTAGCCGGTTATATGCGTCATAACCGGATCATTGAATCAAGTGTTGATTTAATGATTTAATGTATAATTATATATTTGATATATTACTTTGCATTAACTGGTATTGGTTCACTTTAAATGGATTTTCTCACTTGGATTGTGCAAGTTGTATATGTGATATACTTTTGTGCACAAGATTGTATCATGTTTGATGATACATGCAAGCTTGGGTTTGTGTAAAGAATTGACCATGGTTATATGAATGGTTAGGGTTTCATTTTATTTGCTTATTCATTTATTCTTTATTGAAAGAAATAAAATGGTGGCTAAGTTTGGTTTATCTTTGAAGCTTCATGAAGCTTTGAATGGTTGACTATTTTGTTTCTTTCCTTAACCCTAACCATTCACTTTAACCTTAGTTTATTCTCTACATCTAACCATAGTTGACATTATGATAAGTATGATTTATTTTCTATTTTTCTAATTAACTTATCATATCTTCTTCTTCTTCTTCATCTTCTTCTTCCATGAAAAGAAGCTTGCTACATCAATGGTGATTGATGAAAAAGTGTGAGAAATCCAAATCTAAAGTCTACCCACTTCCTATTTCTTCATCCTCTACCTCTTGCTAAGTAGTATAGGGTGTTTCCTTCACAAGTTTTCTTGACTTGGTGAAGTTGGAGCTTGATCTAGCGATGCCTCGACGTAGATCATCTTCGGCATCGTCGTCGATGACCTAGCCCGCTTTTTCTCCGATGAAGCCGACGCTAGAGCCCAAGATCCGATTTGTACAGCGAGGAGACTTCATCGCGGAGCCAAGGACGTGGAGGACCGGATCTACAAAGGTTGTAGCCACTTTCCTTTAGCATTTAATTCGTTTACATGCTTGCATCGCCTCATTATCTAGTTAACGATCCGTATTAGGGTTTGTAGGCACTTGTAAAATTTTAATTGGCCATGTTTGATGCCTTGTGAGACTCCATTAGAGTGCCTAGGAACCCTACAATTTTCATTGACAGAGCCTTGCTCTCAATAGATTCCTGATCTAAAGAAAACGCATTTAGGGTTTCACTTAGCAGAGTTTTGCTCTAAAGGGGTCTAAAGAGAACTAAGGAGAACCCTATTAGGGTTCCCTTAATAGAGCTCTGCTCTTTAAAAGATTTTTCTTGCATTTTCTTAATTCATCAATGGAGCTTTGCTCCTTCCAAATCATACAGAAGAACTCTTAGGAGTTTTTCATTTATCTTGGAGTTTAAAGATGGCCTTTTATTCTTCGATGAATTATATCGTTTTGCTTAATCAGTCTTTCTGATAATTTTGTTGATTCTCTTTTACAGAAACAATGGACGTCCACATGTACGATCTCGACGAAATTATCTCTTACGAGGACATCCGCCGACTCGGCCATTCTCAGAATCGAGAGTTCAGCAATGCCGAATGTGCTGAAATCATGAGTCGCTTCGACGCATACAATGGCCAACTGCTTCCTCGGCGTTCCTCTCTCCTGAAGCTTATCATGGGAGCAATTTGGGAAGTGCTTCCTCTATTCTGTACTGATGTGCCACTTGGGGCATTGGATGCCACCGAGGATAAGGTGCACTCGGTGTATCTGATGAGCCTAATCTCAAAGTGGAGGCGAGATAACCTTATCGATCTTCTGTATCAAGATTTTCAACAGTCTGCAATACTTGCTGCATATCTGAGGGAAGAGGACATCAGTGGGGATCTCGACGCTCGTGCTCACGAAAGGAAGCACACTAGGATGGTTCACCAGGCTTGGAAAGTCTTGGACAAGGTTACTTTTGAGTTCCTCAATCCATGTCCTGGATTTGAGGTTTTGCCATTGTAATCATTTGGATAATGTCTTTGTTTATTGTCTTTATTGATGTAAAAGATTTCCAAGTATGAATGACAAATCTTTTGCCTTTTCCTTTTATTTTCTGCTTTATTACTGGCACATTCTTCAAATAAGCATAGCCTGTAAGCGATATAGAACATTCTGTCTTGAACATCTTGGGGAGTAGTGATGGCTTAGGCAGCAGGTTCAGGTCTGCTACCTAAGGCTTTTCAACTTCATGAGTCGTGAGGGTCTTATAAAGATTTTTCTCCCTACGAGTCGAGTGGATCTCGTAAGTGTATTTTCTCCTTAGGAATCGTGAGGACTCCTAAGTGCGTTTTCTCTTATAAGTCGTAAGGATCTTATAAGAGAATTTTCCCTCTTATGAGTCGAGAGGACCCGTAAGCGATTGTTTCCCTCTTTGTCGAAATTCGACTTCGGAGAGTGAGACCCGTGGATAGAATGCAAGAGACCGTTTTAGGCCGACTTGCAGGATCCCAGTGCTTAGGAAACAGGTTTTTTAATCCCCGCTGCCCAAGGCTTTATCTTACGAGTCGAGACGAATCGAGAAGTTCTCGCAAAGACATCAATTTCCTTACGAGTCGAGACGAATCGAGCATTTCTCGCAAGAATATCCTAACATCACAGTTAACCTCTGCTCTTTACGACAGAGGTCCGTTAGGGTCTGTGGTACTTAGGGTTTTGTCCGTCGTACCGTCGCATCAGCTGATGTATTCCTCGATAGGCAATCGTGCTGTTCGAGTAGCCCTGCGACTGCCGTGTCTCTGATCCTTTCGGGGGCTGGACAAAACGTCTTCAAGCAATCCTCCTTGGCAGTTTGACTGTCGGAAGAGCAAGCGTTAGGAAATTTGCCATGCCGCTTTTTACTTGAGGTTAGGCTCATTTTGGAGAGCGATAAGTCATAACCACTCCGCGCTGGTGTGGGATGATCTCCGATAGTCTTTCAGGTTTTATGTGAGTTGCCGTCAAGACCCTAAAGCTAGGAATTTGGCCTTTGCTTCGTTTGTTGGCATTGCGTCCTCTATATCGAGACGAATGTCGCGGTTGTCTCTAGGTTGTTGGTGAACCGTCGAGGTTTGGAACTAGGGACTTTTCCGTGGCTCCGCTGTTTGATGATGTTGCGTCTGAATCCTGTTGGAGGAAGAACGCTGAGGTGACATCTCGTCTGCTGTATCAAGACGAACGTCGAGGTGGTGACCATTCCGCACTGGTGCGAGATGATCTCCGGTCGTCTTTCAGGCTTTATATGACTTGCCGTTAAGACCTTGAAGCTAGGAATTTGGCCTTCGCTTCGTTTGCTTGCATTGCGTCCGCTATATCGAGACGAATATCGTGGTGGAGCTGGGATTTTGCCGTCGCTCCGCTTTGTTTTGACCGTGAGGTCTTTTGTTGACGTTGTATCTGCATCCTTCTGGACTGCGGAGGAACACCGTCATTGACATCTCGTCTGCTGTAACGAGACGAATGCTGAGATGGTCTCTAGGTTGTCTGTGAACCATCGAGATTTAGAACTAAGGACTATGCCGTGGCTCCGTTTGATGGTGTAGCATCTATGTCCTGCTGGAATGAGGAGGCACACCGTTGTTGGTCTCCAGGCTGTAGACGTGGCCATTGAGATTTGGAACTAGGGACTATGCCATGGCTCCATTTGATAGTGTAGCATCTATGTCCTGCTAGAATGAGGAGGCACATCATTGTTGGTCTCCAAGCTGTAGATGTGGCCTTTGAGATTTGGAACTAGGGACTTTGCTATGGCTCCGTTTGATGGTGTAGCATCTATGTCCTGCTGGAATGAGGAGGCACACCATTGTTAGTCTCCAGGCTATAGATGTGGCCATTGGGATTTAGAACTAGAGACTTTGCCATGGCTCCGTTTGATGGTGTAGCATCTATGTCCTGCTGGAATGAGGAGGCACACCGTTGTTGATTTCTAAGTTGTCGATATCGACGTCGAGACCCTGAAGCTAGGGATCTTCCTTTGCTCCGTTTGTTGACATCGTGTCTGCAATATTGCGGCAAATGTCAAGGTTGCCTCTAGGTTGTCTATGAACCGTCGAGATTTGGCTTCGCTTTTTTATGGAGCCTGTTGGGAAGGTATGTTTCCCTCTTTGTTTGTGCCCCTGGATTGTATACAGGGATTGATGTGATCTCACTTGTAGGGCAAAAAGTTTCATTCTTTCATTTCATTTTTTTTATTCTTTCCGCGATGCTCTATCATTTCAGCTTTTTATATCGCGAAAATCGCGATTGCCCAACCATTTCGGCTGTTTTTCGCGGTGCCCAATCATTTCGGCTATTTTTCTTTTTACTCGCTGCTTTTATTGCGAGTTGCCCAATCATTTCTGCTGTTTTTTTACTCGCTGCTTTTTATTGCGAGTTGCCCAATCATTCGACTATTTTTGTATGCATAAATTTTTACTTGTTGATTTCGTTGCAAGTTGCCCCATCATTTCGGCTATTTATATGCATTTTTGGCTCGCTGATTTTTTTTTATCGCGAGTGTGGAACTTGGAATTTGATACTAATTTAGGCATCAGCATCGCTACAACTGGGATATTGTCAGGAGCGAATCATCATTTGCCTCTATCGATGTCGAACAAAGGTGGCTTAGCAAACAGGGTTAGGATCCCGTCGACAAAGGCTTTTGACTTCATGAGCCGTAAGGGTCTCATAAAGGTATTTCTCCCTACAAGTCGTGAGGATCTCGTAGGTGTATTTTCTCCTTAGGGATCGTGAGGATTCCTAAGTATATGTTCCCCTGTAAGTGTAAGTGCACGGCGGCGCCCCGGCCGTCAATCCGACGCCGGAATGCGGAAGCGGTGAAAAACTTTAATTTTGCGGACTTAGCAAACCGGCACCACCGCGCACTAAACACCCGGATCGTAACCATTAACAAGTCTAAGCTAACTAGAAGATGGGTTAGAGATATACCGACTGATCCGAGTCCTCCGGTCTTCATCTCCACTCCGATCTCCTCGCGGGATCTCCGTCTGTCTCCTCCTTGCCGGAAGGGCACCACATCGCCTGCATCTTTTACGGGCTCCCGCCTCAATACCGAGGCAACTCGGGCGCGAAGTTGGCTAGCCGACGCGCCCAAGATTTGCTGTAGAATAATGTAGAAACTTGTCTCTTTGGGGTTTAAGAGGTTGCCATGATGGAGGAATTTGTGCACTAGAATTTCATGGATACTTGATGGAGAAATTGAGCATGCAATGGAAATGAAATGGAGCATCCCTCAAAGATTGAGCTCGGCCAAAAGCCTTTTGCTCACTGGAAGAATGAATAAAACCAACTAGCTCACTCACTAAAGAACCATATATATATTAATCCCATTTAGTGCTTGCTGGAAAAAAAAACAAAAAAGGTTGAAGTGAATTAATTAAAACCATCAGCACTCCATGTGCACACAAAGCAACCAAATGTTTAAATATATTAATTCATCAACACCTCACCCCATACCCAACAGTGGCCGGCCCATGTATCCATCACAAATTCACAACCAAAAACCCATACTCTATCAAAAGCCAATCATAACCTACAATGGTCAAGCCATCATCATAAAGCTAGAAGTCAAAGGATGGGCTCCATCATGAAACCATCATGATATAACAAGATGCAAAGAACCCCCTCCACTAATGCCTATTTGCAACAATGCAAATAAACCCTCCTCCACCAATCTTCGGCCAATGAACGGAACAATGGAAATTGGCCGAAACGGAAAGCAAACTGGCAACTCCATAAAACTGATCCCGTAATAAATTACAGGAAAAACCCCGATACTGTGCATACACACCCGCATCTGTATTTCGACCGAAATACAAAATGCAATGAGACAAAACTACACTATCAAATACTAAGATCCGGCTTAAGCCAAAGCCGGCTAGTAAAAACCGTCCGATCACGATCCGTGCAATACCGCACGTATCTGATCGAACCCTGCCATATCTCCATACGGCCTCTACAGCGTTTCGCCCGAAAGCTTGAGTAACTTAAAGTGTGGTGGACTCTAAAGACTCGTCAATACTATGGTTGTGGATTTAACCACTAGCACGTCAGAGGTATAAGCCAATACGTGACGGGCCACCAGCTATTGACCAAAAGGGACGTCGATGAGCGAACTCATCCTGACACCCTACTGAGCCTGTCAGTGACAATATCCGTACAGTCCGGTCCGTTCGTCTATGAGTATCGCATGGCGGGCCTAGGGGGTTGGTAAAAGTCAGACCCCCAAAAGCGGTACAAGTCGTGTCGGAGTGTAGCCCAGAACACCCTGAGATACTACTGGAATACCTACCAGTAAATCTCCTTGCCTTGGCCAAGGACTTTGTGTAATGGCTCTCCTAGACACAGCACGACGTCACCCCCAATACCGGGAGAGACGAACCCCTGAAGATACGCTCACTGCCTCCATGTGGCTCGGGACTGTACCCAACTAAAACCTGTTTGCACGACTCCTTTGAGCCGTGGTAGGGTAGTAATCAAAGTACAGTGGGAACTCACACGAGACAAATGACGATCCCCAGGTCGATGAACTAACCTGCACACATGTCACCAGGGAACTGCCATCTGACGTCTGGTATATGACCAACTAGCATGTTCCCGGCGAGTCCTGTCCGGTGTACTCATAACCCAATGAGCACCTGTATACATCTTAGGTGATCCAACTGACACCAGTGGCTTGTGAGACCGGCCACCGCCCCTCGTCGGGGTCTCGACTGTATACACTAGTCTACTAATAGAGTATCGATGCCCAGTCTCGAAACTCCCACGACTAGGGACCTTTTAAGGATAAGCTTATAGACCCCCAGCTCCCACTTATATGATCGCCCTCATACTGCTGGTGGTCAAGCAAGAATCCTAGGGGCTCTATCAACGTGTAATAGCGACGTGTCAGGTCACCTAAAACAGTACACGATGATAAAGGTGAACCAGATAGCATACTATCTTCTCGAGTAAGACTGTCCTACCGGGATAGGTCCTCCATCAATCATTGCAATCACGTACCTGTGACCTAATAATTGACTCTGAGGGCACTATCTCCAACAATCTCCCACTTGCACTCAAGGCCAATTATTGCGATGTCGCATACTCACAGCCCGTGTGATACCGAACACCCAACTCCTCTACTAGTCAGTCTCACAAAGCTCGTTTGCGAAACTATTGCGTTCGAGGAATAGCCTCAGAGAGTGGATCCGCTTAGATGTTTCTTTCTATGTCTCTCTAAATCTCATGTTCGCGGAGAAACCCATCTCCCGAAATGAGCAATACCAGTCTTAGAATGTGTCTGGATGTCTGATGGGACATAGCTCATAAATGAACTCCAAATCCAAACTTCTTAGACTGTATCGTCAACTGAACTTAATCAGTATCCTGCGCCATGCCACCCTCAGTATTGCCTTGGATCACCTGTCCAAAATACTGCCCTCATCAGAAGGAAAAACTATAACTCTGACAACCTTCTTGTCGTCCATGTCACCTTGGAAGCCTGGAATGATAACTGTCTCCTGGATAAGGCTGTCGTTATCATATCCCTAGAACATTCACTTATGTTCTAAAACTGCTTCCGACCGTTTCTCCAGGATTGGATTAAAGTCAACTTATTGCATCTAGTGCAAGAACAACATCTGGTGTGGTACTTGACATCTCATGATTGACTCAATTTCCTGAGCAAGTGATCTGCCAATCATGCACATCCCTCTCCCCTTTAGTCTGTAAGACACCTTTGGAGAGGGTGACTCCATCTTCTGCAGGTACACTACCGTGCATGGAGTCGTCCATTCTAAATACTCTTAGAATGCTGTCAAAGTACCCTGATTGGGAAACCACCCAAATCTAGATCTAAAACCATAGATCTAGTAACCAGTATGTCTGATATAAAATCCATTTCCTTTGTGGAGAAACCACTGTGTGACGACCAAAGTATAACCGACTGTAGTATAGGAGTTTCTTTTCCTACTCTGTGTATGTCATCCAAATACCAGGATATCACACCCTACTACCTTCTCAACAGATCCATCCCCTATTCTGATGACGTCAAACCTATGACTGTCACATCAGAAACAGATGATCTATCTCCGCTATATCTGCTTTAGTCTATGAATAGACATAAGCCTGATGTCCACCAATGCTTCCGCTGCTCCCACTGACTACGAAAACCCTCTGCCAGAGTCATATAGACGTGCACTTCTAAAACTAGTTTAGAACGACGCTATACTCATCCTCCTGCCGGGTCTCGCAGCCTGGAACAACAACAATGGCAAGTGTGGGTAAACAAGAACTTCCCTGTCACCGTCCTTGAGGCTACCGGAGTACCTCTCGGGTGCCTGAAGTTACCCACCTTATCTGCGGAGTGGCCAATGGAATGTCAATCCAGATTGAATCTTTAGGTTCCTTATCAAATCTTCAGTAATCGTTTGTGGTTCTGGAATCACTTCCAGTTCTACCATACTCCCACTACTGTTTTCTGAAAAAATCCATTTTTAATAAAACTGTGGCGAGTCTAGAACAATATCGCTATTGTTCATCCAGATAGTAGAAAGTCAACCCTCGTCATAGCCTGGGTCAACCCACAAACAGCCATTACAGAAACGTGCCTTGAGTTATCCAGAGTCTGGTTTTAATCATAAGACGGACAACTCCCCGTACCTTAACACCGTTAAGATATGAACTGTTCTATATCCAATATAGAACCAGAGGCACTGATTTAATTGAACCAGATTCAAATCATGCAGCTGTCTCCAGTGCATGTCAACTAAATGGAAGGAGGCCGATCAGCGTTACACAACTTAGGAGCATTTCCAATTATGAGTAACCTGAAAGAGAAGCAAGTTCTCTTAACCATTACTATCAACTGAATACCATACACAAGTATCTACATCTTCGATCACTTTGAAGAATCCCGATACTTGCTACACATGGTTCTTTACTGTATTCAAATACCTATAACTTCTCAAAATTCGGACACTGTGTTTCCACGAAACACCTGTCTAAAAACTAGAGAAGTCATAAGTAAACCGAATATAGTACGAGGACCAACCCCTCTGTCCGGATGGACACTGGACAACATACAATACTCTGTATAAGTCACTTGAGTCTGATAACTCATTCACTGTGTGTCGTAGGTTGAAAACTGTACTTATGGTTAAGAAGAATTACACCGTTGTTTAATGCTCCTTACCTAACCATCTACTGATATAGGTAAACGTCATAGACATAATTTCAGAAAGATATATCTCACTCTATGAAAATAGACGTACAGATATATCAATTTGAAATTGGTGCATAAAAGCGGATATTCAAAACCAAATATTTGCCGTCCGGCAAACAACCCAGGTGACTTCCTCAAATATCACCGATTACAACGAATCCCGATATAATGAGGATGATCACCCAATTCCCAATAACTTACTCCCACTCATCATCTGTAAAACCATACAGATGTGAGAATCATACCTGGTAAATACATACCCTGGAGTAAGTATCTAATCGGGAAATCAGTTTTCTTTTAACATTACACAGTGAAACTGAAACATTGAAATGTCTCGATGGGGTATCCTGGTATTCCTAGTAATGCCTCTTCCATATTCACGACTGTAACCGTATAATTCTTTGCCACCTCTCCAAATCCCTTCATATGTCTTTAGTCATTACCTTCTGCACACCCCTTTAGGCCAAATGGTTTTCTTCCTTCCCTACCGTTCGGCACCAGCCTATGGTTTGGAAGAAGACTATCCAATAAGCATAATGGGTGTACTGTCCTAATCCTAGGAACACTCGCAATGCGAGAGAAGGTGAGGATAAAAGACAACCGAATGAACTTAATTCCTATTTCTCTTGAACCAGAATCCATCCTCGAACTGGAACACGTTCCTTTCGAGTTCGTATATAACCATACGATGGAGTATCCAATAAACTGTGGATCTTCGTAGTGATACGGAGTGTTCTGGAGAAATACAAAGGTGATTTAGGATTGGCGAAGGAATACTTGGTTTGGTCGTGAATATCTGTTGCAATTTACTTTGCCCTCTTACTAATCCCTTGCTTTGTCTTAACTCAATACCTTCTGTACACCATCGTTAGGCTAATTGGTTTTCTTCATTCCCTACCAGTTGGCACCAGCCTATGGTTTGGAAGAAGACTATCCAATTTGCGTAATAGGTGTACTACTCCTAAACCAAGGAGTACTCGCAACCTGAGAGAGGGTGAAAAGAAAAGACAACTGAATAGTCCTATCCGTTTTCTCCAGAACCGGAAACCATCCTCGAATAAATCCCTTCGAGTTCGTATCTAACCATACGATGGTTTTGTCCAATGGAAGTGGACGTTCGTAGCAATACGGGGTGTCCTGGAGAAAAGGGTAAAAGTAGGAGTGGCAATGAGGTTTGCAACTCTGACAATCCAAAAGCCAGTGTTAAGAAGGTTCGGTCAACTTGGTCACTGAGTCATTGTCTTAGGGTCGGGTCAATGGTCGCTGCCAAAGAGAGAGAGAAAAGAAACACTCAGCGTGCACTCTAACCTAGATCAGAATGGTTACCAATTTATCTAATCTGGAAACCTCCCACTGTACCTCAAATTCTCCTAAAAACCTGAAAGAAGAATTAGTCGGGGTCACCCGAGGAGTATACCAACTCATCAGTGGGAATCGGGATCCAACTCTCATCGCATGACAACGTGACGGAATCCGCTCACGGTATCACACTCCAGAAGGTATGCGCATATCTGGCAAGTTTCAGTTCTTTTGAAACTCCCGATGTGATTTCTGCCCCATGCTCTTATGACCTTGGCGTGAGGTCAAAATATCATAAGTCACATGTCAAGTTCTACCCGTCATTATCCAGGTTAATTTGAATCCACCCGTACATACCCTTGACGTAGGACAAAATAGTAGTACGACTGTCCCAAACCAACGCATCTATCTATGCAACAGATAAATACCCGGCAGCTACCAATCACTATGCCTTGGCGTGAGGTCAAAATACATAGCTTGAATACTACCGAATATTTAGCTGAAATGACGGAGGGCTACGAATGGTTTCTGGCGAAAACCTTTAACGTAAAGAACTTGATATCGTCGAAGGAACGGATAGCTTTTTAAAATATAGTGACGAAAACCTTCGCTAAAGAGGTCACTCCTGGTGAAGGGATCTCGGCTCTTTCCCCGTAGAATGAGGTGCAGGATATTCCAACTGAATACCGCGATGCAAAGCAAAAGTAATCGGCTATAGTGAAGTTAATGCCCTGACGCAAACTTTTTGTCCAAGGGGTCACTCCCGATGAAGGGATCTCGGCCCTTGCCTCGTCGACCGAGGAGCAGGATATTCCAACTGAATATCTCGATGCAAAACAAAAGTGAACGTCCTTGCAATAACAGCTTTTTGAAAAAGTGTTCCAACAACATCAGATTAGGTTTGTTTTTAACTTGCATTGATCCGAATCAATGCAGTCCCATCAATTGATCACACCAAAAAGAACGAAAATATACTGATGTACGTATATGCCATCCGCATTCGCCACTGGGTCCCGTCATCACTCGTTAGGTTAGCTTACTAACGACAGAGCGGGGACTGGACTAGCGCGGATGCAAAACATATACAACATCTACTAATATATATACCAATATATTATATTTCGCTCAAGGCGTGAAAAGAAATGCAACATCACAGAAATGTACAGCATCACAGAACAATACAGATATCTGGGATCCCCGGGTTTCACAGAGCCACTGCTGAAACCCGACGTTCCCCTGGTCGTGTGGATAGCCTGTGCAATGAAATCCTAGACCCCTACGGGTGCGGCAAGTTACCCGCCAAAACCTGAAGCGAGGCAGCCCCCTTTAGCACCGTGAATGGACCACCCAGCACTTCACGGAATCCGGTAACTTGGGCACCCCTCCTGGGTCAACCTGTACCCCCTACGAGTGCGGCGAATAGCCCGCCAATCCTAGAGTGAAGCCCCCCCCGTCTCAATGCCATGAGATGCGGGCTTGTTGCCCTCTAGAACCCGGCTACCCGTGCACCCCTCCGCGGGGTAATCCTAGTACAGAAAGTAAAATATACATACAACGGGTACATCGACCGCAACCAGGTCGTGCCCCAAAATAATAATACAAACAGGCAGTGACGGCAGTCCACATGTCGGACGCTCGCCCCGCAATATCAAATGTACATAATACAACAGAACTGTACTAGCATTGCATCCAGGCTATCCCCCACGACCGATCCGCAACATCACAGCAAAAACAGAACATCAACGTGAAAGTCACGTTCGCAAATCCGTCTAACCGGGCTATAGCAGTTAGACTGGATTTACCGATCGAGTGACATTCACGGTCGCAGATATAATGTAAATACTGTGAAATAATGTGTTTAAAATATCCGATCAATCAAATTTTAACAAGTGGGCCCCCAAACAATACTGTAGCAGATCAAGAAATCCTGGGCCCAAAATTAATATTCCAAAACACATATATATGGCCCACAAAGACACTGTAGAAATTGGGTGCAGAGACCTCAACAGTGCGCGGCGGAAACGCGGCCCAAAGGGGGTTTTGGCCGTGGTTCCGCGCCTGCACTGTCGAATGAACCTGTCGAATTTTTACAGTATCCTTGTAATCTCCAGTACATCAATTTTATACATCTTGAAAAATTTTTCGACACCAAAAATTTCCAACAGAAAACTGATGTGATCAAAAATGCGATTTTGGCACTTTTGATCGATCGGAAATGCAAACACATTACACAAAGCTAGACTAAGTTAATGGCGAGGCTCTGATACCACTGTAAGTGCACGGCGGCGCCCCGACCGTCAATCCGACGCCGGAATGCGGAAGTGGTGAAAAACTTTAATTTTGCGGACTTAGCAAACCGGCACCACCGCGCACTAAACACCCGGATCGTAACCATTAACAAGTCTAAGCTAACTAGAAGATGGGTTAGAGATATACGGACTGATCCGAGTCCTCCGGTCTTCATTTCCACTCCGATCTCCTCGCGGGATCTCCGTCTGTCTCCTCCTTGCCGGAAGGGCACCACATCGCCTGCATCTTTTACGGGCTCCCGCCTCAATACCGAGGCAACTCGGGCGCGAAGTTGGCTAGCCGACGCGCCCAAGATTTGCTGTAGAATAATGTAGAAACTTGTCTCTTTGGGGTTTAAGAGGTTTCCATGATGGAGGAATTTGTGCACTAGAATTTCATGGATACTTGATGGAGAAATTGAGCATGCAATGGAAATGAAATGGAGCATCCCTCAAAGATTGAGCTCGGCCAAAAGCCTTTTGCTCACTGGAAGAATGAATAAAACCAACTAGCTCACTCACTAAAGAACCATATATATATTAATCCCATTTAGTGCTTGCTGGAAAAAAAAACAAAAAAGGTTGAAGTGAATTAATTAAAACCATCAGCACTCCATGTGCACATAAAGCAACCAAATGTTTAAATATATTAATTCATCAACACCTCACCCCATACCCAACAGTGGCCGGCCCATGTATCCATCACAAATTCACAACCAAAAACCCATACTCTATCAAAAGCCAATCATAACCTACAATGGTCAAGCCATCATCATAAAGCTAGAAGTCAAAGGATGGGCTCTATCATGAAACCATCATGATATAACAAGATGCAAAGAACCCCCTCCACTAATGCCTATTTGCAACAATGCAAATAAACCCTCCTCCACCAATCTTCGGCCAATGAACGGAACAATGGAAATTGGCCGAAACGGAAAGCAAACTGGCAACTCCATAAAACTGATCCCGTAATAAATTACAGGAAAAACCCCGATACTGTGCATACACACCCGCATCTGTATTTCGACCGAAATACAAAATGCAATGAGACGAAACTACACTATCAAATACTAAGATCCGGCTTAAGCCAAAGCCGGCTAGTAAAAACCGTCCGATCACGATCCGTGCAATACCGCACGTATCTGATCGAACCCTGCCATATCTCCATACGGCCTCTACAGCGTTTCGCCCGAAAGCTTGAGTAACTTAAAGTGTGGTGGACTCTAAAGACTCGTCAATACTATGGTTGTGGATTTAACCACTAGCACGTCAGAGGTATAAGCCAATACGTGACGGGCCACCAGCTATTGACCAAAAGGGACGTCGATGAGCGAACTCATCCTGACACCCTACTGAGCCTGTCAGTAACAATATCCGTACAGTCCGGTCCGTTCGTCTATGAGTATCGCATGGCGGGCCTAGGGGGTTGGTAAAAGTCAGACCCCCAAAAGCGGTACAAGTCGTGTCGGAGTGTAGCCCAGAACACCCTGAGATACTACTGGAATACCTACCAGTAAATCTCCTTGCCTTGGCCAAGGACTTTGTGTAATGGCTCTCCTAGACACAGCACGACGTCACCCCCAATACCGGGAGAGACGAACCCCTGAAGATACGCTCACTGCCTCCATATGGCTCGGGACTGTACCCAACTAAAACCTGTTTGCACGACTCCTTTGAGCCGTGGTAGGGTAGTAATCAAAGTACAGTGGGAACTCACACGAGACAAATGACGATCCCCAGGTCGATGAACTAACCTGCACACATGTCACCAGGGAACTGCCATCTGACGTCTGGTATATGACCAACTAGCATGTTCCCGGCGAGTCCTGTCCGGTGTACTCATAACCCAATGAGCACCTGTATACATCTTAGGTGATCCAACTGACACTAGTGGCTTGTGAGACCGGCCACCGCCCCTCGTCGGGGTCTCGACTGTATACACTAGTCTACTAATGGAGTATCGATGCCCAGTCTCGAAACTCCCACGACTAGGGACCTTTTAAGGATAAGCTTATAGACCCCCAGCTCCCACTTATATGATCGCCCTCATACTGCTAGTGGTCAAGCAAGAATCCTAGGGGCTCTATCAACGTGTAATAGCGACGTGTCAGGTCACCTAAAACAGTACACGATGATAAAGGTGAACCAGATAGCATACTATCATCTCGAGTAAGACTGTCCTACCGGGATAGGTCCTCCATCAATCATTGCAATCACGTACCTGTGACCTAATAATTGACTCTGAGGGCACTATCTCCAACAGTAAGTTGTAAGGATCTTACAAAAGGGTTTTCTCCTTATAAGTCGAGAGGACTTACAAGGGTTGTTCACCGTATGGACATATATCCCCAGTCACGGACGGGACTTGGTTAGGGAAATGTTTATTCGCGCCTGTGGATTGTATACAAGGGTCAGTATGAGCCGCTTGTAGGACATTATCGAAAGTTGTGGGGGTTGTTTAAGAACAGGTTTAGGTCTCTGTAACTTAAGACTTTCAAATCTTATGAGCCGTAAGGATCCCATAAGAGAGTTCTCCTTACGAGTCGTGAGGATCTCGCAAGTGTATTTTCTCCTTAGGAATCGTGGGGCTCCCTAAGTGTGTTGCTTCCCTGTGAGTCGTAAGGATCTCACGCGGGTGTTTTCTCCTTACAAGGTCGAGAGGACCCTGCAAGTCTCTCTTAACGAGGTTGCGCCCTTTCGGGTTTTCACAAACACTCACCGGTAGTCTTGCTGTTTTTACCCACGGAGCCCTTTCGGGTTTTCATCCGTGCCCATTTTGCTTATGGACATACCGTTTTTTTTTATTCTTTTATTCATTTCATTTTTTTTCTTTTTTTTAATATTTTTTTTATTCTCTTTTTTTTGTCAGCTTGAGGATGCTGCGGTAGTAGTTTAAAGACGTTTCGGTCGTTTGCAAGTTTTAGGACATTGCAGTCCGTCGTTAGTTTAAGACGTTTCGGTCTGCCGTCGCCGTATCTGAGGCGAATCTCTAGTTTACTGACTTTTCGGTCTATGGGCCTTTCTCTATGACTGAGCATGATGCCCCCGACGTATCCATCTTTCTCAGAGCGTGCGGTTGTGGCGGGCTCACCTTCCAGTTTTCGGAGATGACGAACTTGCCCTGTTGGTATTGGTCTTCAACCCAGTTTTTGAAGACGTAGCAATCCTTGATCAGGTGACTTACCGTTTGGTGGTAAGGGCAATAATTGAGATCATTAACATCACCTGGCCGCAACGGACATTTTGGACTTGGCAGATTGATGAGTCTGTCGCGCACTGCCAGCTCGAACAGTCTCCTTGTTTTATCTTGAGGAAACGAGTAAGGACGTTTCAACTTTTCATGGAGGGGTTGCCGCTTGTCGTTTCGGCAAACAACCGGTCTAGGGCCACTCGATTGCTGTTGGCTATTTTTCCCTTCATTTTATCCCTTTTGCTCGATCCTTTGTTTGCGGGGCCGAGATTTTTTTCGAGTAGCGTGCGATTGCACGGTTGAACGTTCTCGCAACTCCTCAATTCTTTCATTTTTGAAATGGATTCCTTGAGGAGAGGGTTGAAGGCAGCTTCTTCGTCAGAGTTGCTTCCAAAGGTGATAATTTGCGATCCCTTGGAGTTGGCTATGTGACAGTCGTCGTCGGCTCTTTTGCGCTCATTTATCGCATTTTTCTGATGTCTACGAGCTTCACGCTTTGTCCTGTTGAAGTGTTGCTTTTGAGCGACATACCCTTGCCACCAACACTTAAAGGAGTCGTAGTCTTCTGTAGGATGTATGATCTTCTGATGATATAAGCAGAAGTTAGGATGCATCTCTACTCCACCGAGAGTATTTTCTTCAGAGGGTGGTAGCTTCATTCCCACTGACAGGGCTTTAGCAAACCTTTTCCTCGTCTTGAATTTGTTTTTATCCGCAGCGGATGACTTTTGATTTGACGAGAGTGCCTCGACTCTTTGGTCTAGTCGGCGGTGTTTGGCATCTTCCAGTATGTCCATCTCACGTTCTTGATTGGCTTTAACTTTCAGACGAATCTCAATCAGGAAGGCATCGATCATCTCGTCTGACGGCCGCAGAATTTCTGGTTCAGGGTCCGCCCTCGGTTTCTCGGCGCAAGGAGCCTCTTCATCATCCACTAATGAGTGAGAGATTACATGACAACTCGCTACGTAGTCTTCGGATTCATCTGATGAGTCTTCTCCATCGTTTTCGTCCTCAACAAAAGAACAAGCTGCCCCTGGCGTGTCCGTCTTCTTTGGAGTGTGTGGCTGTGGTGGGTTTACTTTCCACTTTTCAGACAGCGCGAACTTGCCTTGTAGGTACTGATCCTCGATCCATCCCTTAAAGACGAAGCAATCTTTGATCGGATGAATTACCGTTTGGTGGTAAGGCCAATAATTGAGATCGTTAACATCGCCTGGCTGTAGCGGACGTTTCGGACTCGGCAGATTGTTGAATCCGTTGCGCACTGCCAGCTCAAACAGTTTCCTCGTTTTATCTTGGGGAAACGAGTAAGGACGTCCCAGTCTTTCCTCGAGGGATGGACGTGGACGCATATTGTTTTGGCAAACAACCGGCTTTAAGTTGCTCGGCCGTTGTTGAGTATTGGCAATGACGATCGTTTTTCCTTTCCCCTTCTCATTTCGAGAGTCCGGTTTTGGAGGAGACGGTCCATGGCCCATCTGGTCCATTTGGGCCAACTTGTCGATCAAGGCCTGGAAAGTAATTGGCCTGAAGAACATCATGAACCGCGGGATGGTTGCTTGCGGATCAAGAGTGCCCACGAACATGCCCACCGCTGGCGCTTCTTCGATGCGTTGTTCGCATTTCGACCACAGATTCCGCCATCGTGTTGCGTATTGAACCCACGTTTCGCCTGGCCTTATCCAGGCGTTGATCAGTGCTGTTATCGGGGTGCGTTCACTAGCACTCATGAATCTTTGTATAAACAGTAGCTCCATCTTCGCAAATGTTTTAACAGAGTCGTTAGGTAGCTCTGAATACCATTCAAAGGCTATTTCCGCTAAGCTGCCGACGAATTGGCGAAGCAGCAGTTTGTCGTCGCCTCCGGTGTTGCCGCATAAGGCCCTGAATTGAGCGACATGCTGATGTGGATTCCCCGTCCCTTTATATACATGGAACTTAGGGATCGTATATCCCGGAGTGTAATTGATTTGGTCATACCAGCTCGGGTACGGTCGCCCAGTTTTGACGACTTGGCTGGCTGCTTCACTCGCCTGATGAGCTCGTATTTGCTGAGCTATATAGTCATCCAGTGCGGCCTTGGAAATGGTTTCTTCCTTGGCTGCTGAAAGAGCCGGAGGAGGATTAGATGTTTCCCCTCTATCGTCTTCAACAATGATTGGATGGTCATCAGCTGGAGAATCCGGCTGTAACATCATCCCTACCATATCTTGGAAGAGGAGCACCATTTGTTTTATGTTAGCCGCTTGCTTTGCGGCTTCTTTGTCCTTTTTTCGAGGACTCTGCGTAGGAAGTCAGCGTCAGTTTCTTGCTTATGCCGCTGTTCTGATGATGCCTCCGAGCTTTCTTTTGGCCCGGTAAGTGCGGCCATTGCAATCATCATTTCCTGAAGCTTCTGTTGTTGCTCCTGGGTTTTTGTCACGGATCGGGTGAGCGGTCGGTGACCCGTCGAAGCGCGGCTATCCTCCTTTCCGGAAGCCATATAAACGATGTGCACCACCATGCCTCCAAACTTGGGGCGTTTAGCTTCAGTGTCTTTGCGATTCGCCATGTTCACAGGGGCTTTTTGCGGCCTCTTTTTCTTTTGAGCGATGGACGTTGAGGGAGCCGTTGCAGTGGGCACCCTGCCAGCTGTTGCTTTTTCTGGCTTGACAGGGTAGTCCTTCTCCTGCCGAACCTTCATCTTTTTCTGTCGGCGGAGATAGTCTTGATCCATTACAGAGTCTTGGACTTGGCGCCAGACCTTGTAAATTTTAGAGGACAGCCGTTGAGGGGGCTGCTCCGGTTTCACCTTTGTAGTGCTCTCCATAGGTGAAGGAGTTCGCTTCAGCACCGCAGTAGGAGAGTTTCTGCGCACCGTGTTTAGCAATTCAAAGCTGTTCTCGGTTGGAATAGCAGCATCGATCCCCACCATTGGAGCTGGCGGAGTTATCCCAGAGGGGGAGTTGCCCCCAGCCTTCCTTACTCGGCGCCAGTGACGACGTCGAGCGTGTCGTGCGGATGGAGTCACCTCCGTTATTGGATAAGCTTCTTCCTACCCCCTGCTTTGAGGAGAGACTGTTATTGGTGCTAGCCTATCGAAGACTGACACCCGTTGAGAAGTAATGTCTAATCTGTCAAAGACAGACCTCTGGGCAGCTTTGATGACCTCTCCTGGAGCAGCAACCGGAATGGCCAGCCTTGTAAAAACTGACTTCTTGGAAGGAGGAGCCTTTCTAATGATTTCGTCCGCTTGAGCCGGGATGGCTATCCGCTTTGGGAAGGCAGCTTCGGGTATCGCGGGCTTGTAGACGTTCTGGCTCAGTCTGTTGAAAACTGAAGTGTTGAAAACTGGAGGGGTTTTTTGATTGTGGGGACGCTCTTCCCTGCAGGCGCACGCCCCTGCAGTTAATTACGCTACCGCATCGAGGTAGCAACTTTCTCCTTCTCCAGAATTTCACTTCGTGTCATGGGTGTTTGTTTTGTTTGTGATTGCCCGTGGATTGTATACGGAGACTAATTTATGTCGTCGCCCGTAGGACGTGGATTAGTCCAAATCCGTATTTTCTTAGATTTGGGTTTGGTGTTTTGGTTTAAGGATACGTTAGCCCTATTTAAGGCTAAGATCAACTTAAACGTTTGTTAAGGATACGTTAGTCCTATTTAAGACTAAGATCAACTTAACGGAAAGAGCATTTAAGGGCTCTATTGTTCCAGTTTAGGGACGTAGTGGTCCATTTAATATGTGGCCGTCGGGACCCGTCACCTCTCTGACGACGTTGAAGGATTACAACGACAGGTGTCAGAGGAGTTCGGAGATGTACCCCTGAACCAGGTGTAAATTGATTTAAGAGAGCAGCCGTGCTCAGTCAATTTAATTTGAGGACTTATGGCCAGGATTGGGCCAAGTCCAGTTGAGAATATTCAACATTTTTATTTATATTTAGCCTAGTAGGCCTTTATTAGGGCTCTGCCCCTGTTAATAATGCACTGCATTTTATTCTGGCCTGTTAGGCCTTTTTGATTTGGGCTCTGTTCCCTTTTTTTTATAATGCAGAGCATTTGTTTTGGTCCATTAGGCCTTTTAATTGGGCTCTACCCTTTAATAATGCGCGGCATTAATTAATCTGACAGAGTGCCACGTGGCTTGTCAGGCGCTTTGCGCCAATTGAGGAGCGCAAGGCGCAAGTCCATGGGGAGGTGACACGTGTCATGCTCAAGTGAGCGCAAGCGCAGTGCGCTGCGCCAGTGCGCTGCGCTGTTGCGCTGCTGACACGTGGCGCGCTCTGATGAGTTGCGCCAATTCATGAGAGCAGTGCTCTGTTTTTAGAAGCGCACAGCGATTGGGGCTGACACGTGGCGCTCTCTGGTGGCTTGCGCTAACCCGAGCGCAACAGTGCAGATTTTGCAAGTGCAAGGCACCGTTTTATTATTTCGATCAATTTTAGATCAAAGAAAACAAATTTTCTTGTTTTCAAAGAACCAGTGGTTCATCAAAAGGCAATGCCTTTATTATTATTATATTTTATTTATTTTTTATTGAAGATCTTTGATCTTGTTTTTAGATCAATGATCTTTTTAGAAGAAATTCTTCTTTATTCAGAGGTTTTTACCTTTTCTTTCTCTGATCTCTTCTCAAAATTTTCTTTAGAGGAGTTCTTTCTGTCTTTTTTTTTAATGTGTTTTCAATGTCCTTTAGACTTGGGGTCTAGGGGCCTTTATATAGTGCCAATAGATTTGTTAAATTAGTTAAAGAGATCTTTCTCCGAGTGATTTGGGGATTTTTCCCCACCATTGGATCTTTGATTCAAGGGCTTCTGTTTTACAGAAGGCAATCTTCTTGTTTTTAACAAGAACAGAAAGATCTTACTGGAATTTTAATTCTGTTTGGCGCAAACGCACTTGCGTTTGACACGTGTCGCGCAGCGCGACTGCGCTAGCGCAACTATGCTGCCACGTGGCGCGCAGTGCAGAGCCCAGCGCGACTGCGCTAGGGCAACTGCGCTGCCACGTGGCGCGCAGCGTAGAGCGCAAGTCAGCTGAAGCGTTGCTTCTTTAATTTTTATTTTAATTTTCAGAACAGAGCCTTGCTCTGATTGAGGGAAACAGAAGCGTTGCTTCGTTTCCCGCTTTGGAATTTGAACAGAGCTTTTGCTCTGATTGGGGTAAACAGTGCATTAGTACATGTCACGCATTGATATATTTGTTGGATATAGTGCCCTTAAAGTCAATTATTGGATCGCAGGTACGTGATTGCAATCATTGAGGAGGACCTATACCGGTAGCACAGTCTTACTCGAGATGATAGTATGATATCTGGTTTGCCTTTATCAGTCATGTATAGGTTCAGGTGACTGATCATGATTACACGTTGATAGAGCCCTTAGGATTTTGCTTGACTACCAACAGTATGATGGCGATCATATACGTGAGAGTTGGGTAGTCTATAAGCTCATCCTTAAAAGTGGTCCCTAGTCGTGGGAGTTTCGAGACAGGGCATCGATACTCCGGAGTAGACTAGTGTATACAGTCGAGACCCCAACGCGGGGCGGTGGCCGGTCTCACAAGCCACTGGTGTCAGTTGGATCACCTAAGATGTATACAGGTGCTCATTAGGTTATGAGTACACCGGACAGGACTCGCCGGGAACCTGCTAGTTGGTATTATAGCTATCGTCAGATAGCAGTTCCGTGGTGACAGGTGTACAGGTTAGTTCATCGACCTGAGGTCGTCATTTGTCTCGTGTGAGTTCCCACTGTGCCTTGATTTTTACCCTACCACGGCTCAAAGGAGTCATGCAAACAGGTATTTTTTGGGTACAGTCCCGAGCCACATGGAGGCAGGTGAGCGGATCGGCAGGGGATTCGTCTCTCCCGGTATTGGGGGTGAGATCATTCCGTATCTAGGACAGCCATTACACCAAGTCCTTGGCCAAGGCAGGTGAGAATTACTGGTAGGTACTCCGGTAGTTTCCCAGGGTGTTCAGGGCTTGTCTCCGACACGACTTATACCGCTATTGGGGGTCTGACGTTACCAGCCCCCTAGGCTAGATATGCGATACTCATAGACGAACGGACCGGACTGTATGTATATTGTCACTGTTAGGCTCAGTGGGGTTTTAGGATGAGTTCGCTCATCGGCTACCCTTGAGGTCAGTACATGGGCAGCCGTTACGCACAGCTAGTGCCACTGACGGCTTGTGGTTAAACCCACTGCCAGGGTACTGACGAATCATTAGAGTCCCCCACAGATAGTTTCCCAAGTTCGGGCGAAACGTTGTAGAGGCCGTATGGTTTTATGGCGAGGTTTGAAAAATGCACGTACGTTTACGCACGTGTCATATTTCGGGCAGATAATACTTGTGGGCTTTGGTTTAAGCCGGATCCATGTATTATACTTTGTAGATATAATATCTTTGTCTCAGTTGAATTTGTATTCGGTCGTAATACAAATGCGGGTATATTTATACAGTTACGGGGTTATCCTGAAATTCGTTTCGGGATCACTTTTGGAAGTTTCCAGTTTTCTATCACCCGTCTTAAACATTCGGTTTAATGCGGATTTATTTTTTCTTCTTTTGGGTGAGTCATGAGGTGAGTCATGAGTGTGGAAGGTTCTAGAAGAGGTGACTAGGTTAGTGACTCATTGTTTGCTTTAATGAGTTGATGAGGTGTATTATGTGACTCATTCTTTTGCATTAATGATTCTTGTTCTTGCTAAGATCTTTTGTGAGAAGCTTTGCTTGTGGTCACCCCCCTTGCTCCTACACTCACTGTAGGGTTGCTAGGCACGCGTACAAGGGTCTACGAGGCATCAACCATGCCCGATTAAAATTTTAGCCGTGCCGAACAACCCGAATACGGATCTTTAAACTAGAGATTAGGCGAAAACAAGCATGCTAAACACTTTAACACTAAGTGAGAGGGATTACAACCTTTGTAGATCCGGTCCTTCACTTCATATACTCCATGTTGAGGTCCCTTCGCTGCGATCATCGTGTTCTGGACTCTCGAGAGGCTTCACGAAGAGAATGATGCAACCTTTTCTTCCGATCTTCGATACAAAGATGATCTACCATGAAGTTTCGTTAACACAAGCTATCACTCATGAAATGATGTGAACACTCTCATCTAAAGGGCAAGAGAAGATGAGGATGATGAAGTAGGATTTTTGCTCTCTTTATTTATCTTTTTCTCACATATTTTCATCATAAATATCAAAGCAAGAAAGCTTTGCATGAAGAACTCAAGGAAGAAGAAGAATAGTGATCCATTTTCTTTTTGTGATGAATAATGAAAGGATTAATATGATAAATAATGCAACCATGGTTGACTTAACCATTGTAGAGAATTAACCAAGGCTTAGGGTTTGGGTTGAGTTAAGTATGAGTCATAGATAAAAATCTACACAAATATCTTTATCATGACAAAAGAAAAGCTTCTAGAATCAACTAGAAGTGTTAACCCTAATCCAAACCCTAATCATGTTTAAACTCCACTAAACATGTTGCATTAGTTATCATATCATGTTACAATATTATATATCACATATATAATATTTATCGTAACAAAATAAAATAATACATTTAACATATATCGCATATATATCAATGTATTACCCGAGTGAGAAAAAGAATCTTTTAGTGAGCTAATATTAGTTAATGTAATTTAATATATCATATATATTATTATACATTAAATTATCGAATCAACACTTGATCCGACAATCCGGCTATATCTCATATAACCGACTAATATTTATCCGTACCGATTCATCGAATCAACACTTGATCCGATGACCCGGCTGATATCAAATATCGCGAGAATAGAATACGGTATCTCATATCGCATTATCCTCGGTCCCGCACATATCACATATGTGCTCCTACTCCGTTTTGCCTGAGCCAAGAAACCTCTGTGTAGGACTCTAAAGAATCGTCAATACGCCGGCAGTAGGTGATGATCATATCAAACACCCACAAGCTGCAAGCGGTCAGCTAAACGTAACAGCTACCCAGGTATTGAGCGCTCAGAAGATCAACAAGCTGTAAGTGCACGGCGGCGCCCCGGCCGTCAATCCGACGGCCAAATGCGGAAACGGTGATAAACTTTAATTTTTGCGGACTTAGCAAACCGGCACCACCACGCACTAAACACCCGGATCGTAACCATTAACAAGTCTAAGCTAACTAGAAGATGGGTTAGAGATATACCGACGATCCAAGTCCTCCGGTCTTCTCGTCATGGTCCCGATCTCCTGCGGAAAAGTCCCGTCTCCTCCTTGTCGCCGGAAGTGCACCACATCGCCTACTTTGTTTACGGGCTCCCACCTCAATGCCGAGGCAACTCGGGCACGAAGCCGGCTACTCGACGTGCCCAAGGTTCGCTGTAGAATATGTAGTCCTCAAGTCTCACTTTGGGGTTCATGGAGATGCCATTTTAGGTGGAGGGATGATACAAGAACAATGTGGAGGAACTTGGGGATTTTTCTAACATCAAGAGAGCAAAAATCCCCACTACAAAAATGGGCAACCCCTCCTCCAAGCTTGGCCGGCCATAACTAGAGGGGGAGGAGAGAATGAGAATGAGAGAGTCAAGTGTGTAACCAAAGAGGGAGCCATTCTCATCTAATCCCAAAGAGAGAGAGAGGAAAGCTATCATGCAAAAGGGAATGATCACAAGGCAATGCCAACACTCCACACAACCATCATCAACAACCATGATGCTAACAAAGTCAAGCCATCATGAAGTATGAAGTCAAGCAAGTCAATGGATGGTGCACCATCATGAAGACTATCATGATGCTACAAAAAACAAAGAACCCCTCCACAAATGCCTATTTGCAACAACGCAAATAAACCCGCCTCCACCAAACTTCGGCCAATCAACGGAACAATGGAAATTGGCCGAAACGGAAAGCAAACTGGCAACTCCAGAAAACTGGTCCTGTAATAAATTACGGGAAAACCCCGATACTGTGCATACACACCCGCATCTGTATTTCGACCGAAATACAAATGCAATGAGACAAAGTCTACACTGTACTATACTAGGATCCGGCTTAAACCAAAACCGGCTAGTAATATCTGTTCGATCCTGATCCGTGCAATACCGCACGGATCTGATCGAACCCTGCCATATAACCATACGGCCTATAGTACAGACTGTCCGATCCTGATCCGTGCAATACCGCACGTATCTGATCGGACCTTGCCATATCTCCATACGGCCTCTACAACCTTTCGCCCGAAAGCTGAGTAACTGAAATGTGGGGTCTCTAAAGACTCGTCAACACCTTGGTTGTAGATTTAACCACTAGCACGTTAGAGGTATAAGCCAATACATAACGGGCTACCAGGTATTGACCAAAAGGGACGTCTGTGAGCGAACTCAGCCTGACACCCTACTGAGCCTGTCAGTGACAATATCCGTACAGTCCGGTCCGTTCGTCTATGAGTATCGCATGGCGGGCCTAGGGGGTTGGTAAAAGTCAGACCCCCAAAAGCGGTACAAGTCGTGTCGGAGTGTAGCCCAGAACACCCTGAGATACTACTGGAATACCTACCAGTAAATCTCCTTGCCTTGGCCAAGGACTTCGTGTAATGGCTCTCCTAGACACAGCACGACCTCACCCCCAATACCGGAAGAGACGAACCCCTGAAGATACGCTCACTGCCTCCATGTGGCTCGGGACTGTACCCAACTAAAACATGTTTGCACGACTCCTTTGAGCCGTGGTAGGGTAGTAATCAAAGTACAGTGGGAACTCACACGAGACAAATGACGATCCCCAGGTCGATGAACTAACCTGCACACATGTCACCAGGGAACTGCCATCTGACGTCTGGTATATGACCAACTAGCATGTTCCCGGCGAGTCCTGTCCGGTGTACTCATAACCCAATGAGCACCTGTATACATCTTAGGTGATCCAACTGACACCAGTGGCTTGTGAGACCGGCCACCGCCCCTCGTCGGGGTCTCGACTGTATACACTAGTCTACTAATGGAGTATCGATGCCCAGTCTCGAAACTCCTACGACTAGGGACCTTTTAAGGATAAGCTTATAGACCACCAGCTCCCACTTATATGATCGCCCTCATACTGCTGGTGGTCAAGCAAGAATCCTAGGGGCTCTATCAACGTGTAATAGCGACGTGTCAGGTCATCTAAAGCAGTACACGATGATAAAGGTAAACCAGATAGCATACTATCATCTCGAGTAAGACTGTCCTACCGGGATAGGTCCTCCCTCAATCATTACAATCACGTACCTGTGACCTAATAATCGACTCTGGGGGCACTATCTCCAACAATCTCCCACTTGCACTCAAGGCTAATTATTGCGATGTCGCATACTCACAGCCCGTGTGATACCGAACATCCAACTCCTCTACTAGTCAGTCTCACAAAGCTCGTTTGCGGAACTATTGCGTTCGAGGAATAGCCTCAGTGAGTGGATCCGCTTAGTTGTTTCTTTCTATGTCTCTCTATATCTCAAGTTCGCGGAGAAAGCCATCTCCCGAAAAGAGCAATACCTGTCTCAGAATATGTCTGGATGTCTGATGGGACCTAGCTCATAAATGAACTCCAAATCCAAACTTCTTAGACTGTATCGTCAACTGAACTTAATCAGTATCCTGCGCGCCATGCCTCCCTCAGTATTGCCTTGGACCACCTGTCCAAAATACTGCCCCTCATCAGAAGGAAAACTATAACTCTGACAACCTCCTTGTCGTCCAAGTCACCTTGGAAGCCTGGAATGATAACTGTCTCCTGAATAAGGCTGTCGTTATCATATCCCTAGAACATCTACTTATGTTCTAAAACTGCTTCCGACCGTTTCTCCAGGATTGGATTAATGTCAACTTATTGCATCTAGTGCAAGAACAACATCTGGTGTGGTACTTGACATCTCACGATTGACTCAATTGCCTGAGCAAGTGATCTGCCAATCATGCACGTCCCTCTCCCCTTTAGTCTGTAAGACACCTTTGGAGAGGGTGACTCCATTACCTGCAGGTACACTACCGTGCCAGGAGTCGTCCATCCTAAATACTCTTAGAATGCTGTCAAGTACCCTGATTGGGAAACCACCCAAATCTAGATCTAAAACCATAGATCTAGTAACCAGTATGTCAGATATAAAATCCATTTCCTTTGTGGAGAAACCACTGTGTGACGACCAAAGTACAACCGATCGTAGTGTAGGAGTTTCTTTTCCTACTCTGTGTATATCATCCAAATACCAGGATATCACACCCTACTACCTTCTCAACAGATCCATCCCCTATTCTGATGAAGTCAAACCCATAACTGTCACGTCAGAAATAGATGATCTATCTCCGCTACATCTGCTCTAGTCTATAAATAGACATAAGCAACCTGTCCACCAATGCTTCCGCTGCTCCACTGACTACGACAACCCTCTGGCAGAGTCATATAGACGTACACTTCTAAAACTGGTTTAGAACGACGCTATACTCATCCTCCCGCCGGGTCTCGTAACCTGGAACAACAGCAATGGCAATTGTGGGTAAACAAGAACTTCCCTGTCACCGTCCTTGAGGCTACCGTAGTGCCTCTCGGGTGCCTGAAGTTACCCACCTTATCTACGGAGTGGCCAATGGAATGTCAATCCAGATTGAATCTTTAGGTTCCTTATCAAATCTTCAGTAATCGTTTGTGGTTCTGGAATCACTTCCAGTTCTACCATACTCCCACTACTGTTTTCTGAAAAAATCCATTTTTAATAAAACTGTGGCGAGTCTAGAACAATATCGCTATTGTTCATCCAGATGGTAGAAAGTCAACCCTCGTCATAGCCTGGGTCAACCCACAAACAGCCATTACAGAAACGTGCCTTGAGTTGTCCAGTGTCTGGTTTTAATCATAAACCGGACAACTCCCCGTACCTTAACATCGTTAAGATATGAACTGTTCTATATCCAATATAGAAACAGAGGCACTGATTTAATTGAACCAGATTCAAATCATGCAGCTATCCTCAGTGCATGTCAACTAAATGGAAGGAGGCCGATCAGCGTTACTCAACTTAGGAATACTTCCAATTATGAGTAACCTGAAAGAGAAGCAATTTCTCTAAATCATTACTATCAACTGAACACCATACACAAGTATCTACATCTTCGATCACTTTGAAGAATCCCGATACTTGTGACACCTGGTTCTCCACTCTATTCAAATACCAATAACTTCTCCAAATTCGGATCCTGTGTTTCCACGAAACACTTGTCTAAAAACTAGAGAAGTCATAAGTAAACTGAATGTAGTACGAGGACCAACCCCTCTGTCCTGATGGACCCTGGACAACATACAATACTCTGTATAAGTCCCTTGAGTCTGATAACTCATTCACTGTGTGTCGTAGGTTGAAAACTGTACTTATGGTTAAGAAGAATTACACCGCTGTTTAATGCTCCTTACCTAACCATCCACTGATATAGGTAAATGTCGTAGACATAATTTCAGAAAGGTATATCTCACTCTATGAAAATAGACGTACAAATATATCAATTTGAAATTGGTGCATAACTGCGGATATTCAAAACCAAATATTTGCCGACCGGCAAACAGGCCAGGTGATTTCCTCAAATATTACCGATTACAACGAATCCCGATATAATGAGGATAATCACCCAATTCCCAATAACTTACTCCCACTCATCATCTGTAAAACCATACAGATGTGAGAATCGTACATGGTAAATACATACCCTGGAGTAAGTATCTAATCGGGAAATCAGTTTTCCTTTAACATTACACAGTGAAACTGAAACATTGAAATGTTCCGATTGGGTATTCTGGTATTCCTAGTAATGCCTCTTCCAGATTCACGACTGTAACCGTATAGTTCTTTGCCACCTCTCCAAATCCCTTCATATGTCTTCAGTCTTTACCTTCTGCACACCCTTTTAGGCCAAATGGTTTTCTTCCTTCCCTACCGTTCGGCACCAGCCTATGGTTTGGAAGAAGACTATCCAATAAGCATAATGGGTGTACTGTCCCAATCCTAGGAACACTCGCAATGAGAGAGGGTGAAGATAAAAGACAACCGAATAAACCTTATTCCTATTTCTCCTGAACCAGAATCCATCCCCGAACTGGAACAAGTTCCATTCGAGTTCGTATATAACCATACGATGGAGTATCTAAATAAACTGTGGATCTTCGTAGTGATACGGAGTGTCCTGGAGAAATACAAAGGTGATGTGGGAGTGGTAACGAAATATTTGGTTTGGTCGTGAATATCTGTTGCAATTTACTTTGCCCTCTTACTAATCCCTTGCTTTGTCTGAACTTAATACCTTCTGCACACCATCGTTATGCTAATTGGTTTTCTTCATTCCCTACCGGTCGGCACCAGCCTAAGGTTTGGAAGAAGACAATCCAATTTGCGTAATAGGTGTACTACCCCTAAGCCAAGGAGTACTCGTAACCTGAGAGAGGGTAAAAGGAAAAGACAACTGAATAATCCTATCCGTTTTCTCCAGAACCTGAAACCATCCTCGAATAAATTCTTTCGAGTTCGTATCTAACCATACGATGGTTTTGTCCAATGGAAGTGGACGTTCGTAGTAATACGGGGTGTCCTGGAGAAAAGGGTAAAAGTAGGAGTGGCAATGAGGTTTGCAACTCTGACAATCCAAAAGCTAGTGTTAAAGAAGGTTCGGTCAACTTGGTCACTGAGTCAAAGTCTTAGGGTCGGGTCAATGGTCGCTGCCAAAGAGAGAGAGAAAAGAAACACTCAGCGTGCACTCTAACCTAGATCAGAATGGTTACCAATTTATCTAATCTGGAAACCTCCCACTGTACCGTCAAATTCTCCTCCAAACCTGAAAGAAGAATTAGTCGGGGTCACCCGAGGAGTAAACTAACTCATCAGTGGGAATCGGGATCCAACTCTCATCGCATGACAACGTGACGGAATCCGCTCACGGTATCACACTCCAGAAGGTATGCGCATATCTGGCAAGTTTCAGTACTTTTGAAACTCCCGATGTGATTTCTGCCCCATGCTCTTATGACCTTGACTTTGGCCAACAAATCATAAGTCACATGTCAAGTTCTACCCGTCATTCTCCAGGTTGATTCGAATCCACCCGCACAAGCCCTTGACTTTGGCCAACAAGGCTATACGACTGTTCCAAACCAACGCATCTATCTATGCTGCATATGAATAACCAACAGCTACCAAACACTGTGCCTTGACTTTGGCCAACAAACACAGCTTGAATACTATTGACTACCCATATGAAACGACGGAGGGCTACGAATGGTTTCTGGCGAAAACCTTTAACGTAAAGAACTTGATATCGTCGAAGGAACGGATAGCTTTTTTTTATAAAAAATATAGTGACGAAAACCGTTGCTAAAGAGGTCACTCCCGGTGAAGGGATCTCGGCTCTTTCCCCGTAGAATGGGGTGCAGGATATTCCAACTGAATACCATGGTGCAAAGCAAAAGTAATCGGCTATAGTGAAGTTAATGCCCTGACGCAAACTTTTTGTCCAAGGGGTCACTCCCGGTGAAGGGATCTCGGCCCTTGCCTCGTCGACTGAGGAGCAGGATATTCCGACTGAATATCACGATGCAAAACAAAAGTGAACGTCCTTGCAATAACAGCTTTTTGAAAAGTGTTCCAACAACATCAGATTAGGTTTGTTTTTAAACTTGCATTGATCCGAATCAATGCAGTCCCATCAATTGATCACACCAAAAAGAACGAAAATATACTGATGTACGTATATGCCATCCGCATTCGCCACTGGGTCCCGTCATTACCCGTTAGGTTAGCTTACTAACGACAGAGCGGGGACTGGACTAGCGCGGATGCAAAACATATACTACATCTACTAATATATATACCAATATATTATATTCGCTCAAGGCGTGAAAGAAATGCAACATCACAGAAAATGTACAGCATCACAGAAACAATACAGATATCTGGGATCCCCGGGTTTCACAGAGCCACTGCTGAAACCCGACGTTCCCCTGGTCGTGTGGATAGCCTGTGCAATGAGATCCTAGACCCCTACGGGCGCGGCAAGTTACCCGCCAAAACCTGAAGCGAGGCAGCCCCCTTCAGCGCCGTGAATGGACCACCCAGCACTTCACGGAATCCGGTAACTTGGGCACCCCTCCTGGGTCAACCTGTACCCCCTACGAGTGCGGCGAATAGCCCGCCAATCCTAGAGTGAAGCCCCCTCCGTATCAATGCCATGAGATGCGGGCTTGTTGCCCTCTAGAACCCGGCTATCTGTGCACCCCTCCGCGGGGCAATCCTAGTACAGAAAGTAAAATATACATACAACGGGTACATCGACCGCAACCAGGTCGTGCCCCAAAATAATAATACAAACAGGCAGTGACGGCAGTCCACATGTCGGACGCTCGCCCCGCAATATCAAATGTACATAATACAACAAAACTGTACTAGCATTGCATCCAGGCTATCCCCCACGACCGATCCGCAACATCACAGCAAAAACAAAACATCAACGTGAAAGTCACGTTCGCAAATCCGTCTAACCGAGCTATAGCAGTTAGACCGGATTTACCGATCAAGTGACATTCACGGTCGCAGATATAATGTAAATACTGTGAAAAATGTGTTTAAAATATCCGATCGATCAAAAATTAACAAGTGGGCCCCCAATCAAAACTGTAGCACTCACAGAAATCCTGGGCCCAATTTTAATATTCCAAAACCCATATTTTAAGCCCAGAAGGCCTCTGTAAAAAATTGGTGAAGTGATCTCCACAGTGTGCGGCGGAAGGGCGGCGGGAAGGGGGTTTTCGCGGCGGTTCCGCGCTCCAACTGTGGAGTTACTTCGTCGAATTTTTACAGAGCTCTTAGATTTTCCAGTACATCAATATTTTACAACCTGAAAAATTTTTCGACACCAAAAATTTCCAACAGAAACTGATGCGAACTAAAATGCAGTTTTGGAACATTCGATCGATCGAAACAGAAAAACACATTACACCAAGCTAGACTATGTTAATGGCGAGGCTCTGATACCACTGTAAGTGCACGGCGGCGCCCCGGCCGTCAATCCGACGGCCAAATGCGGAAACGGTGATAAACTTTAATTTTTGCGGACTTAGCAAACCGGCACCACCGCGCACTAAACACCCGGATCGTAACCATTAACAAGTCTAAGCTAACTAGAAGATGGGTTAGAGATATACCGACGATCCAAGTCCTCCGGTCTTCTCGTCATGGTCCCGATCTCCTGCGGAAAAGTCCCGTCTCCTCCTTGTCGCCGGAAGTGCACCACATCGCCTACTTTGTTTACGGGCTCCCACCTCAATGCCGAGGCAACTCGGGCACGAAGCCGGCTACTCGACGTGCCCAAGGTTCGCTGTAGAATATGTAGTCCTCAAGTCTCACTTTGGGGTTCATGGAGATGCCATTTTAGGTGGAGGGATGATACAAGAACAATGTGGAGGAACTTGGGGATTTTTCTAACATCAAGAGAGCAAAAATCCCCACTACAAAAATGGGCAACCCCTCCTCCAAGCTTGGCCGGCCATAACTAGAGGGGGAGGAGAGAATGAGAATGAGAGAGTCAAGTGTGTAACCAAAGAGGGAGCCATTCTCATCTAATCCCAAAGAGAGAGAGAGGAAAGCTATCATGCAAAAGGGAATGATCACAAGGCAATGCCAACACTCCACACAACCATCATCAACAACCATGATGCTAACAAAGTCAAGCCATCATGAAGTATGAAGTCAAGCAAGTCAATGGATGGTGCACCATCATGAAGACTATCATGATGCTACAAAAAACAAAGAACCCCTCCACAAATGCCTATTTGCAACAATGCAAATAAACCCTCCTCCACCAAACTTCGGCCAATGAACGGAACAATGGAAATTGGCCGAAACGGAAAGCAAACTGGCAACTCCAGAAAACTGGTCCTGTAATAAATTACGGGAAAACCCCGATACTGTGCATACACACCCGCATCTGTATTTCGACCGAAATACAAATGCAATGAGACAAAGTCTACACTGTACTATACTAGGATCCGGCTTAAACCAAAACCGGCTAGTAATATCTGTTCGATCCTGATCCGTGCAATACCGCACGTATCTGATCGAACCCTGCCATATAACCATACGGCCTATAGTACAGACTGTCCGATCCTGATCCGTGCAATACCGCACGTATCTGATCGGACCTTGCCATATCTCCATACGGCCTCTACAACCTTTCGCCCGAAAGCTGAGTAACTGAAATGTGGGGGACTCTAAAGACTCGTCAACACCTTGGTTGTGGATTTAACCACTAGCACGTTAGAGGTATAAGCCAATACATAACGGGCTACCAGGTATTGACCAAAAGGGACGTCTGTGAGCGAACTCAGCCTGACACCCTACTGAGCCTGTCAGTGACAATATCCGTATAGTCCGGTCCGTTCGTCTATGAGTATCGCATGGCGGGCCTAGGGGGTTGGTAAAAGTCAGACCCCCAAAAGCGGTACAAGTCGTGTCGGAGTGTAGCCCAGAACACCCTGAGATACTACTGGAATACCTACCAGTAAATCTCCTTGCCTTGGCCAAGGACTTCGTGTAATGGCTCTCCTAGACACAGCACGACCTCACCCCCAATACCGGGAGAGACGAACCCCTGAAGATACGCTCACTGCCTCCATGTGGCTCGGGACTGTACCCAACTAAAACCTGTTTGCACGACTCCTTTGAGCCGTGGTAGGGTAGTAATCAAAGTACAGTGGGAACTCACACGAGACAAATGACGATCCCCAGGTCGATGAACTAACCTGCACACATGTCACCAGGGAACTGCCATCTGACGTCTGGTATATGACCAACTAGCATGTTCCCGGCGAGTCCTGTCCGGTGTACTCATAACCCAATGAGCACCTGTATACATCTTAGGTGATCCAACTGACACCAGTGGCTTGTGAGACCGGCCACCGCTCCTCGTCGGGGTCTCGACTGTATACACTAGTCTACTAATGGAGTATCGATGCCCAGTCTCGAAACTCCCACGACTAGGGACCTTTTAAGGATAAGCTTATAGACCCCCAGCTCCCACTTATATGATCGCCCTCATACTGCTGGTGGTCAAGCAAGAATCCTAGGGGCTCTATCAACGTGTAATAGCGACGTGTCAGGTCACCTAAAGCAGTACACGATGATAAAGGTAAACCAGATAGCATACTATCATCTCGAGTAAGACTGTCCTACCGGGATAGGTCCTCCCTCAATCATTACAATCACGTACCTGTGACCTAATAATCGACTCTGAGGGCACTATCTCCAACACAAGCAAGCCTGTACATTCTCCTGTGAATCCAAACAGTAACACTCCCGTACAGTCCGGTCTCGTCGTCTGATATGTTGCATATCTCGCCTAGGGGTGGTAAACGTCAGACCCCAGTAGCTCGATAAGTCGTGTCGATATGAGGTCTATAACAGTTCGAGAAACTACTGATAACACTTACCAGTAAATCTCAGCAACCCTGGCCAGGGATTTCCGGTTATAGCCAATCGAACTCAGCACAACATCAACTCCCTATACCGGGAGAGACGAATCCCCTCCTATCGCTCATTGCCTCCATGTGATTCGGGACTGTACCCAAAAGCCACCTTTTTGCACGCCCTCTTGGACGTGGTATGATGGAAATCAAAGCACGGTGGGAATCACACAAGACTCTATGACGATCTCGGGTCAACAGACTACTCTGTACCAGTGTCACCGGAGAACTGCCATCTGACGTGAGGTATAATACCATCTGGGAGTTCTCGGCGAGTCCGTCCAGTGTACCCAGTCTCCACTGAGCACCCGTACACCATCCTTGATGTCAAACACTGATGGATATGGGATCATCCATCGCCCATCATATGGGTCAAGATGCGTATACGCTAGTCTACTCTGGTGCATCGATGCCCTGTCTCGATATACCCTCGACTAGGAACAGTTATAGGATGTACTCATCGACTACCGTGGCCCCACTAGTATGATCTCATCATAGTCCCAGTAGTCGAGTACACATCCTAAGGGCTTTATCAACATGTAATATAGAGACAATCAGAGTACATGTTAAGATAAAGTACAACCAGATAGCATACTATCATGTCGAGCAAGAAAGTCCTCCCTATATATGTCCAAGCATCCATTACAATATACATCGTATGTACAGTAATGGCCTCTAGGGCATACATATAACTAACAATCTCCCACTTGCACTAGGGCCATCTGTTGTGGTATCATATACCCAACAATTAGCTGTGGTTGAAGTATCTCTTACTCAACCATCCCATAAAAGTCTCTGCTGGGAAAAAGGCCTTTGTGAGTGGATCCGCGCTGTTGTCCTCTGTGTCTACTCTCCTAACCTCGATTTCCCTGGAGATCAACCATCTCCATGATCAGGTGATACTGCCTAAGAATTATATCTGGATTTCTGATGGGACGGTAGTTCCTTGGTTAAAGCCACAACTCCATTGTCACACAATGGTAGGAACGAAGTTCATCTTATGAACTTATATATATCCAGACTGCCTCTTTGGTAGCATCTTTGGTAACGATGTATCTTGCCTTTAATCGTCTAGAATGTCACGGTATCTAGCTTAGAACTCTTCCAACATACCGTCCCTCCACTGAGGGTAAAGACAATGCCTGCGACTGACATTCAGTCGTCCTTATCACCTTGGAACCTTTCCAGTGATTCTCCCCAGGATCGATTGATACCATCTCACTACAACTAGTGAGTATCCTAACATCCAATTAGATCTATCTCATAGATCCAAAACCCAGGATTTAGGAGATATCATTTTGATCCTATATGGAGAATCCTTGTGATAAGCGGAGATTGACCGAGTGTAGCATAGGAAACTCCTTCCCTATCAAGAGTATTTCATCCACGTACTCTACGAGGATCACCACCATACTCTCTACTACCCTTTTGTATATACAAGGTTCATCTACCATTTTGATGAAGTCAAACTCTTTGACTACCACATCAAAATAGACGTTCCAACTCCGCGATGCCTGCTTTATCCTATAAAGCATCTTGCACACGTTTCCGCTGCTCCCACTGTCTACAAAGCCCTCTGGCTGTGTACTTATAGACGCCATCTTCTAAAACATCATTTAGAAAATCAGTCATGACACCCAACCGCCAGATATCGTATTTATGGTATGTAGCCGTGGCAAGTAGGATCTGGATGGACTTAAGCATAGCTTTGAAAGTCTCAACTTTTCCATGTACACCAAGTAATCTTCTCAAGATATACTCGCTCCTGATGGGGATTTAACCCTTCAGATAAAGCAACCAAAGTCCATACTTTGTTGGTGTATAAGGATTCCATCTCAGATCGATAAGCATCCAGCCATTCTTACAGAGTCCCACTCCTGATGGCCAGCTCGAACTAGTTGGGTCATCATCTCATGATGCAATCCTCGTTCCCACTGTCATAGAGAAACCGAAGTATCTCTCGGGTGAGTGAGGAACCCTACTAGATTGGCGGAGAGGCTGAGGTACGTTGGAAACTATTGAATCCTTTGGTTCTACCAAATCATCAGCTGCAGTTTGTATAGCTGGAACCATTCCAGTTCTACATAACAGACCTTGCCTCGAGCTTGTCCGGATTTTGCTTTTAGACATTGGCCGGACAACCCCAAATCTTAACCAACTTAAGATATAGACTCTTCCCTTTCCATATCACATATGAAGTGGTAGGCAACTGATTTGATTTAAACCCTATTCAATAGGTATGCAACTTCACAAGTGCAGAACTCCCTAAAGGAAATAGGAAACTCAGTAGTACTCATCATAGAGCACACCATATCACATAGGGTGCTATTGCTCCGCCCCGATATACCATCGTACTATGGTGTATATGGAGGAGTAATGCTGAGAGAGAATCTCATTCTCCTTTAGAATAGTCCAGGAATTCCGTGCTCAAGTATTCTCCTCCTTGATCTCATCAAAGGACATAATACTTATACCCGTATTTTGGTTCTTTACTTCTAACTTACATTCTGTGAATATCTCAAAAGGTTCGGACTTGTGTTTCAACAGGAACACATGTCTGAATCTTGAGAGATTATCAGAGAACGTAATGAAGTAAAAAGAACCGGTCTTGGCATGTGCAGACAGGGGACCTTCATACATCAGCATGTATCAATCCCAAGAGTTCAATAACTCTTTCTCTGTTTCCAATAAACAGAGCTGTGGTCCTCGTATCTTTGTGACATGACTGGCAAGTTTCACAAGATGTAAATTCAAACTTCTTTAAATATGCATCTAAATGTAACTTCAGCTAGTCGGGTCGCATTGATATGACCTAGTCTACAATGCCTCAAGAAGGATTCGTTCATTTCTGAACTCTTCCTCTTGTGTGTGTTCTGTATACTAAGAACTGTAGTTTTATTTAGAATGTCAATGCTTTTAGATAACGTGCCTGAACCGATCAACTCTTGATATAGGAAATGTTCAAAACATTATCCACCTATACAAAATTATATCCTTTCTTTAGTAATAAAGAGACTGATATGATGTTGTACATCAGCTTCGGTATCTAATAACATTCGTTCAGAATCAATGTATTCTGGTAATACAGGGTGACAGTGACCAACAGACTTGGCTGCAACACTTGCACCGTTTTCTGTCTCATGAAACCTATCACCCGTTCTCAGTTCTCTACCTTTCTGTAGCCTATGTAACAGATTACATATGTGGGATCCTGATCCGGTATCACATACCCAGGACGTAAAGGATACTGAGAAACAGTTCTCTGTAATGAACACACCCGAAGAAGATGCATCAGCATGCACTCTCTTCGTTTGGGCGGCACGGGAAATCTGGTATTCCCCAATTTCCTGCTCTGTCTTATAACAATTATAAGTTAGAGCGGGACCAACGTACCCCAGCTCAGTATAACAAGCGGGTTCGGTCAATATATCCGTATTATTATCTTGATTAAGGCGTGATATGGTCGCTACCTAGAGAGAGAGAGAAGAAAACACTCAGCGTATGCTTTTGCAAGATTAGATTGGTTATCTAATATATCTAATCAGGATGTCTCCCACTGTTTTTTGTCAAATCTTCCTTCAAACCCTAAAAGGAAAGACTGGCCGGGATTAATTACACGCTACAAGTTCGCCAATCTTTCAGCCAGGCCAGTGTCGGTACTTTGAGGGAGGTCCCCCGTGCTTTCGCACGAACCTAATTAAAGTAAACCTCGTTTTCCCAGAGGCGTAACCCCGTTAACACCTTTCTAGACACCTACTTGATCGGCTAATTGTAATGTGTAAAATACTCCCAGGAGTAACTCTTACTCGCAGCGGGTATCGGGATCCAACTATCTCATAGAAGGTATGCAATCTCATTGCAAATTTCAACACTTGAAATTCCCAATAATATTTTACCCCTAACGCACTATGACCTTGACGAAAGCCAACAAACCATAGCCCGCTAGTCAAGTTCAACCCGTACATTTCTTGATTGAATTAAACCCACCCGCACGACCTTGACGAAAGCCAACAAAGCCGCACGACTACCCTAATCCAATCGCATCGTATGCAGCAGATAAGCAGCATATAGCTACCGCACACTACACCTTGACGAAAGCCAACAAATGTAGCACGAATACTATATACAACTTATCTGAAATGACGGAGGGTTACGACAGGTTTTTAAGAAAACCCTTTGCGTAATGAACTTGATATCGTTGTAGAATCGAGTGATTTTAAATGGAGTGTTTTTGAGGCTTTTCTAGTTTTGCTAAAGGGGTCACTCCCGGTGAAGGGATTGTCGGCCCTTTCCTCATCGAATAAGGTGCAGGATATATCATATATACCGCTGTGCAAAGCAAAAACTATAGAAGCAATCAAAAGACAAACCGAGAGTTGTAGTATCTGCCAGTCATTGCTAAAGGAGTCACTCCCGGTGAAGGGATCTCGGTCCTTTCCTTATCGAATAAGGTGCAAGATGTTCTACAAGGAACACCGCTATGCAAAGCAAGAACTGTAGCTACCTGTTTTATTTAGAAATTCGATTCCACAACATCTTAGGTTTCTTTTAGTTTCATTAATCTCATTAATGAAGTCCCATTTTATTATGCTTCACAAGCATCTCTTTTGAAACGAAATCTGCAATATAACATATATCTCATATATAATATAAACATTCGTCTCAGGCAGTAATATGATCTCATCACAGAACATTGCAGCAGAAGAACATATATGAAATATTGGATATACTAGGACGTCCGTGTTTTCAATACGAGCCTGTATAAAACACGGATTCCACGGTCGCGATGAATAGCCAAACCCACATCCCTAGACCCCTACGAGAGCGGCAAGTAACACTGCCAATTCTAGGGTTAGGAGACCCGGTCTCGACTTCTCGAGATGGTCTCCCACTGGACCCTAGAACCCGGTTACTTATGCTCCCCTCCTTGGGTCTATCCTAATGCGGAAAAGTAAATAATATACATCAACGGTGACATCTTCCGCAACCTGGAAGTGCCCCAATAAAAGAATATTACATACAAATAAATTTTACATGAATGAAAAAGAAAAAACTCTCATCTCACATAAAACCCCCGGCTATTCAAACGCGACGATCCAATACAACATATCACAGCAACACATAATATCTCATATCATCAACGTAAGCAAGTATGCGTATCCCGATTGTCGTTGATGTATAGCAACGAAGACGGCGATACACCACATACTACGCTTACGGTCACAGAAAAGAAAGTATAAAACTACAACAGTCGGAATCCGCAATCTCTTTAGACATCGCATGCCTAACCAAATGAATTCCTTAGACATCGCATGCCTAACAATTATAAACCCCGCATTTTAGTCTCTTTTTCGAAAACTCTTTTCAATGTCAAGTCGGGGAATTCAACAAGATTCCCGATATTTTGATCGAATGCTCGTCGCAAACTTTAGTAGATGGCCGCACCCCCAGATGCCGTCGACGAAGTGCACTAAGGCGGAACACCGCTGCCGCGAGCATCCGAACGGATGCTTTCGGCGACGGGGTTCTCCTACAGTCACTTGGTCGGGGCAATGAGGCATAGCTGTCTATTAAGTTTACCCGGCGAGTATCCGCGTACGCTACGTGATTGCGACGGACTTTTGATCACATCAAAATTCCGTGGCAACCGATCATCTGAGACTAAACTGCTATATTTATAATATTCAAATTAGTTATCTCATAACTACCTGTGGATTCCAAATATTGTATCACATTCCAGATAAATAGACAATGTTAAACTTTCCGATCGAATAATCAAACACCCAAGATTTCCCCAATATATCTCAACACTTGAAATCAGTTTAAAAACATCCATCACATGCCACAGTACCAATGGTCCAGCCGTAGAAGGGTCAAGCCAACGCCTCACATGTGGCACGCCGTACTGCCCCAAACCCTAAGGTTCAAAAGGCAGTTCAAGACGGTCACATAATCGAGTTAAGGTTTGTTGTCTTCTAGAGGGTCTACCGCGTTACTTGCACAACTTAGAACATTCTTAAACATGAGAAAAAATCCAACTTTTGAAAAAATTTCCAACAGGGGAAAAAGTGAGTTATTGATATCCGTTCGAACTTTTTAACAGTTTCTAAAATTATCCAGACAAACTAAACAAAGTTAAATTATCCGATCGAATCAACGATTCCCCAATACAACCTTTGAAAACTCAACACTTGAGTGGAATTAAAATATTTACAGAAAAAAATAACAAGAAAGGGCCTAAAAATAATTACATGAAATTTCAGGGACTAAGTCTAAATTTTGGCCGCGGAACCGCCGCAAAACTCATGGTTTCTCCGCGGTTCCGCGGTCAAATTTTCGAGTTAGAGGTCCGTACTTCACAGTAATTCTTAGTTTTTCCTGCTTAATTTTCTGAGAATTTTTAATTCAGAAAAAACCACATTTTTGAAAAATGTACAGAGAGGGTTCCGTGTCGGGGTTTCGGCGTTCGATCGGACTTTAAACTTCGTCTAGACTTCGCCTAAAGCTCTAGCTTGGCTCTGATACCACTTTAGGGTTGCTAGGCACGCGCACAAGGGTCTACGAGGCATCAACCATGCCCGATTAAAATTTTAGCCGTGCCGAACAACCCGAATACGGATCTTTAAACTAGAGATTAGGCGAAAACAAGCATGCTAAACACTTTAACACTAAGTGAGAGGGATTACAACCTTTGTAGATCCGGTCCTTCACTTCATATGCTCCGTGTTGAGGTCCCTTCGCTGCGATCATCGTGTTCTGGACTCTCGAGAGGCTTCACGAAGAGAATGATGCAACCTTTGCTTCCGATCTTCGATACAAAGATGTTCTACCTTGAAGTTTCGTTAACACAAGCTATCACTCATGAAATGATGTGAACACTCTCATCTAAAGGGCAAGAGAAGATGAGGATGATGAAGTAGGATTTTTGCTCTCTTTATTTATCTTTTTCTCACATATTTTCATCACAAATATCAAAGCAAGAAAGCTTTGCATGAAGAACTCAAGGAAGAAGAAGAATAGTGATCCATTTTCTTTTTGTGATGAATAATGAAAGGATTAATATGATAAATAATGCAACCATGGTTGACTTAACCATTGTAGAGAATTAACCAAGGCTTAGGGTTTGGGTTGAGTTAAGTATGAGTCATAGATAAAAATCTACACAAATATCTTTATCATGACAAAAGAAAAGCTTCTAGAATCAACTAGAAGTGTTAACCCTAATCCAAACCCTAATCATGTTTAAACTCCACTAAACATGTTGCATTAGTTATCATATCATGTTACAATATTATATATCACATATATAATATTTATCGTAACAAAATAAAATAATACATTTAACATATATCGCATATATATCAATGTATTACCCGAGTGAGAAAAAGAATCTTTTAGTGAGCTAATATTAGTTAATGTAATTTAATATATCATATATATTATTATACATTAAATTATCGAATCAACACTTGATCCGACAATCCGGCTATATCTCATATAACCGACTAATATTTATCCGTACCGATTCATCGAATCAACACTTGATCCGATGACCCGGCTGATATCAAATATCGCGAGAATAGAATACGGTATCTCATATCGCATTATCCTCGGTCCCGCACATATCACATATGTGCTCCTACTCCGTTTTGCCTGAGCCAAGAAACCTCTGTGTAGGACTCTAAAGAATCGTCAATACGCCGGCAGTAGGTGATGATCATATCAAACACCCACAAGCTGCAAGCGGTCAGCTAAACGGAGTCCGTCCAGTGTACCCAGTCTCCACTGAGCACCCGTACACCATCCTTGATGTCAAACACCGATGGATATGGGATCATCCATCGCCCATCATATGGGTCAAGATGCGTATACGCTAGTCTACTCTGGTGCATCGATGCCCTGTCTCGATATACCCTCGACTAGGAACAGTTATAGGATGTACCCATCGACTACCGTGGCCCCACTAGTATGATCTCATCATAGTCCCAGTAGTCGAGTACACATCCTAAGGGCTTTATCAACATGTAATATAGAGACAATCAGAGTACATGTTAAGATAAAGTACAACCAGATAGCATACTATCATGTCGAGCAAGAAAGTCCTCCCTATATATGTCCAAGCATCCATTACAATATACATCGTATGTACAGTAATGGCCTCTAGGGCATACATATAACTAACACTCACCCCCACCTCTATATATGGCCGGCCCTTCTTTTGGAAAAGGATCATAGTTGTTGATTAAAAAGATTAGGAATTTGATTCATGGAAATTTCATATTCACATTTCTCATTTACTCGATCCAAAAGGCAACTTCATTAACCGTTCATCCATGGCTTTGGATAAAGAGAGAAAAAGTGTTCTACTCATTCTCTACATCAATCTTGGTCATCTCTTTTAGCAAACTTGATGACCGAGTTGCTTCGGTTCAGAGGCGGGAGCCTGTTTAAAGATCCGTAGATGTAGTGCCACCTCGACGAGGAGCCAGGAGATCGGAGCAGCCGCAACGGAGCGTGGGATGATGGTTAAAGAACGAAGGACTCGGATCGTTCGGTATAACCTTTCTACCCTCTTTGTAGTTTGTTAGTTTAGCGTTAATGGCAGATCCGGGTTATAGTATGCGATAGCGCCAGTTATAAAAGTTTTTGTTTCGCATTTGGCGTCAGTTTGACGGCCAGGGCGCTACCGTAGACTTACAATATTATTATTCTTGGCACAGACACGAGTACTTTGATATCACACTTATGATATACCGTTACCCTTGTAGTATTATTGTGTATTTATTTGTTTGACCTAGGAGAGAGTCATACATGCGATTTCTTCTCGGTGATGTTTTCTACTCACGTTGGCAACTCACCCCTGTTGTGCCACAGTTTCTTGCAGGTTGCCGTACAGGTTTCATTGCGGCTTGTTGGCACACTGCTTCCTTCTGGGTGATTGCTTTGGTAGGTGGGTTCAATTGCATCGTGACCACCGTTGCACACTTTATTTATATCAGTTGTATCTAGTAAACTCCATCAACCAGACTTGTATATTGATAGACATAGAAAACCAGTTGTTTATTCTTTCGACCTTAGAGTCGCGCGCTTGTATTATTATGATCTTCTCTGGTTTTCTTGAGGATGTTGGTTTTCTTCTGAGTTTTTGATCCTCGCCCTTTGGCGTTGTATATTATATTGCTTGTGTGGTGGTTTTCGCCATTTGGCGAAGAGCTAGCTCCTGCTTGGTGTCACAACCCAAAATTTGGCACATGACCGGCTCTTAAATCACGTAACGTCAACAGGCGTAACACAATTTAAGTAAGCCGAATACCCAGAAATCTAAACCATCAAAAGTAGTAAGTGATAAAAACATTTGGAAATCTCAAGTAAAAATCTTTAAAGTTTAAATTTATTTTCTTAAAACTTTCGGCAGCACCTCCTTTATAAAAACTAGCCCCGAAACGGGTACAAACATAAGATATAAGTATAACAACATATGATATAAATAAACCATCCCCAAACGGGAGCAAATTACCCCCAACGGCGGAAACAGCCACCACAAGCATAATATACGAAGCCGTAGCGAAGAAATAGACAATATAAGTGAAAAACAACATAAAGAGATAAAACCGCATAATAAAAGTCGGTTCACACGAGCTCGACACCCAGAGTCACAAAATATACAATATCTTCCTCACAACTCGTCTCTAAGTCAATACATGAAATGGTAGATGGAGAGTACTAGATACAATAAGATGTATAATGAATATAAACGGATAACCGCAAAACCCACCTATAGCAAAACGGTTCACAGCCAACCGTAGAGTTATCCGCTGCAAAAAGATACAATAAGAAAGAGCCCTGCCGCGACTACTCTGAGGGTCAAACCTACAAAATACTATGGCACAATGGGGGTGAGTTTCCAACTCGCGAGTAGTAACATCGTATAGATAATCCAAGGTATGCACGTACTGCGATACTCTATCACATGAAATCTGATAGCACGAATATGGTAATATGGATATGCAACAATCATGAAAAGTACTCTATCAGGTCCTACAAATACATGAAGCAATGCATATCAAATGAATGCTGAGTATGGGATAAAATATGTCATCATAAATGAATCATCATCGTGCAAACACCGGTGTCCAGCAACGACACCCCAATCCCAATACCTCTGGCGTCGTCACTCTGATCGTCCTTCATATCCTGTAAATCTCATGGAACCTGAGTGCCCAATATCGGCACTCGAAAACATCATGAAATACTCGTGTCCAACATCGACACGCAAATCCACATATATCGGGCTCTGTCAGTCCGGATCGGCCCACGGGCTCCATCAGTTCGGATCGGCCCTCAGGCTCCGTCAGTCCGGATCGGCCCATATCCATCTCTCGACTCCAGTCAGTATCCTCCAGATAACCGCCAAGTCCAACCAATCACCGGTAGGTAGTAGTCCCGCTGCCAGGCTCATCGTCCACCGCACAACATCCCTTTCATGCCCCGGGGGAACATACCGGGTCCACCACAAACCCGCAAACGGATCATCCAGCTCCTCGAATTGGGTTTCTATCATACGTCTCAGAACCGAGAAAACGCATGGTGGACGCACTGAAATATCATATCAAGAGAAACCGGGTTTTCAAAACAATGCATACTTTTTTGAAATAATACTACGGTTCTCAAATCCATAAATCACATGAAATTTGTATCTCAATACGTAAATCCATGAAATGTAGGAGATATATGCAACATAAAACCGTAATATGAGCATATCAAGGGAAAACCGCTCTTTTAAATGAATCCAGTTTTTAAATATATCATGTGGTTCCCAATTTCTCCAAAATCAAATCCAACATCATACAAAGATGTACATGTAGCTATAACAAGTATGGGTGTATACATGTAAGCATGTATGCACGATGTATCTGTTAGTTATATGTATGCCCTAGAGGCCATTACTATACATAGGATGTATATTGTAGTGGATGCTTGGACATATATAGGGAGGACTTTCTTGCTCGACATGATAGTATGCTATCTGGTTACTCTTTACCTTAACATGTACATTGCTTGTCTCTCTGTTACATGTTGGTAAAGCCCTTAGGATGTGTACTTGACTACCTGGACTATGATGTGGATCATACTAGTGGGGACATGGTAGTCCATAAGTACATCCTTCAATGTCTCTAGTCGTGGGTGTATCGAGACAGGGCATCGATATACCAGAGTAGACTAGCGTATACCTTCTCGACCCATACAGATGGACGATGGATGATCCCATATCCATTGGTGTTTGACATCAGAGATGATATACGGGTTCTCAGTGGAGACTGGGTACACTGGACGGACTCGCTGAGAACTCCCAGATGGTATTATACCTTACGTCAGATGGCAGTTCTCTGGTGACACTGGTACAGGTTAGTCTGTAGACCGAAGATCGTCATAGAGTCTTGTGTGATTCCCACTGTGCTTTGATTTCCACCTTACCACGTCCAAGAGGGCGTGCAAAACGGTGGTTTTCAGGTACAGTCCCGAATCATATGGAGGCAATGAGCGATAGGAGGGGATTCGTCTCTCCCGGTATAGGGAGTTGATGTTGCGCTGTGTTCGATTGGCTATAACCGAAAATCCCTGGCCAGGGTTGCTGAGATTTACTGGTAAGTGTTACCAGTAGTTTCTAGAACTGTTATAGACCTCATATCGACATGATTTATCGAGCTATTGGGGTCTGACGTTTACCAACCCTAGGCGAGATATGCGACATATCAGACGACGAGACCGGACTGTACGGTAAGTGTTACTGGTTGGATTCACAGGAGTGTGAGCGGGCTTGCTCGTTGATCTTCTGATCGCTCAATACCCGGGTGGCCGTTACATTTAGCAGACCGCTTTTGGCTTGTGGGTGTTTGATATGATCATCACCTGCTGCCGGCGTATTGACGAGTCTTTAGAGTCCTACACAGAGGTTTTCTGGCTCAAGCGAAACGAAATAGGAGCGCATATGAGATATGTGCGGGACCGAGAATAATACCAGTATGTGATACTGAATTCTATTCTCGCGATTAGTGACAGTGATCGGTTATATGTGATATAGCCGGGTTATCGGATCAAGTGTTGATTCGATGAGTTATTACTATTGATATTAGTCGGTTATATGCAATATGACCGGATCATTAAATCAAGTGTTGATTTAATGATTTAATGTATAATTATATATTAGATATATTACTTTACATTAACTAGTATTTGTTCACTTAAGATTGATTTTCTTTTTGAAATAATTGATAATTCTTTTTCTTTCTTCTTCTTCATCTTCTTCACGAAGAAAAAGCAAAGCTTTCTTGAAAATTGTCAAGTGATGAAATCAAGTGAGAAACCCAAATCCAAAGTGAACCCACTTCCTATTTCTTCATCCTCTACCACTTGCCATGTAGTAGAGTGTGTTATCTTCATAAGTTTTATGACCAAGTGAGGATGGAGCTTGAGTTTGAGTTGCCTCGACGTAGATCATCTTCGGCATCGAAGTCAATGACCTAGCCCGATCATTTCTCCGATGAAACTGACAAGAGAGTCCGGGATTCCGATGATCGCAGCGGAGGGACGTCAACACGGAGCTAGAGAAGTGGAGGACCGGATCTACAAAGGTTGTATTTCCTTTCACTTGTAGTTAAGTTGTTAACTTGCATGTTCTTTCGCCTTACCTCTAGTAACGATCTAGCATTAGGGTTTCTCGGCACAAGAAAAATTTGATTTTGGCATGGTTGATCAGTTGTAGAACCTTATGGGTGTGCCTAGGAACCCTACAGTGGTATCAGAGCCTACCTAGAGCTTTAGGCGAAGTGTAGACGAAGCTAGAAGTCCGATCGAACCCGATATCCCCCGATTTCAACCCTCTCTGTACAATTCTTCAAACTGTGGATTTTTGTGAATTAAAAATACTCAGAAAATAGTGCAGGTAAATATAAGGTTAATTGTAGAAAACGAGACTCTAACTCATTCAAACGGCCGTGGAAATGAGACAATGACATGCCATTGGCGGCGGTTCCGCGGCGAAATTAAAGAGTTAGGGTGTCAGTTTTGTACAGTTTCCCCTGTATGTGATTCCTGATGTTTCTGGGTGCTTTTAAATATACTCAACAGTTAAGTTTTCTGGGTTGTATTGGGGATTCGATGATTCGATCGGAATCTTTAACTGCGTCTATGTGTTTTTCCGGGTAATTTAGAATATGTTAAAAAGTTCGACCGGATATAAATACCCAATTTTTCCCCTGCCGGGAAATTTCCAATTGTTTGATTTTTCCGTAGTTTAATAACGTTCTAAGTAGTGCAAGTAACGCGATGGACCCTCTAGAAGACAACAAACCTTAACTCGATTATGTGACCGTCTTGAACTGCCCTTTGAACCTTAGGGTTTGGGGCAGTACGGCGTGCCACATGTAAGGCGTTGGCTTGACCCTTCTACGGCTGGTGTTGCGCCACGGCAGCGCCCCGGCCGTCTTACTCGAGGCCAAATTGCGGAATCAAAAATTTTCCTTACTCGGAAACCGGCGCTACCGCGGACAATTACCCGGATCGAAACCATTAACCTAATGCTAGCTATCTAGATATGGGGTTAGAGAAGTATACCGAGTGATCCGAGTCCTCCGGTCTTCTCTTCATCATCCCGATCTCCCGCGGAAAGTCTTGGCTCCACATCGTCGCCTCCTCGCCGGAAAGGGCACCACATGGCCTTCGTCTTTTACGGGCTCCCGCCTCAATACCGAGGCAACTCGAGCATGAAGCCGGCAACTCGACATGCTCAAGATATGCTGTAGGTTATCTAGTGTAGTGTCTCTTTTGGGGTTTGTTGCCATTTGAGGATGATGGAGGAAACAAGACTAGAAAAATGGTGCTTGCATTTTTCTTATCATGAAATGAGATCAAGAAAATGAAACACTCTCAAGGATGAAGATGAAACCCTCTTCTTCTCTTTTCTTTCTCTCTTTCTTTTTCTCAACCATCAAATAAAACTCTCTCTTCAAGTGAGTATGAGAATGGTGGAGGAATGAAAAACATCATGCAAAGGGAGGTGAGTGTAGGAGCATAAGAAAGGTGACCACATCAAGGGACAAATAAACATACAACCATGCTTAAACACTATGCACTCCATAACCTTTCACTTCTCTCAATTCAAAAGCATGGAGCAAAAAGAAATGAAAGCTATCATAATCAATACTTTTGCAAGAAACCCCCTCCACAAAAGTAATTTGCAAAACTGCAAATTACCCCCTCCATCGGAAAAGTCCGGCCGGGAAAGAACAAAGGAAAACCGGCCGGAACGGAATGCAAACTGGCAACTCCAGAAAACTGGTCCCGTAATAAATTACAGGAAAACCCCGATACTGTGCATACACACCTGCATCTGTATTCCGACCGGATACAAATGCAATGAGACAAAATCTACACTGTACTAAACTAGTACCGGCTTAAACCAAAGCCGGCTAGTATAATTCGTTCGATCCTGATCCGTGCAATACCGCACGTATCTGATCGAACCCTGCCATATCTCCATACGGCCTCTACAGCGTTTCGCCCGAAAGCTGAGTAACTGAAAGTGTGGTGGACTCTAAAGACTCGTCAATACTATGGCTGTGGATTTAACCACTGGCACGTCAGAGGTATAAGCCAATACGTGACGAGCCACCAGCTATTGACCAAAAGGGACGTCGATGAGGAAGCTCACCCCGACACCTAACTGAGCCTGTCAGTGACAATATCCGTACAGTCCGGTCCGTTTGTCTATGAGTATCGCATGGCGGGCCTAGGGGGTTGGTAAAAGTCAGACCCCCAAAAGCGGTACAAGTCGTGTCGGAGCGTAGCCCAGAACGCCCTGAGATACTACTGGAATACCTACCAGTAAATCTCCTGCCTCGGCCGAGGGCTTTGCGTAATGGCTCTCCTAGACACAGCGCGACCTCACTCCCAATACCGGGAGAGACGAACCCCTGCAGATCCGCTCACTGCCTCCATGTGGCTCGGGACTGTACCCAACTAAAACCTGTTTGCACGACTCCTTTGAGCCGTGGTAGGGTAGTAATCAAAGCACAGTGGGAACTCACACGAGACAAATGACGATCCTCAGGTCGATGAACTAACCTGTACACATGTCACCAGGGAACTGCTATCTGACGTCTGGTATAAGACCAACTAGCAGGTTCCCGGCGAGTCCTGTCCGGTGTACTCATAACCCAATGAGCACCTGTATACATCTTAGGTGAACCAACTGACACCAGTGGCTTGTGAGACCGGCGATCGCCCCTCGTCGGGGTCTCGACTGTATACACTAGTCTACTAATGGAGTATCGATGCCCTGTATCGAAACTCCTACGACTAGGGACCTTTTAAGGATGTGCTTATAGACTTCCAGCTCCCACGTATATGATCGCCATCATACTGCTGGTGGTCAAGCAAGAATCCTAGGGGCTCTATCAACGTGTAATAGCGACATGTCAGGTCACCTAAAGCAGTACACGATGATAAAGGTAAACCAGATAGCATACTATCATCTCGAGTAAGATTGTCCCACCGGGATAGGTCCTCCCTCAATCATTGCAATCACGTGCCTGTGATCCAATAATTGACTCTGAGGGCACTATCTCCAACAATCTCCCACTTGCACTCAAGGCTAATTATTGCGATGCCGCATACTCACAGCCCGTGTGATACCGAACACCCAACTCCTCTACTAATCAGTCTCACAAAACTCGTTTGCGAAACTATTGCGTTCGAGGAATAGCCTCAGTGAGTGGATCCGCAGAGAAGTTTCTTTCTATGTCTCTCTATATCTCAAGTTCGCGGAGAAAGCCATCTCCCGAAATGAGCAATACCTGTCTTAGAATGTCTGGATGTCTGATGGGACCTAGCTCATAAATGAACTCCAAATCCAAACTTCTTAGACTGTATCATCAACTGAACTTAATCAGTATCCTGCGCCATGCCGCCCTCAGTATTGCCTTGGACCACCTGTCCAAAATACTGCCCCTTGTCAGAGGGAGAACTATAACTCTGACAACCTCCTTGTCATCCATGTCACCTTGGAAGCCTGGAGTGATAACCGTCTCCTAAAGGAGACAGCCGTTATCATATCCCTAGAACATTCACTTATGTTCTAAAACTGCTTCCGACTGTTCCTCCAGGATTGGATCAATATCAACTTATTGCACCTACTGCAAGAACAACATCTGGTGTGGTACTTGACATCTCATGATTGACTCAATTGCCTAAGCAAGTGATCTGTCAATCATGCGTATCCCTCTCCCCTTTAGTCTGTTGGACACCTTTAGAGAGGGTGACTCCATCACCTGCAGGTACACTACCATGCCAGGAGTCGTCCATTCTAAATACTCATAGAATGCTGTCAAGGTACCCTGATTGGGAAACCACCCAAATCTAGATCTAAAACCATAGGTCTAGTAACCAGTATGTCTGATATAATATCCAAGTCCCATGTGGAGAAAACACTGTGTGACGACCAAAGTATAACCGATCGTAGTATAGGAATATCACTTCCTACTACCTTCTCAACAGATCCATCCCCTATTCTGATGACGTCAAACCCATGACTGTCACATCAGAAACAGATGATCTAACTCCGCTATATCTGCTTTAGTCTATAAATAGACATAAGCCACCTGTCCACCAATGCTTCCGCTGCTCCCACTGACTACGATAACCCTCTGGCAGAGTCATATACACGTACACTTCTGAAGCTAGTTCAGAACGACGCTATACTCATCCTCCTGCCGGGTCTCGCAGCCTGGAACAACAACAATGGCAAGTGTGGGTAAACAAGAACTTCCCTGTCACCGTCCTTGAGGCTACCGGAGTACCTCTCGGGTGCCTGAAGTTACCCACCTTATCTGCGGAGTGGCCAATGGAATGTCAAATCAGATTGAATCTTTAGGTTCCTTATTAAATCTTCAGTAATCGTTTGCGGTTCTGGAATCACTTCCAGTTCTACCATACTCCCACTGCTGTTTTTTGAAAAAATCCATTTTTAATAAAACTGTGGCGAGTCTAGAACAATATTTCTATTGATCTGCCAGATGGTAGAAAGTCAACCCTCGTCATAGCCTGGGTCAACCCACAAACAGCCATTACAGAAACGTGCCTTGAGTTATCCGGAGTCTGGTTTTAAGCATAAGCCGGACAACTCCCCGTACCTTAACATCGTTAAGATATGAACTGTTCTATATCCAATATAGATCCAGAGGCACTGATTTAATTGAACCAGATTCAAATCATGCAGCTGTCTCCAGTGCATGTCAACTAAATGGAAGGAGGCCGATCAGCGTTACTCAACTTAGGAATGCTTCCAATTATGAGTAACCTGAAAGAGAAGCAAGTTCTCATTACTATCAACTGAATACCATACACAAGTATCTACATCTTCGATCACCTTGAAGAATCCCGATACTTGCAATACCTGGTTCTCTACTCTATTCTTATACCAATAACTCCTCAAAACTCAGACCCTGTGTTTCCACGAAACAGCTGTCTAAAATCTAGAGAAGTCATAAGTAAACCGAATATAGTACGAGGACCAACCCCTCTGTCCTAATGGACACTGGACAACATACAATACTCTGTATAAGTCCGCTGAGTCTAACAACTCTTTCACTGTGCGTCGCAGGTTGAAAACTGTACTTATGGTTAAGAAGAATTACACCGCTGTTTAATGCTCCTTACCTAACCATCCACTGATATAGGTAAATGTCATCGACATGATATCAAAAAGGTATATCTCACTCTATGAAAATAGACGTACAGATATATCAATTTGAAATTGGTGCATAACCGCGGATATTCAAAACCAAATAATTGCCGTCCGGCAAACAACCCAGGTGACTTCCTTAAATATCACCGATTACAACGAATCCTGATATAATAAGGATGATCACCCAATTCCCAATAACTTACTCCCACTCACCATCTGTAAAACCATACAAATGTGAGAATCCAACCTGGTAAATACATACCCTGGAGTAAGTGTCTAATCGGGAAATCAGTTTTCTTTTAGCAGTACACAGTGAAACTGAAACATTGAAATGTTTCGATGGGGTATGCTGGTATTCCTAGTAATGCCTCTTCCATTATCCAGATTCACAACTGTAACCGTATAATTCTTTGCCATCTTTCTAAATCCCTTTCTGTGTCTTTAGTCATTACCTTCTGTACACCCCTTTAGGCCAAATGGTTTTCTTCCTTCCCTACCGTTCGGCACCAGCCTATGGTTTGGAAGAAGACTAACCAAAAGGCATAAAGGGTGTACTGTCCTAATCCTAGGAATACTCGCAACGCGAGAGAAGGTGAAGATAAAAGACACCTGAATGTACTTTATTCTTATTTCTCCTGAACCAGAATCCATCCCCGAACTGGAACTAGTTCCTTTCGAGTTCGTATATAACCATACGATGGAGTATCCAATAAAATGGGATCTTCGTAGTGATACGGAGTGTCCTGGAGAAATACAAAGGTGATTTAGAATTGGCGAAGAAATACTTGGTTTGGTCGTGAATATCAGTCGCAATTTACTTTGCCCTCTTACTAATCCCTTACTTTGTCTGAACTTAATACCTTCTGCACACCATCGTTATGCTAATTGGTTTTCTTCATTCCCTACCGGTCGGGACCAGCCTAAGGTTTGGAAGAAGACTATCCAATTTGCGTAATAGGTGTACTACTCCTAAACCAAGGAGTACTCGCAACCTGAGAGGAGGTGAAAAGAAAAGACAACTGAATAGTCCTATCCGTTTTCTCCAGAACCAGAAACCATCCTCGAAGTCCTTCGAGTTCGTATATAACCATACGATGGTTTAGTCCAATGGAAGTGGACGTTCGTAGTAATACGGGGTGTCCTGGAGAAAAGGGTAAAAGCAGGAGTGGCAATGAGGTCTGCAACTCTGACAATCCAAAAGCAAGTGTTAAGAAGGTTCGGTCAACTTGGTCACTGAGTCATAGTCTTAGGGTCGGGTCAATGGTCGCTGCCAGAGAGAGAAAAAAGAAACACTCAGCGTGCACTCTTAACCTAGATCAGAATGGTTACCAATTTATCTAATCAGGAAACCTCCCACTGTACCTCAAATTCTCCTCCAAACCTGAAAGAAGAATTAGTCGGGATCACCCGAGGAGTAAACCAACTCATCAGTGGGAATCGGGATCCAACTATCATCGCATGATAATGTGACGGAATCCACTCACGTCACCACACTCCAGAAGGTATGCGCATGCCTGGCAAGTTTCAGTTCTTTTGAAACTCCCGATGAGATTTTTACCCCTAGGACCCAAGTGACCTTGACACAGTCAACAAATCAAAGAGTCCTAGTCAAGTTCAGCCCGTCATTATCCTGGATTGCATTAAACCCACCCGTACGAGCCCTTGACACAGTCAACAAGGCCGCACGACTGTCCTAACCAATCCCATTAATATGCTACAAACAAACACTACTTAGCTACCGCACACTACGCCTTGACACAGTCAACAAACGCAGCACGAATACTAAGTAATACTTGTAAGAAATGACGGAGGGCTACGACTGGTTTTTGGCGAAAAACCTTTAGCGTAATGAACTTGATATCGTTGAAGGAACTGCATAGCCTTTTAGAAAATATAGTGACGAAAACTTTTACTAAAGAGGTCACTCCCGGTGAAGGGATCTCGGCTCTTTCCCCTTAGAATGAGGTGCAGGATATTCCAACTGAATACCACGATGCAAAGCAAAAGTAATCGGCTATAGTGAAGTTAATGCCCTGACGCAAACTTCTGTCCAAGGGGTCACTCCCGGTGAAGGGATCTCGGCCCTTGCCTCGTCGACTGAGGAGCAGGATATTCCAAATGAATACCACTATGCAAAACAAAAGAGAACGTCCTTGCAATAACAGCTTTTTGAAAAAGTGTTCCAACAACATCAGATTAGGTTTGTTTATCTTGCATTGATCCGAATCAATGCAGTCCCATCAATTGATCACACCACAAAAAACGAAAATATACTGACGTACGTATATGCCATCCGCATTCGCCACTGGGTCCCGTCATCACCCGTTAGGTTAGCTAACTAACGGCAGAGCGGGGACTGGACTAGCGCGGATGTAAAACATATACAACATCTACTAATATATATACCAATATATAGTATTTCGCTCAAGGCGTGAATAAAATGCAACATCACAGAAATGTACAGCATCACAGAACAATACAGATATCTGGAAACCCCGGGTTTCACAGAGCCGCTGCTGAAACCCGACGTTCCCCTGGTCGTGTGGATAGCCTGTGCAATGAAATCCTAGACCCCTACGGGTGCGGCAAGTCACCCGCCAAAACCTGAAGCGAGGCAGCCCCCTTCAGCTCCGTGAATGGACCACCCAGCACTTCACGGAATCCGGTAACTTGGGCACCCCTCCTGGGTCAACCTGTACCCCCTACGAGTGCGGCGAATAGCCTGCCAATTCCAGACTGAAGCCCCCTCCGTCTCAATGCCATGAGATGCGGGCCCGTTGCCCTCCAGAACCCGGCTATCCGTGCACCCCTCCGCGGGGTAATCCTAGTACAGAAAGTAAAATATACATACACCGGGTACATCGACCGCAACCAGGTCGTGCCCCAAAAGAATAATACAAACAGGCAGTGACGGCAGTCCACATGTCGGACGCTCGCCCCGCAATATCAAATGTACATAATACAACAAAACTGTACTAGCATTGCATCCAGGCTATCCCCCACGACCGATCCGCAACATCACAGCATAAACATAGAACATCAACGTGAAAATCACGTTCGCAAATCCGTCTAACCGGGCTATAGCAGTTAGACCAGATTTACCGATCGAGTGACATTCACGGTCGCAGATATAATGTAAATACTGTGAAATAATGTGTTTAAAATTTTCCGATTGACCAAAAATTAACAAGTGGGCCCCCAATCGAAACTGTAGCACTCACAGAAAACTTGGGCCCAATTTTAATATTCCAAATACCCCATTTTCATGTTCAAGACAATCTGGAAAAATTTGGTACAGTGAAAAATTTAAAGCGCGGCGGAAGAGCGGCCAAAGCAAGGCTTTGGCCGCGCTTCCGCGGTGAAAAGAAGGAATTAGGCTACCAATTTTTACCAGATCTCTTATATTTCCCTGCATATCATTCTGCAACCACCTGAAAAATTTTTGGACTTCAAAAAATTTCGACAGAAACTGATGTGCAATAAAAATACGGTTTTTGGAAATTTCGGTCGATCGGAAACGCAAACACATCAAACGAAGCTAGGTAAGGTTAATGGCGTGGCTCTGATACCATGTTGCGCCACGGCAGCGCCCCGGCCGTCTTACTCGAGGCCAAATTGCGGAATCAAAAATTTTCCTTACTCGGAAACCGGCGCTACCGCGGACAATTACCCGGATCGAAACCATTAACCTAATGCTAGCTATCTAGATATGGGGTTAGAGAAGTATACCGAGTGATCCGAGTCCTCCGGTCTTCTCTTCATCATCCCGATCTCCCGCGGAAAGTCTTGGCTCCACATCGTCGCCTCCTCGCCGGAAAGGGCACCACATGGCCTTCGTCTTTTACGGGCTCCCGCCTCAATACCGAGGCAACTCGAGCATGAAGCCGGCAACTCGACATGCTCAAGATATGCTGTAGGTTATCTAGTGTAGTGTCTCTTTTGGGGTTTGTTGCCATTTGAGGATGATGGAGGAAACAAGACTAGAAAAATGGTGCTTGCATTTTTCTTATCATGAAATGAGATCAAGAAAATGAAACACTCTCAAGGATGAAGATGAAACCCTCTTCTTCTCTTTTCTTTCTCTCTTTCTTTTTCTCAACCATCAAATAAAACTCTCTCTTCAAGTGAGTATGAGAATGGTGGAGGAATGAAAAACATCATGCAAAGGGAGGTGAGTGTAGGAGCATAAGAAAGGTGACCACATCAAGGGACAAATAAACATACAACCATGCTTAAACACTATGCACTCCATAACCTTTCACTTCTCTCAATTCAAAAGCATGGAGCAAAAAGAAATGAAAGCTATCATAATCAATACTTTTGCAAGAAACCCCCTCCACAAAAGTAATTTGCAAAACTGCAAATTACCCCCTCCATCGGAAAAGTCCGGCCGGGAAAGAACAAAGGAAAACCGGCCGGAACGGAATGCAAACTGGCAACTCCAGAAAACTGGTCCCGTAATAAATTACAGGAAAACCCCGATACTGTGCATACACACCTGCATCTGTATTCCGACCGGATACAAATGCAATGAGACAAAATCTACACTGTACTAAACTAGTACCGGCTTAAACCAAAGCCGGCTAGTATAATTCGTTCGATCCTGATCCGTGCAATACCGCACGTATCTGATCGAACCCTGCCATATCTCCATACGGCCTCTACAGCGTTTCGCCCGAAAGCTGAGTAACTGAAAGTGTGGTGGACTCTAAAGACTCGTCAATACTATGGCTGTGGATTTAACCACTGGCACGTCAGAGGTATAAGCCAATACGTGACGAGCCACCAGCTATTGACCAAAAGGGACGTCGATGAGGAAGCTCACCCCGACACCTAACTGAGCCTGTCAGTGACAATATCCGTACAGTCCGGTCCGTTCGTCTATGAGTATCGCATGGCGGGCCTAGGGGGTTGGTAAAAGTCAGACCCCCAAAAGCGGTACAAGTCGTGTCGGACCGTAGCCCAGAACGCCCTGAGATACTACTGGAATACCTACCAGTAAATCTCCTGCCTCGGCCGAGGGCTTTGCGTAATGGCTCTCCTAGACACAGCGCGACCTCACTCCCAATACCGGGAGAGACGAACCCCTGCAGATCCGCTCACTGCCTCCATGTGGCTCGGGACTGTACCCAACTAAAACCTGTTTGCACGACTCCTTTGAACCGTGGTAGGGTAGTAATCAAAGCACAGTGGGAACTCACACGAGACAAATGACGATCCTCAGGTCGATGAACTAACCTGTACACATGTCACCAGGGAACTGCTATCTGACGTCTGGTATAAGACCAACTAGCAGGTTCCCGGCGAGTCCTGTCCGGTGTACTCATAACCCAATGAGCACCTGTATACATCTTAGGTGAACCAACTGACACCAGTGGCTTGTGAGACCGGCCATCGCCCCTCGTCGGGGTCTCGACTGTATACACTAGTCTACTAATGGAGTATCGATGCCCTGTCTCGAAACTCCTACGACTAGGGACCTTTTAAGGATGTGCTTATAGACTACCAGCTCCCACGTATATGATCGCCATCATACTGCTGGTGGTCAAGCAAGAATCCTAGGGGCTCTATCAACGTGTAATAGCGACATGTCAGGTCACCTAAAGCAGTACACGATGATAAAGGTAAACCAGATAGCATACTATCATCTCGAGTAAGATTGTCCTACCGGGATAGGTCCTCCCTCAATCATTGCAATCACGTGCCTGTGATCCAATAATTGACTCTGAGGGCACTATCTCCAACAGCTGGACCGTTGGTACTGAGGCATGAAGTGAATGTTTTAAAACTTATTTCATGTGTTGAGCTGTTCGGGAAAACTTGGGTGTTTGATTGTTCGATCGAAAAGTTTAATATTTTCTATTTATCTGGAATGTGATACAATATTTGGAATCCACAAGAAGTTATGAGATAACTGAATGAATGTTATAAACTTAGCACTTTAGTCTCACTTGATCGGTTGCTACGGAATTTTGATGTGATCAAAAGTCCATCGCAATCGCGTAGCGTACGCGGATACTCGCCGGTAAACTTAATAGACAGCCTCGCCCCATAGCCCCGACCAACTGACTGTAGGAGAACCCCATTGCCGAAAGCATCCGTTCGGGTGCTCGCGGCAGCGGTGTTCCGCCTTGGTGCACTTCGTCGACGGCATCGTGGGTGCTGCCGCCTACTAAAGTTTGCGACGAGCATTCGATCAAAATGTCGGGAATCTTGTTGAATTGCCCGACTTGATATTGAAAAGTGTTTTCGATAATGAGACTAAAATACGGGGTTTATAATTGTTAGGCATGCGATGTCTAAGGAATTCATTTGATTAGGCATGCGATGTCTAAAGAGGTTGCGGATTCCAACTGTTGTAGTTTTACACTTTCTTTTCTGTGACCGTAAGTGTAATATGTGATATCGCCTGTTTCGTTGCTATATGTCAACGACAATTAGGATGCGCATATTTACTTACGTTGATGACATGTGATGTTATGTGTTGCTGGATATGTTATATTGGATCGTCGTGTTTGAATAGCCGGGGTTTTTTATGTGAGATGAGTGCTTTTCCATTTTCATTTATGTAAAAACTTGTATGTAATATTCTTTTGTTGGGACACTTCTAGGTTGCGGAAGATGTCACCATTTGTATATTATTTACTTTTCCGCACTAGGATAGACCTAAGGAGGGGAGCACAAGTAACGGGGTTCTAGGGTCCAGTGGGAGACCAACTCGAGGAGTCGAGTCTGGGTCTCCTAACTCTAGAATTGGTAGGGTTGCTTGCCGCTCTCGTAGGGGTCTAGGGGTGTGGGTTTGGCTATTCATCGTGACCGTGGAATCCGTGTTTTATAGAGGCTCAAAATAAAACACGGACGTCCTAGTATATCCAATATTTCATATGTTTCTTCTGCTGCGATATCTGTGATGTGATCATGTGATATGTGTAAGTCCACGTTGCCTACCCCGGTACTTGCGGGGAGGCGGAAAACGGAATAAAAATCAAATTTTTATCAACTTAGGCAACATGGACTAGACAAAGAAGGATCTTTGCTAAACAAAAACAAGCTAAAGCTAACTAGAAACTAGCTAAGCGTTAGAAAGGTTATACCAAAGGCTTTATGTCCTTCTCTCCTTGCTCCTTGGAGTAGTGGAAAGAGGTCACCTTTGTCGTCTTCTCACGTCGAAGAAAGATCCACCCGAAAGCCTCAACCTTTGGCTTCAACTCCAAGCTGGAAGTAACTAGGGTGCAAGAAGTGCTAATCCTTGAACCCTAGATGAGAGTAGAGATTATCAAGAAGAGGTTTTTCTCAAGCTCAAGTGTTTCTCAACACATGAGAGGGGAGAGCTTGGGGGAGAGGAAGAACAAGAGAGAGAAAGGAAAAATAGAATGAGAGAAAATATGAAGCATTCTCACATATATGTGTGAATTATTGTAATTAGATAATTAGCTAGATAATTGTCATGGTTAATCAAGACATGACCATTATCATTTCATTTTTAATGCAATTTGCAAGGATCAAAGAGCATCTTCCAAATGAAATGATGATGGTCAAAGTGTCAACCTAGGTCAACAAGTCAAGGAGGTCAAATGGTCAACAACCATAACCATGCACAATTATTTAAACTAATATCAATTAACCATAATACACATATAAGCATTAGGGTTAATAAAATGACAATAGTCATTAACCCTAATCAAAGTCCTCTCCCTCTGTCTCAAGCAACTGTGCATACGCACCCGTATTCGTGATCCGAGGAACACGAATACAAAGAGATAAAACCAATCCCAAATTATATACTAGGATCCGGCTTAAACCAAAGCCCGTTAGTATAAGCTGTCCGGACAGCAAACGTGCACAAGTGCACGGATGTGAACGAACCCTGTCGCAAAACTATGCGACCTCTACTCATTTTGCCTAAAGGCGAATAGCTCTCTGTGTGGGACTCTAAAGACCCGACACTACGCTGGCAGTGGGTTTAACCACAGACCGCAAGCGGCATTAGCTGTACGTAACGGTCCCCAGGTAGATGTCGATAAGAAGACTGACGAGGTAACCCCATCTGAACTCCTACTGAGCCTGTATATGACAGTCTCCGTACAGTCCGGTCTGTTCATCTGATACATCGCATGGCGGGCCTAGGGGGCGGTGAACGTCAGTCCCCTAATAGCGGTACAAGTCGTGTCGGAGTGTAGCCCAGAACACCCTGAGATAACACTGGAAACCTACCAGTATATCTCGCTTGTGTAGGGTTCCTAGGCACCCTAATGAGGTCTCACAAGGCATCGAACATGCCAATATAAAATTTTACGGGTGCCGAGAGACCCGACTACGGATCGTTTGCTAGAAAACTAGGCGAAAAGTAAACTAGTTAACAATTAACTATGAGAATCGGAAATACAACCTTTGTAGATCCGGTGCTCCACCTCCATAGCTCCGCAACGAAGTCCTCTCCGCTGTCCAAAATCGAATCCGGGCTCTAGCGTCGACTTCATCGGAGAATAAGCGAGCTAGGTCGTCGATGTCCATGCCGAAGATGATCTACGTCGAAGCATCGCAAGATCAAGCTCTCACTTCACCAAGTCAAGAAACTTGTGAAGAAAACACACTCTACTACTTGGCAAGAGGTAGAGGATGAAGAATTAGGAAGTGGGTAGACTTTAGAATTGGATTTCTCACTCAAATCATCAATCCACCATTGATGACCTCAAGCTTCTTCAAAGAAGAAGATGAAGAAGAAGAAGGAAAAATAGTTATGATAAGTTAATTGAAAAAGAAAAGAAAATGAATTCTTATCATAAAATTAACCATGGTCAAGTGTAGAGACTAAACTAGGGTTAGTGGGAATGGTTAGGGTTAAGGATAAGATAAGAATGGTTGACTTTATCAAAGCTTCATGAAGCTTCAACTAAAGAACAAATAAAGCCACCATTCTTTTCTCTTTTCCATTTATTTTCCAAAATGTATAAACAAATAAATAAATGAATAAATAAGTAATGGAAAATAAAACCCTAACCACTCTCACAACCATGGTTTAATCTTCACACAAAACACAAGTTAGCATGCATCATCAAACATGATACATACAAGTGCACAAAAATATATCACATATACAATGTGCACAATCCAAGTGAGAAAATCCGTTTAAAGTGAACCAATACTAGTTAGTGCAAAGTAACATATCAAATATATAATTATGCATTAAATCATTAAATCAACACTTGATTCAATGATCCGGTCATGTCGCATACAACCGACTAGTATTCAATGTATCGGCTTATCGAATCAACGCTTGAATCGGTAACTAGGTCATATCGCATACAACCTTTCCGATACATTCATCGCGAGAATGTAATACGGTATCACATACACGTATTATTCTCGGTCCCGCACATATCTCATATGCGCTCCTATTTCGTTTCGCTTGAGCCAGGAAACCTCTGTGTAGGACTCTAAAGACTCGTCAATACGCCGGCAGCAGGTGATGATCATATCAAACACCCACAAGCCGCAAGCGGTCTGCTAAACGTAACGGCCACCCGGGTATTGAGCGATCTGAAGATCGACGAGCAAGCCCGCTCACACTCCAGTGAATCCGACCAGTAACACTACCGTACAGTCCGGTCTGATCGTCTGATATGTCGCATATCTCGCCTAGGGGTGGTAAACGTCAGACCCTAATAGCTCGATAAGTCGTGTCGATATGAGGCTCATAACGGGTCAAGAAACTACTGGTAACACTTACCAGCAATTCTCTGAGCAGCCCTGGCCAGGGACTTCCTGTTATAGCCAATCGAACACAGCGCAACATCAACCCCCTATACCGGGAGAGACGAATCCCCTCCTATCGCTCATTGCCTCCATGTGACTCGGGACTGTACCCAAAAACCACCGTTTTGCACGCCCTCTTGGACGTGGTAAGATGGAAATCAAAGCACAGTGGGAACCACACAAGACTCTATGACGATCTCGGGTCAACAGACTACTCTGTACCAGTGTCACCAGAGAACTGCCATCTGACGTGAGGTATAATACCATCTGGGAGTTCTCGGTGAGTCCGTCCAGTGTACCCAGTCTCTACTGAGCACCCGTATATCATCTCTGATGTCAAACACCGATGGATATGGGATCATCCATCGCCCATCTGTATGGGTCGAGAAGGTATACGCTAGTCTACTCTGGTATATCGATGCCCCGTTTCGATACACCCACGACTAGGGACTTTGAAGGATGTACTTATGGACTACCATGTCCCCACTAGTATGATCCGCATCATAGTCCAGGTAGTCAAGCACACATCCTAAGGGCTTTACCAACATGTAACAGAGAGACAATCAGTCTACACGTTAAGGTAAAGTTCAACCAGATAGCATACTATCATGTCGAGCAAGAAAGTCCTCCCTATATATGTCCCAGCATCCACTACAATATACATCCTATGTACAGTAATGGCCTCTAGGGCATACATATAACTAACAATCTCCCACTTGCACTAGGGCCATCTGATAGCAGTGGTTGCAGTATCTCATACTCAACCATCCCATAAAAGTCTCTCTCTGGGAACAGGCCTTTGTGAGTGGATCCGCTGTGTTGTCCTCTGAGTCTACTCTCCAAACCTCGATCACCCTGGAGATCAACCATCTCCATGATCAAGTGATACTGCCTTAGAATATGTCTGGATCACTGATGGGACCGGCGTTCCTTGGCATAAGCCACAACTCCATTGTCACACAATGGGAGGAACATAGTTCATATCATGAACCAATATACACCCAAACAGCCTCTTTGGTAGCATCTTAAGTAGCGATGTATCCAGCCTTTATCATCTAGTATGCCACGGTATCTAGCTTGGAACTCTTCCAACATACCGTCCCTTTACTGAGGGTAAAGACAATGCCTGTGACTGACATTCAGTCGTCTTTATCACCCTGGAACCCTTCCAGTGATTCTCCCCAGGATCGATTGATACTATCTCACTACAACTAGTGAGAATCCTAACATCCAATTAAGTCTATCTCATAGATCTAAAACTCAGGATTTAGGAGGTATCATTTTGATCCTATGTGGAGAATCCTTGTGATAACCGGAGATTGATCGAGCGTAGCATAGGAAACTCCTTCCCCATCAAGAGTATGTCATCCACGTACTCTACGAGGATCGTCACCATACTCCCTACTCCCTTTTTGTTTATACAAGGTTCATCTACCATTTTGATGATGTCAAACTCTTTGACTAATTCATCAAAAACAGATGTTCCAACTCCGCGATGCCTGCTTTATCATATAAAACATCTTGCACACGTTTCCGCTGCTCCCACTGTCTACGAGGCCTTCTGGCTGTGTACTTATAGACGCTCTCTTCTAAATCATCATTTAGAAAAGCAGTCAAGACACCCAACCACCAGATATCGCAGTCATGGTATGTAGCCGTGACAAGTAGGATCTGGATGGACTTAAGCATAGCTACTGGAAAAGGTTTCATCATTATCCACGCCTGGTCGATGACGAAAACCTTTAACAATTCTAGCTTTGAAAGTCTCAACTTTTCCATGTACACCAAGTAATCTTCTCAAGATATACTTGCTCCTGATGGGGATTTAACCCTTCAGATATAGCAACTAAAGTCCATACTTTGTTGGTGTATAAGGATTCCATCTCAGATCGATAAACATCCAGCCATTCTTACAGAGTCCTACTCCTGATGGCCAGCTCGAAACTAGTTGGGTCATCATCTCATGATGTAATCCTCGCTCCCACTGTCATAGAGAAACCGAAGTATCTCTCAGGTGGGTGAGGAACCCTACTAGATCGGCGGAGAGGCTGAGGTTCGTTGGTATCTACTGAATTCCTTGGTTCTATCAAATCATTTGCTGTAGTTCGTATAGCTGGAAATTTTCCAGTTCTACATAACAGACCTTGCCTCGAGCTTGTCCGGATTTTGCTTTTAAACATAGGCCGGTCAACCCCAAATCTTAACTAAATTAAGACATGGGCTCTTCTCATTCCATATCACATATGAAATGGTAGGCAACTGATTTGATTGGAACCCTATTCAATAGGTATGCATCTTCTCAAGTGCATAACTCCCAAAAAGGAAATAGGTAACTCAGTAGTACTCATCATAGAGCACACCATATCAGATAGGGTGTATCTGCTCCGCCCCAACATACCATCGTGCAATGGCGTATACGGAGGAGTAATGCTGAGAGAGAATCTCATTCTCCTTTAGACTAGTCCAGTATTTCCGTGCTCAAGTATTCTCCTCCTTGATCTCATCATAGGACATAATACTTATACCCGTATTGGTTCTCTACTTCTAACTTATATTCTGTGAATATCTCAAAAGGTTCGGACTTGTGTTTCAACAGGAACATATGTCTGAATCTCGAGAGATTATCAGAGAATGTAATGAAGTACAAAGAACCGGTCTTGGCATGTGTAGACTGGGGACCTACATACATCAACATGTATCATCCCATGAGTTCACTAACTCTTTCTCTGTTTCCAATAAACGGAGCTATGGTCATCTTATCTTTGTGACATGACTGGCTAGTTTCATAAGATGTAGATTCAAACTGTTTTAAATATGCATCTATGTGGAACTTAGCTAGTCGGGTCGCATTGATATGACCTAGTCTACAATACCTCAAGAAGAATTCGTTCAGTTCTGAACTCTTCCTCTTGTGTGTGTTCTGTATACTAAGAACTGTAGTTTGATTTAGAACATCAATGCTTTTAGATAACGTGCCTGAACCGATCAACTTTTGATATAGGAAATGTTCAAAACATTATCCAACAATACAAAATTTTATCATTTCTTTACTAATAAAGAGACTGATATGATTTTGTATATCAGGTTCGGTATCTAATAACATTCGTTCAGAATCAATGTATTGGTAATACAGGGTGACAGTGACCAACAGACTTGGCTGCAACACTTGCCCCGTTTTCTGCCTCATGAAACTTATCACCCGTTCTCAGTTCTCTACCTATCTGTAGCCCTATTATAACAGATTACATATCTGGGATCCTGATCCGGTATCATATACCCAGGACGTAAAGGATACTGAGAAACAGTTCTGTATAATGAACACACCCGAAGATGATGCATCAGCATGCACTCTCTTCGTTTGGGCGGCACGGGAATTCTGGTATTCCCCAATTTCCTGCTCTGTCTTATAACAATTATAAGTTGGAGCGGGACCAACGTTCCCCAGCTCAATATAACAAGCGGGTTCGGTCAATATTCCGTATTATTATCTTGATTAAGGCGTGATATGGTCGCTACCAGGAGAGAGAGAGAAGAAAACACTCAGCGTGCGCTCTTGCAAGAATAGATTGGTTATTATTTTATCTAATCAGGATGGCTCCCACTGCTTTTTATCAAATCTTCCTTCAAACCCTAAAAGGAAAGACTAGCCGGGATTAATTACACACTACAAGTTCGCCAATCTTTCAGCCAGGCCAGTGTCGGTACTTTGAGGGAGGTCCCCCGTGCTTTCGCACGAACCTAATTAATGTAAACCTCGTTTTCCCAGAGGCGTAACCTCGTTAACACCTTTCTAGACACCTACTTGATCGGCTAATTGTAATGTGTAAAACTCTCCCAGGAGTAACTCTTACTCGCAGCGGGTATCGGGATCCAACTATCTCATAGAAGGTATGCAATCTCATTGCAAATTTCAACACTTGAAATTCCCGATAATATTTTGCCCCTAACCTCCTATGACCTTGACAAAGGCCAACAAACCATAGGATGCTAGTCAAGTTCAACCCGTCATTTCCTGATTGAATTAAACCCACCCGCACGGCCCTTGACAAAGGCCAACAAGGTCGCACGACTACCCTAACCCAATCTGCATCATATGCATAAGCAGATAAGCACCAGTTAGCTACCGCACACTGCGCCTTGACAAAGGCCAACAAACGCAGCACGAATACTAACTACTACTTATCTGAAATGACGGAGGGCTACGATAGGTTTTTTTGAAAACCTATTGCGTAATGAACTTGATATCGTTGTAGAATCAAATGATTTTAAAATGGAGTGCTTTTGAGGCTTTTCTAGTTTTGCTAAAGGAGTCACTCCCGGTGAAGGGATCGTCGGTCCTTTCCTCGTCGAATGAGGTGCGGGATATATCACATATATCACTGTGCAAAGCAAAAACACTTAAAAGCAATCAAAAGACAAACCGAGTGTGTAGCATCTGCCAGTTATTGCTAAAGGAGTCACTCCCGGTGAAGGGATCTCGGTCCTTTCCTTATCGAATAAGGTGCAGGATATATCGCATATACCGCTGTGCAAAGCAAGAACTGTAGATACCTGTTTTATTTTGAAATTCGATTCTACAACATCTTATGTTTCTTTTATTTCATTAATCACATTAATGAAGTCCCATCATTTAAGTACCTAAACATTACAGATAAATACGACGTACACTTATGCCATCCGCATTCGCCTCGATGTCCCCTCGTGCACCGTTAGGTTAGGTAACTAACGGCAGAGCAGGGCAGGGCTAGCACGGGTGTAAAACATAAGTAACGTCTATATAATATATCATATATACTATATACAGTATCAGAACATCACATGATCACATCACAGATATCGCAGCAGAAGAAACATATGAAATATTGGATATACTAGGACGTCCGTGTTTTCAATACGAGCCAGTATAAAACAAGGATTCCACGGTCGTGATAAATAGCCAAACCCACACCCCTAGACCCCTACGAGAGCGGCAAGCAACCCTACCAATTCTAGAGTTAGGAGACCCGGACTCGACTCCTCGAGTTGGTCTCCCACTGGACTCCAGAACCCGGTTACTTGTGCCCTCCTCCTTGGGTCTATCCTAGTGCAGAAAAGTAAATAATATACAAACGGCGACTACTTCCGCAACCTGGAAGCGCCCCAATAAAAGAATATTACATACAAGTTTTTACATGAATGAAAATGAAAAACACTCATCTCACATAAAAACCCCCGGCTATTCAAACACGACGATCCAATATAACATATCCAGCAACACATAACATCACATGTCATCAACGTAAGTAAATATGCGCATCCCAATTGTCGTTGACATATAGCAACGAAACCGGCGATATCACATATTACACTTACGGTCACAGAAAAGAAAGTGTAAAACTACAACAGTTGGAATCCGCAACCTCTTCAGACATCGCATGCCTGACCAAATGAATTTCTTAGACATCGCATGCCTAACAATTATAAACCCCGCATTTTAGTCTCAAAATCGAAAACTCTTTTCAATATCAAGTCGGGAAATTCAACAAGATTCCCGACATCCTGATCGAATACTCGTCGTAAACTTTAGTAGACGGCTGCACCCCCGATACCGTCGACGAAGTGCACCAAGGCGGAACACCACCACCGCGAGCACCCGGACGGATGCTTTCGGCGACGGGGTTCTCCTACAGTCACTTGGTCGGGGCAATGGCGTGAGGCTGTCTATTAAGTTTACCCGGCGAGTATCCGCGTACGCTACGTGATTGCGACGGACTTTTGATCACATCAAAATTCCGTGGCAACCGATCAAGTGAGACTAAAGTGCTATGTTTATAACATTCATTTAGTTATCTCATAACTATTTGTGAATTCCAAGTATTGTATCACATTCTAGATAAATAGAAAATGTTAAACTTTCCGATCGAACGATCGAACACCCAAGTTTTCCCGATACAGCTCAACATATGAAATAAGTCTAACAACATTCAGTTCGTGCCTCAGTACCAACGGTCCAGCCGTAGAAGGGTCAAGCCAACGCCTCACAAGTGGCACGCCGTACTGCCCCAAACCCGAAGGTTCAAAGGGCAGTTCAAGACGGTCACATAATCGAGTTAAGGTTTGTTGTCTTCTAGAGGGACCATCGCGTTACTTGCACTACTTAGAACGTCGTTAAACTACGGAAAAATCCAACACTTGGAAATTTCCCGACAGGGGAAAAATTGGGTATTTATATCCGGTCGAACTTTTTAACATATTCTAAGATTATCCGGAAAAGCCACACAGACAAAATTTGATACCCCGATCGAAACACCGAATCCCCAAAACAACTGCAGAAAATTCAACTCTTGAAAAAATATCAAAAATACCCAGGAAAACCAGCACAGCATATTATGAATAACTGTACAAATTTGGATGCCACAAACGACAAAACGGCCGCGGTTCCGCCGCACGAGCCATGCTCGTGCCGCGGAAACGCGGCGCTTTGGTGGAATCAGGCATACGAATTTTGCAGTATCCCTTAGAATTTCCTGCTGATTTTACTGAATATTTTTAATATGGAAAAATGCACTGTTTTGAAAAAAGTACAGAGAGCAAGTTTAGTTTGGGGTTCCGGGTTCGTTCGGACTTCAAATTCCGTCTAGACTTCGCCTAAGGCACTAGCTTGGCTCTGATACCACTGTAGGGTTCCTAGACACCCTAATGAGGTCTCACAAGGCATCGAACATGCCAATATAAAATTTTACGGGTGCCGAGAGACCCGACTACGGATCGTTTGCTAGAAAACTAGGCGAAAAGTAAACTAGTTAACAATTAACTATGAGAATCGGAAATACAACCTTTGTAGATCCGGTGCTCCACCTCCATAGCTCCGCAACGAAGTCCTCTCCGCTGTCCAAAATCGAATCCGGGCTCTAGCATCGACTTCATCGGAGAATAAGCGAGCTAGGTCGTCGATGTCCATGCCGAAGATGATCTACGTCGAAGCATCGCAAGATCAAGCTCTCACTTCACCAAGTCAAGAAACTTGTGAAGAAAACACACTCTACTACTTGGCAAGAGGTAGAGGATGAAGAAATAGGAAGTGGGTAGACTTTAGAATTGGATTTCTCACTCAAATCATCAATCCACCATTGATGACCTCAAGCTTCTTCAAAGAAGAAGATGAAGAAGAAGAAGGAAAAATAGTTATGATAAGTTAATTGAAAAAGAAAAGAAAATGAATTCTTATCATAAAATTAACCATGGTCAAGTGTAGAGACTAAACTAGGGTTAGTGGGAATGGTTAGGGTTAAGGATGAGATAAGAATGGTTGACTTTATCAAAGCTTCATGAAGCTTCAACTAAAGAACAAATAAAGCCACCATTCTTTTCTCTTTTCCATTTATTTTCCAAAATGTATAAACAAATAAATAAATGAATAAATAAGTAATGGAAAATAAAACCCTAACCACTCTCACAACCATGGTTTAATCTTCACACAAAACACAAGTTAGCATGCATCATCAAACATGATACATACAAGTGCACAAAAATATATCACATATACAATGTGCACAATCCAAGTGAGAAAATCCGTTTAAAGTGAACCAATACTAGTTAGTGCAAAGTAACATATCAAATATATAATTATGCATTAAATCATTAAATCAACACTTGATTCAATGATCCGGTCATGTCGCACACAACCGACTAGTATTCAATGTATCGGCTTATCGAATCAACGCTTGAATCGGTAACTAGGTCATATCGCATACAACCTTTCCGATACATTCATCGCGAGAATGTAATACGGTATCACATACACGTATTATTCTCGGTCCTGCACATATCTCATATGCGCTCCTATTTCGTTTCGCTTGAGCCAGGAAACCTCTGTGTAGGACTCTAAAGACTCGTCAATACGCCGGCAGCAGGTGATGATCATATCAAACACCCACAAGCCGCAAGCGGTCTGCTAAACGTAACGACCACCCGGGTATTGAGCGATCTGAAGATCGACGAGCAAGCCCGCTCACACTCCAGTGAATCCGACCAGTAACACTACCGTACAGTCCGGTCTGATCGTCTGATATGTCGCATATCTCGCCTAGGGGTGGTAAACGTCAGACCCCAATAGCTCGATAAGTCGTGTCGATATGAGGCTCATAACGGGTCAAGAAACTACTGGTAACACTTACCAGCAATTCTCTGAGCAGCCCTGGCCAGGGACTTCCTGTTATAGCCAATCGAACACAGCGCAACATCAACCCCCTATACCGGGAGAGACGAATCCCCTCCTATCGCTCATTGCCTCCATGTGACTCGGGACTGTACCCAAAAACCACCGTTTTGCACGCCCTCTTGGACGTGGTAAGATGGAAATCAAAGCACAGTGGGAACCACACAAGACTCTATGAAGATCTCGGGTCAACAGACTACTCTGTACCAGTGTCACCAGAGAACTGCCATCTGACGTGAGGTATAATACCATCTGGGAGTTCTCGGCGAGTCCGTCCAGTGTACCCAGTCTCTACTGAGCACCCGTATATCATCTCTGATGTCAAACACCGATGGATATGGGATCATCCATCGCCCATCTGTATGGGTCGAGAAGGTATACGCTAGTCTACTCTGGTATATCGATGCCCCGTTTCGATACACCCACGACTAGGGACTTTGAAGGGTGTACTTATGGACTACCATGTCCCAACTAGTATGATCCGCATCATAGTCCAGGTAGTCAAGCACACATCCTAAGGGCTTTACCAACATGTAACAGAGAGACAATCAGTCTACACGTTAAGGTAAAGTTCAACCAGATAGCATACTATCATGTCGAGCAAGAAAGTCCTCCCTATATATGTCCCAGCATCCACCACAATATACATCCTATGTACAGTAATGGCCTCTAGGGCATACATATAACTAACAGCTTGCCCCGGCCAGGGACTACTCGTGTAATGGCTCTCCTGGACACAGCGCGATGTCAACCCCCAATACCGGGAGAGAAGAATCCTGTCTATCCGTCACTGCCTCCAAGTGCTTCGGGACTGCACCCAAAAACTACCTGTTTGCATGACTCCTTTGAGCCGTGGTAGGGTAGTAATCAAAGTGCAGTGGGAACACACTCGAGGCGAAGTGACAGTGTCAAGTCAGCGGACTAAGCTGTACTCATGTCACCTGGGAACTGATAACTGACGATAGGTATAATACCAACCAACAGTTCCCGACGAGTCCTGTCCAGTGTACTCGTAACCTAACGAGCACCCGCATACTATCTCAAGTACGACGTACTGACGGCTGTGGGACAGACCGTCTCCCACACTGGGATGAGAAGCGCATACGCTAGTCTACTCCGGAGTATCGATACCCTGTCTCGATAGTCCAACGACTAGGGACCTGTATAAGGATGTGCTTATAGATCACCCAGCTCCCACGAGTGTGAGCGCCATCGCAACGCTGGTAATCAAGCAAAGATCCTAAGGGCTCTACTAATATGTATATTAGCGATATGCTAAAAGAAACACATGCACATATTAAAGCAGAGACAAACCAAGTAGCATACTACCATTTCGAGCAAGATTGTATATACAACTGTGAATATCCCAAGCTTCCATCAAGTAATATACAAGCTAGTATGATACAGTAATGGCCTCTAGGGCTTATACACTAACAATCTCCCACTTGCACTAAGGCCATGTACTGGCGTATCGAAGACCTATCATCTCGATCAGCCGCTCGAACTGAGTCTGGGGCAAGGCCTTGGTGAATGGATCTGCTGTGTTATCTTCTGAAGCAACCCTCCGAACCTCGATCTCCTGGCGATCCACGATCTCCCTGATCAGGTGATACCGCCTCAAGATGTGTCTGGATTTCTGATGGGACCTGGGTTCCTTCGTTAAACCTATAGCCCCGTTGTTGTCGCAATACAGAGGTATTGGGTCAACAATGGACGGAACCACCTGAAGTTCTCTCAAGAACTTCCTCATCCAGACAGCTTTTTTTGCGGCATCAGATGCAGCGATGTATTCCGCTTCCATAGTCGAGTCAGCAACGGTTTCCTGTTTGGAGCTCTTCCAACACACCGCCCCTCCATTGAGGGTAAAGACAAAACCCGACATGGACTTGGAATCATCCTTGTCACTCTGGAAGCTGGAGTCAGCAAAGGCCTCAATCTGGAGGTCTTTTCCGCCATACAGCAAGAACATCTCCTTAGTCCTTCTCAGGTACTTGAGAATGTTCTTTACTGCTATCCAATGTTTCTCCCCAGGGTTTGACTGATACCTGCTTACCACACTCAGTGCATAAGCCACATCCGGTCTGGTACACAACATCGCATACATTATAGAGCCTACCGTAGAAGCGTAGGGTATGATAGACATGCGATCCCTCTCTAAATCAGTCTTGGGAGACATCTCTTTAGAGAGGGTGATCCCGTGACAAGCCGGTAGATTACCGCGCTTGGAATCTTCCATACTGAATCTCTTCAGTATGGTGTCGATGTACCTGGACTGTGAAAGTCCTAATATCCTCTTGGATCTGTCACGGTAGATCCAGATACCCAGAATGTATGAGGCATCACCCAGGTCTTTTATGGAGAACCTATGTGACAAGATCCCCTTGACTGATTGTAGCATAGGAATGTCATTTCCTATTAAGAGAATGTCATCCACGTATAAAACGAGGAATACTACAGTTCTCGCCACAAATCTACAATAGATGCATGGTTCATCTGGATTTTTGATAAAGCCAAATTCCTTGACCGTCTCATCAAAACAGATGTTCCAACTCCGCGATGCCTGCTTTAGTCCATAAATGGACTTAAGCAACTTGCACACCTTTCCGCTGCTCCCACTCTGAATGAAACCTTCTGGCTGTTCCATATAGACACACTCCTCTAAATGTCCATTTAGACAAGCTGTCTTTATGTCCATCTGCCAAATCTCATAATCGTGGAAGGCAGCAATGGCAAGAAGGATCCGAATGGATTTCAGCATAGCTACTGGAGAAAAGGTTTTGTCATAGTCCAAACCAGGTCGCTGACGAAAACCCTTTGCTACCAGTCTAGCTTTATAGGTCTCAACCTGTCCATCTACACCAATCTTCCTTTTGAAGATCCACTTGCATCCTACGGGTTTTACCCCATCTGGAGCAATGTCCAACGTCCATACTTTGTTGGTGTACATGGACTCCATTTCAGTCCGCATTGCATCCAGCCATTTTACCGAGTCGACGCTCTGAATGGCTTGCTGGAAGCTAGTAGGCTCATCACAATCTATGATGCAATCCTCTCTATCCCCGTCAATGAGAAAACCGTAGTATCTCTCGGGCGGATGAGACTGCCTACTACTCCTGCGGAGTGGCGTGGGAATGTCCTGATCTTTCAAACCCTCTGGTTCTCCTAAGCTTTCAGTAATAGCTCGTGGTTTTGGAATTTCTTCCAGTTCTATTGTGCTCCCACTTAATTCTTTTTCTATGAACTGGTGTTCTAGAAAGTGGGCATGGCGAGAAACAAACACCTTTTGTTCCTCTTCGCAATAGAAGAAATATCCCTTGGAGTTCTTTGGATATCCCACAAACTTGCACTGTACTAAGCGTGCCTCGAGCTTGTCCGCATGCTGCTTTTTTACAAAAGCTGGACATCCCCATGTCTTAATGTGATTAAGATAGGGTCTCTTCCCACTCCACATCTGATATGGTGTAGTAGGCACAGTCTTAGTTGGAACTCGGTTCAAAAGGTATGCAGCTGATTCTAGCGTATATCCCCAGAACGATCGCGGCAACTCAGCGTTACTCATCATGGACCATACCATATCCAATAGGGTTCGGTTCCGTCTCTCCGATACACCGTTATGTTGCGGAGTGTATGGAGGAGTAAGCTGAGAGAGAATTCCATTCTCTTTTAAGTAACCCAGGAACTCGGCACTCAAGTATTCACCACCTCGATCAGATCTCAGTGCCTTGATACTTTTGCCTGTTTGTTTTTCTACTTCATTCTTATATTCCTGGAATTTTTCAAAAGCCTCGGATTTATGTTTCATTAAGAAGACATAACCGTACCTTGAAAAGTCATCCGTAAAAGTAATCAAGTAAGAATAACCGCTTCGCGCATGTGTAGACATTGGACCGCACACGTCGCTGTGTACGAGTCCCAAGAGCTCGCTCGCTCTAACTCCGTGTCCAGTAAACGAAGTCTTTGTCATCTTTCCTTTGAGACAGGATTGACAAGTTGCATACGATTGATATTCGAACGGATCCAAATATCCTTCTGCATGTAACTTAGTCAACCTTCTCTCATTGATGTGACCCAGTCTACAATGCCATAAGAAAGTTTTATTGATATCTGGAGACTTTCTTTTGTGTGTATTCTGGACATTGAAAATCTGTGGTTGGTTTAATACGTATATACCGTTGTTCAATGTACCGGACCCAATCAAAACTTGATTAAGGTGAATGTTCACTATATTACTTACAAATGCAAATTCATAACCTTCTTTAGATAATAAAGATACAGAAATGATATTACAGGTTGCATTTGGTACATAATAACAACTACGCAAAACCAAAAAGTGTCCATCCGACAATCCCAGGTGATAGTCCCCCACGGCCTCAGCATCCATGCTAGCACCGTTTGCAACTCTGAGGGTCATGTCACCTGCCTTCAAAACTCTACGCTTTCTCAACGCCTGCAAAGAATTACAGATATGAGATCCTGACCCGGTATCCAATACCCAGGATGTAGAGTTTATTGATAGACATTTTTCAATAACATGCACACCTGAAGCTGAAGCTGCAACTCGCTTCAAATCCTGTGTTCTGGCCTTCCAAGCCTTGCAATCCTGTTTCCAGTGACCACTTTTGTGACAATAGAAGCATTCTTCCTTCCCCACCAGCTTTCCCGCTACCTTTGTTGCTTTTCCTTTTCCCTTCGTATCCACTTTACTGACACCGCTTCTTGGTTTGGCGGGGGCTTTCTTCTTCTTGCCCTTGGCTTTCGCCCTGGACCTAGAGAGGAAGATCCTCTTACAAACAAAGTGGATGTCTCCCTACCCTTCTGTAGGGTGCCCTCAGCACTCCTCAACATGTTCAGAAGTTCGGAAAGTTCAACCTCCTTTCCTTGCATGTTGAAGTTAAGAATAAACTGGGCGTAAGTGGAAGGAAGGGACTGGAGAATCAAATCAGTATAGAGTTCATTCTCCAACGTGGTCCCAAGGTCCGCGAGCTCCTCTATGTAGCCAATCATCTTAAGAACGTGTTCCGCTACCGATGATCCGACGGTCAACCTTGCCAAAAACAACTTCTTCGACACTTCGTATCTTGCGATACGAGACTGCTCTCCATACAGTTCTTTTGTATGAAGAAATATGGACTCTAGGTCCATATTCTCGTGCCTCCTCTGATGTTCGTTGTCCATCGAGGCAAGTACGAGGCATTTGGCCTTCGCGCAATCTATTTCCCATGTCTTACGGATTTCCCTATCCGCGACACTGGTTTTGGGACCTGGGACAGGGGGAGCTTTGGTGGTAAGGACATACCCCAACTTGTCGTAAGTGATTGCCATCTTGACATTCCTGAGCCAATCTTTGTAGTTTGGCCCTGTCAATATGTTTTTATCTAGTAATAACTTAAGTCCGGTCATGTTGAATGGTCGCTGCAATTAGGAGAGAGAAAAGAAACACTTTAGCATGATGCTCCTGCAAGTTTAGAGTGGTTTTTAGTTTGTCTAAACAGGATGGCTCCCACTGTCTCTCGAATCCCTTCTCAAACTGTAAAGAAAAGATTAGTCAGGATCAATCTCACCGTACAATACTTGCTTAACCGTTCAGCCAGGCCAGTGTCGGTACTTCGAGGGAGGTTTTCCAACGCTTTCGCGAAGTTCCCTAATTAAGTAACCTCTTTTCCCTGTGGGCGTAGCCCCGCTAACACCTTTCTAGACACCTACTAAGTTTATAGCATTGATCGTTACGTGAGAGTTTTCCCGAGGAGTAGCATATACTCACAGTAGGATCGAGATCCAAATATCATCGCGTGATAAAACCGAAGGAATCCTACCAGAATTATCACACTCCAAATGGTATACAGCGCTAGCAAGTTTCAGTACTTATGAAACTCCCGATGTGGATTTTTGCCCCATGCTCTTATGACCTTGACTTTGGCCAAAATATCATAAGTCACATGTCAAGTTCTACCCGTCATTCTCCTGGTTAATTTGGACCCACCCGTACCTAACCTTGACTTTGGCCAAAATGGCAGCACGACTGTCCCAAACCAACGCATCTATCTATGCTGCACATGAATACCCAATAGCTACCAATCACTATGCCTTGACTTTGGCCAAAATACATAGCTTGAATACTTTTTGACCATTCATGTGGAATGACAGAGGGCTACGAATGGTTTTGGCGAAACCGTGAAAGTAGTGAACTTGATATAATCGATGGAACGAGATAGCTTTTAAAAGGAGTGGTTCAAGCTCCGCGTTTAAAAGTTTAGTTTTGAAAAGAACCGAGTGGTTTTCAAAGTGTTCCAATCGACTTTTACTTGGTTTATTTTCTTGCATTAGTTCTTTTAATGCGTCCCATCATTTAATCCTACCATTGCAGAAAACAACCAAAATATGACGTACGCTTATGCCCTTTGCATTCGCCACGGGCCCCCGTCATCACCCGTTAGGTTACTTAACTAACGACAGAGCGGGGGCTGGGCTAGCGCGGCTGTAAAACATAAGCAACGCCTAAATAGTTATCATATATAAATATATAGCAATGATAGACATTACAGATCACAGATGAATACATTGGATATACTAGGAATCCGTTCGAGCCTGCAATGAAAAGCGGATTACACGGTCGCGGTGAATAGCCAATACCCCACCCAAGACCCCTACGGGTGTGGCAAACTACCCGCCAAGTACCCGAAGCGAAGCAACCTCCCTCACCACCGTGAGTAGGCCACTCGGCACTTCGTGATACCCGGTAGTTTGTGCACCCCCTCCATGGGTCTATCCTAGGAGCAAAAACAGTAAAAAGAATTATACAATGACGGCTACAACCCCGACCCGGTTGTGCGGCCATACAAATAATATTACATCAATTTACATATTACAATGAATGAAAGAAAAAGAAACACTCATCTCACATCCACCCCGGCTATTCACCCGCGACAATCCAACACATTCATATACACATACCATCATCAAACACAGATCACAGATATGTATAACCCCGACTAATCGACATATAGCGATTAGCCGACGTTCAATACATATAAACATCACAGATATAACCCTTATAGTCAAAGCGTAGTGAAGTTTGATAAAAATACGGATTTATAGGCTCCCAAAAACAAATTTCTATTCTGGAAAAATCTGGGCACATATAAACCATCTTAAAAATCCCAAAACCAAGACAGAAAAACACTGCACCAAACTCGACCCAGAGCCGAGCCAAAACGGCCGCGGTTGCGAGGCAATAGCTTGCTATTGCCGCGGAACGCGGCTCTTTGGTCGAATCTCTGGATCGTTTTTGGTGGCTTTATTCACAAAACCCTGAGATGATTTTTAGAGTATGATTTATTTCATTTTGAACAGAAAAAATTTTAACAGAAAGTTTGGGTTTTTGAAAACTCGGTTTTGCGATTTTTCCGATTCGAACTTCCATACACTTTACTACCTAGCTAGTTTATGTTTAGTTAGGCTCTGATACCACTGTAAGTCCACGTTGCCTACCCCGGTACTTGCGGAGAGGCGGAAAACGGAATAAAAATCAAATTTTTATCAACTTAGGCAACATGGACTAGACAAAGAAGGATCTGTTAGTGTATATGCCCTAGAGGCCATTACTGTATCATACTGGTTTGTATATTACTTAATGGATGCTTGGGATATTCACCTTGTACATACAATCTTGCTCAAAATAGTAGTATGCTACTTGGTTTGTTTCTACTTCAATGTGTACATGTGTTTATTTTTGTATATCGCCTATACACATTAGTAGAGCCCTTAGGATCTTTGCTTGATTACCAGCGATGTGATGGCCGTCACACTAGTGGGGCTGGGTAATCTATAAGCACATCCTTATGCAGGTCCCTGGTCGCAGGACTATCGAGACAGGGCATCGATACTCCGGAGTAGACCAGCGCATGCGCTTCTCATCCCAGTGTGGGAGACGGTCTGTCCCACAGCCGTCAGTACGTCGTACTTGAGATAGTATGCGGGTGCTCGTTAGGTTACGGGTACACTGGACAGGACTCGTCGGGAACTGACTAGTTGGTATTATACCTATCGTCAGTTATCAGTTCCCAGGTGACATGAGTACAGCTTAGTCCGCTGACTTGACACTGTCACTTCGCCTCGGGTGTGTTCCCACTGTACTTTGATCACTACCCTACCACGGCTCAAAGGAGTCATGCAAACAGGTGGTGGTTGGGTGCAGTCCCGAAGCACTTGGAGGCAGTGACGGTTAGACAGGATTCGTCTCTCCCGGTATTGGGGGTTGACATCGCGCTGTGTCTAGGAGAGCCATTACACGAGTAGTCCCTGGCCAGGGCAAACGAGATATACTGGTTGGTTTCCAGTGTTATCTCAGGGTGTATTGGGCTTCACTCCGGCACGACTTGTACCGCTATTGGGGGACTGACGTTTACCGCCCCCTAGGCCCGCCATGCGATGTATCAGACGAACAGACCGGACTGTACGGAGAATGTCACACTCAGGCTCAGTAGGAGTTCAGATGGGTTTCGCCTCGTCGGTCTTCTTGTCGGCATTACCTGGGGACCGTTACGCACAGCTAGTGCCGCTTGCGGTCTGTGGTTAAACCCACTGCCAGCGTAGTGTCGAGTCTTTAGAGTCCCACACAGAAAGCTTTTCGCCTTTAGGCAAAAGAGTAGAGGTCGCATGGTATTGTGACAGGTCGCATGGTTTTGCGACAGGGTTCGGTCACATCCGTGCACCTCTGCACGTATAGTGTCCGGACAGTTTACACTAGCGGGCTTTGGTTTAAGCCAGATCCTAGTGTACCTTATGGGATTGGATTTATCCAGTTTGCATTCGTGTTCCTCGGAACGCGGATGCGGGTGTGTATGCACAGTTGACAGGGAGGCAGAGGCAGCGGATTCTCATTAGGGTTGTTGACAGTTGACCGTTGACTTTTTGACTTTATGCTCAACCCTAATGAGAATATGATATGTGATTAACTATTATATTAATTAAGTATTATGGTGATATGGTTGTTGACTTGTTGACTTTTGTTGACTTGTTGACTTTGGTGACTTGTTGACTTTTGTTGACTTGTTGACCGGTTGACTAGGCTTGACTAGTTGACCATCATGATAACCATGGTTATCATTTCATGCCAAAGACTTTTTCTTGCTTGCTCATTTGAGTAAAATGAGTGCATGACATGATAAGCTTATGGTTGCTTCAAACCATCACATAAGACTTTTTTGATATGATGAGTTATGATCACTTTGGATTATGAGAGGGTGAGAGACAAAATACTTGCTCATTCTTTCTTGCTCATTCTCTCTCTTGTTCTTGAGCTCTCCTCTTGCTCTCACCCTCAACCTCTTGCTCCCTCTCTTGATCTATGGTTCTCTTGTCTCATGAGTTGAGAATCAAGAACCATAGATAAAATCCCATTCTATTTCCTCTCTACTCATTCTAGTTCACTAGGTTTAGCAAACCAAGTGAACTAGTTTCTTCAAAGAACGAAGAAGGAGCTAAAGGTTGGAGCTTTCAGGTGGATCTGTCTTCGGCGTACGGAGACGACGAGAAGAAGCCATCGGACCACCATCGGAGCTTTGAAGATGAAGGAGTTCAAGACAAGCTAGGTATAACCATCTCTATCCGAGTAGCTAACTCTCTTTAGCTTGTATGCTAGTTTTAGTTTAGGTAAAGATCCCGACCTAGCTTAGTCCATGTTGCCTCTTGCGTTAAAATTTTGATTTTATACCGTTTCCGCCTCCCCGTAAGAACCGGGGGTCGCAACGTGGACTTACAGGATCTTTGCTAAACAAAAACAAGCTAAAGCTAACTAGAAACTAGCTAAGCGTTAGAAAGGTTATACCTAGGGCTTTATGTCCTTCTCTCCTTGCCCCTTGGAGTAGTGGAAAGAGGTCACCTTTGTCGTCTTCTCACGTCGAAGAAAGATCCACCCGAAAGCCCCAACCTTTGGCTTCAACTCCAAGCTAGAAGTAACTTGTTAGTTATATGTATGCCCTAGAGGCCATTACTATACATAGGATGTATATTGTAGTGGATGCTGGGACATATATAGGGAGGACTTTCTTGCTCGACATGATAGTATGCTATCTGGTTGATCTTTACCTTAACGTGTACACTGATTGTCTCCCTGTTACATGTTGGTAAAGCCCTTAGGATCTGTACTTGACTACCTGGACTATGATGCGGATCATACTAGTGGGGACATGGTAGTCCATAAGTACATCCTTCAAAGTCCCTAGTCGAGGGTGTATCGAGACGGGGCATCGATATACCAGAGTAGACTAGCGTATACCTTCTCGACCCATACAGATGGGCGATGGATGATCCCATATCCATTGGTGTTTGACATCAGAGATGATATACGGGTGCTCAGTAGAGACTGGGTACACTGGACGGACTCGCCGAGAACTCCCAGATGGTATTATACCTTACGTCAGATGGCAGTTCTCTGGTGACACTGGTACAGAGCAGTCTGTTGACCCGAGATCGTCATAGAGTCTTGTGTGGTTCCCACTGTACTTTGATTTCCATCTTACCACGTCCAAGAGGGCATGCAAAACGGTGGTTTTTGGGTACAGTCCCGAGTCACATGGAGGCAATGAGCGATAGGAGGGGATTCGTCTCTCCCGGTATAGGGAGTTGATGTTGCGCTGTGTTCGATTGGCTATAACCGGAAATCCCTGGCCAGGATTGCTGAGATTTACTGGTAAGTGTTACCAGTAGTTTCTCGAATGTTATAGACCTCATATCGACACGACTTATCGAGCTATTGGGGTCTGGCGTTTACCACCCCTAGACGAGATATGCGACATATCAGACGATCAGACCGAACTGTACGGTAGTGTTACTGGTTGGATTCACTGGAGTGTGAGCGGGCTTGCTCGTCGATCTTCAGATCGCTCAATACCCGGGTGGCCGTTACGTTTAGCAGACCGCTTGCGGCTTATGGGTGTTTGATATGATCATCACCTGCTGCCGGCGTATTGACGAGTCTTTAGAGTCCTACACAGAGGTTTCCTGGCTCAAGCGAAACGAAATAGGAGCGCATATGAGATATGTGCGGGACCGAGAATAATGCGTGTATGTGATACCGTATTTCATTCTCGCGATGAATGTGTCGAATGGTTGTATGCGATATAACCTAGTTATCGAATCGAGGATTGATTCGATAAGCCGATACATTGGATACTAGTCGGTTATATGCGATATGACCAGATCGTTAAATCAAGTGTTGATTTAATGATTTAATGTATAATTATATATTTGATATATTACTTTGCATTAACTAGTATCGGTTCACTTTGAATGGATTTTCTCACTCGGATGTGCGCATTGTATATGCGATATGATTTTGTGCACATGTTTGTATCATGTTTGATGATGCATGCTTTATTGGTTAAGTGTAAAGATTAAACCATGGTTGTGAATGGTTAGGGTTTTGTTTTCTTTTTCATTTATTTATTTATTATTTAGTTATTCATTTGGAAAAAGAAAAAGGGTGAGAAAAATGGTGGCATTCTTTTAATCTTTCATGAAGCTTCATGAACACTTTGACTATGTCACCATTTTGTCTCATGCTTAACCCTAACCACTCCACTAACCCTTGTTCACTCTCTACACTTTACCATGGTTACCTTTATGATAAGAATGATTATTCTTTTCTTTTCTAATTAATCTTATCATAATATTCTTCTTCTTCTTCCATTCTTCAAGTGAAGAAAGCCATGCTCCATCAATGGTGATTGATGGAAATGAGTGAGAAATCCAATTCTAAAGTCTACCCACTTCCTATTTCTTCATCCTCTACCTCTTGCCAAGTAGTAGAGTGTGTTTCCTTCACAAGTTTTCTAGACTTGGTGAAGTTGGAGCTTGATCTAGCGATGCCTCGACGTAGATCATCTTCGGCATCGACGTCGACGACCTAGCCCGTCCATTCTCCAATGAAGCCGACGCTAGAGCCCGGGGTTCGACTTGGACAGCGAGGAGACTTCATTGCGGAGCTATGGAGGTGGAGGACCGGATCTACAAAGGTTGTATTTCCGAATTCTTGTAGTTAAGTGTTAACTAGTTTGTTTTTCGCTTAGACATCTAGCCAACGATCCGTAGTTTAGGGTTTCTCGGCACCGTAAATTTTGAAATTGGCATGGTTGATGCCTTGTGAGACCTCATTAGGGTGCCTAGGAACCCTACAGTGGTATCAGAGCCTAGCTAGAGCCTTAAGCGAAGTCTAGACGGAATTTGAAACCCGAACGAACCCGAAACCCAACTCAAAACTTGCTCTCTGTAGTTTTTCTGAAATCGTGGATTTTTCGAAATTAAAAATATGCAGAAAATCAAGAAGGGTTTTCTAGGAATTACTGTAAATTTCGTGGACCTAATTCATCTAAACCGCCGCGGTTCTGCGGCATGAGCATGGCTCATGCGGCGGATCCGCGGCCGTACGGTCGATTTACACAGTAAAAGTTTCACAGTAATTCCTCCTTAGTTGTGCTGTATTTTCTGGGATATTTTAATATTTATTATAGAGTTGAATTTTCTGGGATTGATTTGGGGATTCGGTGTTTCGATCGGAGTATCAAATTTTGTCTGTGTGGCTTTCCGGATAATTTTTAGAATATGTTAAAAAGTTCGACCGGATATAAATACCCAATTTTTCCCCTGTCGGGAAATTTCCAAGTGTTGGATTTTTCCGTAGTTTAACGATGTTCTAAGTAGTGCAAGTAACTCGATGGACCCTCTAGAAGACAACAAACCTTAACTCGATTATGTGACCGTCTTGAACTGCCCTTTGAACCTTCGGGTTTGGGGCAGTACGGCGTGCCACATGTGAGGCGTTGGCTTGACCCTTCTACGGCTGGACCGTTGGTACTGAGGCACGAACTGAATGTTGTTAGACTTATTTCATGTGTTGAGCTGTATCGGGAAAACATGGGTGTTTGACTGTTCGATCGAAAAGTTTAACATTTTCTAATTATCCGGAATGGGATACAATAATTGGAATTCACAAAGAGTTATGAGATAACTGAATGAATGTTATAAACATAGCAGTTTAGTCTCACTTGATCGGTTGCCACGGAATTTTGATGTGATCAAAAGTCCGTCGCAATCACGTAGCGTACGCGGATACTCGCCGGGTAAACTTGATAGACAGCCTCACTCCATAGCCCCGACCAAGTGACTGTAGGAGAACCCCGTTGCCGAAAGCATCCGTCCGGATGCTCGCGGTAGCGGTGTTCCGCCTTGGTGCACCTAGTATTCCTAGTAATGCCTCTTCCATTATCCAGATTCACAACTGTAACCGTATAATTCTTTGCCACCTCTCCAAATCCCTTTATATGTCTTTAGTCATTACCTTCTGTACACCCCTTTAAGCCAAATGGTTTTCTTCCTTCCCTACCGTTCGGCACCAGCCTATGGTTTGGAAGAAGACTATCCAAAAAGCATAAAGGGTGTACTGTCCTAATCCTAGGAGCACTCGCAACGCGAGAGAAGGTGAAGATAAAAGACACCTGAATGTACTTTATTCCTATTTCTCCTGAACCAGAATCCATCCCCGAACTGGAACAAGTCCCTTTCGAGTTCGTATATGACCATACGATGGAGTATCCAATAAACTGTGGATCTTCGTAGTGATACGGAGTGTCCTGGAGAAATACAAAGGTGATTGGCGAAGAAATACTTGGTTTGGTCGTGAATATCAGTCGCAATTTACTTTGCCCTCTTACTAATCCCTTGCTTTGTCTGAACTTAATACCTTCTGTACACCGTTTTAGGCTAACTGGTTTTCTTCATTCCCTACCGGTCGGCACCAGCCTATGGTTTGGAAGAAGACTATCCAATAAGCGTAATAGGTGTACTACTCCTAAACCAAGGAGTACTCGCAACCTGAGAGAAGGTGAAAAGAAAAGACAACTGAATAATCCTATCCGTTTTCTCCAGAACCAGAAACCATCCTCGAAGTCCTTCGAGTTCGTATCTAACCATACGATGGTTTTGTCCAATGGAAGTGGACGTTCGCAGTAATACGGGGTGTCCTGGAGAAAAGGGTAAAAGTAGGAGTGGCAATGAGGTCTGCAACTCTGACAATCCAAAAGCCTGTGTTAAGAAGGTTCGGTCAACTTGGTCACTGAGTCATAGTCCAGGGTCGGGTCAATGGTCGCTGCCAGAGAGAGAGAAAAGAAACACTCAGCGTGCACTCTAACCTAGATCAGAATGGTTACCAATTTATCTAATCAGGAAACCTCCCACTGTACCTCAAATTCTCCTCCAAACCTGAAAGAAGAATTAGTCGGGGATCACCCGAGGAGTAAACCAACTCATCAGTGGAAATCGGGATCCAACTATCATCGCATGATAACTTGACGGAATCCACTCAAGTCACCACACTCCAGAAGGTATGCGCATGCCTGGCAAGTTTCAGTTCTTTTGAAACTCCCGATGTGATTTTTACCCCTAGGACTCAAGTGACCTTGACGGAGTCAACAAATCAAAGAGTCCTAGTCAAGTTCAACCCGTCATTATCTGGATTGCATTAAACCCACCCGTACGTGCCCTTGACGGAGTCAACAAGGCCGCACGACTGTCCTAACCAATCCCACTTATGCAACAAACAAGCACCACTTAGCTACCGTACACTACGCCTTGACGGAGTCAACAAACGCAGCACGAATACTAAATAATACCCATAAGAAATGACGGAGGGCTACGAATGGTTTTTGGCGAAAAACCTTTAACGTAATGAACTTGATATCGTTGAAGGAACTGCACAACTTTTTAGAAAATATAGTGACGAAAACCTTTACTAAAGAGGTCACTCCCGGTGAAGGGATCTCGGCTCTTTCCCCGTAGAATGAGGTGCAGGATATTCCAACTGAATACCACGATGCAAAGCAAAAGTAATCGGCTATAGTGAAGTTAATGCCCCGACGCAAACTTCTGTCCAAGGGGTCACTCCCGGTGAAGGGATCTCGGCCCTTGCCTCGTCGACTGAGGAGCAGGATATTCCAAATGAATACCACTATGCAAAACAAAAGAGAACGTCCTTGCAATAACAGCTTTTTAAAAAATGTTCCAACAACATCAGATTAGGTTTGTTTAAACTTGCATTGATCCGAATCAATGCAGTCCCATCAATTGATCACACCACAAAGAACGAAAATATACTGACGTTCGTATATGCCATCCGCATTCGCCACTGGGTCCCGTCATCACCCGTTAGGTTAGCTAACTAACGGCAGAGCGGGGACTGGACTAGCGCGGGTGTAAAACATATACAACATCTACTAATATATATACCAATATATAGTATTTCGCTCAAGGCGTGAATAAAATGCAACATCACAAAAAATGTACAGCATCACAGAACAATACAGATATCTGGAAGCCCCGGGTTTCACAGAGCCGCTGCTGAAACCCGACGTTCCCCTGGTCGTGTGGATAGCCTGTGCAATGAAATCCTAGACCCCTACGGGCGCGGCAAGTCACCCGCCAAAACCTGAAGCGAGGCAGCCCCCTCCATCACCGTGAATGGACCACCCAGCACTTCACGGAATCCGGTAACTTGGGCACCCCTCCTGGGTCAACCTGTACCCCCTACGAGTGCGGCGAATAGCCCGCCAATCCTGGACTGAAGCCCCCTCCGTCTCAATGCCCTGAGATGCGGGCCCGTTGCCCTCCAGAACCCGGCTATCCGTGCACCCCACCGCGGGGCAACCCTAGTACAGAAAGTAAAATATACATACACCGGGTACATCGACCGCAACCAGGTCGTGCCCCAAAAGAATAATACAAACAGGCAGTGACGGCAGTCCACATGTCGGACGCTCGCCCCGCAATATCAAATGTACATAATACAACAAAACTGTACTAGCATTGCATCCAGGCTATCCCCCACGACCGATCCGCAACATCACAGCATAAACAAAGAACATCAACGTGAAAATCACGTTCGCAAATCCGTCTAACCGGGCTATAGCAGTCAGACCGGATTTACCGAACGAGTGACATTCACGGTCGCAGAAAATAATGTAAATACTGTGAAATAATGTGTTTAAAATTTTCCGATCAATCAAACAATTAACAAGTGGGCCCCAAAGAAAACTGTAGCACTCACAGAAACAATTGGCCCAACTTTAATATTCCAAAGCCCATATTTTAAGCCCAGAAGGCCTCTGTAAAAAAATGGTGAAGTGATGTGAATAGTGCGCGGCGGAAGGGCCGCACAAAGGGGGTTTTCGCGGCGGTTCCGCGCTCCAACTGTGGAGTCACTTCATCGAATTTTTACAGAGCTCTTAGATTTTCCAGTACATCAATATTTTACAACCTGAAAAATTTTTCGAGACCAAAATATTTCAACAGAAACTGATGTGAACAAAAAATACGGTTTTTGGAAATTTTGGTCGATCGGAAATGCAAACACATCAAACGAAGCTAGGTAAGGTTAATGGCGTGGCTCTGATACCATGTTGCGCCACGGGAGCGCCCCGGCCGTCTTACTCGAGGCCAAATTGCGGAATCAAAATTTTTCCTTACTCGGAAACCGGCGCTACCGCGGACAAAGAAAACCCGGATCGTTTACCATTAACCTACGCTAGCTAACAAGAGATGGGGTGAGAAGTATACCGAGTGATCCGAGTCCTCCGGTCTTCTCTTCATCATCCCGATCTCCCGCGGAAAGTCTTTGCTCCACATCGTCGCCTCCTCGCCGGAAAGGGCACCACTTCGCCTTCGTCTTTTACGGGCTCCCGCCTCAATACCGAGGCAACTCGAGCATGAAGCCGGCAACTCGACATGCCCAAGAAGTGCTGTAGAATGTAGTGTAGATGATGCTAGTCTCATTTGGGGTTATGTTGTTGCCAATGAGGATGATGGAGGAAACAAGGATTAGAAAAATGGTGCTTGCATTTTTCTAGCATGAAAACTAGATCAAGAAAGAAAAACTCTCATGAATCAAGCTCTCTCTCTTCTTCTTCTCACAACCATGAAAAACTTATCATCAAGTGAGAATGAGAATGGTGGAGGAATGATAATATGATAGCAAGAGGGAGGTGAGTGTAGGAGCAAGAGAGGGGTGACCACATCCAAGGTCAACAAAACATCAACCATGCTTAAAAACACTATGCACTCCATAACCTTTCACTTCTCATTTAAACAAGCATGGATGAAAGAAAAGAAAGCTATCATAATCAAACATTATGCATGAAACCCCCCCACAAAGTGTAATTTGCAAAACTGCAAATTACCCCCTCCATCAGAAAAGTCCGGCCGGGAAAGAACAAAGGAAAACCGGCCGGAACGGAATGCAAACTGGCAACTCCAGAAAACTGGTCCCGTAATAAATTACAGGAAAACCCCGACACTGTGCATACACACCCGCATCTGTATTCCGACCGGATACAAATGCAATGAGACAAAATCTACACTGTACTAGACTAGGACCGGCTTAAGCCAAAGCCGGCTAGTAAAAACCCGTTCGATCCTGATCCGTGCAATACCGCACGTATCTGATCGAACCCTGCCATATATCCATACGGCTACTAGTACAAAACTGTCCGATCCTGATCCGTGCAATACCGCACGTATCTGATCGGACCCTGCCATATCTCCATACGGCCTCTACAGCGTTTCGCCCGAAAGCTGAGTAACTGAAAGTGTGGTGGACTCTAAAGACTCGTCAATACTATGGCTGTGGATTTAACCACTGGCACGTCAGAGGTATAAGCCAATACATGACGGGCCACCAGCTATTGACTAAAAGGGACGTCGATGAGGAAGCTCACCCCGACACCCTACTGAGCCTGTCAGTGACAATATCCGTACAGTCCGGTCCGTTCGTCTATGAGTATCGCATGGCGGGCCTAGGGGGTTGGTGAAAGTCAGACCCCCAAAAGCGGTACAAGTCGTGTCGGAGCGTAGCCCAGAACGCCCTGAGATACTACTGGAATACCTACCAGTAAATCTCCTGCCTCGGCCGAGGGCTTTGCGTAATGGCTCTCCTAGACACAGCGCGACCTCACCCCCAATACCGGGAGAGACGAACCCCTGCAGATCCGCTCACTGCCTCCATGTGGCTCGGGACTGTACCCAACTAAAACCTGTTTGCACGACTCCTTTGAGCCGTGGTAGGGTAGTAATCAAAGCACAGTGGGAACTCACACGAGACAAATGACGATCCTCAGGTCGATGAACTAACCTGTACACATGTCACCTGGGAACTGCTATCTGACGTCAGGTATAAGCCCAACTAGCAGGTTCCCGGCGAGTCCTGTCCGGTGTACTCATAACCCAATGAGCACCTGTATACATCTTAGGTGAACCAACTGACACCAGTGGCTTGTGAGACCGGCCACCGCCCCTCGTCGGGGTCTCGACTGTATACACTAGTCTACTAATGGAGTATCGATGCCCAGTCTCGAAACTCCCACGACTAGGGACCTTTTAAGGATGTGCTTATAGACCCCAGCTCCCACGTAAATGATCGCCATCATACTGCTGGTCGTCAAGCAAGAATCCTAGGGGCTCTATCAACGTGTAATAGCGACATGTCAGGTCACCTAAAGCAGTACACGATGATAAAGATAAACCAGATAGCATACTATCATCTCGAGTAAGACTGTCCTCCTGGGATAGGTCCTCCCTCAATCATTGCAATCACGTGCCTGTGATCCAATAATTGACTCTGAGGGCACTATCTCCAACAATCTCCCACTTGCACTCAAGGCTAATTATTGCGATGTCGCATACTCACAGCCCGTGTGATACCGAACACCCAACTCCTCTACTAGTCAGTCGCACAAAGCCTGTTTACGAAACTATTGCGTTCGAGGAATAGCCTCAGTGAGTGGATCCACTGTGAAGTTTCTTTCTATGTCTCTCTATATCTCAAGTTCGCGGAGAAAGCCATCTCCCGAAATGAGCAATACCTGTCTTAGAATGTCTGGATGTCTGATGGGACCTAGCTCATAAATGAACTCCAAATCCAAACTTCTTAGACTGTATCATCAACTGAACTTAATCAGTATCCTGCGCCATGCCGCCCTCAGTATTGCCTTGGACCACCTGTCCAAAATACTGCCCCTCGTCAGAGGGAGAACTATAACTCTGACAACCTCCTTGTCGTCCATGTCACCTTGGAAGCCTGGAGTGATAACCGTCTCCTAAAAGAGGCAGCCGTTATCATATCCCTAGAACATTCACTTATGTTCTAAAACTGCTTCCTACTGTTTTTCCAGGATTGGATTAATATCAACTTATTGCATCTAGTGCAAGAACAACATCTGGTGTGGTACTTGACATCTCATGATTGACTCAATTGCCTAAGCAAGTGATCTGTCAATCATGCGTATCCCTCTCCCCTTTAGTCTGTAAGACACCTTTAGAGAGGGTGACTCCATTACCTGCAGGTACACTACCGTGCCAGGAGTCGTCCATTCTAAATACTCATAGAATGCTGTCAAGATACCCAGATTGGGAAACCACCCAAATCTAGATCTAAAACCATAGATCTAGTAACCAGTATGTCTGATATAATATCCAAGTCCCTTGTGGAGAAACTACTGTGTGACGACCAAAGTATAACCGATCGTAGTATAGGAATATCACTTCCTACTACCTTCTCAACTGATCCATCCCCTATTCTGATGACGTCAAACCTATGACTGTCACATCAGAAATAGATGATCTATCTCCGCTACATCTGCTTTAGTCTATAAATAGACATAAGCCTGATGTCCACCAATGCTTCCGCTGCTCCCACTGACTACGACAACCCTCTGGCAGAGTCATATAGACGTGCACTTCTAAAGCTAGTTTAGAACGATGCTATACTCATCCTCCTGCCGGGTCTCGCAGCCTGGAACAACAACAATGGCAAGTGTGGGTAAACAAGAACTTCCCTGTCACCGTCCTTGAGGCTACCGGAGTACCTCTCGGGTGCCTGAAGTTACCCACCTTATCTGCGGAGTGGCCAATGGAATGTCAAATCAGATCGAATCTTTAGGTTCCTTATCAAATCTTCAGTAATCGTTTGCGGTTCTGGAATCACTTCCAGTTCTACCATACTCCCACTGCTGTTTTTGAAAAATCCATTTTAATTAAAACTGTGGCGAGTCTAGAACAATATTTCTATTGATCTGCCAGATGGTAGAAAATCAACCCTCGTCATAGCCTGGGTCAACCCACAAACAGCCATTACAGAAACGTGCCTTGAGTTATCCGGAGTCTGGTTTTAAGCATAAGCCGGACAACTCCCCGTACCTTAACAACGTTAAGATATGAACTGTTCTATATCCAATATAGAACCAGAGGCACCGATTCAATTGAACCAGATTCAAATCATGCAACTATCTCCAGTGCATGTCAACTAAATGGAAGGAGGTCGATCAGCGTTACTCAACTTAGGAATGCTTCCAATTATGAGTAACCTGAAAGAGAAGCAATCTGTCTTCATCATTACTATCAACTGAATATCATACACAAGTATCTACATCTTCAATCTCTTTGAAGAATCCCGATACTTGCTACACCTGGTACTCTACTCTATTCAAATACCTATAACTCCTCAAAACTTAGACCCTGTGTTTCCACGAAACAGCTGTCTAAAATCTAGAGAAGTCATAAGTAAACCGAATATAGTACGAGGACCAACCCCTTTGTCCTGATGGACACTGGACAACATACAATACTCTGTATAATTCCGCTGAGTCTAACAACTCTTTCACTGTGTGTCGTAGGTTGAAAACTGTACTTATGGTTAAGAAGAATTACACCGCTGTTTAATGCTCCTTACCTAACCATCCACTGATATAGGTAAATGTCATCGACATAATATCAAAAAGTATATCTCACTCTATAAAAATAGACGTACAGATATATCAATTTGAAATTGGTGCACAACAGCGGATATTCATAACCAAATATTTGCCGACCGGCAAACAACCCAGGTGACTTCCTCAAATATCACCGATTACAACGAATCCCGATATAATGAGGACGATCACCCAATTCCCAATAACTTACTCCCACTCATCATCTGTAAAACCATACAGATATGAGAATCATACCTGGTAAATACATACCCTGGAGTAAGTGTCTAATCGGGAAATCAGTTTTCCATTAACAGTACACAGTGAAACTGAAACATTGAAATGTTTCGGTGGGGGTATCCTGGTATTCCTAGTAATGCCTCTTCCATTATCCAGATTCACAACTGTAACCGTATAATTCTTTGCCACCTCTCCAAATCCCTTTATATGTCTTTAGTCATTACCTTCTGTACACCCCTTTAAGCCAAATGGTTTTCTTCCTTCCCTACCGTTCGGCACCAGCCTATGGTTTGGAAGAAGACTATCCAAAAAGCATAAAGGGTGTACTGTCCTAATCCTAGGAGCACTCGCAACGCGAGAGAAGGTGAAGATAAAAGACACCTGAATGTACTTTATTCCTATTTCTCCTGAACCAGAATCCATCCCCGAACTGGAACAAGTCCCTTTCGAGTTCGTATATGACCATACGATGGAGTATCCAATAAACTGTGGATCTTCGTAGTGATACGGAGTGTCCTGGAGAAATACAAAGGTGATTGGCGAAGAAATACTTGGTTTGGTCGTGAATATCAGTCGCAATTTACTTTGCCCTCTTACTAATCCCTTGCTTTGTCTGAACTTAATACCTTCTGTACACCGTTTTAGGCTAACTGGTTTTCTTCATTCCCTACCGGTCGGCACCAGCCTATGGTTTGGAAGAAGACTATCCAATAAGCGTAATAGGTGTACTACTCCTAAACCAAGGAGTACTCGCAACCTGAGAGAAGGTGAAAAGAAAAGACAACTGAATAATCCTATCCGTTTTCTCCAGAACCAGAAACCATCCTCGAAGTCCTTCGAGTTCGTATCTAACCATACGATGGTTTTGTCCAATGGAAGTGGACGTTCGCAGTAATACGGGGTGTCCTGGAGAAAAGGGTAAAAGTAGGAGTGGCAATGAGGTCTGCAACTCTGACAATCCAAAAGCCTGTGTTAAGAAGGTTCGGTCAACTTGGTCACTGAGTCATAGTCCAGGGTCGGGTCAATGGTCGCTGCCAGAGAGAGAGAAAAGAAACACTCAGCGTGCACTCTAACCTAGATCAGAATGGTTACCAATTTATCTAATCAGGAAACCTCCCACTGTACCTCAAATTCTCCTCCAAACCTGAAAGAAGAATTAGTCGGGGATCACCCGAGGAGTAAACCAACTCATCAGTGGAAATCGGGATCCAACTATCATCGCATGATAACTTGACGGAATCCACTCAAGTCACCACACTCCAGAAGGTATGCGCATGCCTGGCAAGTTTCAGTTCTTTTGAAACTCCCGATGTGATTTTTACCCCTAGGACTCAAGTGACCTTGACGGAGTCAACAAATCAAAGAGTCCTAGTCAAGTTCAACCCGTCATTATCTGGATTGCATTAAACCCACCCGTACGTGCCCTTGACGGAGTCAACAAGGCCGCACGACTGTCCTAACCAATCCCACTTATGCAACAAACAAGCACCACTTAGCTACCGTACACTACGCCTTGACGGAGTCAACAAACGCAGCACGAATACTAAATAATACCCATAAGAAATGACGGAGGGCTACGAATGGTTTTTGGCGAAAAACCTTTAACGTAATGAACTTGATATCGTTGAAGGAACTGCACAACTTTTTAGAAAATATAGTGACGAAAACCTTTACTAAAGAGGTCACTCCCGGTGAAGGGATCTCGGCTCTTTCCCCGTAGAATGAGGTGCAGGATATTCCAACTGAATACCACGATGCAAAGCAAAAGTAATCGGCTATAGTGAAGTTAATGCCCCGACGCAAACTTCTGTCCAAGGGGTCACTCCCGGTGAAGGGATCTCGGCCCTTGCCTCGTCGACTGAGGAGCAGGATATTCCAAATGAATACCACTATGCAAAACAAAAGAGAACGTCCTTGCAATAACAGCTTTTTAAAAAATGTTCCAACAACATCAGATTAGGTTTGTTTAAACTTGCATTGATCCGAATCAATGCAGTCCCATCAATTGATCACACCACAAAGAACGAAAATATACTGACGTACGTATATGCCATCCGCATTCGCCACTGGGTCCCGTCATCACCCGTTAGGTTAGCTAACTAACGGCAGAGCGGGGACTGGACTAGCGCGGGTGTAAAACATATACAACATCTACTAATATATATACCAATATATAGTATTTCGCTCAAGGCGTGAATAAAATGCAACATCACAAAAAATGTACAGCATCACAGAACAATACAGATATCTGGAAGCCCCGGGTTTCACAGAGCCGCTGCTGAAACCCGACGTTCCCCTGGTCGTGTGGATAGCCTGTGCAATGAAATCCTAGACCCCTACGGGCGCGGCAAGTCACCCGCCAAAACCTGAAGCGAGGCAGCCCCCTCCATCACCGTGAATGGACCACCCAGCACTTCACGGAATCCGGTAACTTGGGCACCCCTCCTGGGTCAACCTGTACCCCCTACGAGTGCGGCGAATAGCCCGCCAATCCTGGACTGAAGCCCCCTCCGTCTCAATGCCCTGAGATGCGGGCCCGTTGCCCTCCAGAACCCGGCTATCCGTGCACCCCACCGCGGGGCAACCCTAGTACAGAAAGTAAAATATACATACACCGGGTACATCGACCGCAACCAGGTCGTGCCCCAAAAGAATAATACAAACAGGCAGTGACGGCAGTCCACATGTCGGACGCTCGCCCCGCAATATCAAATGTACATAATACAACAAAACTGTACTAGCATTGCATCCAGGCTATCCCCCACGACCGATCCGCAACATCACAGCATAAACAAAGAACATCAACGTGAAAATCACGTTCGCAAATCCGTCTAACCGGGCTATAGCAGTCAGACCGGATTTACCGAACGAGTGACATTCACGGTCGCAGAAAATAATGTAAATACTGTGAAATAATGTGTTTAAAATTTTCCGATCAATCAAACAATTAACAAGTGGGCCCCAAAGAAAACTGTAGCACTCACAGAAACAATTGGCCCAACTTTAATATTCCAAAGCCCATATTTTAAGCCCAGAAGGCCTCTGTAAAAAAATGGTGAAGTGATGTGAATAGTGCGCGGCGGAAGGGCCGCACAAAGGGGGTTTTCGCGGCGGTTCCGCGCTCCAACTGTGGAGTCACTTCATCGAATTTTTACAGAGCTCTTAGATTTTCCAGTACATCAATATTTTACAACCTGAAAAATTTTTCGAGACCAAAATATTTCAACAGAAACTGATGTGAACAAAAAATACGGTTTTTGGAAATTTTGGTCGATCGGAAATGCAAACACATCAAACGAAGCTAGGTAAGGTTAATGGCGTGGCTCTGATACCATGTTGCGCCACGGGAGCGCCCCGGCCGTCTTACTCGAGGCCAAATTGCGGAATCAAAATTTTTCCTTACTCGGAAACCGGCGCTACCGCGGACAAAGAAAACCCGGATCGTTTACCATTAACCTACGCTAGCTAACAAGAGATGGGGTGAGAAGTATACCGAGTGATCCGAGTCCTCCGGTCTTCTCTTCATCATCCCGATCTCCCGCGGAAAGTCTTTGCTCCACATCGTCGCCTCCTCGCCGGAAAGGGCACCACTTCGCCTTCGTCTTTTACGGGCTCCCGCCTCAATACCGAGGCAACTCGAGCATGAAGCCGGCAACTCGACATGCCCAAGAAGTGCTGTAGAATGTAGTGTAGATGATGCTAGTCTCATTTGGGGTTATGTTGTTGCCAATGAGGATGATGGAGGAAACAAGGATTAGAAAAATGGTGCTTGCATTTTTCTAGCATGAAAACTAGATCAAGAAAGAAAAACTCTCATGAATCAAGCTCTCTCTCTTCTTCTTCTCACAACCATGAAAAACTTATCATCAAGTGAGAATGAGAATGGTGGAGGAATGATAATATGATAGCAAGAGGGAGGTGAGTGTAGGAGCAAGAGAGGGGTGACCACATCCAAGGTCAACAAAACATCAACCATGCTTAAAAACACTATGCACTCCATAACCTTTCACTTCTCATTTAAACAAGCATGGATGAAAGAAAAGAAAGCTATCATAATCAAACATTATGCATGAAACCCCCCCACAAAGTGTAATTTGCAAAACTGCAAATTACCCCCTCCATCAGAAAAGTCCGGCCGGGAAAGAACAAAGGAAAACCGGCCGGAACGGAATGCAAACTGGCAACTCCAGAAAACTGGTCCCGTAATAAATTACAGGAAAACCCCGACACTGTGCATACACACCCGCATCTGTATTCCGACCGGATACAAATGCAATGAGACAAAATCTACACTGTACTAGACTAGGACCGGCTTAAGCCAAAGCCGGCTAGTAAAAACCCGTTCGATCCTGATCCGTGCAATACCGCACGTATCTGATCGAACCCTGCCATATATCCATACGGCTACTAGTACAAAACTGTCCGATCCTGATCCGTGCAATACCGCACGTATCTGATCGGACCCTGCCATATCTCCATACGGCCTCTACAGCGTTTCGCCCGAAAGCTGAGTAACTGAAAGTGTGGTGGACTCTAAAGACTCGTCAATACTATGGCTGTGGATTTAACCACTGGCACGTCAGAGGTATAAGCCAATACATGACGGGCCACCAGCTATTGACTAAAAGGGACGTCGATGAGGAAGCTCACCCCGACACCCTACTGAGCCTGTCAGTGACAATATCCGTACAGTCCGGTCCGTTCGTCTATGAGTATCGCATGGCGGGCCTAGGGGGTTGGTGAAAGTCAGACCCCCAAAAGCGGTACAAGTCGTGTCGGAGCGTAGCCCAGAACGCCCTGAGATACTACTGGAATACCTACCAGTAAATCTCCTGCCTCGGCCGAGGGCTTTGCGTAATGGCTCTCCTAGACACAGCGCGACCTCACCCCCAATACCGGGAGAGACGAACCCCTGCAGATCCGCTCACTGCCTCCATGTGGCTCGGGACTGTACCCAACTAAAACCTGTTTGCACGACTCCTTTGAGCCGTGGTAGGGTAGTAATCAAAGCACAGTGGGAACTCACACGAGACAAATGACGATCCTCAGGTCGATGAACTAACCTGTACACATGTCACCTGGGAACTGCTATCTGACGTCAGGTATAAGCCCAACTAGCAGGTTCCCGGCGAGTCCTGTCCGGTGTACTCATAACCCAATGAGCACCTGTATACATCTTAGGTGAACCAACTGACACCAGTGGCTTGTGAGACCGGCCACCGCCCCTCGTCGGGGTCTCGACTGTATACACTAGTCTACTAATGGAGTATCGATGCCCAGTCTCGAAACTCCCACGACTAGGGACCTTTTAAGGATGTGCTTATAGACCCCAGCTCCCACGTAAATGATCGCCATCATACTGCTGGTCGTCAAGCAAGAATCCTAGGGGCTCTATCAACGTGTAATAGCGACATGTCAGGTCACCTAAAGCAGTACACGATGATAAAGATAAACCAGATAGCATACTATCATCTCGAGTAAGACTGTCCTCCTGGGATAGGTCCTCCCTCAATCATTGCAATCACGTGCCTGTGATCCAATAATTGACTCTGAGGGCACTATCTCCAACACGGATGGCATAAGTGTACGTCGTATTTATCTGTGATGTTTAGGTACTTAAATGATGGGACTTCATTAATGAGATTAATGAAATAAAAGAAACCTAAGATGTTATAGAATCGAATTTCAAAATAAAAAGGGTAGCTACAGTTCTTGCTTTGCACAGAGGTATATGTGATATATCCTGCACCTTATTCGATGAGGAAAGGACCGAGATCCCTTCACCGGGAGTGACTCATTTAGCAATAACTGGCAGATGCTGCACACTCGGTTTGTCTTTTGATTGCTTTTAAGAGTTTTTGCTTTGCATAGTGATATATATGATATATCCCGCACCTCATTCGACGAGGAAAGGACCGACGATCCCTTCACCGGGAGTGACTCCTTTAGCAAAACTAGAAAAGCCTCAAAAACACTCCATTTTTAAAATCATTTGATTCTACAATGATATCAAGTTCATTACGCAATAGGTTTTCAGAAAAACCTGTCGTAGCCCTCCGTCATTTCAGATAAGTGCTAGTTAGTAATCGTGCTACGTTTGTTGGCCTGCGTCAAGGCGTAGTGTGCGGTAGCTAACTAGTATTTATCTGTTTATGCATATGATGCAGATTGGATTAGGGTAGTCGTGCGACTTTGTTGGCCTGCGTCAAGGGTCGTGCGGGTGGGTTTAATTCAATCAGGAAATGACGGGCTGAACTTGACTAGCGCACTATGGTTTGTTGGCCTGCGTCAAGGTCATAGGACGCTAGGGGCAAAATTATCGGGAATTTCAAGTGTTGAAATTTGCAATGAGATTGCATACCTTCTATGAGATAGTTGGATCCCGATACCCGCTGCGAGTAAGAGTTACTCCTGGGAGAGTTTTATACATTACAATTAGCCGATCAAGTAGCTGTCTAGAAAGGTGTCAACGGGGTTACGCCTCTGGGAAAACGAGGTTTACATTAATTAGGTTCGTGCGAAAGCACGGGGGACCTCCCTCAAAGTACTGACACTGGCCTGGCTGAAAGATTGGCGAACTTGTAGTGTGTAATTAATCCCGGCTAGTCTTTCCTTTTAGAGTTTGAAGGAAGATTTGATAAAAAGCAGTGGGAGCCATCCTGATTAGATAAAATAATAACCAATCTATTCTTGCAAGAGCGCACGCTGAGTGTTTTCTTCTCTCTCTCTCTCCAGGTAGCGACCATATCACGCCTTAATCAAGATAATAATACGGATTATTGACCGAACCCGCTTGTTATACTGAGCTGGGGAACGTTGGTCCCGCTCCAACTTATAATTGTTATAAGACAGAGCAGGAAATTAGGGATTACCAGAATTCTCGTGCCGCCCAAACGAAGAGAGTGCATGCTGATGCATCATCTTCGGGTGTGTTCGTTATAAAGAACTGTTTCTCTGTATCCTCTACGTCCTGGGTATGTGATACCAGATCAGGATCCCAGATATGTAATCTGTTACATAGGGCTACAGATAGGTAGAAAACTGAGAACGGGTAATAAGTTTCATGAGGCAGAAAACGGGGCAAGAGTTGCAGCCAAGTCTGTTGGTCACTGTCACCCTGTATTACAATACATTGATTCTGAACGAATGTTATTAGATACCGAACCTGATATACAAAATCATATCAGTCTCTTTATTAGTAAAGAAAGGATATAATTTTGTATTGTTGGATAATGTTTTGAACATTTCCTATATCAAAAGTTGATCGGTTCAGGCACGTTATCTAAAAGCGTTGATGTTCTAAATCAAACTACAGTTCTTAGTATACGGAACACACACAAGAGGAAGAGTTCAGAAATGAACGAATTCTTCTTGAGGCATTGTAGACTAGGTCATATCAATGCGACCCGACTGGCTGAAGTTACATTTAGATGTATATTTAAATCAGTTTGAAGTTACATCTTGTGAAACTTGCCAGTCATGTCACAAAGATAAGATGACACCAGCTCTGTTTATTGGAAACAGAGAAAGAGTTAATGAACTCTTGGGATGATACATGTTGATGTATGTAAGGTCCCCTGTCTACACATGCCAGGATTGGTTCTTTATACTTCATTACATTCTCTGATGATCTCCCAAGATTCAGACATATGTTCCTGTTGAAACACAAGTCCGAACCTTTTGAGATATTCACAGAATATAAGCGAGAAGTAGAGAACCAGAATAAAGGTATAAGTATTATGTCCTTTGATGTGATCAGGGAGGAGAATACATGAGCACGGAATTCCTGGACTATTCTAAAGGAGAATGAGATTCTCTCTCAGCATTACTCCTCCGTATACACCATAGCACGATGGTATATCGTGGTGGAGCAATCACACCCTATATGATATGGCGTGCTCTATGATGAGTACTGCTGAGTTACCTTTTTCCTTTTGGGAGTTATGCACTTGAGAAGCTGCATACCTATTGAATTGGATTCGAATCAAATCTATGCCTACCGCTTCATATGTGATATGGAAAGGGAAGAGCCCATCTCTTAAGTAAGTTAAGAATTGGGGTTGTCCAGCCTATGTTTGAAAAGCATAATCCGGATAAGCTCAAGGCAAGATCTGTTATGTAGAACTGGAAATGTTCCAGCTATACAAACTGCAGCTGATGATTTGAAAGAACCAAAGGATTCAATAGTTACCAACGAACCTCAGCCTCTCCGCCGATCTAGTAGGGTTCCTCACCCACCTGAGAGATACTTCGGTTTCTCGACGACAGTGGGAGCGAGGATTGCATCATGAGATGATGACCCAACTAGTTTCGAGCTGGCCATCAGGATTAAGACTCTGTAAGAATGGCTGGATGTTTATCGATCTGAGATGGAATCCTTATACACCAACAAAGTATGGACTTTGGTTGCTATATCTGAAGGGTTAAATCCTCATCAGGAGCAAGTATATCTTGAGAAGATTACTTGGTGTACATGGAAAAGTTGAGACTTTCAAAGCTAGACTTGTTAAAGGTTTTCGTCATCGACCAGGCGTGGATAATGATGAAACCTTTTCCAGTGGCTATGCTTAAGTCCATTCAGATCCTACTTACCACGGCTACATACCATGACTACGATATCTGGTGGTTGTGTGTCATGACTGCTTTTCTAAATGATATTTTGGAAGAGAGCGTCTATAAGTACACAGCCAGAGGGCTTCACAGACAGTGGGAGCAGCGAAAACGTGTACAAGATGCTTTATAGGATAAAGCAGGCATCGCGGAGTTGGAACATCTGTTTTGATGAATTAGTCAAAGAGTTTGACATCATCAAAATGGTAGATGAACCTTGTATAAACAAAAATGTAGTAGGGAGTATAGTGACGATCCTCGTAGAGTACGTGGATGACATGCTCTTGATAGGGAAGGAGTTTCCTATGCTACGTTCGGTCAATCTCCGCTTATCACAATGATTCTCCATATATGATCAAAGTGATACCTCCTAAATCCTGGGTTTTGGTTCTATGAGATAGATCTAAATGGATGTTAGGATACTCACTAGTTGTAGTGAGATGGTATCAATCGATCCTGGGGAGAATCACTGGAAGTGTTCCAGGGTGATAAAGACGACTGAATGTCAGTCACAGGCATTGTCTTTACCCTCAGTAAAGGGACGGTATGTTGGAAGAGTTCCAAGCTAGATACCGTGACATACTAGACGATAAAGGCTGGATACATCGCTACTTAAGATGCTACCAAAGAGGCTGTTTGGGTGTATATTGGTTCATGAGATGAACTACGTTCCAACCATTGTGAGACAATGGAGTTGTGGCTTATGCCAAGGAACGTCCGTCCCATCAGTGATCCAGACATATTCTAAGGCAGTGTCACCTGATCATGGAGATAGTTGATCTCCAAGGAGATCGAGGTTAGGAGAGTAGACTCAGAAAACAACACAGCGGATCCACTCACAAAGGCCTGTTCCCAGAGAGAGATTTTTATGGGATGGTTGAGTATGAGATACTACAACCACTGCTACAGATGGCCCTAGTGCAAGTGGGAGATTGTTAGTTATATGTATGCCCTAGAGGCCATTACTATACATAGGATGTATATTGTAGTGGATGCTGGGACATATATAGGGAGGACTTTCTTGCTCGACATGATAGTATGCTATCTGGTTGATCTTTACCTTAACGTGTACACTGATTGTCTCCCTGTTACATGTTGGTAAAGCCCTTAGGATCTGTACTTGACTACCTGGACTATGATGCGGATCATACTAGTGGGGACATGGTAGTCCGTAAGTACATCCTTCAAAGTCCCTAGTCGAGGGTGTATCGAGACGGGGCATCGATATACCAGAGTAGACTAGCGTATACCTTCTCGACCCATACAGATGGGCGATCGATGATCCCATATCCATTGGTGTTTGACATCAGAGATGATATACGGGTGCTCAGTAGAGACTGGGTACACTAGACGGACTCACCGAGAACTCCCAGATGGTATTATACCTTACGTCAGATGGCAGTTCTCTGGTGGGGAGGCGGAATTTTCAAAAACGAACTTGTTTAGTGAACAAACATCGACTAACCGCTTAAATCGAAGCTAAACGATAACTAACCAAACACATAGTTGTTCTAAACTACTATGCTTAGGGATTATACCTATCGAACCAAGTCCTTCGGCTTTACGATCTCCTCGTCCTCCTCGGCCTTCTCGATGTAGTAGATGATCCACCCGAGAGCAAAACTCCAAGCTTAGCCTCTAAACTTGAGGCAACTAACCTTCTTGGATTGCCAATCAAAGAAGATAGATGAGATAGAGTGAGGGTTATGGATTGTTTAGTCTAACTAATCCTTGTTCTCAACACATGAGAGGTGAGGATTAGGGTTTGAAGAGAGTGAGCTTGAGGAGAGAGAATGTGAATGATATTATGAAGTGAGAATAGTAAGTTATCATAATATATATGAAGCATTTACTTTTATCAAGAAAAGAAAATAAGTGATGAATAATCATGCTTCACAAATATCAAGTGGTGATTCATTATCATGAGTCATTAAGCATTTATGATGCATTAATGACCATGATGAATCACTCTCATGACTCACTAATCTCATTCAATGTATATGCCACCTAAACCTTCTTAGTCACCATCTTCTAGAAGCTTCTCGCGTAATTACGAGAACGCCCCTCCGATCCGCAAAAATACGGAAAAACTTTAGACTGTATAAATCCAATAACCGGATACCAGTAACTGGCTTAAACCAAAGCCGACTGGTAAAAACTGTCCAAACGACGTAAGTGTGTAAACACACATACGCGTCCGAACCCTTTGTCGTAAAACCATACGACCTCTATATCGTTTCGCCTGGAGTAGGAAACTCACTGTGTGGGACTCTAGAGACTCGACTACTACGCTGGCAGTGGGTTTAACCACAGACCGCAAACGGCACTAGCTGTACGTAACGGTACCCAGGTAGTTGTCGATAAGAAGGCCGATGAGGAAACCCATCCGAACTCCTACTGAGCCTGCTGTGACAATCTCCATACAGTCCGGTCCGTTCGTCCAAGACTATCGCATATCGGGCCTAGGGGGGCGGCAAGCGTCAGTCCCCTAATAGCGGTATAAGTCGTGTCGGAGCGAAGCCCATTACACCCTGAGAAACTACTGGAACCTACCAGCAAATCTCGCTTGCCCTGGCCAGGGACTTTGCGTAATGGCTCTCTGACACAGCGCGATATCTACTCCCAATACCGGGAGGGACGAATCCTGTCTAACCGCCACTGCCTCCAAGTGCTCGGGACTGCACCCAACTGCTACCTGTTTGCACGACTCCTTTGAGCCGTGGTAGGGTAGCAATCTAAGAACAGTGGGACACACTCGAGGCGAAGTAGCAGTGTCAAGTCTGCGGACTATGCTGTACTCATGTCACCTGGGAACTGTTCACTGACGTCTGGTATAAAACCAACCAACAGTTCCCTGTGAGTCCTGTCCGGTGTACCCGTAACCTAACGAGCACCTGCATACTATCTCCAGTACGACGTACTGACGGCTGTGGGACAGACTATCTCCCCAACTGGGATGAGAAGCGTACACACTAGTCTACTCCGGAGTATCGATGCTCTGTCTCGATAATCCAACGACCAGGGACCTGAATAAGGATGTGCTTGTAGACTACCCAGCCCCCACTAGTGTGACTGCCATCACAACGCTGGTAGACAAGCAAGATCCTAAGAGCTCTATCAATACGTACACTCACATATTAAGATAGAAAAACCAAGTAGCATACTACCATGTTTAGCAAGACTGTTATATACATGTGAATATCCCAAGCTTCCATTAAGTAATATACAAACTAGTATGATACAGTAATGGCCTTCTAGGGCATAAACACTAACAATCTCCCACTTGCACTAGGGCCATGAACTGGCGTATCGTAGACCAATGATCTCGAGTAGCCTCTCGAACTGAATCTGGGGTAGGGCCTTCGTGAATGGATCAGCAATGTTCTCTTCAGAAGCAACTCTCCGAACCTCGATCTCCTGACGATCAATGATCTCCCTGATCAGGTGATACCGCCTTAAGATGTGTCTGGACTTCTGATGGGACCTTGGTTCCTTCGCTAAAGCTATAGCTCCGTTGTTGTCGCAATACAGAGGTATTGGATCAACTATGGTAGGAACCACCTGAAGTTCTGTTAGGAACTTCTTCATCCAGACTGCTTCTTTTGCGGCATCGCAAGCAGCTATATACTCCGCTTCCATCGTCGAGTCAGCAACGGTGTCCTGCTTGGAGCTCTTCCAGCACACCGCCCTTCCATTGAGGGTAAAGACATATCCCGACATGGACTTGGAATCGTCCTTATCACTCTAGAAGCCGGAATCAGCAAAGGCCTCCAACCTGAGGTCTTTTCCGCCGTAAACCAAGAACATCTCCTTAGTCCTTCTCAGATACTTGAGAATGTTCTTTACTGCTATCCAGTGCTTCTCCCCTGGGTCTGACTGATACCGGCTTACCACGCTCAGTGCGTAAGCTACATCTGGTCTGGTGCACAACATCGCATACATTATAGAGCCTACCGCAGAAGCGTAGGGTATAATGGACATGCGTTCCCTTTCCAAATCAGTCTTGGGAGACATCTCTTTGGAGAGGGTGATTCCGTGACAAGCCGGTAGATTACCGCGCTTAGAATCTTCCATACTGAATCTTTTCAGTACAGTGTCGATATACCTGGACTGCGAAAGTCCCAACATCCTCTTGGATCTATCAGGATAGATCCGGATCCCCAGAATGTACGAGGCATCACCCAGGTCTTTCATGGAGAACCTGTGTGACAAGAATCCTTTGACAGATTGTAGCATAGGAATGTCATTTCCTATCAATAGAATGTCATCCACGTACAAGACGAGGAATACGACACTTCTTGCTACAACTTTACTATTTATGCACGGTTCATCTGGATTTTTGATAAAGTCATATTCTTTGACTGTCTCATCAAAACAGATGTTCCAACTCCGCGATGCCTGCTTTAGTCCATAAATGGACTTAAGCAGCTTGCATACTTTCCCGCTGCTCCCACTCTGATTGAAACCCTCTGGCTGATCCATATAGACGCACTCTTCTAAATTTCCATTCAGAAAAGCCGTCTTTACGTCCATCTGCCAGATTTCATAATCATGGAAGGCAGCAATAGCAAGAAGGACCCGAATGGATTTGAGCATAGCCACTGGAGAAAAAGTTTCGTCATTGTCCAAACCAGGTCTTTGACGAAAACCCTTTGCAACAAGTCTAGCCTTATAGGTTTCCACCTGTCCATCTACACCAATCTTTTTCTTGAAGATCCATTTGCATCCTATGGGTTTTACCCCATCTGGAGCAAAGTCCAAAGTCCATACTTTGTTGGTGTACATGGACTCCATTTCGGTCCGCATTGCATCTAGCCATCGTACCGAGTCGCCGCTCTGGATGGCCTGCTGGAAGTCAGTAGGTTCATCATCATCTATGATGCAATCCTCTCTATCCCCATCTATGAGAAAACCGTAGTATCTCTCAGGCGGATGAGACGGCCTACTACTCCTGCGGAGGGGTGCGGGAATGTCCTGTTCTTCTTGAACTCCTGGTTCTACCAAACTTTCAGTAGCAGTTTGTGGTTCTGGAATTTCTTCCAGTTCTATTTCGCTCCCACTTATTTCGTTTTCTAAAAACTGATTTTCCAGAAAATGGGCATTACGAGAAACAAAAACCTTTTGTTCCTCTGCGTAATAGAAATAATATCCCTTGGAGTTCTTTGGATATCCCACAAACATACATTTTACTGATCGTGCCTCGAGCTTGTCCACATGCTGCTTTTTAACATAAGCTGGACATCCCCAAATCTTCATATGTTGAAGATAGGGTTTCTTCCCAGTCCACATCTGATATGGAGTGGTAGGCACAGTCTTGGTAGGAGCCCTGTTCAAAAGATATGCCGCTGATTCTAGCGCATAACACCAGAAAGATCGCGGTAACTCAGCATTACTCATCATGGATCGTACCATATCCAATAGGGTTCGATTCCATCTCTCCGATACACCGTTATGCTGTGGAGTGTATGGAGGAGTAAGCTGAGAGAGAATTCCTTTCTCTTTTAGGTAACCTAGGAACTCGGCACTTAAGTATTCTCCACCTCGATCAGATCTTAGTGTCTTAATACTTTTGCCGGTTTGGTTTTCTACTTCATTCTTATACTCTTGGAATTTCTCAAAAGCCTCGGATTTATGTTTCATCAGATAAATGAATCCGTATCTTGAGTAATCATCCGTGAAAGTAATGAAATAGGAAAAACCACCTCTTGCATGTGTAGACATTGGACCGCATACATCGCTGTGTATGAGTCCTAAGAGCTCGCTCGCTCTTACTCCTTGTCCAGTAAATGGAGTCTTTGTCATCTTTCCTTTGAGACAAGATTGACAAGTGTCATAAGTTTGATATTCGAACGAGTCCAAATATCCTTCTCTATGCAACTTAGTCAACCTTCTCTCATTGATGTGACCCAGTCTACAATGCCATAAGAAAGCTTTATTTAAATCTGGATACTTTCTTTTTAGTGTGTTCTGGACATTGAAAATTTGGAGTTGGTTTAAAACATATATACCGTTATTTAGAGTACCGGACCCAATCAAACCATGATTAAGGTGGATGTTGACAACATCTCTTACAAACGTGAAATCATAACATTTATTTGATAACAAGGAAACTGATATGATATTACACGTTAAGCTTGGTACAAAATAACAGTTATGTAAAACCAAAATGTGTCCACTCGTCAATCCTAGGTGATAATCCCCGACGGACGCAGCTCCCATGCTAGCTCCGTTAGCAACCTTTAGGGTCATATCACCTTCCTTCAGCACTCTACGGTTTCTCAGTGCCTGCAATGAATTGAAAATATGAGATCCTGATCCGGTATCCAATACCCAGGAAGTAGAGTTGATCGACAGACAATTCTCAATTACAAACACACCTGAAGTCGAACCCACAGCTTGCTTCGGTTCCTGGTTCTTGGCGTTCCACGCCTTGCAATCCTTCTTCCAGTGCCCTTTCCTGTGACAATGGAAGCATTCATCCTGGCCCACTACCGGTACCGCAAACTTTTTCTTTCCCTTCCCTCCCACCTTACTTACACCTCCTCTAGGTTTGGGTGCGGCCTTCTTCTTCCTTCCTTTGGCCCTAGCCTTGGACCCGGAAGAAGATGCACCGCCAACAAACATAGCGGGTGTTTCCCTTGCTTTCTGCAAGGTGCCCTCTGCACTCCTTAACATGTTCAGGAGTTCCGCAAGTTCAACTTCTTTTCCTTGAAGATTGAAGTTCAGGATAAACTGGGCGTAGGTGGGAGGAAGGGACTGGAGAATAAGGTCTGTATAGAGCTCATTATCCAAAGTCGTCCCAAGGCCTGCGAGCTCTTCAATATAGCCGATCATCTTTAGGACATGTTCACCTACCGATGACCCGACAGCCAACCTCGCTCGAAACAAGTTCTTAGAGGTCTCGTATCTTGCTATACGAGATTGCTCTCCATAAAGTTCCTTTGTATGGAGAAATATGCCATCTAGGGACATATCCTCGTGCCTCCTCTGATGTTCATTGTTCATTGAGGCAAGCACGATGCACTTGGCTTTCGCGCAATCTAAATCCCAGGTTTTGCGGATTTCCTTATCCGCATTGCTGGATTTGGGACCAGGGACAGCAGGTGCCGTAGCGGTGAGGATGTACCCCAATTTGTCATAGGTCAAAGCCATTTTGACATTCTGCAGCCAATCTTTATAGTTTGGCCCTGTCAGTATATTTTTCTCTAAAAGTAACTTAAGTCCAGTCATTTTTAGGGTCGCTGCAATTAGGAGAGAGAGAAGAAAACTCTTTAGCATGATGCTCTTGCAAGTTTAGAGTGGTTTTCAGTTTATCTAAACTGGATGGCTCCCACTGTTTCTCGAATCCTTCTTCAAACCATAAAAGAAGAATTAGCCAGGACTATTCTCACCGTACAATACTTGCTTAACCGTTCAGCCAGGCCAGTGTCGATACTTCGAGGGAGGTTTTCCAACGCTTTCGTGAAGTTCCTTAATTAAATAACCTCTTTTCTCTGGGGGCATAACCCCGCTGACACCTTTCTGGACACCTACTTGGTTTATAGCATTGATCGTTAAGTGACGAATATCCTGATAAGTAGCATATACTCACAGTAGGATCGGGATCCAAATATCATCGTATGATAATGTTGAAGGAGTGCTACCAACATTCATCAAACTCCAAATGGTATGCATCTCTTTGCAAATTTCAGTTTCTTTAGAAATTCCCGATATAAGTTTTTTGCCCCATGCTCTTATGACCTTGGCTTTGGTCAAAATGTCATAAGTCACATGTCAAGTTCTACCCATCATTATCTTGTCAATTTGAACCCATCCGTATATACCCCTGACTTTGGTCAAATGGTAATACGACTGTCCCAAACCAACTCATCTATCTTATGCAACAAATGAAAACCCAGTAGCTACCAAACACTATGCCTTGACTTTGGCCAAAATGCATAGCTTGAATACTACTGAATACCCAAATGAAATGACGGAGGGCTACGAATGGTTTTGGCGAAACCGTGAACGTAGTGAACTTGATATAACCGAAGGAACCTGATAGCTTTTAAAAGGAGTGGTTAAGTCTCCGCATTTAAAAATATCTGTTTTAAAATTAACCGAGTGGTTTCTTTTAAATTGTTCCAACGATTTAAACTTTGGTTTGTTTTTCTTTGCATTATAGATAATGCGTCCCATCATTAACCTATCATTGCAGAAAACAACGAAAATACAACGTCCTCTTATGCCATCCGCATTCGCCACGGGGTCCCGTCATCACCCGTTAGGTTACTTAACTAACGACAGAGCGGGGGCTGGGCTAGCGCGGGTGTAAAACATAAGTGACGTCTAAATAGCTATCATATATATAGATATTTTACATTCGTCTGACGCAATGATATACATTCCAGAACACAGATGAACTTAATTGGATTTGCAAGCAATCCGTATTTCTTTTGAGCCTGCAAGAAAAGACGGATAACACAGTTGTGATGAATAGCCATTACCCCACCCTCGACCCCTACGGGTACGGCAAACTACCCGCCCGGCAGTTTGTGCACCCCACCTTGGGTCAGTCCTAAGAGCATAAACAGTAAAATGAAATAATACAACGGTGGCTACAACCGCAACTTGGATGTGCCCCGCAAAAATAATATTACAACAAATTACATTTACAACAAATGAATTAAATAATAACCCATTGCTAAACCCCGGCTATACACCACAACAGTCCAATACAGTTCATATGCACAAACAGATAAAACCATTACAGAAGTGTGCAACCCCCTGCCAACCGACATACTAGCAGTTAGGGGAGGTTTACGAACACATTAAACAATCACAGATATAATCCAATATGCAAATACTGTACAATTTCGATCGATCAAACGCTTTTAATCTTGCTCCAATACTGCTCTGTAAACTTGAAACCTGAGCAAAATTAAAAAATACCAGAGAATCCCAAATATCACAGAGAACCACCACAAGAAAAATGGGTCCCTGAATCGTCAAAACGGCAGCGGAAGAGCGGCGGGATCAGTGCTAGCCGCCGCGGATCCGCGGCTCCGTAGACGATTCAGGGCGCCAAATTTTTTGTGTGTTCTACTACTATCATTTTAAGCTTTCTGAACATCCCTGAAAAATTTTTGGACTTCATTTAAAATTCGACAGAAACTTGACAGTTCGGGGTTTTCCGGTTTCGTTTTTTCCGTTCGAAATTCGTACAAATTTGCAATAAAGTTATTTATTGTTTAGCGAGGCTCTGATACCACTATAAGTCGATGTACAACACCCCAATACTTGTGGGGAGGCGGAATTTTCAAAAACGAACTTGTTTAGTGAACAAACATCGACTAACCGCTTAAATCGAAGCTAAACGATAACTAACCAAACACATAGTTGTTCTAAACTACTATGCTTAGGGATTATACCTATCGAACCAAGTCCTTCGGCTTTACGATCTCCTCGTCCTCCTCGGCCTTCTCGATGTAGTAGATGATCCACCCGAGAGCAAAACTCCAAGCTTAGCCTCTAAACTTGAGGCAACTAACCTTCTTGGATTGCCAATCAAAGAAGATAGATGAGATAGAGTGAGGGTTATGGATTGTTTAGTCTAACTAATCCTTGTTCTCAACACATGAGAGGTGAGGATTAGGGTTTGAAGAGAGTGAGCTTGAGGAGAGAGAATGTGAATGATATTATGAAGTGAGAATAGTAAGTTATCATAATATATATGAAGCATTTACTTTTATCAAGAAAAGAAAATAAGTGATGAATAATCATGCTTCACAAATATCAAGTGGTGATTCATTATCATGAGTCATTAAGCATTTATGATGCATTAATGACCATGATGAATCACTCTCATGACTCACTAATCTCATTCAATGTATATGCCACCTAAACCTCCTTAGTCACCATTTTCTAGAAGCTTCTCGCGTAATTACGAGAACGCCCCTCCGATCCGCAAAAATACGGAAAAACTTTAGACTGTATAAATCCAATAACCGGATACCAGTAACTGGCTTAAACCAAAGCCGACTGGTAAAAACTGTCCAAACGACGTAAGTGTGTAAACACACATACGCGTCCGAACCCTTTGTCGTAAAACCATACGACCTCTATATCGTTTCGCCTGGAGTAGGAAACACTCTGTGTGGGACTCTAGAGACTCGACTACTACGCTGGCAGTGGGTTTAACCACAGACCGCAAGCAGCACTAGCTGTACGTAACGGTCCCCAGTAGTTGTCGATAAGAAGGCCGATGAGGAAACCCATCCGAACTCCTACTGAGCCTGCTGTGACAATCTCCATACAGTCCGGTTCGTTCGTCCAAGACTATTGCATATCGGGCCTAGGGGGGCGGCAAGCGTCAGTCCCCTAATAGCGGTATAAGTCGTGTCGGAGCGAAGCCCATTACACCCTGAGAAACTACTGGAACCTACCAGCAAATCTCGCTTGCCCTGGCCAGGGACTTTGCGTAATGGCTCTCTGACACAGCGCGATATCTACTCCCAATACCGGGAGGGACGAATCCTGTCTAACCGCCACTACCTCCAAGTGCTCGGGACTGCACCCAACTGCTACCTGTTTGCACGACTCCTTTGAGCCGTGATAGGGTAGCAATCTAAGAACAGTGGGACACACTCGAGGCGAAGTAGCAGTGTCAAGTCTGCGGACTATGCTGTACTCATGTCACCTGGGAACTGTTCACTGACGACTGGTATAAAACCAACCAACAGTTCCCTGTGAGTCCTGTCCGGTGTACCCGTAACCTAACGAGCACCTGCATACTATCTCCAGTACGACGTACTGACGGCTATGGGACAGACCATCTCCCCAACTGGGATGAGAAGCGTACACACTAGTCTACTCCGGAGTATCGATGCTCTGTCTCGATAATCCAACGACCAGGGACCTGAATAAGGATGTGCTTGTAGACTACACAGCCCCCACTAGTGTGACTGCCATCACAACGCTGGTAGACAAGCAAGATCCTAAGAGCTCTATCAATACGTACACTCACATATTAAGATAGAAAAACCAAGTAGCATACTACCATGTTTAGCAAGACTGTTATATACATGTGAATATCCCAAGCTTCCATTAAGTAATATACAAACTAGTATGATACAGTAATGGCCTTTTAGGGCATAAACACTAACATTCTCGACCCATACAGATGGGCGATGGATGATCCCATATCCATTGGTGTTTGACATCAGAGATGATATACGGGTGCTCAGTAGAGACTGGGTACACTGGACGGACTCGCCGAGAACTCCCAGATGGTATTATACCTTACGTCAGATGGCAGTTCTCTGGTGACACTGGTACAGAGTAGTCTGTTGACCCGAGATCGTCATAGAGTCTTGTGTGGTTCCCACTGTGCTTTGATTTCTATCTTACCACGTCCAAGAGGGCGTGCAAAACGGTGGTTTTTGTGTACAGTCCCGAGTCACATGGAGGCAATGAGCGATAAGAGGGGATTCGTCTCTCCCGGTATAGGGAGTTGATGTTGCGCTGTGTTCGATTGGCTATAACCGGAAATCCCTGGCCAGGGTTGCTGAGATTTACTGGTAAGTGTTACCAGTAGTTTCTCGAATGTTACAGACCTCATATCGACACGACTTATCGAGCTATTGGGGTCTGACGTTTACCACCCCTAGGAGAGATATGCGACATATCAGACGATCAGACCGAACTGTACGGTAGTGTTACTGGTTGGATTCACTGAAGTGTGAGCGGGCTTGCTCGTCGATCTTCAGATCGCTCAATACCCGGGTGGCCATTACGTTTAGCAGACCGCTTGCGGCTTGTGGGTGTTTGATATGATCATCACCTGCTGCCGGCGTATTGACGAGTCTTTAGAGTCCTACACAGAGGTTTCCTGGCTCAAGCGAAACGAAATAGGAGCGCATATGAGATATGTGCGGGACCGAGAATAATGCGTGTATGTGATACCGTATTTCATTCTCGCGATGAATGTGTCGAATGGTTGTATGCGATATAACCTAGTTATCGAATCGAGGATTGATTCGATAAGCCGATACATTGGATACTAGTCGGTTATATGCGATATGACCGGATCGTTAAATCAAGTGTTGATTTAATGATTTAATGTATAATTATATATTTGATATATTACTTTGCATTAACTAGTATCGGTTCACTTTGAATGGATTTTCTCACTCGGATGTGCGCATTGTATATGCGATATGATTTTGTGCACATGTTTGTATCATGTTTGATGATGCATGCTTTATTGGTTAAGTGTAAAGATTAAACCATGGTTGTGAATGGTTAGGGTTTTGTTTTCTTTTTCATTTATTTAATTATTATTTAGTTATTCATTTGGAAAAAGAAAAAGGGTGAGAAAAATGGTGGCATTCTTTTAATCTTTCATGAAGCTTCATGAACACTTTGACTATGTCACCGTTTTGTCTCATGCTTAACCCTAACCACTCCACTAACCCTTGTTCACTCTCTACACTTTACCATGGTTACCTTTATGATAAGAATGATTATTCTTTTCTTTTCTAATTAATCTTATCATAATATTCTTCTTCTTCTTCCATTCTTCAAGTGAAGAAAGCTATGCTCCATCAATGGTGATTGATGGAAATGAGTGAGAAATCCAATTCTAAAGTCTACCCACTTCCTATTTCTTCATCCTCTACCTCTTGCCAAGTAGTAGAGTGTGTTTCCTTCACAAGTTTTCTAGACTTGGTGAAGTTGGAGCTTGATCTAGCGATGCCTCGACGTAGATCATCTTCGGCATCGACGTCGACGACCTAGCCCGTCCATTCTCCGATGAAGCCGACGCTAGAGCCCGGGGTTCGACTTGGACAGCGAGGAGACTTCATTGCGGAGCTATGGAGGTGGAGGACCGGATCTACAAAGGTTGTATTTCCGAATTCTTGTAGTTAAGTGTTAACTAGTTTGTTTTTCGCTTAGACATCTAGCCAACGATCCGTAGTTTAGGGTTTCTCGGCACCGTAAATTTTGAAATTGGCATGGTTGATGCCTTATGAGACCTCATTAGGGTGCCTAGGAACCCTACATAACTAGGGTGCAAGAAGTGCTAATCCTTGAACCCTAGATGAGAGTAGAGATTATCAAGAAGAGGTTTTTCTCAAGCTCAAGTGTTTCTCAACACATGAGAGGGGAGAGCTTGAGGGAGAGGAAGAACAAGAGAGAGAAAGGAAAAATAGAATGAGAGAAAATATGAAGCATTCTCACATATATGTGTGAATTATTGTAATTAGATAATTAGCTAGATAATTGTCATGGTTAATCAAGACATGACCATTATCATTTCATTTTTAATGCAATTTGCAAGGATCAAAGAGTATCTTCCAAATGAAATGATGATGGTCAAAGTGTCAACCTAGGTCAACAAGTCAAGGAGGTCAAATGGTCAACAACCATAACCATGCACAATTATTTAAACTAATATCAATTAACCATAATACACACATAAGCATTAGGGTTAATAAAATGACAATAGTCATTAACCCTAATCAAAGTCCTCTCCCTCTGTCTCAAGCAACTGTGCATACGCACCCGTATTCGTGATCCGAGGAACACGAATACGAAGAGATAAAACCAATCCCAAATCATATACTAGGATCCGGCTTAAACCAAAGCCCGCTAGTATAAGCTGTCCGGACAGCAAACGTGCACAAGTGCACGGATGTGAACGAACCCTGTCGCAAAACTATGCGACCTCTACTCATTTTGCCTAAAGGCGAATAGCTCTCTGTGTGGGACTCTAAAGACTCGACACTGCGCTGGCAGTGGGTTTAACCACAGACCGCAAGCGGCACTAGCTGTACGTAACGGTCCCCAGGTAGATGTCGATAAGAAGACTGACGAGGTAACCCCATCTGAACTCCTACTGAGCCTGTATGTGACAGTCTCCGTACAGTCCGGTCTGTTCATCTGATACATCGCATGGCGGGCCTAGGGGGGCGGTGAACGTCAGTCCCCTAATAGCGGTACAAGTCGTGTCGGAGTGTAGCCCAAAACACCCTGAGATAACACTGGAAACCTACCAGTATATCTCGCTTGCCCCGGCCAGGGACTACTCGTGTAATGGCTCTCCTAGACACAGCACGATGTCAACCCCCAATACCGGGAGAGACGAATCCTGTCTAACCGTCACTGCCTCCAAGTGCTTCGGGACTGCACCCAAAAACTACTTGTTTGCACGCTCCTTTGAGCCGTGGTAGGGTAGTAATCAAAGTGCAGTGGGAACACACTCGAGCCGAAGTGACAGTGTCAAGTCAGCGGACTAAGCTGTACTCATGTCACCTGGGAACTGATAACTGACGATAGGTATAATACCAACCAACAGTTCCCGACGAGTCCTGTCCAGTGTACTCGTAACCTAACGAGCACCCGCATACTATCTCAAGTACGACGTACTGACGGCTGTGGGACAGACCGTCTCCCACACTGGGATGAGAAGTGCATACGCTAGTCTACTCCGGAGTATCGATGCCCTGTCTCGATAGTCCAACGACTAGGGACCTGTATAAGGATGTGCTTATAGATCACCCAGCTCCCACGAGTGTGAGCGCCATCACAACGCTGGTAATCAAGCAAAGATCCTAAGGGCTCTACTAATATGTATATCAGCGATATGCTAAAAGAAACACATGCACATATTAAAGCAGAGACAAACCAAGTAGCATACTACCATTTTGAGCAAGATTGTATATACAACTGTGAATATCCCAAGCTTCCATCAAGTAATATACAAGCTAGTATGATACAGTAATGGCCTCTAGGGCATATACACTAACAATATGTTCTGTGATAGATACTGTATATAGTATATTTGATATATTATATAGACGTTACTTATGTTTTACACCCGCGCTAGCCCTGCCCCGCTCTGCCGTTAGTCACCTAACCTAACGGTGCACGAGGGGACATCGAGGCGAATGCGGATGGCATAAGTGTACGTCGTATTTATCTGTGATGTTTAGGTGACTTAAATGATGGGACTTCATTAATATGATTAATGAAAGAAAAAGAAACCTAAAGATGTTGTGGAATCGAATTTCAAAATAAAAAACAGGTAGCTACAGTTCTTGCTTTGCATCGCGGTGTTCCTTGTAGAACATCCTGCACCTTATTCGATAAGGAAATGGCCGAGATCCCTTCACCGGGAGTGACCCCCTTAGCAATAACTGGCAGATGCTACACCCCTCGGTTTGTCTTTTGATTGCTTCTATAGTTTTTGCTTTGCACAGCGGTATATATGATATATCCTGCACCTTATTCGATGAGGAAAGGGCCGACGATCCCTTCACCGGGAGTGACCCTTTTAGCAAAACTAGAAAAGCCTTAAAAGCACTCCATTTTAAAATCATTTGATTCTACAACGATATCAAGTTCATTACGCAATAGGTTTTCAGAAAAACCTGTCGTAGCCCTCCGTCATTTCAGATAAGTCCTACTTAGTATTCGTGCTACGTTTTTTGACCTCCGTCAAGGCGTAGTGTGCGGTAGCTAACTAGTATTTATCTGCTTATGCATATGATGCAGATTGGGTTAGGGTAGTCGTACAACCTTGTTGATCTCCGTCAAGGGTCGCGCGGGTGGGTTTGATTCAATCAAGAAATGACGGGTTGAACTTGACTAGTAGCCTATGGTTTGTTGACCTCCGTCAAGGTTATAGGGTGCTAGGGTCAAAATTATCGGGAATTTCAAGTGTTGAAATTTGCAATGAGATTGCATACCTTCTATGAGATAGTTGGATCCCGATACCCGCTGCGAGTAAGAGTTACTCCTGAGAGAGTTTTACACATTACAATTAGCCAATCAAGTAGGTGTCTAGAAAGGTGTTAACGAGGTTACGCCTCTGGGAAAACGAGGTTTACATTAATTAGGTTCGTGCGAAAGCACGAGGGACCTCCCTCAAAGTACCGACACTGGCCTGGCTGAATGATTGGCGAACTTGTAGCGTGTAATTGATCCCGGCTAGTCTTTCCTTTTAGGGTTTGAAGGAAGATTTGATAAAAACAGTGGGAGCCATCCTGATTAGATAAAATAATAACCAATCTATTCTTGCAAGAGCGTACGCTGAGTGTTTTCTTCTCTCTCTCTCCAGGTAGCGACCATATCACGCCTTACACAAGATAATGATACGGATATATTGACCGAATCCGCTTGTTATACTGAGCTGGGGAACGTTGGTCCTGCTCCAACTTATAATTGTTATAAGACAGAGCAGGAAATAGAGGAATACCTGAATTCCTATGCCGCCCAAACGAAGAAAGTGCATATGATGCATCTCCTTCGGGTGTGTTCATTATAAAGAACTGTTTCTCTGTATCCTCTACGTCCTGGGTATTTGATACCGGATCAGGATCCCAGATATGTAATCTGTTACATAGGGCTACAGAAAGGTAGAGAACTGAGAACGGGAGATAAGTTTCATGAGAAAGAAAACGGTGCAAGTGTTGCAGCCAAGTCTGTTGGTCACTGTCATCCTGTATCCCAAATACATTGATTCTGAACGAATGTTATTAGATACCGAACCTGATATACAAAATCATATCAGTCTCTTTATTAGTAAAGAAATGATAAAATTTTGTATTATTGGATTATGTTTTGAACATTTCCTATATCAAAAGTTGATTGGTTCAGGCACGTTATCTAAAAGCATTGATGTTCTAAATCAAACTACAATTCTTAGTATACGGAACACACACAAGAGGAAGAGTTCAGAAATGAACAAATCCTTCTTGAGGCATTGTAGACTAGGTCATATCAATGCGACCCGACTGGCTAAAGCTACATTTAGATGCATATTTAAATTAATTTGAATTTACATCTTGTGCAACTTGCCAGTCATGTCACAGAGATAAGATGACCATAGCTCTGTTTACTGGAAACAGAGAAAGAGTTAGTGAACTCTTGGGATGATACATGTTGATGTATCTAGGTCCCCTGTCTACATATGCCAAGACCGGTTCTTTGTATTTCATTACATTCTCTGATAATCTCTCAAGATTCAGACACATGTTCCTGTTGAGACACATGTTCCTGTTGAAACACAAGTCCGAAACTTTTGAGATAATCACAGAATATAAGTTAGAAGTAGAGAACCAAAATACAGGTATAAGTATTATGTCCTTTGATGTGATCAGGGAGGAGAATAATTTAGCACGAAAATCCTGGACTATTCTAAAGGAGAATAAGATTCTCTCTCAGCATTACTCCTCCGTATACACCATAGCACGATGGTATATCGGGGCGGAGCAATAGCACCCTATGTGATATGGTATGCTCTATGATGAGTACTACTGAGTTTTCTATTTCCTTTTGGGAGTTATGTGCTTAAGAAGCTGCATACCTATTGAATAGGGTTCAAATCAAAACAGTTGCATACCGCTTCATATGTGATATGGAAAGGGAAGAGCCCATATCTTAAGTTTGTTAAGATTTGGGGTTGTCCAGCCTATGTCTAAAAAGGCAAAATCCGGACAAGCTCGAAGCAAGATCTGTTATGTGGAACTGGAAATGTTCCAGCTATACAAACTGCAGCTGATGATTTGGAAGAACCAAAGGATTCAATTGCTACCAACGAACCTCAGCCTCTCCGCCGATCTAGTAGGGTTTCTCACTGACCCGAGAGATACTTCGGTTTCTCTATGACAGTGGGAGCGAGGATTGCATCATGAGATGATGACCCAACTAGTTTCGAGCTGGCCATCAGGAGTGAGACTCTGTAAGAATGGCTGGATGTTTATCGATCTGAGATGGAATCCTTATACACCAACAATGTATGGACTTTGGTTGCTTTATCTGAAGGGTTAAATCCCTATCAAGAGCAAGTATATCTTGAGAAGATTACTTGGTGTATTTGAAAGGTTGAGACCTTCAAAGCTAGACTTGTTAAAAGTTTGCATCATTGACCAGGTATGGATTATGATGAAACCTTTTCTAAGGAGCTATGCTTAAGTCCATCCAGATCCTACTTGCCACGGCTACATACCATGACTACGATATCTGGTGGTTGGGTGTCATGACTGCTTTTCTAAATATTGATTTAGAAGAGGACGTCTATAAGTACACAGCCAGAGGGCTTCGTAAACAGTGGGAGCAGCGGAAACGTGTACAAGATGCTTTATAGGATAAAGCAGGCATCGCGGAGTTAGAACGTCTGTTTTGATGTGTTAGTCAAAGAGTTTGACATCATCAAAATGGTAGATGAACCTTGTATATACAAAAAGGTAGTAGGGAGTATGGTGGTGATCCTCGTAGAGTACGTGGATGACATACTCTTGATAGGGAAGGACTTTCCTATGCTACGCTCGATCAATCTCCGCTTATCACAATGATTCTCCGTGTAGGATCAAACTGATACTTACTAAATCCTGGGTTTTGGATCTATGAGGTAGATCTAATTGGATGTTAGGATACTCACTAGTTATAGTGAGATGGTATCAATCGATCCTGGGGAGAATCACTTGAAGGGTTCCAGGGTGATAAGGACGACTGAATGTCAGTCACAGGCATTGTCTTTACCCTCAGTGGAGGGATGGTATGTTGGAAGAGTTCCAAGCTAGATGCCGTGGCTTACTAGACGATAAAGGCTGGATACATCGCTACCTAATATGCTACCAAAGACGCTGTCTGGGTGTATATTAGTTCATGAGATGAACTTAGTTCCTCCCATTGTATGACAATGGAGTTGTGGTTTATGCCAAGGAACGCCCGTTCCATCAGTGATACAGACATATTCTAAGGCAGTATCACCTGATCATGGAGATGGCTGATCTCTAAGGAGATCGAGGTTAGGAGAGTAGACTCAGAGGACAACACGGCGGATCCACTCACAAAGGCCTTATCCCAGAGAGAGACTTTTATGGGTTGGTTGAGTATGAGATACTACAACCACTGGTATCAGATGGCCCTAGTGCAAGTGGGAGATTGTTAGTTATATGTATGCCCTAGAGGCCATTACTATACATAGGATGTATATTGTAGTGGATGCTTGGACATATATAGGGAGGACTTTCTTGCTCGACATGATGGTATGCTATCTGGTTACTCTTTACCTTAACATGTACACTGCTTGCCTCTCTGTTACATGTTGGTAAAGCCCTTAGGATGTGTACTTAACTACCTGGACTATGATGCGGATCATACTAGTAGGGACATGGTAGTCCATAAGTACATCCTTCAAGGTCCCTAGTCGTGGGTGTATCGAGACGGGGCATCGATATACCAGAGTAGACTAGCGTATACCTTCTCGACCCATACAGATGGGCGATGGATGATCCCATATCCATTGGTGTTTGACATCAGAGATGATATACGGGTGCTCAGTAGAGACTGGGTACACTAGACGGACTCGCCAAGAACTCCCAGATGGTATTATACCTTACGTCAGATGGCAGTTCTCTGGTGACACTGGTACAAGTTAGTCTGTAGACCCGAGATCGTCTTAAAGTCTTGTGTGATTCCCACTGTGCTTTGATTTCCATCTTACCACGTCCAAGAGGGCGTGCAAAATGGTGGTTTTTGGGTACAGTTCCGAATCACATGGAGGCAATGAGCGATAGGAGGGGATTCGTCTCTCCCGGTATAGGGAGTTGATGTTGCGCTGTGTTCGATTGGCTATAACCGAAAATCCCTGGCCAGGGTTGCTGAGATTTACTGGTGAGTGTTACCAGTAGTTTCTCGAACTGTTATAGACCTCATATCGACACGACTTATCGAGCTATTGGGGTCTGACGTTTACCACCCCTAGGCGAGATATGCGACATATCAGACGACGAGACCGGACTGTACGGTAAGTGTTACTGGTTGGATTCACAGGAGTGTGAGCGGGCTTGCTCGTTGATCTTCTGATCGCTCAATACCTGGGTGGCCATTACGTTTAGCAGACCGCTTGCGGCTTGTGGGTATTTGATATGATCATCACCTGCTGCCGGCGTATTGACGAGTCTTTAGAGTCCTACACAGAGGTTTCCTGGCTCAAGCGAAACGAAATAGGAGCGCATATGAGATATGTGCGGGACCGAGAATAATACCAGTATGTGATACTGAATTCTATTCTCGCTATTAGTGACATTGATCGGTTATATGCGATATAGCCGGGTTATCGGATCAAGTGTTGATTCGATGAGTTGTTACTATTGATATTAGTCGGTTATATGCAATATGACCGGATCATTAAATCAAGTGTTGATTTAATGATTTAATGTATAATTATATATTTGATATATTACTTTACATTAACTAGTATTTGTTCACTTAAGATTGATTTTCTTTTTGAAATAATTGATAATTCTTTTTCTTTCTTCTTCTTCATCTTCTTCATGAAGAAAAAGCAAAGCTTTCTTGAAAATTGTCAAGTGATGAAATCAAGTGAGAAACCCAAATCCAAAGTGAACCCACTTCCTATTTCTTCATCCTCTACCACTTGCCATGTAGTAGAGTGTGTTATCTTCACAAGTTTTATGACCAAGTGAAGATGGAGCTTGAGTTTGAGTTGCCTCGACGTAGATCATCTTCGGCATCGAAGTCAACGACCTAGCCCGATCATTTATCCGATGAAACCGACAAGAGAGTCCGGGATTCCGATGATCGCAGCGGAGGGACGTCAACATGGAGCTAGAGAAGTGGAGGACCGGATCTACAAAGGTTGTATTTCCTTTCACTTGTAGTTAAGTTGTTAACTTGCATGTTCTTTCGCCTTACCTCTAGTAACGATCTAGCATTAGGGTTTCTCGGCACAAGAAAAATTTGATTTTGGCATGGTTGATCAGTTGTAGAACATTATGGGTGTGCCTAAGAACCCTACAGTATCTCATATGCGCAATAGAACAATAATCCATGTGTCAATATCAATAACAATACAATACTGTATATGTGTATAGGTGGTGCGTGTCATGGCAATTACCGACGGTGTGGGTGTAGCATACAATTTAGTGCTCGTGCAACATGAACCATTAGTAATAGTGCAATGTCCACTAAGTACTAAGTTAAGGCACAACAAGTAATGGTATGCAATGATGCTCATGCACAATCAACATATATGAATAAAATCATGCGGCTATAATATCATCTCTAGCCCTGACGCATAAAGCCATACAGGCGATTTCCCTGTAGATGTTAAATCTACTCACCGGTGATCTCGAGCTAAGTAAATCCGACCACCTGCTTCCCTTTCTTCACAGCGTCTGAAGTTCCCGCCTGCGATCCTATTAACACAAAACACAAAAACGCGTAGATTTAGCAAACTACGCAATAATAACGAACATAACTCCTATTTAACGAATTGGTTCCCTTAGGCTACAAAAGGGTTTGATTAGCGGCTAACGTGTGTGTCGACATCACCAAAACAAACCCACGATAGCAAGCTACCCGAAACACCAAAACTACGTCGGACCAATCGTAACGCGCATCGTCGAAACACTAAAAACTAGCTAATCGATCCTAGATTTTACATACTTTCACAACCTAAAAATCTAGCAGTACTAAACACCCTAAAACAACAGCAGACAGCTACCCTAAAAATCACAACCCCCCAGTCACCCACAGGGCCGAGCTCGCCTGAAGAAGCCCCAATGTCGTCGGTCGAACAGTGTCAGGTGGGATTCGTATTTCAGGTGTACACTCACGGTCTCTAGTATAACACTACTACACTGCTAGTTTTCACAGTAAACACTCGGGGTCATAGCAGATTACAGACACCCTAAAACGACACTAAAAATACGATATGGGCTCAAAACTACATCTTTAGGGTTCTAATTAACAACTACTAAGACACACAACACATAAACTCCAAATTAACAGTTTAGAGTCGTTACCTATCCACACTTGCTCAAAACCCTAGCTTTTCATGCTCCAAGTGATCTCCATAGGCTTTAGATCAAGTTTAATGAAGGGTTTAGTGAGTTTTGTAAAGATTAGTGAGGATTTAGGCTTTGATTTGTGAGGGTTGGGTTAGGGTTTCGGTTGAGGGATGAAGGTGATGAAAATGAGGAGGAGAAAATGATAAGTGAATAAGAGAGTGTGAGTGAGAGTGAGGGAGTGTATGAGTGAGGGTGAGGGATGGAGAAATGAGGGTGTGAGTTTAGTGTAGAGCCATGCCTTCCTCTTCGGTTTCGGTTGAGGGTTGAGGGTGATGAAAATGAGGAGGAGAAAATGATAAGTGAATAAGAGAGTGTGAGTGAGAGTGAGGGAGTGTATGAGTGAGGGTGAGGGATGGAGAAATGAGGGTGTGAGTTTAGTGTAGAGCCATGCCTTCTTCTTCTCTCTCCTCATTTAATGCATGTCATGCTTGCCCATGTCTCATGATGCCCTCTCTCTCTCTCTTTTCCTCAAGTCAACAATTCAAACCTTATTATTTTAAAATCAACTAATTTAATTAATTACTTAAAGCAAAATAGCATGACATTAGGTTAGGGTGCCATGGCTACTTAAGCATGGTTAACCTTAATTAACCCTAGGTTAACATGCACATGTGTGTGCAAGCCTAAAATAAATATTAATAAAATATTAATTAATTTTTATAAAATATTTGAAAACTATTTTGGAAAACTTTTTACTAAAAATCCGCATTATCGCTTAATTAACACTAATCGCATTCTAAGGTGTTACAATCTTCCTCCCTTAAAGAAATTCGTCCCCGAATTTAAAAATCTTACTATGCGTACCTTCAAAGAGATGAGGGAATTTCTTCCGCATCTCGCTCTCGGCCTCCCAGGTGACCTTTTCACTATTCGGGCTATGCCAAAGAACCTTCACAGATGGCAAAACCTTTGATCGAAGTTTCTTTACATGCCGATCCAATATCACTACCGGCTGCTCGGTTAACGAAAGATTGCGCTCTAACTGAATGGTCTGGTGCTGAATCATGTGAGAAGGGTCATGAAGGTATTTGCGAAGTATCGACACATGGAAAATGGGGTGAACATCCGAAAAATTGGGTGGAAGTGCCAAACGATAGGCAACAGTACCAACTCGCTCAAGGATCTCGAAAGGACCCACAAATCTGGGACTGAGCTTCCCTTTCTTCCCAAATCTCATCACGCCCTTCGGCAAAATCCGTTGGAATACATGATCCCCCACTGCGAACTCGAGCCTGCGACGACGATGGTCGGGATAAGACTTCTGTCTGCTCTGGGCTGCTCTCATCCTATCCTGAATCAACTGAATTTTCTCCGTAGTCTCTTGAACTAGCTGGGGTCCCAAAATCCTGCCCTCACAGAGTTCGGTCCAACAGACTGGCGATCGACACTTTCTACCATACAAAGCCTCAAAAGGTGCCATCTGAATCGTCTCCTAATAACTATTATTGTACGAGAACTCAATCAACGGCAAGTGACGATCCCAACTGCCAGCAAAATCAAGCACGCACGCACGAAGAATATCCTTCAGAGTCTATATAGTCCGCTCTAACTGACCATCGGTCTGCAGATGGAAAGCGGTGCTAAAGCTCAATCGGGTACCCAAGGCTTCCTGAAACTTCTACCAAAGACGACTAGTGAACTGGGTGCCCTTATCGGATACAATGCATGAGGGAACGCCATGCAAACGCATAATCTCATCAATGTACAACTGAACATACTGAGCATAACCGAAAGTGGTCTTCACTGGAAGGAAGTAAGTCGTTTTCGTCAACTGGTCAACAATCACCCAAATGGAGTCATACCTTCGACTAGACCTGGGTAGACCTAAAACGAAGTCCATGGAAATCTGCTCCCATTTCCACTCCGGAACGGGTAAAGGCTGCAACTCTCCTGCCAGTCTCTGATGCTCAGCCTTGACTTGCCGACAAGTCAGGCACCTCGAAATGAAATCCGAAACATCACTCTTCATTCCTGCCCACCAGTAGATATCTCACAATCGTAATCCTTTACAAGCTCCATCCAACGACGCTATCTCAAATTCAGATCCCGCTGCTGGAAGATGTACTTCAAGCTCTGGAGGTCTATGAAAATATGACACGACTCCACGTACAAGCAGTGTCTCCAAATCTTAAGCGCAAAGACCACCGCGGCCATCTCAAGATCATGAGTGGGATAATTCTACTCGTGCTTTTTCAACTGCCGGGAAGCATAAGCAATAACTCTATCATGCTGCATCAATACACAACCAAGCCCCACTCGAGAAGCATCACAGTAAACGACAAAGCCGCCCGATCCAGAAGGCAAAGATAAAACTGGTGCAGTCGTCAACCGAGTCTTCAACTGCTGAAAACTCTGCTCGGATGCCTCAGTCCAAACAAAAGGAACTCCCTTCCTGGTCAGTCCGGTCAGCGGTGCAGCGATACTCGAGAAGTCATGCACGAAACGGCGGTAATAACCGGCTAAGCCCAAAAAGCTGCGGACCTCTGTCACTGATACAGGCCTAGGCCAAAGCTGTATGGCCTCGATCTTTCTTGGGTCCACACTAATTCTGTCTCCCGTAACCATATGACCAAGGAAGTCAACACTATCAAGCCAGAAGGCATAATTCGAGAATTTAGCAAACAGCTGGTGCTCTCTCAATGTCTGCAAAGCAATCCTTAAGTGCTGCTCATTCTCCTCTCGACTCTTGGAATAAAGAAGAATGTCATCAATAAACACAATAATAAACTGGTCAAGGAACGGCCTGAAAATCCGGTTCATCAAATCCATGAACGCTGCTGGGGCATTGGTGATTCCGAACGACATCACCAAAAACTCATAATGCCGGTAGCGCGTACGAAAAGCAGTCTTCAGAATGTCATCATTCTGAACCCGCAACTGATGATAACCCGATCTCAAATCAATCTTAGAAAAATGTCCCGCACCCTGGAGCTGATCAAACAAATCGTCAATGCGAGGTAAATGATACCTATTCCGTACCGTAACTCGGTTCAATTGACGATAATTAATGCACAACCTCAAACTGCCATCTTTCTTCTTGACGAATAGAACAAGAGCTCCCCAAGGCGAAACACTCAGACGTACAAGTCCTCTATCAAGCAACTCTTGCAACTGATCCTTAAGCTCCATAAGCTCCGCCGAGGCCATCCGGTAAGGCGGTATAGAAATAAGCCCCGTGCCGGGGATCAGATCATTGCAAAACTCAATCTCATGCTCTGGCGGCAATCCAGGTAACTCATCGGGAAAAACGTCGGGAAACTCTCGCACGATAGGAACTCGGTCCAATGAATCTACTGTGGCTCCGGTATCATGAATGAAAGCAAAGAATCCCCGACATCCTCTCCTCAAAAGCCGACTAGCATAAAAGGCAGAAATCAAACTGTGAGGGGCGGCACCACGGTCCTCATGCACAACTAGAACCGACTCGCCGAGAAAACAAAACCTGACTGTCTTCTCGCGGCAGTCCACAAACACGTAGCACGTAGCTAACCAGTCCATGCCCAGGAGAATGTCGAAGTCCAACATCTCAAGAAGGATCAAGTCGACGGACGAATCTCTATCTCCAATTCGAACGGCACACGACCGAAACACGTGTCGCGCAACAAACGACTCTCCAACAGGAGTAGTCACGACAATCGGCTGATCTAGCAAATACGACTCTCGGACCAACCTCGGCACGAAGTGTGTAGAAATATACGAGTGCATAGATCCCGGATCAAACAACACGTATGCATCAAAAGAACATACCGAAAGAGTACCTGAAACCACTGCATTGGACACCTGCGCGTCCTGATGAGTCAAAGCAAATACTCATGCCTGCCCTCTACCTGCACTGACTGTCCTTCGCCTCTGCCACCCCGCCATCTCTAAACAAACCCTCCGTGACCACGACCTCTCTGAGCATATGTCTGACGCGGAGCTACAACAGGCGCAAGAGACAACGCTCTCTGAGGTAGAGAAGGTGGTAAGGTAACATGTGATACGACTGCCTCGTCCTCATGTGGCTCAGTATAATCTCGAACACGATGATAGAAACTCCTGCACCGGAAACATCCAGATGATGACCGCTGACCCTCCTGGGGATAAGAGCTAAACAACTATCATCGTCCTAAGCCTCTGCTACCTGAACGAAATCTGTCGTGGAGTCTAAACATCTGTCTCTAGGCTGATACACCAGTACGGACCGTCTACGGTTCCGGAACGACCGACGTCTCAGAAAGACGCTCCTCAACTAACAGGGCTGCGTCCACTGCTGCTGCATATGTATCACAGTGCTAGGCGCTGATAGCGAGGAACAATTGGGTAAGCAGGCCTCGAACAAATCTCTTGATCCGCATCTCCTCAGTGTCCACCAAATACGGAGCATACACAGATAGCTGGGTAAACTGCACATTGTACTCTGCCACCGTCATACCCGGAGTATGGCGTAACGACTCGCAACTGCGAGCTCGAGCATCCCTGATGCTCTGCGGAAGAAAACGGGCAAGAAACACCGTCATGAACTCAGCCCAGAGGAGAAAGGCCTGCGGCTCTGCCCCTCTCTAAAGACTCGCACCACTTCTGGGCAAGACCCTCCAGACGAAAACTCGCGAACTCTACCCATCTCGCGTCAGAGCATCTCAGCGAATGACATATCCTGGCCATCCGATCGATAAATGATTGCGGATCCTCAGCTGCATCAGTGCCGGTGAAAACCGGAGGCTTCAGCATCGTGAACTCAGATAATGATACGGTGATGACCTCCTTAGCTGCAGGTACGACTGCTGGAAACGTAGGCACCATCACGATCCCCGTAACAGGTGGGACAACCTCTTGTCGCTGCGCTCGACTGGCGTCAACTAATGATCCCATCATCTGGCGTAAATCCTACATACTGACCTATAGCCTAGTAATACGATCAAGCGAAGGTGGATCAATCTTCTCCTGAACAATGGGCGTACCGCCCTGGTCAGTCCTCATCTCAGACGAGCCAACTTTGACCTCGGCTCTCGCGGCCGCTCTCTGCGCCCTAGTAGTCTTCGGCGGCATAATGGCTGGAAATGAAGACGGGATTCGATAAGAACACGGAAATCGAATCATAAGGATGTATATAATCACGGAAGGAATTTCAATCAACAAGTCCTAAGGTCACTTAGGCAGAGTACCTGTTAGGAGTATGCCGCGGAACATACACACGCTACGTCACTCTGCTTAAGCTATCTACTCCATCATACTAAGGCCATCTTACACTCCGAAAGGTAAAACCTAGCGCTCTGATACCAACTTTATCACGACCCAAAATTTGGCACGCGACCGGCACTTAAACCTCATAACGTCAACAGGCGTACGCAATTTAAGTAAGACGAAAACCCACAAATCTAAACCATCAAAAATAGTAAGTGATAAAAACATTGTTAAAAACATTTGGAAATCTCAAGTAAAAATCTTTAAAGTTTAAATTTATTTTCTTAAAAATTTCGGCAGCACCTCCTTTGTAAAAATTGTTGGATAGTGCCCTCAGAGTCAATTATTGGATCACAGGCACGTGATTGCATTGATTGAGGGAGGACCTATACCGGTAGGACAGTCTTACTCAAGATGATAGTATGCTATCTGGTTTATCTTTATCATCGTGTACAGCTTTAGGTGACCTTATAGGTCGCTATTACATATTGATAGAGCCCTTAGGATTCTTGCTTGACTACCAGCAGTATGATGGTGATCATATACGTGGAAGCTGGGGTCTATAAGCACATCCTTAAAGTGGTCCCTAGTCGTAGGAGTTTCGAGATAGGGCATCGATACTCCATTAGTAAACTAGTGTATACAGTCGAGACCCCGACGAGGGGCGGTGGCCGGTCTCACAAGCCATTGGTGTCAGTTGGTTCACCTAAGATGTATACATGTGCTCATTGGGTTATGAGTACATTGTACAGGACTCGCCGGGAACATGCTAGTTGGTATTATACCTAGCGTCAGATAGCAGTTCCCTGGTGACATGTGTACAGGTTAGTTCATCGACTTGAGATCGTCATTTGTCTCGTGTGAGTTCCCACTGTGCTTTGATTACTACCCTACCACGGCTCAAAGGAGTCGTGCAAACAGGTTTTAGTTGGGTACAGTCCCGAGCCACATGGAGGCAGTGAGCGGATCGGCAGGGGTTCGTCTCTCCCGGTATTGGGGGTGAGGTCGCGCTGTGTCTAGGAGAGCCATTACACAAAGCCCTCGGCCGAGGCAGGAGATTTACTGGTAGGTATTACAGTAGTATCTCAGGGTGTTCTGGGCTACACTCCGACACGACTTGTACCGCTTTTGGGGGTCTGACTTTTACCAACCCCCTAGGCCCGCCATGCGATGCTCATAGACGAACGGACCAGACTGTACGGATATTGTCACTGACAGGCTCAGTAGGGTGTCAGGATGAGTTCGCTCATCGATCTCCCTTTTGGTCAATACCTGGTAGCCCGTTACGTACGGCTAATACCTCTGACGTGCTAGTGGTTAAATCCACAGCCAAAGTATTGATGAGTCTTTAGAGTCCTTTACAGACAATTTCTCAAGTTTCGGGCGAAACGTTGTAGAGGCCGTATGATATATGGCAGGGTTCGATCATATACGTGCGGTATTGCACGGATCATGATCGGACGGATCATACTAGTGGGTTTTGGTTTAAGCCGGATCCTAGTATTAGATTTGTTGGATTATTTTAGTCTCATCGCATTCGCATTCAGTCGGAATGCGAGTGCAGGGATGTATATACAGGTGAGGGGTATCCTTGTGATCCATCATGAGTTTACTTTAGATGTTGCCGTATCTTTTTGTTGGACCGAACATTTGGATTAATGTTTGGATAATGGAAATTGTGAGCTAGAAATCATCATTTGATGCATTAATGTGACATAGACATATATCATGACTCATGGTCTCTTTTTTTAGCAAAAATGTCACATTAGTGGATTGATTTGTGTTGATATGATGAGAGGAGAGAGAGAGGGGGGCTACCTAAGATGAGTTTGGTCTTGTATTTTTCCACACACTCTCTCACTCTCATTTGATCATAGCAAAAGAAAAGAAAAGCTTGCTTCTTTTTCTTCTTCCTCTAGCTCATAGCTTCCATTAATGGCAACACCTTCAACCTCCATCCGAGCAATAGATGCAAGAGACAAAGTGATCACAAACATTCTCTACAACACCTTAGACACGTCGGCTAGCATACTTCATGCCCGAGTTGCTTCGGACGAAGCGGGAGCCCGTAAAAAGACTCGTAGATGTGGTGCCCTTTCCGATGAGGAGATCAAGACCGGAGATGCCGCGAGGAGCTTGGGATGGTGGCCGAAGACCGAAGGACACGGATCGATCGATATAGCATTCTATCCCTTTTTCTCTTGTTTGCTAGTAGTAGGTTAATGGTTCGATCCGGGTTTTAAGCATACGATAGCGCCGATTTTCAAGTTAAGAAAAGTTTTCGTTTTCGCATTTTGGCCTCGTACAGACGGCCAGGGCACTACCGTAGTCTTACATGGTATCAGAGCCATGCCATTAAGCTTTACTAGCTTGCTCTAACGTGTTTAGAACTTCGATCAGACGAAATTTCTAAAAACTGCATTTTCAATTTCTAAGTTTCTGTCGAAATTTTTTGTGCTCATAAAATTATTTGGAGTACTGCAGAAAATCAGGCAGGGTTTTTGAGGAAATCTGAGATAATTTGGTATGCCGTTGTTATTGTAAAGCGGCGGAACCGCGGCCGTACCCTCATTTTGGCCGCGGTTCTGCGGCAGGACTGTAGCAACAGTGTGCCATTTTTTCTACAGAGGTTCCTGACTTGAAAATGTGCTTTCTGGTAATTTTTGTTTGGGCCTAGATTTGTCTGAGTACTGGGGATTGTGCTTGGGGCCCACTTCGGGAAATTTTGTCGATCGAAAATTTAAACATGTTAGTTCACAGTATTTACATTATATCTATGACCGTGAATGTCATTTGATCGGTAAATCCTGTCTAATTGCTATAGTTCTTTTAGACGGATTTGCGAACGTGACATTCACGTTGATGTTCTGTGTTGTGCTGTGATGTTGCGGATTTGTCGTGGTGGATAGCTTGGATGCAATGGTAGTACAGTTTGGTTGTATTTGTACATTTGATATTGCGGGGCGAGCGTCCGACATGTGGACTGCCGTCACTGCCTGTTTGTATATTATTCTTTTGGGGCACGACCGGGCTGAGGTCGATGTACCCGTTGTATATTTTACTTTCTGTACTAGGATTACCCCGCGGAGGGGTGCACGGATAGCCGGGTTTTAGAGGGCAACGGGCCCGCATCTCATGGCTTTGAGATGGAGGGGGCTTTACTCTAGAATTGGCGGGTTATTCGCCGCACTCGTAGGGGGTACAGGTTGACCCAAGGAGGGGTGCTCAAGTTACCGGATTCCGTGCTGGGTGGTCCATTCACCTTGCTGAAGGGGGTTGCCTCGCTTCAGGTTTTGGCTCGTAACTTGCCGCGACCGTAGGGATCTAGGATTTCATTGCACAAGCTATCCACATGACCAGGGGAACGTCGGGTTTCAGTAGCGGCTCTATGAAACCCGGGGATCCCAGATTATCTGTATTGTTCTGTGATGCTTATTACATTTCTATGATGTTGCATTTTATCATGCCTTGAGCGATTATTATATATTGATATATATACTAGTAGATGTTGTATATATTTTACACCCGTGCTAGTCTAGTCCCTGCTCTGTCGTTAGTTAAGTAACCTAACGGGTGATGACGGGACCCAGTGGCGAATGCGGATGGCATATACGTACATCGTATTTTCATTCTTTTGTGGTGTGATTAATTGATGGGACTGCATTGATTCAGACAATGCAAGCTAAACAAACCTATTCTGATGTTGTTGGAACATTTTTCAAAAAGCTGTTATTGCAAGGACGTTCTCTTTTGTTTTGCACAGAGGTATTCGGTTATGAATATCCGGCACCTCAGTCGACGAGGCAAGGGCCGAGATCCCTTCATCGGGAGTGACCCCTTGGACAGAAGTTTGCGTCAGGGTAATAACTTCACTATAGCCGATTGCCTCTTGCTTTGCATCATGGTATTCAGTTGGAATATCCTGCACCTCATTTTACGGGGAAAGAGCCGAGATCCCTTCACCGGGAGTGACCTCTTTAGCAAAGGTTTTCGTCACTATATTTTTATAAAAAGTTATCCGATTCCTTCAACGATATCAAGTTCATTACGTTAAAGGTTTTTCGCCAATAACCAGCTGTAGCCCTCCGTCATTTCAGATTAGTATTGCTTAGTATTCGTGCTACGTATGTCGTGCATTGCCGAGGCGTAGTGTTCGGTAGCTCTGTAATGCTTTTCTGTCGCATGGATATGTGGATTGGTTAGGACAGTCGTACGGTTATGTTGGCATTGTCAAGGACTCGTACGGGTGGGTTTAACGCAATCAAGATAATGACGGGTTGAACTTGATTAGGACTCTTTGATATGTTGGCATTGTCAAGGTCACTTGGGTCTTAGGGGTAAAAATCACATCGGGAGTTCCTAAAGAAACTGAAACTTGCCAAGCATGCGCATACCTTCTGGAGTGTGATAACGTGAGTGGATTCCATCACGTTATCATGTGATGATAGTTGGATCCCGATTCCCATTGATGAGTTGGTTTACTCCTCGGGTGATCCCGACTAATTCTTCTTTCAGGTTTGGAGGAGAATTTGAGGTTACAGTGGGAGGTTTCCTGATTAGATAAATTGATAACCATTCTGATCTAGGTTAGAGTGCACGCTGAGTGTTTCTTTTCTCTCTCTCTTTGGCAGTGACCATGGCCCAACCCTTGACTATGACTAAGTGACCAAGATTAACCGAACCTTTTTATAACACTGGCTTTTGGATTGTTAGAGTTGCATACCTCATTGCCACTCCTTCTTTTACCCTTTTCTCCAGAACACCCCGTATTACTACGAACGTCCACTTCCATTAGATAAAACCATCGTATGGTTATATACAAACTCGAAGGAACTTGTTCCAGATTCGAGGATGGTTTTCGGTTCTGGAGAAAACGAATAGGACTATTCAGTTGTCTTTTCCTTTCACCTTCTCTCAGGTTGCGAGTGCTCCTTGGATTAGGACAGTACACCTGTTACGCTTATTGGATAGTCTTCTTCCAAACCATAGGCAGGTGTCGAATGGTAGGGAATGAAGAAAACTAATTAGCTTAACGATGGTGTACAGAAGGTAATAAGTTAAGAAAAATAAAGGGATTAGTAAGAGGGCAAAGTAAATTACGACTGCTATTCACGACCAAACCAAGTATTTCATCGCCACTTCTATTTCACCTTTGTATTTCTCCAGGACACTCCGTATCACTACGAAGATCCACAGTTATTTGGATACTCCATCGCATGGTTATATACGAACTCGAAAGGAACTTGTTCCAGTTCGGGGATGGATTCTGGTTCAGGAGAAATAGGAATACGATTTTTTCAGTTGTCTTTTATCCTTACCTTCTCTCGGGTTGCGAGTGCTCCTAGGATTAGGACAGCACACCCATTATGCTTATTGGATAGTCTTCTTCCAAACCATAGGCTGGTGCCGAACGGTAGGGAAGGAAGAAAACCATTTAGCCTAAGAGGGTGTACAGAAGGTATTGACTAAAGATATATAAAGGGATTTGGAGAGATGGAAAAGAAATATACGGTTACAGTTGTGAATCTGATAATGGAAGAGGCATTACTAGGAATACCCGGATGCCCCTTCGAAACATTTTCATGTTTCAGTTTCACTGTGTACTGTTAATAGAAAACTGATTTCCCAATTAGACATTTGCTCCAGGGTATGTATTTACCAGGTATGATTCTCACATCTGTATGGTTTTACAGATGATGAGTGGGAGTAAGTTATTGGGAATTGGGTGATCATCCTCATTATATCGGGATTCGTTGTAATTGGTGATATTTGAGGAAATCGCCTGGGTTGTTTGCCGGACGGCAAATATTTGGTTTTGAATATCCGTTGTTATGCACCAATTTCAAATTGATATATCTGTACGTTTATTTTCATAAAGTGAGATATAACTTTTTGAAATTATGTCGATGACATTTACCTATATCAGTTGATAGTTAGGTAAGGAGCATTAAACAGCGGTGTAATTCTTCTTAACCATAAGTACAGTTTTCAACCTACGGCACACAGGGATTGAGTTATTAGACTTAGGGGACTTATACAGAGTATTGTATATTGTCCAGTGTCCATTAGGACAGAGGGGTTGGTGCTCGTACTATATTCTGTTTACTTATGACTTATCTAGTTCTTAGACATGTGTTTCGTAGAAATACAGCATCCAAGTTTTGAGAAGTTATAGGTATAAGAATAAATTAGAGAACCAGGTGTTGCAAGTATCAGGATTCTTCAAGGTAATCAAAGATGTAGATACTTGTGTATGGTATTCAGTTAATAGTAAGAGAACTTGCTTCTCTTTCAGGTTACACATAATTGGAAGCACTCCTAAGTTGAGTAACACTGATCGACCTCCTTCCATTTAGTTGACATGCACTGGAGACAGTTGCATGATTTGAATCTGGTTCCAATTAAATCAGTGCCTCTGTTTCTATATTGGATATAGAATAGTTCATATCATAACAATGTTAAGGTATGGGGAGTTGTCCGGCTTATGCTTAAAACCAGACTCTGGATAACTCAAGGCACGTTTCTGTAATGGCTGTTTGTGGGTTGACCCGGGCTATGACGAGGGTTGATTTTCTACCATTTGGAAGATCAATAGTGATATTGTTCTTGACTCGCCACAGTTTTAATAAAAATGGATTTTTTTCAGAAAACAGTAGTGGGAGTATGGTAGAACTGGAAGTGATTCCAGAACCGCAAACGATTACTGAAAATTTGATAAGAACTTAAAGATTCAATCTGGTTTGATATTCCATTGGCCACTCCGCAGATATGGTGGGTAACCTCAGCCACTCGAGAGGTACTTCGGTATGCTCAAAGACGGTGACAGGGAGGTTCTTGTTTACCCAGACTTGCCATTGCTGTTGTTCCAGACTATGAGACCCGGCAGGAGGATAAGTATAGCGTCGTTCTAAACTAGCTTTAGAAGTGTACGTGTATATGACTCTGCCAGAGGGTTGTCGTAGTCTGTGGGAGCAGCGGAAGCATAATAAACAAGTAGCTTATGTCTATTTATGGACTAAAGCAGATGTAGCGGAGATAGATCACCTGTTTCTGATGTGACAGTCATAGGTTTGACTTCATCAGAATAGGGGATGGATCTGTTAAGAGGGTAGTAGTGTGTGATGTCCTGGTATTTGGATGACATACACAGAGTAGGAAGTGAAATTCCTATACTACGATCGGTTATACTTTGGTTGTCACACAGTGGTTTCTCCACATAGGACTTGGATATTATATCAGACATTCTGGTTACTAGATCTATGGTTTTAGATCTAGATTTGGATAGTTTTCCAATCAGGGTACTTAGACAGCATTCTAAAGGTATTTAGAATGGACGACTCCTGGCACGGTGGTGTACCTGCAGGTGATGGAGTCACCCTCTCTAAAGGTGTCTTACAGACTAAAGGGGAGAAGGATGTGTATGATTGGCAGATCACTTGCTTAGGCAATTGAGTCAATCATGAGATGTCAAGTACCACACCAGATGTTGTTTTTGCAGTAGATGCAATAAGTTGATATTGATCCAATCCTGGAGAAAAATTCGAAAGCGGTTTTAGAACATAAGTGGATGTTCTAGGGATATGATAAAAACAGCCTCTTTTAGGAGACGGTTATCATTCCAGGCTTCTAAGGTGACCTGGATGACAGAGTGGCTGTCAGAGTTATAGTTTTCCCTGTGACGAGGGGCAGTATTTTGGACAGGTGGTCCAAGCGGATACTGAGGGAGGCATGGTGCAGGATATTGATTGGTTTCAGTTGACGATACAGTCTAAGAAATTTGGATTTGGAGTTCATTCATGAACTGGGTCCCATCAGATATCCAGACATATTCTAAGACAGGTTCTGCTCATTTCGGGAGATGGCTTTCTCCGCGAACTTGAGATAAAGAGAGACATAGAAAGAAACATCAGAGCGGATCCACTCACAGAGGCTATTCCTCGTGTAAGTGCACGGCGGCGCCCCGGCCTCCATCCCGAGACCAAATGCGGAAGCGATGGTTAACTTTAATTTTTCTTGAACCGGCACCACCGCGCACTAAAACCCGGATCGAACCATTAACTAGTCCTAGATAACTACAAGATGGGGAAGAGAGATATACCGACTGATCCGTGTCCTCCGGTCTTCTCGTCGTCGTCCCGATCTCCCGCGGAAGCTCCGGTCTCCACCTCTTCGCCGGAAGGGCACCACGTCGCCGGCTTCTTTTACGGGCTCCCACCTCTATACCGAGGCAACTCGGGCACGAAGCTGGCGAGTCGACGTGCCCAAGATTTGCAGTAGAATAGTGCAGAGATCTATATCTCATTTGGGGTTTGTATGGAGTTGCCTTTTGAGATGGTGGAGGATTGGAGTTTTGGAGATGGAGCTAAATGGATTTTGTGCAATACAAATGAACCAAAAACCCCATCCAAAATTTTGGGACAGCCCCCTTCATCTCATGGCCGGCCAAGGTGAATGGGGAGAGTGAGAATGAGAGAGGGAGAGAGTGAAAAAGGATAGCCACAAGAATAATCAAGTGAAGGGAAAATGGTTATCATATTCAACCATCACTAAAAGCATGATGACTCCAAAGCCAAGCAATGATCACTAACAAATCCACACTCCACCTACAAATCAACAACCATGATTGCTACAAAAAGTCAAGCAATCATGAACCATGGAAGGTCAAAGGATGGGGCTTCATCATGAAACCATCATGATACAAAAAGTATGCAAAGACAACCCTCCAAATAGCTAATTTGCACAAATGCAAATAAGCCCTCCTCCACCAATCTTCGGCCAATGAATGATACAAAGAAATATGGCTAAAACGGAAAGCAAACTGGCAACTCCAGAAAACTGGTCCCGTAATAAATTACAGGAAAACCCCGATACTGTGTATACACACCCGCATTTGTATTCCAACCGAAATACAAATGCAATGAGACAAAATCTACACTGTACTATACTAGGATCCGGCTTAAACCAAAGCCGGCTAGTATTATCCGTTCGATCCTGATCCGTGCAATACCGCACGTATCTGATCGAACCCTGCCATATCTCCATACGGCCTCTATTGCGTTTCGCCCGAAAACTTGAGCAACTGAATGTGGGGGACTCTAAAGACTCGTCAACACCTTGGTTATGGATTTAACCACTAGCACGTCAGAGGTATAAGCCAATACGTAACGGGCTACCAGGTATTGACCAAAAGAGACGTCGATGAGCGAACTCATCCTGACACCCTACTGAGCCTGTCAGTGACAATATCCGTACAGTCCGGTCCGTTCGTCTATGAGCATCGCATGGCGGGCTTAGGGGGTTGGTAAAAGTCAGACCCCCAAAAGCGGTACAAGTCGTGTCAGAGTGTAGCCCAGAACACCCTGAGATACTACTGGAATACCTACCAGTAAATCTCCTGCCTCGGCCGAGGGCTTTGTGTAATGGCTCTCCTAGACACAGCGCGACCTCACCCTCAATACCGGGAGAGACGAACCCCTGAAGATCCGCTCACTGTCTCCATGTGGCTCGGGACTGTACCCAACTAAAACCTGTTTGCACGTCTCCTTTGAGCGTGGTAGGGCAGTAATCAAAGTACAGTGGGAACTCACATGAGACAAATGACGATCCTCAGGTCGATGAACTAACCTGTACACATGTCATCAGGGAACTGCTATCTGACGTCTAGTATAATCCCAACTAGCAGGTTCCCGGCGAGTCCTGTCCGGTGTACTCATATCCCAATGAGCACCTATATACATCTTAGGTGATCTAACTGACACCAGTGGCTTGTGAGACCGGCCACCGCCCCTCGTCGGGGTCTCAAATATATACACTAGTCTACTCTGGAGTATCGATGCCCTGTCTCGAAACTCCCACGACTAGGGACCTTTTAAGGATGTGCTTATAGACTACCAGCTCTCACGTATATGATCGCCCTCATACTGCTGGCAGTCAAGCAAGAATCCTAGGGGCTCTATCAACGTGTAATAGCGACCTGTCAGGTCACCTAAAGCAGTACACGATGATAAAGATAAACCAGATAGCATACTATCATCTTGAGTAAGACTGTCTTACCGGGATAGGTCCTCCCTCAATCATTGCAATCACGTGCCTGTGATCCAATAATTGACTCTGAGGGCACTATCTCCAACAATCTCCCACTTGCACTCAAGGCTAATTATTGTGATGTCGCATACTTATAGCCCGTGTGATACCGAACACCCAACTCCTCTACTAGTCAGTCTCACAAATCCCGTTTGCGAAACTGTTACGTTCGAGGAATAGCCTCAGTGAGTGGATCCGCTTTGATGTTTCTTTCTATTCTCTCTATATCTCAAGTTCGCGGAGAAACCCATCTCCCAAAATGAGCAATACCTGGCTTAGAATGTGTCTGGATGTCTGATGGGACCTAGCTCATAAATGAACTCCAAATCCAAACTTCTTAGACTGTATCGTCAACTGAACTTAATCAGTATCCAGCGCCATGCCTCCCTCAGTATTGCCTTGGACCACCTGTCCAAAATACTGCCCCTCGTCAGAAGGAGAACTATAACTCTGACAACCTCCCTGTCTTCCAGGTCACCTTGGAAGCCTGGAATGATAACTGTCTCCCGAATGAGGCTGTCGTTATCATATCCCTAGAACATCCACTTATGTTCTAAAACTGCTTCCGACTGCTTCTTCACGATTGGATCAATGTCAACTTATTGCATGTAGTGCAAGAACAACATCTGGTATGGTACTTGACATCTCATGATTGACTCAATTGCCTGAGCAAGTGATCTGCCAATCATGCACATCCCTCTCCCCTTTAGTCTGTAAGACACCTTTAGAGAGGGTGACTCCATCACCTGCAGGTACACCACCATGCCTGGAGTCGTCCATTCTAAATACTCTTAGAATGCTGTCTAAGTACCCTGAATTGGGAAACCACCCAAATCTAGATCTAAAACCATAGATCTAGTAACCAGAATGTCTGATATTATATCCAAGTCCCATGTGGAGAAACCACTGTGTGACGACCAAAGTATAACCGATCGTAGTATAGGAGTTTCTTTTCCTATTCTGTGTATGTCATCCAAATACCATGACATCACACCCTACTACCTTCTCAAAAGATCCATCCCCTATTCTGATGAAGTCAAACCTATGACTGTCACATCAGAAATAAATGATCTATCTCCGCTGTATCTGCTTTAGTCTATAAATAGACATAAGTCACCTGTCCACCAATGCTTTCGCTGCTCCCACTGACTACGACAACCCTCTGGCAGAGTCATATACACGTACACTTCTGAAGCCAATTCAGAACGACGCTATACTCATCCTCCTGCCGGGTCTCACAGTCTGAAACAACAGCAATGGCAATTGTGGGTAAACAAGAACTTCCCTGTCACCGTCCTTGAGGCTACCGGAGTACCTCTCGGGTGCCTGAAGTTACCCACCGTATCTGCGGAGTGGCCAATGGAATGTCAAACCAGATTGAATCTTTAGGTTCCTTATCAAATCTTCAGTAATCGTTTGCGGTTCTGGAATCACTTCCAGTTCTACCATACTCCCACTACTGTTTTCTGAAAAATCCATTTTTTTAATAAAACTGTGGCGAGTCTAGAACAATATCGCTATTGTTCATCCAGATGGTAGAAAATCAACCCTCGTCATAGCCTGGGTCAACCCACAAACAGCCATTACAGAAACGTGCCTTGAGTTGTCCAGTGTCTGGTTTTAATCATAAACCGGACAACTCCCCGTACCATAACATCGTTAAGATATGAACCGTTCTATATCCAATATAGAACCAAAGGCACTGATTTAATTGAACCAGATTCAATCATGCAACTGTCTCCAGTGCATGTCAACTAAATGGAAGAAGGCCGATCAGCGTTACTCAACTTAGGAATGCTTCCAATTATGAGTAACCTGAAAGAGAAGCAAGTTCTCTTAATCACTACTATCAACTGAATACCATACTCAAGTATCTACATCTTCGATCACTTTGAAGAATCCCTATTCTTGCTACACCTGGTTCTCTACTCTATTCAAATACCTATAACTTCTCATAATTCGGACCCTGTGTTTCTACGAAACACCTGTCTAAAAAACTAGAGAAGTCATAAGTAAACCGAATATAGTACGAGGACCAACCCCTTTGTCCTGATGGACCCTGGACAACATACAATACTCTGTATAAGTCCATTGAGTCTGATAACTCATTCACTGTGTGTCGTAGGTTGAAAACTGTACTATGGTTATGAAGAATTACACCGCTGTTTAATGCTCCTTACCTAACCATCCACTGATATAGGTAAATATCATAGACATAATTTCAAAAAGGTATATCTCACTGTATGAAAATAGACGTACAGATATATCAATTTGAAATTGGTGTACGACAGCGGATATTCAAAACCAAAATATTTGCCGACCGGCAAACAACCCAGGTGACTTCCTCAAATATCACTGATTACAACGAATCCCGATATAATGAGGATGATCACCTAATTCCCACTAACCTACTCCCACTCATCATCTGCAAAACCATACAGATGTGAGAATCATACCTGGTAAATACATACCCTGGAGTAAGGACTAATCGGGAAATCAATTTTCCTTTAACTGTACACAGCGAAACTGAAACATTGAAATGTTTCGATGGGGTATCCCGGTATTCCTAGTAATGCCTTTTCCAGATTCTCGTCTGTAACCGTATAATTCTTTGCCACCTCTCCAAATCCCTTTTTATGTCTTTAGTCATTACCTTCTGCACACCCCTTTAGGCCAAATGGTTTTCTTCCTTCCCTACCGTTCGGCACCAGCCTATGGTTTGGAAGAAGACTATCCAATAAGCATAATGGGTGTACTGTCCTAATCCTAGGAGCACTCACAATGAGAGAAGGTGAAGATAAAAGACAACCGAATAAACCTTATTCCTATTTCTCCTGAACCAGAATCCATCCCCGAACTGGAATAAGTTCCTTTCGAGTCCGTATATAACCATACGATGGAGTATCCAATAAACTGCGGATCTTCGTAGTGATACGGAGTGTCCTGGAGAAATACAAAGGTGAAGTGGGAGTGGTAATGAAATATCTGGTTTTGTCGTGAATATCAGTCGCAATTTACTTTGCCCTCTTACTAATCCCTTGTTATGTCTTTACTTAATGCCTTCTGCACACCATCGTTATGCTAATTGGTTTTCTTCATTCCCCACCGTTCGGCACCAGCCTAAGATTTGGAAGAAGACTATCCAATTTGCGTAATAGGTGTACTACTCCTAAACCAAGGAGTACTCGCAACCTGAGAGAAGGTAAAAGGAAAAGACAACTGAATAGTCCTATCCGTTTTCTCCAGAACCTGAAACCATCCTCGAATAAATTCTTTCGAGTTCGTATATAACCATACGATGGTTTTGTCCAATAGAAGTGGACGTTCGTAGTAATACAGGGTGTCCTGGAGAAAAGGGTAAAAGTAGGAGTGGCAATGAGGTTTGCAGCTCTGACAATCCAAAAGCCAGTGTTCAAGAAGGTTCGGTTAATTTTGGTCACTGAGTCATAGTCTTAGGGTCGGGTCAATGGTCGCTGCCAAAGAGAGAGAGAAAAGAAACACTCAGCGTGCACTCTAACCTAGATCAGAATGGTTACCAATTTATCTAATCTGGAAACCTCCCACTGTCACCTCAAATTCTCCTCCAAACCTGAAAGAAGAATTAGTCGGGGTCACCCGAGGAGTAAACTAACTCATCAGTGGGAATCGGGATCCAACTATCATCGCATGATAACGTGACGGAATCCGCTCACGGTGTCACACTCCAGAAGGTATGCGCATATCTGGCAAGTTTCAGTTCCTTTGAAACTCCCGATGTGATTTTTGCCCCATGCTCTTATGACCTTGGCGTGAGGTCAAAATATCATAAGTCACATGTCAAGTTCTACCCATCATTGTCCAGGTTAATTTGAACCCACCCGTACATACCCTTGACGTAGGCCAAAATAGTAGTACGACTGTCCTAAACCAACGCATCTATCTATGCAACAGATAAATACCCGGCAGCTACCAAACACTATACCTTGGCGTGAGGTCAAAATACATAGCTTGAATACTACCGAATATTTAACTGAAATGATGGAGGGCTACGAATGGTTTCTGGCGAAAACCTTTAACGTAATGAACTTGATATCGTTGAAGGAACGGATAGCTTTATAAAAATATAGTGACGAAAACCTTTGCTAAAGAGGTCACTCCCGGTGAAGGGATCTCGGCTCTTTCCCCGTAGAATGAGGTGCAGGATATTCCAACTGAATACCACGGTGCAAAGCAAAAGTAATCGGCTATAGTGAAGTCATTGCCCTGATGCAAACTTTTTGTCCAAGGGGTCACTCCCGGTGAAGGGATCTCGGCCCTTGCCTCGTCGACTGAGGAGCAGGATATTCCAACTGAATACCACGATGCAAAACAAAAGAGAACGTCCTTGCAATAACAGCTTTTTGAAAAGTGTTCCAACAACATCAGATTAGGTTTGTTTTTAACTTGCATTGATCCGGATCAATGCAGTCCCATCAATTGATCACACCACAAAGAACGAAAATATACTGATGTACGTATATGCCATCCGCATTCGCCACTGGGTCCCGTCATTACCCGTTAGGTTAGCTAACTAACGACAGAGCGGGGACTGGATTAGCGCGGATGCAAAACATATACAACATCTATTAATATATATATACCAATATATTATATTCGCTCAAGGCGTGATAAAATGCAACATCACAGAAATGTACAGCATCACAGAACAATACAGATATCTGGGATCCCCGAGTTTCACAGAGCCACTACTGAAACCCGACATTCCCCTGGTCGTGTGGATAGCCTGTGCAATGAAATCCTAGGCCCCTACTGGCGCGGCAAGTTACCTGCCAAAACCTGAAGCGAGGTAGCCCCCTTCAGCGACGTGAATGGACCACCCGGCACTTCACGGAATCCGGCAACTTGGGCACCCCTCCTGGGTCAACCTGTACCCACTACGAGTGCGGCGAATAGCCCGCCAATTCTAGAGTGAAGCCGCTTCCGTCTCAATGCCATGAGATGCGGGCCCGTTGCCCTCTAGAACCCGACTATCCGTTCACCCCTCCGCGGGGTAATCCTAGTACAGAAAGTAAAATATACATACAACGGGTACATCGACCGCAACCTGGCCGTGCTCCAAAATAATAATACAAACAGGCAGTGACGGCAGTCCACATGTCGGACGCTCGCCCCGCAATATCAAATGTACATAATACAACCAAAAACTGTACTAGCATTGCATCCAGGCTATCCCCCACGACCGATCCGCAACATCACAGCATAACACAGAACATCAACGTGAAAGTCACGTTCGCAAATCCGTCTAACCGGGCTATAGCAGTTAGACTGGATTTACCGATCAAGTGACATTCACGGTCGCAGATATAATGTAAATACTGTGAACTAATGTGTTTAAAATATCCGATCGATCAAATTTTACCAAGTGGGCCCCAAGCAATACTGTAGCAGTTAAAGAAATTCTGGGCCCAAAAAGAATATTCCAAAACCCCTATTTTCATCACAGGAGCTCTCTGTAAAAATTTGGCACACTGATCTGCATATACTGCGGCGGAACCGCGGCCCAAGCTAGGGTTTGGCCGCGGTTCCGCGGTCGTATGGAGCGATCACGTGATCAAATTTCTACAGAATTCTTATAATTCTCTGCACATCATTCTGAGACAACCTGAAAAATTTTTGGAGACAAAAAAATTTCGACAGAAACTGATGTGAAGAAAAATACGGTTTTTGGAAAATCGTTCGATCGGAAATGTAAAACACATTAGACAAAGCTAGACTATATTAATGGCGAGGCTCTGATACCACTGTAAGTGCACGGCGGCGCCCCGGCCTCCATCCCGAGACCAAATGCGGAAGCGATGGTTAGCTTTAATTTTTCTTGAACCGGCACCACCGCGCACTAAAACCCGGATCGAACCATTAACTAGTCCTAGCTAACTACAAGATGGGGAAGAGAGATATACCGACTGATCCGTGTCCTCCGGTCTTCTCGTCGTCGTTCCGATCTCCCGCGGAAGCTCCGGTCTCCACCTCTTCGCCGGAAGGGCACCACGTCGCCGGCTTCTTTTACGGGCTCCCACCTCTATACCGAGGCAACTCGGGCACGAAGCTGGCGAGTCGACGTGCCCAAGATTTGCAGTAGAATAGTGCAGAGATCTATATCTCATTTGGGGTTTGTATGGAGTTGCCTTTTGAGATGGTGGAGGATTGGAGTTTTGGAGATGGAGCTAAATGGATTTTGTGCAATACAAATGAACCAAAAACCCCATCCAAAATTTTGGGACAGCCCCCTTCATCTCATGGCCGGCCAAGGTGAATGGGGAGAGTGAGAATGAGAGAGGGAGAGAGTGAAAAAGGATAGCCATAAGAATAATCAAGTGAAGGGAAAATGGTTATCATATTCAACCATCATCAAAAGCATGATGACTCCAAAGCCAAGCAATGATAACTAACAAATCCACACTCCACCTACAAATCAACAACCATGATTGCTACAAAAAATCAAGCAATCATGAACCATGGAAGGTCAAAGGATGGGGCTTCATCATGAAACCATCATGATACAAAAAGTATGCAAAGACAACCCTCCAAATAGCTAATTTGCACAAATGCAAATAAGCCCTCCTCCACCAATCTTCGGCCAATGAATGATACAAAGAAATATGGCCGAAACGGAAAGCAAACTGGTAACTCCAGAAAACTGGTCCCGTAATAAATTACAGGAAAACCCCGATACTGTGTATACATACCCGCATTTGTATTCCAACCGAAATACAAATGCAATGAGACAAAATCTACACTGTACTATACTAGGATCCGGCTTAAACCAAAGCCGGCTAGTATTATCCGTTCGATCCTGATCCGTGCAATACCGCACGTATCTGATCGAACCCTGCCATATCTGCATACGGCCTCTACAGCGTTTCGCCCGAAAACTTGAGCAACTGAATGTGGGGGACTCTAAAGACTCGTCAACACCTTGGTTGTGGATTTAACCACTAGCACGTCAGAGGTATAAGCCAATACGTAACGGGCTACCAGGTATTGACCAAAAGGGACGTCGATGAGCGAACTCATCCTGACACCCTACTGAGCCTGTCAGTGACAATATCCATACAGTCCGGTCCGTTCGTCTATGAGCATCGCATGGCCGGCCCATGGGGTTGGTAAAAGTCAGACCCCCAAAAGCGGTACAAGTCGTGTCAGAGTGTAGCCCAGAACACCCTGAGATACTACTGAAATACCTACCAGTAAATCTCCTGCCTCGGCCGAGGGCTTTGTGTAATGGCTCTCCTAGACACAGCGCGACCTCACCCCTAATACCGGGAGAGACGAACCCCTGAAGATCTGCTCACTGCCTCCATGTGGCTCAGGACTGTACCCAACTAAAACCTGTTTGCACGTCTCCTATGAGCGTGGTAGGGCAGTAATCAAAGTACAGTGGGAACTCACATGAGACAAATGACGATCCTCAGGTCGATGAACTGCTATCTGACGTCTGGTATAATCCCAACTAGCAGGTTCCTGGCGAGTCCTGTCCGGTGTACTCATATCCCAATGAGCACCTGTATACATCTTAGGTGATCCAACTGACACCAGTGGCTTGTGAGACCGGCCACCGCCCCTCGTCGGGGTCTCGAATGTATACACTAGTCTACTCTGGAGTATCGATGCCCTGTCTAGAAACTCCCATGACTAGGGACCTTTTAAGGATGTGCTTATAGACTACCAGCTCTCACGTCTATGATCGCCCTCATACTGCTGGCAGTCAAGCAAGAATCCTAGGGGCTCTATCAATGTGTAATAGCGACCTGTCAGGTCACCTAAAGCAGTACACGATGATAAAGATAAACCAGATAGCATACTATCATCTTGAGTAAGACTGTCCTACCGGAATAGGTCCTCCCTCAATCATTGCAATCACGTGCCTGTGATCCAATAATTGACTCTGAGGGCACTATCTCCAACACCTCGAACGCAATAGTTTCGCAAACGGGCTCTGTGAGACTGATTAGTAGAGGAGTTGGGTGTTCGGTATCACACGGGCTGTGAGTATGCAACATCGCAATAATTAACCTTGAGTGCAAGTGGGAGATTGTTGGATATAGTGCCCTCAGAGTCAATTATTGGATCATAGGCACGTAATTGCAATGATTGAGGGAGGATCTATACCGGTAGGATAGTCTTACTCAAGATGATAATATGCTATCTGGTTTATCTTTATCATCGTGTACTATTTTAGGTGACCTTATAGGTCGCTATTACACATTGATAGAGCCCTTAGGATTCTTGCTTGACTACCAGCAGTATGATGGCGATCATATACGTGGGAGCTGGGGTCTATAAGCACATCCTTAAAGCGGTCCCTAGTCGTGGGAGTTTCGAGACTAGGCATCGATACTCCATTAGTAGACTAGTGTATACAGTCGAGACCCCGACGAGGGGCGGTGGCCGGTCTCACAAGCCATTGGTGTCAGTTGGTTCACCTAAGATGTATACAGGTGCTCATTGGGTTATGAATACACCGGACAGGACTCGCCAGGAACATGCTAGTTGGTATTATACCTAGCGTCAGATAGCAGTTCCGTGGTGACATGTGTACAGGTTAGTTCATCGACTTGAGATCGTCATTTGTCTCTTGTGAGTTCCCACTGTGCTTTGATTACTACCCTACCACGGCTCAAATGAGTCGTGCAAACAGGTTTTAGTTGGGTACAGTCCCGAGCCACATGGAGGTGTTGGAGATAGTGCCCTCAGAGTCAATTATTAGGTCACAGGTACGTGATTGTAATGATTGAGGGAGGACCTATCCCGGTAGGACAGTCTTACTCGAGATGATAGTATGCTATCTGGTTTACCTTTATCATCGTGTACTGCTTTTGGTGACATGACACGTCGCTATTACACGTTGATAGAGCCCCTAGGATTCTTGCTTGACCACCAGCAGTATGAGGGCGATCATATAAGTGGGAGCTGGGGGTCTACAAGCATATCCTTAAAAGGTCCCTAGTCGTGGGAGTTTCGAGACCGGGCATCGATACTCCATTAGTAGACTAGTGTATACAGTCGAGACCCCGACGAGGGGCGGTGGCCGGTCTCACAAGCCACTGGTGTCAGTTGGATCACCTAAGATGTATACAGGTGCTCATTGGGTTATGAGTACACCGGACATGACTCGCCGGGAACATGCTAGTTGGTCATATACCAGACGTCAGATGGCAGTTCCCTGGTGACATGTGTGCAGGTTAGTTCATCGACCTGGGGATCGTCATTTGTCTCGTGTGAGTTCCCACTGTACTTTGATTACTACCCTACCACGGCTCAAAGGAGTCGTGCAAACAGGTTTTAGTTGGGTACAGTCCCGAGCCACATGGAGGCAGTGAGCGTATCTTCAGGGGTTCGTCTCTCCCGGTATTGGGGGTGAGGTCGTGCTGTGTCTAGGAGAGCCATTACACAAAGTCCTTGGCCAAGGCAAGGAGATTTACTGGTAGGTATTCCAGTAGTATCTCAGGGTGTTCTGGGCTACACTCCGACACGACTTGTACCGCTTTTGGGGGTCTGACTTTTACCAACCCCCTAGGCCCGCCATGCGATACTCATAGACGAACGGACCGGACTGCACGGATATTGTCACTGACAGGCTCAGTAGGGTGTCAGGATGAGTTCGCTCATCGACGTCCCTTTTGGTCAATAGCTGGTGGCCCGTTACGTATTGGCTTATACCTCTGACGTGCTAGTGGTTAAATCCACAGCCATAGTATTGACGAGTCTTTAGAGTCCACCACACTTTCAGTTACTCAAGTTTCGGGCGAAACGCTGTAGAGGCCGTATGGAGATATGGCAGGGTCCGATCAGATACGTGCGGTATTGCACGGATCAGGATCGGACGGTTTGTACTAGTAGCCGTATAGGTATATGGCAGGGTTCGATCAGATACGTGCGGTATTGCACGGATCAGGATCGAACGGATATTACTAGCCGGCTTTGGTTTAAGCCGGTCCTAGTTTAGTACAGTGTAGATTTTGTCTCATTGCATTTGTATCCGGACGGAATACAGATGCGGGTGTGTATGCACAGTATTGGGGTTTTCCTGTAATTTATTACGGGACCAGTTTTCTGGAGTTGCCAGTTTGCATTCCGTTCCGGCCGGTTTTCCTTTGTTCTTTCCCGGCCGGACTTTTCCGATGGAGGGGGTTATTTGCAATTGTGCAAATAACATTTGTGGAGGGGGTTTCTTGTAAATGTTTGATTATGATAGCTATCATTTTCTTTTCAACCATGCTTTTGCTTTATGAGATTTGATTGTGATAAAGTGAGGGTATGGGTTTAATAGTGAAAGGCATGGTTGTATGTTTCTTTGTCCCTTGATGTGGTCACCTCTTCTCATCTCCTACACTCACCTCCCTTATTGCTTCATATTCTTTCCTCCTCCCTTTTCCAAGTTCATAAGTTTTTTCATGGTTGAGTGAGAAGAAGAAAAGAAAAGGAGAGAGCTTCATCCTTGAGTGTGTTTTTCATTCTTGATCTCTTTTCATGCCAAGAAAAATGAAAGCACCATTTTTCATACCTTCATTCCTCCATCTTCAAAAGGCAACCAAAACCCCAATGAGACATAGACCCTACACATCCTACAGCAAACCTTGGGCATGTCGAGTTGCCGGCTTCATGCCCGAGTTGCCTCGGTATAGAGGCGGGAGCCCGTAAAAGTACCCGGCTTCGTGGTGCCCTTTCCGACGAGGAGGAGACGGACGGAGATCCCGCAAGGAGATCGGAGTGGAGATGAAGACCGGAGGACTTGGATCGTCGGTATATCTCTATTCCCATTCTTGTAGATAGCTTAGGCTAGTTAATGGTTCGATCCGGAGTTTAGTGCGCGGTGGTGCCGGTTTGCAAAGTCCGCAAAATTTTAGTTATTCACCGCTTCCGCATTCCGGCGTTGGATTGACGGCCGGGGCGCCGCCGTGCACTTACAGTGGCATCAGAGCCTCGCCATTAACTTAGTCTAGCTTTGTGTAATGTGTTTTTCAGTTCCGATCGATCGAAATGTCCAAAAACCCGTATTTGCCCACGACAGTTTCTGTTGAAATTTTTTGGACTCGAAAAATTTTTCAGGTTGTAAAATATTGATGTACTGGAAAATCTAAGAGTTCTGTAAAAATTTGATGAAGTAACTCCACAGTTGGAGCGCGGAACCGCCGCGAAAACCCCCTTTGTGCGGCCCTTCCGCCGCGCACTATTCACATCACTTCACCATTTTTTTACAGAGGCCTTATGGGCTTAAAATATGGGCTTTGGAATATTAAAGTTGGGCCAATTGTTTCTGTGAGTGCTACAGTTTTTTTTGGGGTCCACTTGTTAATTGTTTGATCAATCGGAAAATTTTAAACACATTTTTCACAGTATTTACATTATATCTGCGACCGTGAATGTCACTCGATCGGTAAATTCGGTCTAACTGCTATAGCCCGGTTAGACGGATTTGCGAACGTGACTTTCACGTTGATGTTCTATGTATTTGCTGTGATGTTGCGGATCGGTCGTGGGGGATAGCCTGGATGCAATGCTAGTACAGTTTTGGTTGTATAATGTACATTTGATATTGCGGGGCGAGCGTCCGACATGTGGACTGCCGTCACTGCCTGTTTGTATTATTCTTTTGGGGCACGACCTGGTTGCGGTCGATGTACCCGGTGTATGTATATTTTACTTTCTGTACTAGGATTGCCCCGCGGAGGGGTGCACGGATAGCCGGGTTCTGGAGGGCAACAAGCCCGCATCTCATGGCATTGGGACGGAGGGGGCTTCACTCCAGGATTGGCGGACTATTCGCCGCACTCGTAGGGGGTACAGGTTGACCCAGGAGGGGTGCCCAAGTGACCGGATTCCGTGAAGTGCTGGGTGGTCCATTCACGGTGCTGAAGGGGGCTGCCTCGCTTCAGGTTTTGGCGGGTGACTTGCCGCGCCCGTAGGGGTCTAGGTTTTCATTGCACAGGCTATCCACACGACCAGGGGAACGTCGGGTTTCAGCGGTTCTGTGAAACCCGGGGATCCCAGATATCTGTATTGTTTCTGTGATGCTGTTCATTCTCTGTGATGTTGCATTTTATTCACGCCTTGAGCGAAATATAATATATTGGTATATATATTAGTAGATGTTGTATATGTTTTACATCCGCGCTAGTCCAGTCCCCGCTCTGTCGTTAGTTAGCTAACCTAACGGGTAATGACGGGACCCAGTGGCGAATGCGGATGGCATATACGTACATCAGTATATTTTCGTTCTTTTTGGTGTGATCAATTGATGGGACTGCATTGATTCGGATCAATGCAAGTTAAAAACAAACCTAATCTGATGTTGTTGGAACACTTTTTCAAAAAAAAGCTGTTATTGCAAGGACGTTTACTTTTGTTTTGCATCGTGGTATTCATTTAGAATATCCTGCTCCTCAGTCGACGAGGCAAGGGCCGAGATCCCTTCACCGGGAGTGACCCCTTGGACAAAAAGTTTGCGTCAGGGCATTAACTTCACTATAGCCGATTGCTTTTGCTTTGCATCGCGGTATTCATTTGGAATATCCTGCACCCCATTCTACGGGGAAAGAGCCGAGATCCCTTCACCGGGAGTGACCTCTTTAGCAACGGTCTTCGTCACTATATTTTCAAAAAGCTATCAGTTCCTTCAACGATATCAAGTTCACTACGTTAAAGGTTTTCGCCAGAAACCATTCGTAGCCCTCCGTCGTTTCATATGGGTAGTCAATAGTATTCAAGCTGTGTTTGTTGGCCTTAGTCAAGGCACAGTGTTTGGTAGCTGTTGGGTATTCATATGTTGCATAGATAGATGCGTTGGTTTGGGACAGTCGTATAGCCTTGTTGGCCTTAGTCAAGGGCTTGTACGGGTGGGTTCAAATCAACCTGGACAATGACGGGTAGAACTTGACATGTGACTTATGATTTGTTGGCCTTAGTCAAGGTCATAAGAGCATGGGGCAGAAATCACATCGGGAGTTTCAAAAGTACTGAAACTTGCCAGATATGCGCATACCTTCTGGAGTGTGATGACGTGAGCGGATTCCGTCACGTTGTCATGCGATGAGAGTTGGATCCCGATTCCCACTGATGAGTTAGTTTACTCCTCGGGTGACCCCGACTAATTCTTCTTTCAGGTTTGGAGGAGAATTTGAGGTACAGTGGGAGGATTCCAGATTAGATAAATTGGTAACCATTCTGATCTAGGTTAGAGTGCACGCTGAGTGTTTCTTTTCTCTCTCTCTTTGGCAGCGACCATTGACCCGACCCTAAGACTTTGACTCAGTGACCAAGTTGACCGAACCTTCTTAACACTGGCTTTTGGATTGTCAGAGTTGCAGACCTCCTTGCCACTCCTACTTTTACCCTTTTCTCCAGGACACCCCGTATTACTGCGAACGTCCACTTCCATTGGACAAAACCATCGTATGGTTAGATACGAACTCGAAGGAATTCGAGGATGGTTTCTGGTTCTGGAGAAAACGGATAGGATTATTCAGTTGTCTTTTCCTTTTACCCTCTCTCAGGTTACGAGTACTCCTTGGTTTAGGGGTAGTACACCTATTACGCAAATTGGATTGTCTTCTTCCAAACCTTAGGCTGGTGCCGACCGGTAGGGAATGAAGAAAACCAATTAGCATAACGATGGTGTGCAGAAGGTATTAAGTTCAGACAAAGCAAGGGATTAGTAAGAGGGCAAAGTAAATTGCAACAGATATTCACGACCAAACCAAATATTTCGTTACCACTCCCACATCACCTTTGTATTTCTCCAGGACACTCCGTATCACTACGAAGATCCACAGTTTATTTGGATACTCCATCGTATGGTTATATACGAACTCGAATGGAACTTGTTCCAGTTCGGGGATGGATTCTGGTCCAGGAGAAATAGGAATAAAGTACATTCAGGTGTCTTTTATCTTCACCTTCTCTCGCGTTGCGAGTGCTCCTAGGATTAGGACAGTACACCCTTTATGCTTATTGGATAGTCTTCTTCCAAACCATAGGCTGGTGCCGAACGGTAGGGAAGGAAGAAAACCATTTGGCCTAAAGGGGTGTGCAGAAGGTAAAGACTAAAGACATATGAAGGGATTTGGAGAGGTGGCAAAGAATTATACGGTTATAGTTGTGAATTTGGATAATGGAAGAGGCATTACTAAGAATACCGGGATACCCCATCGGAACATTTCAATGTTTCAGTTTCACTGTGTAATGTTAAAGAAAAACTGATTTCCCGATTAGATACTTACTCCAGGGTATGTATTTACCAGGTACGATTCTCACATCTTTATGGTTTTACAGATGATGAGTGGGAGTAAGTTATTGGGAATTGGGTGATCATCCTCATTATATCGGGATTCGTTGTAATCGGTGATATTTGAGGAAATCACCTGGGTTATTTGCCGGTCGGCAAATATTTGGTTTTGAATATCCGCTGTTGTGCACCAATTTCAAATTGATATATCTGTACGTCTATTTTCATAGAGTGAGATATACCTTTTGATATTATGTCGATGACATTTACCTATATCAGTGGATGGTTAGGTAAGGAGCATTAAACAGCGGTGTAATTCTTCTTAACCATAAGTACAGTTTTCAACCTACGACACACAGTGAATGAGTTATCAGACTCAAGGGACTTATACAGAGTATTGTATGTTGTCCAGGGTCCATCGGGACAGAGGGGTTGGTCCTCGTACTATATTCAGTTTACTTATGACTTCTCTAGTTTTTAGACAGGTGTTTCGCGGAAACACAGGGTCTGAATTTTGAGAAGTTATAGGTATTTGAATAGAGTAGAGAACCAGGTATAGCAAGTATCGGGATTCTTCAAAGAGATCGAAGATGTAGATACTTGTGTATGGTATTCAGTTGATAGTAATGATAAAGAGATCTTGCTTCTCTTTCAGGTTACTCATATTTGGAAGCATTCCTAAGTTGAGTAACGCTGATCGGCCTCCTTCCATTTAGTTGACATGCGCTGGGGACAGCTGCATGATTTGAATCTGGTTCAATTAAATCAGTGCCTCTGTTTCTATATTGGATATAGAACAGTTCATATCTTAACGATGTTAAGGTACGGGGAGTTGTCCGGTTTATGATTAAAACCAGACACTGGACAATTCAAGGCACGTTTCTGTAATGGCTGTTTGTGGGTTGACCCAGGCTATGACGAGGGTTGACTTTCTACCATCTGGATGAACAATAGCAATATTGTTCTAGACTCGCCACAGTTTTATTAAAAATGGATTTTTTCAGAAAACAGTAGTGGGAGTATGGTAGAACTGGAAGTGATTCCAGAACCACAAACGATTACTGAAGATTTGATAAGGAACCTAAAGATTCAATCTGGATTGACATTCCATTGGCCACTCCGCAGATAAGGTGGGTAACTTCAGGCACCCGAGAGGTACTAATACGGTAGCCTCAAGGACGGTGACAGGGAAGTTCTTGTTTACCCAAAATTGCCATTGCTGTTGTTCCAGGTTACGAGACCCGGCAGGAGGATGAGTATAGCGTCGTTCTAAACTAGCTTTAGAAGTGCACGTCTATATGACTCTGCCAGAGGGTTGTCGTAGTCAGTGGGAGCAGCGGAAGCATTGGTGGACATCAGGCTTATGTCTATTTATAGACTAAAGCAGATGTAGCGGAGATAGATCATCTATTTCTGATGTGACAGTCATAGGTTTGACGTCATCAGAATAGGGGATGGATCTGTTGAGAAGGTAGTAGGAAATGATATTCCTTTACTACGATCGGTTATACTTTGGTCGTCACACAGTAGTTTCTCCACAAAGGACATGGATTTTATATCAGACATACTGGTTACTAGATCTATGGTTTTAGATCTAGATTTGGGTGGTTTCCCAATCAGGGTACTTGACAGCATTCTAAGAGTATTTAGGATGGACGACTCCTGGCACGGTAGTGTACCTGCAGGTAATGGAGTCACCCTCTCCAAAGGTGTCTTACAGACTAAAGGGGAGAGGGACGGGCATGATTGGCAGATCACTTGCTCAGGCAATTGAGTCAATCATGAGATGTCAAGTACCACACCAGATGTTGTTCTTGCACTAGATGCAATAAGTTGACATTAATCCAATCCTGGAGAAACAGTCGGAAGCAGTTTTAGAACATAAGTGGATGTTCTAGGGAGATGATAACGACAGCCTCATTCAGGAGACAGTTATCATTCCAGGCTTCCAAGGTGACATGGACGACAAGGAGGTTGTCAGAGTTATAGTTTTCCCTCTGACGAGGGGCAGTATTTTGGACAGGTGATCCAAGGCAATACTGAGGGAGGCATGGCGCGCAGGATACTGATTAAGTTCAGTTGACGATACAGTCTAAGAAGTTTGGATTTGGAGTTCATTTATGAGCTATGTCCCATCAGACATCCAGACACATTCTAAGACAGGTATTGCTCATTTCGGGAGATGGCTTTCTCCGCGAACTTGAGATATAGAGAGACATAGAAAGAAACAACTAAGCGGATCCACTCACTGAGGCTATTCCTCGAACGCAATAGTTCCGCAAACGAGCTTTGTGAGACTGACTAGTAGAGGAGTTGGATGTTCGGTATCACACGGGCTGTGAGTATGCGACATCGCAATAATTAGCCTTGAGTGCAAGTGGGAGATTGTTGGAGATAGTGCCCTCAGAGTCAATTATTAGGTCACAGGTACGTGATTGTAATGATTGAGGGAGGACCTATCCCGGTAGGACAGTCTTACTCGAGATGATAGTATGCTATCTGGTTTACCTTTATCATCGTGTACTGCTTTTGGTGACATGACACGTCGCTATTACACGTTGATAGAGCCCCTAGGATTCTTGCTTGACCACCAGCAGTATGAGGGCGATCATATAAGTGGGAGCTGGGGGTCTACAAGCATATCCTTAAAAGGTCCCTAGTCGTGGGAGTTTCGAGACCGGGCATCGATACTCCATTAGTAGACTAGTGTATACAGTCGAGACCCCGACGAGGGGCGGTGGCCGGTCTCACAAGCCACTGGTGTCAGTTGGATCACCTAAGATGTATACAGGTGCTCATTGGGTTATGAGTACACCGGACAGGACTCGCCGGGAACATGCTAGTTGGTCATATACCAGACGTCAGATGGCAGTTCCCTGGTGACATGTGTGCAGGTTAGTTCATCGACCTGGGGATCGTCATTTGTCTCGTGTGAGTTCCCACTGTACTTTGATTACTACCCTACCACGGCTCAAAGGAGTCGTGCAAACAGGTTTTAGTTGGGTACAGTCCCGAGCCACATGGAGGCAGTGAGCGTATCTTCAGGGGTTCGTCTCTCCCGGTATTGGGGGTGAGGTCGTGCTGTGTCTAGGAGAGCCATTACACAAAGTCCTTGGCCAAGGCAAGGAGATTTACTGGTAGGTATTCCAGTAGTATCTCAGGGTGTTCTGGGCTACACTCCGACACGACTTGTACCGCTTTTGGGGGTCTGACTTTTACCAACCCCCTAGGCCCGCCATGCGATACTCATAGACGAACGGACCGGACTGCACGGATATTGTCACTGACAGGCTCAGTAGGGTGTCAGGATGAGTTCGCTCATCGATGTCCCTTTTGGTCAATAGCTGGTGGCCCGTTACGTATTGGCTTATACCTCTGACGTGCTAGTGGTTAAATCCACAGCCATAGTATTGACGAGTCTTTAGAGTCCACCACACTTTCAGTTACTCAAGTTTCGGGCGAAACGCTGTAGAGGCCGTATGGAGATATGGCAGGGTCCGATCAGATACGTGCGGTATTGCACGGATCAGGATCGGACGGTTTGTACTAGTAGCCGTATAGGTATATGGCAGGGTTCGATCAGATACGTGCGGTATTGCACGGATCAGGATCGAACGGATATTACTAGCCGGCTTTGGTTTAAGCCGGTCCTAGTTTAGTACAGTGTAGATTTTGTCTCATTGCATTTGTATCCGGACGGAATACAGATGCGGGTGTGTATGCACAGTATTGGGGTTTTCCTGTAATTTATTACGGGACCAGTTTTCTGGAGTTGCCAGTTTGCATTCCGTTCCGGCCGGTTTTCCTTTGTTCTTTCCCGGCCGGACTTTTCCGATGGAGGGGGTTATTTGTAATTGTGCAAATAACATTTGTGGAGGGGGTTTCTTGTAAATGTTTGATTATGATAGCTATCATTTTCTTTTCAACCATGCTTTTGCTTTATGAGATTTGATTGTGATAAAGTGAGGGTATGGGTTTAATAGTGAAAGGCATGGTTGTATGTTTCTTTGTCCCTTGATGTGGTCACCTCTTCTCATCTCCTACACTCACCTCCCTTATTGCTTCATATTCTTTCCTCCTCCCTTTTCCAAGTTCATAAGTTTTTTCATGGTTGAGTGAGAAGAAGAAAAGAAAAGGAGAGAGCTTCATCCTTGAGTGTGTTTTTCATTCTTGATCTCTTTTCATGCCAAGAAAAATGAAAGCACCATTTTTCATACCTTCATTCCTCCATCTTCAAAAGGCAACCAAAACCCCAATGAGACATAGACCCTACACATCCTACAGCAAACCTTGGGCATGTCGAGTTGCCGGCTTCATGCCCGAGTTGCCTCGGTATAGAGGCGGGAGCCCGTAAAAGTACCCGGCTTCGTGGTGCCCTTTCCGACGAGGAGGAGACGGACGGAGATCCCGCGAGGAAATCGGAGTGGAGAAGAAGACCGGAGGACATGGATCGTCGGTATATCTCTCTTCCCTTTCTTGTTAGCTAGACTAGTTAATGGTTCGATCCGGTTAAAGTGCGCGGTGGTGCCGGTTTGCAAAGTCCGCAAAATCTAGTTATTCACCGCTTCCGCATTCCGGCGTCGGATTGACGGCCGGGGCGCCGCCGTGCACTTACAGGAGGCAGTGAGCGGATCGGCAAGGGTTCGTCTCTCCCGGTATTGGGGGTGAGGTCGCGCTGTGTCTAGGAGAGCTATTACACAAAGCCTTCGGCCGAGGCAGGAGATTTACTGGTAGGTATTCCAGTAGTATCTCAGGGTGTTCTGGGCTACACTCCGACACGACTTGTACCGCTTTTGGGGGTCTGACTTTTACCAACCCCTAGGCCCGCCATGAGATGCTCATTGACGAACGGACCGGACTGTACGGATATTGTCACTGACAGGCTCAGTAGGGTGTCAGGATGAGTTCGCTCATCGACCTCCCTTTTGGTCAATACCTGGTAGCCCGTTACGTACGGTTAATACCTCTGACGTGCTAGTGGTTAAATCCACAGCCAAAGTATTGATGAGTCTTTAGAGTCCCCAACAGACAATTTCTCAAGTTTCGGGCGAAACGATGTAGAGGCCGTATGATATATGGCAGGGTTCGATCATATACGTGCGGTATTGCACAGATCATGATCGGACGGATTATACTAGTGGGTTTTGGTTTAAGCTGGATCCTAGTATTAGATTTGTTGGATTATTTTAGTCTCATCGCATTCGCATTCAGTCGGAATGCGGGTGCAGGTATGTATATACAGGTGAGGGGTATCCTTGTGATCCGTCACGAGTTTACTTTAGATGTTGCCGTATCTTTTTGTTGGACCAAACATTTGGATTAATGTTTGGATAATGGAAATTGTGAGCTAGAAATCATCATTTGATGCATTAATGTGACATAGACATATATCATGACTCATGGTCTCTTTTTTAGCAAAAATGTCACATTAGTGGATTGATTTGTGTTGATATGATGAGAGGAGAGAGGGGGGGCTGCCTAAGATGAGCTTGGTCTTGTATTTTTCCACACACTCTCTCACTCTCATTTGATCATAGCAAAAGAAAAGAAAAGCTTGCTTCTTCTTCTTCCTCCTCTAGCTCATAGCTTCCATTAATAGCAACACCTTCAACCTCCATCCGAGCAATGGATGCAAGAGACAAAGTGATCACAAACATTCTCTACAACACCTTGGACATGTCGGCTAGCATACTTTGTGCCCGAGTTGCTTCGGACAAAGCGGGAGCCCGTAAAATGACTCATAGATGTGGTGCCCTTTCCGACGAGGAGATCAAGACCGGAGATGCCGCGAGGAGCTTGGGATGGTGACCGAAGACCGAAGGACACGGATCGATCGGTATAGCATTCTATCCCTTTTTCTCTTATTTGCTAGTAGTAGGTTAATGGTTCGATCCGGGTTTTAAGCATACGATAGCGCCGGTTTTCAAGTTAAGAAAAGTTTTCGTTTCCGCATTTTGGCCTCATACAGACGGCCGGGGCGCTACCGTAGTCTTACAAAAACTTGCCCCGAAACGGGTACAAACATAAGATATAAGCAAAACAACATATGATATAAATAAAGGATCACCAAACGGGAGAAAATCACGCCAACAGCGAAAACAACCACCACAAGTATAATATACGACGTCGTAGCGAAGAAATGGACAATATAAGTGAAAACATCATAACAAGATAAAACTGCATAATAAAAGTCGGCTCACATGAGCTCGACACCCAGAGTACGTCTCTAAGTCAATACATGAAATGGTAGATGGAGAGTACTACATACAATAAGATTTACAATGAATACAAACGGATAATCGCAAAACCCACCTATAGCAAAACGGCTCACAGCCAACCGTAGCGGTATCCGCTGCAAAAAGATACAATAAGAAAGAGCCCTGCCATGACTACTCTGAGGGTCACACTTGCAAAACACTATGGCACAACAGGGGTGAGTTGCCAACTCGTGAGTAGTAAGTAACATCATACAGATAATCGCAGGTATGCACGTACTGCGATACTCTATCACATGCAATCTGATTGCAGGAATATGGTAATATGGATATGCAACAATCATGATGTAGGGTTACTAGGCACACTAATAGGGTTCTATAAGGCATCAACCATGCCCGATTAAAATTTTAGTCGTGCCGAATAACTCTAAACAAGATCTTTGCTAGATAATTAGGGTTTCACATGCAAGAAAATATCATCTATGACTAAGTGAATACGAAATACAGCCTTTGTAGATCGGTCCTTCACTTCTAAAGCTCCTTGTTGTAGTCCCTTCGCTGCGATCATCGAACTCCCGGACTCTCGGACGGCTCCATGAGAAGATTGCAACGGTATTGCTCGAAGTCTTCGAAGCCGAAGATGATCTACGTCGAGGGAATACGAACTCAAGCTTCTACTTCACTAACTAGAAAATTAGTGAAGCAAACACCCTAAACTAAAGTGCTAGTCTAGTAGAGGATGATGAAATAGGAAATGGGTACACTTTAGAATTTCTTTTCTCACTTTCATTCCCTCTCTTTATCAAACCCTAGAAAGAAATTGAAGGAGGAAGAAGATGAGCTCAAGATGAGAATGAAAGCTTAATCAAGAGAGAGTTAGCTAACCATGGGTGAGTGGGTATCATTTACTAACTCATGTAGAGACATAACCATGGCTAATTATAGTGGTTAGGTTATCTAATATCTTAAGTAAAACAAAAACTAGTGGACTAAGTCAAATGCATACATAAGCTTCATGAAGCTTCATGCATGTGAGCTCATTATCCATTTGTTTTTAAAATTACTTTAAATATAAAAACCTAACCAATATAACTATAATGGTGTATGTCTCATACACCCATGTAGTGTGTATCAACAACCATGATACAAATAGAAAACACAAATAAATATATATCACATATATATCAAGTTGTGCACAAGTGAGAAAAATGAATGCTTAAGTGAACCAATGTTAGTTAATGTAAATTAGTATATCACATATACAATTATACACTAAATTATTAAATCAACACTTGACTTAATAATCCGGTTATATCACATATAACCGACTAACATCCAATGTATCGACTTATCGAATCAACCCTTGATTCGATAACCTAGTTATATCGCATATAACCGATCTATACAAACATCGCAAGAATAGAATACGGTATTATATACATGCATTATTCTCGGTCCCGCACATATCACATATGCGCTCCTATTTCGTTTTTCCTAAGCCAGTAAAACCTCTATGTAGGACTATAAAGACTCGTCAATACGCCGGCAGTAGGTGATGATCATATCAAGAACCCACAAGCCGTCAGCGGTACTAGCTGGACGTAACGGCTACCCGGGTATTGAGCGATCAGAAGATCAGCAAGCAAGCCCGCTCCAATTCCTGCAAAAAGCCTGATAGTGACACTACCGTACAGTCCGATCTCCTCGTCTGATATGTCGCATATCAAGTTTAGGGGTGGTAAAACGTCAGACCCCAATAACCGATAAGTCATGCCGATATGAGGCTCATAACGGGTCGAGAAACTACTGGTAACACTTACCAATAAATCTTTAAACCAGCCCTGGCCAGGGACTTCCCTGTTATGGCCAATCGAGCATAGCGCAACATCAACCCCCAATACCGGGAGAGACGAAACCCCTCCTATCGCTTATTGCCTCCATGTGACTCGGGACTAAACCCAAAAACCACCATTTTGCACGCCCTCTTGGACGTGGTAAGGTGGAAATCAAAGCACAGTGGGAATCACACAAGACTCTATGACGATCTCGGGTCTACAGACTAACCTGTACCAGTGTCACCAGAGAACTGCCATCTGACGTAAGGTATAATACCATCTGGGAGTTCTCGGCGAGTCCGTCTTGTGTATCCAGTCTCCACTGAGCACCCGTATATCATCTCTGATGTCAAACACCAATGGATATGGGATCATCCATCGCCCATCCGTATGGGTCGAGATAGCATATGCTAGTCTACACTGGTATATCGATGCCCCGTCTGGATACACCCATGACTAGGGACCTTGAAGGATGTACTTATGGACTACCATGTCCCCACTAGTATGACCCGCATCATAGTCCAGGTAGTCAAGTACCTATCCTAAGGGCTTTACCAACATGTAACAGAGAGACAATCCATATACACGTTAAGGTAAAGAGTAACCAGATAGCATACTATCATGTCGAGCAAGAAAGTCCTCCCTATATATGTCCAAGCATCCACTACAATATACATCACATGTATAGTAATGGCTCTCGGGATACATATAACTAACAATCTCCCACTTGCACTAGGGCCATCTGATAACAGTGGTTGAAGTATCTCATACTCAACCATCCCATAAAAGTCTCTCTCTGGGAAAAGGCCTTTGTGAGTGGATCCGCCGTGTTGTCCTCTGAGTCTACTCTCCTGACCTCGATCCCCTGGAGATCAACCATCTCCATGATCAGGTGACACTGTCTTAGAATTATGTCTGGATCACTGATGGGACGGGCGTTCCTTGGCATAGGCCACAACTCCATTGTCACACAATGGAAGGAACGAAGTTCATCTCATGAACAAATATACACCCAGACTGCCTCTTTGGTAGTATCTTTGGTAGCGATGTATCCAGCCTTTATCGTCTAGTATGCCACAGTATCTAGCTTGGAACCTTTCCAACATACCGTCCCTTTACTGAGGGTAAAGACAATGCCTGTGACTGACATTCAGTCGTCCTTATCACCCTGGAAAACTTCCAGTGATTCTCCCCAGGATCAATTGATACCATCTCACTACATCTAGTGAGTATCCTAACATCCAATTAGATCTATCTCATAGATCCAAAACCCAGGATTTGGTAGGTATCACTTTGATCCTTTATGGAGAATTATTGTGATAAGCGGAGATTGATCGAGCGTAGCATAGGAAACTCCTTCCCCATCAAGAGTATTTCATCCACATACTCTACGAGGATCATCACCATACTCCCTACTACCTTTTTGTATATACAAGGTTCATCTACCATTTTGATGAAGTCAAATTTTTTGACTACCACATCAAAACAGACGTTCCAACTCCGCGATGCCTGCTTTATCACATAAAACATCTTGCTCACGTTTCCGCTGCTCCCATTTTCTACGAGACCCTCTGACTGTGTACTTATAGATTCTCTCTTCTAAATCATCATTTAGAAAAGCAGTCATGACACCCAACCGCCAGATAACGTAGTCATGGTATGTAGCCGTGGCAAGTAGGATCTGGATGGACTTAAGCATAGCCACTTAGAAAAGGTTTCATCATAATCCATCCTGGTCAATGATGCAACCTTTAACAAGTCTAGCTTTGAAAGTCTCAACCTTTCCATGTACACCAAGTAATCTTCTTAAGATATACTTGCTCCTGATGGGGATTTAACCCTTCAGATAAAGCAACCAAAGTCCATACTTTGTTGGTGTATAAGGATTCCATCTCAGATCACTAAGCATCCAGCCATTCTTACAGAGTCCTACTCCTGATGGTCAGCTCGAAACTAGTTGGGTCATCATCTCATGACGTAATCCTCCCTCCCACTGTCATAGAGAAACCAAAGTATCTCTCAGGTGGGTGAGGAACCCTGCTAGATCGGCGGAGAGACTGAGCCTCATTGGTTACTATTGAATCCTCCGGTTCTACCAAATCGTCAGCTGTAGTTTGTATAGCTGGAACTCCTTCCAGTTCTACCTCCTGTCCACTAATTTCTTCTCAAGAAATTCCCTTTCACAAAGGTGGCATGTTGAGAAACAAAACATCTTTTGTTCCTTGGTTAGGTAGAAGATATTCCCTTGCGATTGCTTGGGATATCCAACAAACTTCTACAGAACTGACTTTGCCTCGAGCTTGTCCGGATTATGCTTTTAGACATAGGCTGGACAATCCCAAATCTTAACTGACTTAAGAGATGGGCTCTTCCCTTACCATATCTCATATGAAGTGGTAGGCACCTGATTTGGTTGGAACGCCATTCAATAGATATGCAGCTTCACAAACGCATAATTCCTAAAAGGAAACAGGAAACTCAGTAGTACTCATCATAGAGCACACCTTATCATATAGGGTGTGATTGCTCCGCCCTGATACACCGACGTGCTGTGGTGTATACGGAGGAGTAATGCTGAGACAGAATCTCATTCTCCTTTAGAATAATCCAGGAATTCCGTGCTCAAGTATTCTCCTCCTTGATCACATCAAAGGACATAATACTTATACCCGTTTTTGGTTCTCTACTTCTAACTTATATTCTGTGAATATCTCAAAAGGTTCGGACTTGTGTTTCAACAGGAACATATATCTGAATCTTGAGAGATTATCAGAAAATGTAATGAAGTACAAAGGACCGGTCTTAGTATGTATAGACAGGGGACCTCCATACATCAACATGTATCATCCCAAGAGTTCACTAACTCTTTCTCCGTTTCCAATAAACAGAGCTATGGTCATCTTATCTCTGTGACATGACCAGCAAGTTTCACAAGATATAAATTCAAACTAATTTAAATATACATCTTTATGTAACTTCAGCTAGTCAGGTCGCATTGATATGACCTAGTCTACAATACCTCAAGAAGGATTCGTTCATTTCTGAACTCTTCCTCTTTTGTGTGTTTTGTATACTAAGAACTGTAGTTTGATTTAGAACGTCAATGTTTTTAGATAACGTGCCTGAACCGATCAACTCTTGATATAGGAAATGTACAAAACATTATCCAACAATACAAAATTGTATCATTTCTTTACTAATAAAGAGACTGATATGATGTTGTATATCAGGTTCGGTATCTAACAACATTCGTTCAGAATTAATGTATTCTTGTAATACAGGGTGATAGTGACCAACAGACTTGGCTGCAACACTTGCACCGTTTCTATCTCATGAAACTTATCACTCGTTCTCAGTTCTCTACCTATCTGTAGCCCATGTAACAGATTACATATGCGGGATCCTGATCCGGTATCTCATACCTAGGACGTAAAGGATACTGAGAAACAGTTCTCTGTAATGAACATACCCGAAGATGATGCATCATCATGCACTTTCTTTGTTTGGGCGGCACGGGAATTCTAGTAATCCCCTATTTCCTGCTCTGTCTTATAACAATTATAAGTTGGAGCGGGACCAACGTTCCCCTAGCTCAGTATAACAAGCGGGTTTGGTCAATACATCCGTATTATTATCTTGATTAAGGCGTGACATGGTCGCTACCTGGAGAGAGAGAGAGAAGAAAACACTCTGCGTGCGCTCTTGCAAGATCAGATTGGTTATTATTTTATCTAATCAGGATGGCTCCCACTGTTTTTATCAAATCTTCCTTCAAACCCTAAAAGGAAAGACTAGCCGGGATTAATTACGCCCTACAACTTCGCCAATCTTTCAGCCAGGCCAGTGTCGGTACTTTGAGGGAGGTTCCTCGTGCTTTCGCACGGACCTAATTAAAGTAAACCTCGTTTTTCCAGAGGCGTAACCCCGTTGACACCTTTCTAGATACCTACTTGATCGGCTAATTTTAATGTGTAAAACTCTCCCAGGAGTAACAATTACTCGCAGTGGGTATCGGGATCCAACTATCTCATAGAAGGTATGCAATCTCATTGCAAATTTCAACACTTGAAATTCCCGATAATATTTTGCCCCAAACATCCCATGACCTTGACGGAGGTCAACAAACCACAGGGTGCAAGTCAAGTTCAACCCGTCATTTCTTGATTGAATCAAACCCACCCGCACGACCCTTGACGGAGGTCAACAAGGTCGTACGACTACCCTAATCCAATCTGCATCATATGCATAAACAGATAAATACTAGTTAGCTACCGCACACTACGTCTTGACGGAGGTCAACAAACGTAGCACGAATACTAAGTAGGACTTATCTGAAATGACGGAGGGCTACGACAGGTTTTTCTGAAAACCTATTGCGTAATGAACTTGATATCGTTGTAGAATCAAGTGAATTTTGAAATGGAGTATTTTTGAGGCTTTTCTAGTTTTGCTAAAGGGGTCACTCCCGGTGAAGGGATCGTCGGCCCTTTCCTCATCGAATAAGGTGCAGGATATTTCACAAATATCACTATGCAAAGCAAGAACTAGAAAAGCAATCAAAAGACAAACTGAGGGGTGTAGCATCTGCCAGTCATTGCTAAAGGGGTCACTCTCGGTGAAGGGATCTCGGCCCTTTCCTTATCGAATAAGGTGCAGGATATTCTACAAGGAACACCGCGATGCAAAGCAAGAACTGTAGCTACCTGTTTTTGAAAATTCGATTCTACAACATCTTTTAGGTTTCTTTTCTTTCATTAATCATATTAATGAAGTCCCATCATTTAAGTCACCTAAACATCACAGATAAATACGACGTACACTTATGCCATCCGCATTCGTCTCGCTGTCCCATCGTGCACCGTTAGGTTAGGTAACTAACGATAGAGCAGGGCAGGGCTAGCGCGGGTGTAAAACATAAGTAACATCTATATAATATATCATATATACTATATACAGTATTTATCACAGCACATCAAATGATCACATCACAGATATCGCAACTGAAGAAACATATGAAACATTGGATATACTAGGACGTCCGTGTTTTATTCTGAGCCTCTATAAAACACGGATTCCACGGTGGCGATGAATAGCCAAACCCACACCCCTAGACCCCTACGAGAGCGGCAAGCAACCCTACCAATTCTAGAGTTAGGAGACCCGGACTCGACTCCTCGAGTTGGTCTCCCACTGGACTCTAGAACCCGGTTAGTTATGCTCTCCTCCTTGGGTCTATCCTAGTGCAGAAAAGTAAATAATATACAAATTGTGACAACAACCTCATCCCGGAAGTGCCCCAATAAAAGAATATTACATACATTTAATTTTACATGAATGAAAATAAAAACCCTCATCTCACATAAAAAACCCCGGCTATTCAGAACGCGACGATCCAATATAACATATCCAGCAACACATAACATCTCATGTCATCAACGTAAGTAAATATGCGCATCCCAATTGTCGTTGGCATATAGCAACGAAACCGGCGATGACACATATTACACTTACGGTCGCAGAAAAGAAAGTGTAAAACTACAACAGTTGGAATCCGCAACCTCCTTAGACATCACATGCCTAACTGTTATAAACCCCGCATTTTAGTCTCTATATCAAAAACACTTTTCAATATGTAGTCGGGTAATTCAACAAGATTCCCGATATATGATTGAATGCTCGTCGCAAACTTTAGTAGACGGCCGCACCCCCGGATGCCGTCGACAAAGTGCACTAAGGCGGAACACCGCTGCCGCGAGCACCCAAACGGATGCTTTTGGCGACGGGATACTCCTACAGTCACTTGGTCGGGGCTTTAGGGCGTGGCTGTCTATTAAGTTTACCCAACGAGTATCCGCGTACGCTACGTGATTGCGACGGACTTTTGATCGCATCAAAATTCCGTGGCAACCGATCATTTGAGACTAAACTGCTATGTTTATAACATCCATATTAGTTATCTCATAACTACTTGTGGATTCCAAATATTGTATCACATTCTTGATAAATAGACAATGTTAAACTTTCCGATCGAATAATCAAACACCCATGTTTTCCCAAATATTTCTCAACACTTGAGGGGAGTTTAAAAACATCCATCATATGCCACAGTACCAATGATCCAGCCGTAGAAGGGTCAAGCCAACGCCTCACATGTGGCACGCCGTACTGCCCTAAACCCTAAGGTTCAAAAGGCAGTTCAAGACGGTCACATAATCGAGTTAAGGTTTGTTGTCTTCTAGAGGGTCCATTGCGTAACTTGCACGATTTAGACGTTCTTAAACAACGGAAAAATTCAACACTTGGAAATTTTCCGGGTCGGGAAAAAGTGAGTTATTGATATCCGTTCGAACTTTTTAATACTTTCTAAATATCTGGAAAACACAACGAAATTAAATTTTCCGATTGAATCAACGATTACAAAATAAACCCCAGAACACTCAACACTTGAGTCAGATTAAAAATACCCAGAAAATAGTAACAACAGAGACAACTATCACTGTGCAAAAATGATGGCATAAGTCTTCTTTACTGCCGCGGATCCGCAGCCCAAGCGCGGTACGGCCGCGGTTCCGCGGCGGTTTGTAGGTATTATGCTGTCGTTTTTCACTAAAATTCTTATTTTTTCCCGCTGAATTTTTAAGGCATTTTTAATTCAGAAAAAACCCAGTTTTTTAAAAATGTACAGAGAGGGGGTTATCTTGACGTTTCCGCGTTCGATCGGGGTTTTAACTTCGTTAATCACATCGCCTAATGCTCTAGCTAGGCTCTGATACCACTGTAGGGTTACTAGGCACACTAATAGGGTTCTACAAGGCATCAACCATGCCCGATTAAAATTTTAGTCATGCCGAATAACTCTAAACAAGATCTTTGCTAGATGATTAGGGTTTCACATGCAAGAAAATAGCATCTATGACTAAGTGAATACGAAATACAACCTTTGTAGATCGGTCCTTCACTTCTAAAGCTCCTTGTTGTAGTACCTTCGCTGCGATCATCGAACTCCCGGACTCTCGGACGGCTCCATGAGAAGATTGCAACAGTATTGCTTGAAGTCTTCGAAGCCGAAGATGATCTACGTCGAGGGAATACGAACTCAAGCTTCTACTTCACTAACTAGAAAATTAGTGAAGCAAACACCCTAAACTAAAGTGCTAGTCTAGTAGAGGATGATGAAATAGGAAATGGGTATACTTTAGAATTTCTTTTCTCACTTTCATTCTCTCTCTTTATCAAACCCTAGAAAGAAATTGAAGGAGGAAGAAGATGAGCTCAAGATGAGAATGAAAGCTTAATCAAGAGAGAGTTAGCTAACCATGGGTGAGTGGGTATCATATACTAACTCATGTAGAGACATAACCATGGCTAATTATAGTGGTTAGGTTATCTAATATCTTAAGTAAAACAAAAACTAGTGGACTAAGTCAAATGCATACATAATCTTCATGCATGTGAGCTCATTATCCATTTGTTTTTAAAATTACTTTAAATATAAAAACCTAACCAATATAACTATAATGGTGTATGTCTCATACACCCATGTAGTGTGTATCAACAACCATGATACAAATAGAAAACACAAATAAATATATATCACATATATATCAAGTTGTGCACAAGTGAGAAAAATGAATGCTTAAGTGAACCAATGTTAGTTAATGTAAATTAGTATATCACATATACAATTATACACTAAATTATTAAATCAACACTTGACTTAATAATCTGGTTATATCACATATAACCGACTAACATCCAATGTATCGACTTATCGAATCAACCCTTGATTCGATAACCTGGTTATATCGCATATAACCGATCGATACAAATATCGCGAGAATAGAATACGGTATCGCATACACGCATTATTCTCGGTCCCGTACGTATCACATATGCGCTCCTATTTTGTTTTGCCTGAGCCAGTAAACCTCTATGTAGGACTCTAAAGACTCGTCAATACGCCGGCAGTAGGTGATGATCATATCAAGCACCCACAAGCCGTCAGCGGTACTAGCTGGACGTAACGGCTACCCGGGTATTGAGCAATCAGAAGATCAGCAAGCAAGCCCGCTCTAACTCCTGCAAAAAGCCTGATAGTGACACTACCGTACAGTCCGATCTCCTCGTCTGATATGTCGCATATCAAGTCTAGGGGTGGTAAAACGTCAGACCCCAATAACCGATAAGTCATGCCGATATGAGGCTCATAACGGGTCGAGAAACTACTGGTAACACTTACCAATAAATCTCTAAACCAGTCCTGACCAGGGATTTCCCTGTTATGGCCAATCGAGCATAGCGCAACATCAACCCCCAATACCGGGAGAGACGAAACCCCTCCTATCGCTTATTGCCTCCATATGATTCGGGACTGTACCCAAAAACCACCGTTTTGCATGTCCTCTTGGACGTGGTAAGGTGGAAATCAAAGCACAGTGAGAATCATACAAGACTCTATGACGATCTTGGGTCTACAGACTAACCTGTACCAGTGTCACCAGAGAACTGCCATCTGACGTAAGGTATAATACCATCTGGGAGTTCTCGGCGAGTCCGTCCAGTGTACCCAGTCTCCACTGAGCACCCGTATATCATCTCTGATGTCAAACACCAATGGATATGGGATCATCCATCGCCCATCCGTATGGGTCGAGATGGCATACGCTAGTCTACACTGGTATATCGATGCCCCGTCTCGATACACCCACGACTAGGGACCTTGAAGGATGTACTTATGGACTACCATGTCCCTACTAGTATGATCTGCATCATAGTCCAGGTAGTCAAGTACCCATCCTAAGGGCTTTACCAACATGTAACAGAGAGACAATCCATATACACGTTAAGGTAAAGAGTAACCAGATAGCATACTATCATGTCGAGCAAGAAAGTCCTCCCTATATATGTCCAAGCATCCACTACAATATACATCACATGTATAGTAATGGCCTCTAGGGCATACATATAACTAACACATGAAAAGTACTCTATCATGTACTACAAATACATGAAGCATTGCATATCAAATGAATGCTGAGTATGGGATAAAACATGTCATCATCAATTGTATCGTTTTAGAAATCGTTTAGGCGAATTTTCCGTTAATCGGTAAATAATTTGGGTTTTCCGTAAAAACCAAAATGTGATCATTTTTCAATATAGACTTGAATGCACCTAGTTTAACTAAGAAATTGCTAGTATGCGGTATTTGGTTAGTCGCTTATAATTTTGAGTTCACTTAAATATTTTTCCTTAATTAAAAAATTATTATAAGCTTTTAATTATTCACTTGATTAGTGGTAATTACAAATTGGATTGGGTTAATTATACAAAAGTGAACCATGCCAACTTAATTACAAGATTAAGCATTTTTGTCTTGTTTTCAAATATCTAAGTGTTCTAGATATTTCCAGGGTTTAAATGAAATTAGAAATGAAAAGGATTAAGAGGTGGCATGATGGGATGTGCTTTAATTAAGCTTTAATGGTGTTATTAGTCTAGATTTTTCCACACACATCCACAACTTTCTCCATTCTTCTTGCTTTGGCCGAGCCCCCATCCCTTTGGCTGCCCCACCATTTTCCCCACTCCATTTCCACTTCTAAAAGCTTCAAAAATTCATCAAAAATCAAAGAAAAATCTCACAAACTCTAAATTAAATCATTACCCAGTATTCTTTTGCCTTAATCTAGCTTGGATCTTCATGAAAGTTAGCATTTTGGAGGCTATTTTGGAAGTGAATTTGCAAGTTTGATAGCAAGTTTATGAGGTATAAATCCTAACCCTAAATTTTAGTTGTTGTTTAAATACTTTAATTTAGCTTATGGGGTGTTTAAATATGGTGTTCATTAGCAAGTTTTGAAATTCAAGAGAGGGTTTTGATTAATTAGTTATGGTTTATGTGTAGGTTAACTTGTTTAGACATGGAAAATATAAACTAGTTGTGAAATTGTAATTTGTTATTTTCTAATTGTCCAAACTAAGCTTGATTTAGAAACTAACTTTTACTAAATCTAATATGGGTGAGATTAAAAAGTTAGTAAGGGTTTGGGTGGCTTAATTAAGCTATTATGTGATGATTGTGGCAATTAGATTTGTTCAAATATCTAGATTGGTGCTAAAATTGTTAAAAGATGCATACTAGGTTTTCGGTAAAATTAGACGTGAGTTTTATTTGGCGCAGTGATGAAAAATATATCGTCTTGTACGATATTTATTGTGTTGTGAATGAGTATTGGTACGATTGGGTTTTGGGCTTGGCAGTTTTCATGAATAGCGACCCTAGTTAGGGTTTTGGCTATGTTTTCCATTATTGGGATTCTTGGTTTTGAGATTTGATATTGTATTTGGTCGTTTGATGTTTTTACGTCAACGACGAGGGTTGTTGGGTTGTTTTGCATGCGTAGGCTATAGGTTCTAACTTATGAGTGCACCGCGTGCCGTATTTTGATTTTGAAACTTGATGTTAATAGCTTTGCGATTTCATATTGATTGTAGGTACATTCGCGTAGATTCTGAGATGACGAAGCGCATCGACTACGGCTAAGCGCGGAGTTTAGCAGGTGAGTAGATTTATATCTACGGGGGAAGTCGGGTGGATGGCGTATAGCATCCCCGCAAATTTATGAATGGAGACCGATATATATAGAATACAGTCGGAGAAACCTGCATCAGAAAACTATAGATGTGATTAAAAAGTTAGTTAGAGGTGATAGGAATGATTGAATATATATATAGAGAGATAAGATGAAAGGTATAGGGACATAACTCTTGGACATGATGTGATAGAAATGATGTCTCGAATTGATATATAAGGATATGAAAAGTGAATGTCAATCACAATATATAGATATGTAGTTGCACGAGATTAAGTATGATATTTAGAGTAGCGTGACATGATATTCATAAGATAGAATGTATATGCGAAATGACCTGATGTGAGAGATTGATGCGATGAAAAGAGTATACGATGAGATATGATCACATGGTTGATATGTCGTTATATGGATGCGAGTCGATAGAAATGGTTGATACCCTACCGGTCCCCTGATACGAGATTGACACGGATGTGACCTGAAAGATAGGTATATATATATATATGGATAATGTTGTGCATAATGAGTGATATGCCATACGAGACTTAGATCCGTACCCCATTGTTGTATAGGTTGATAGAATCCCTATTTGTTTAATGCCGCCGTACGATGGACTCCCGTACGCAATGAGTTTTACCTGTTGTTGATCTATACCCTTGATTAGAGGATGCCGTACGATAGATTATGCCGTACGTGGTGTTGTGAGGCTGGATGCCGATTGATATATTCACCGACTCGGATATATTGTAGATACGTATACCTGATAGCATTTTGCGTATGATGTACCTTATGCTACGTTTATAATATTCTCATTGTATTATATATGTACCTGTGCTAGTACACCTACACCATTATCGATGATGCGTATGTTACACTTACACAGATTGCCGGCTCACACACTTTCATCATCGATAATTGCTATGTCACTCACACAATAGAATTGCTACATCATGCAATGATATACTTTCTATGCTCACATCATTATGCTATGTTGCATGACATACCCTGCTATAGCTGCACATACACCTTTGTGGTTTTGTATCATTATTGACATTTAGACGTTGATTCTTGTGCTATTGCGCATATGAAATGCATCATGCTTACATACTGACATGTATATACACACATCTTGCTAGAGCTACATGTACGCCTTTATATGATGTTGCATTTGATTTTGGAGGAATTGGAAACCGCATGATATATTTTAAAACTGGATTCATTCAAAATAGCGGTTTTCCCTTAATATACTCATATTGCTGTTTTATGTTGCATACATCTGTTTTCATGTGATTTATGGATTTGAGAACCGTGTGAGTATTCCAAGAAATTTATGTATTATTTGAAAACCCGGTTTCTCTTGATATGATATTTCAGTGCGTCCACCATGAGTTTTCTCGGTTCTGAGACTTGTGTTAGAAACCCGATTCGAGGAGCGGTAGGCACCGTCTGCGGGTACATGGTGGACCCGGTATGGTTCCTCAGGGCAAGAGGTGATTTTCGTGGTATAGACGATGAGCCTGGCAGGAGGGCTAGTACCTACCGGTGATAGCATTTGGACTCAGCGGTTATCCGGAGGATACCGACCGGAGTCGTGAGATGATACGAGCCGATTTCGGACTGACGGAGCTCGTGGGCCGATCCGGGCTGACGAAGCCCGAGATATTGATGAGGGCCGATCCGAACTGATGGAGCCCGAGATATGAGGATTTATGTGTCGATGCTGGACACAGGTTTCATGATATTTCGACTGTCGATGTTGGACACTCAGGTTCCATGATTTGATATGTCATTGATGGACACGCGTTCCTTAATATCCTCTTATATTTAAATGCATTGGTTATATTGTTGGATGAGATGCACCTGTATACATGCATTGATTATATTGTTGGACAAGATCTACATGCATACAGGCATTGATTATTATTGACATATATTTAGATACGGTCACCCTAGATATCATAGTATTACATTTATGATATAGTTGACCTAGGAATCGTTGTTTATTTCGATTTCTACTTGATGATGTTTTCTACTCACGAGTTAGCAACTCACCTTTCGTTGTGCCACAGTTCTTGCAGGTTGACCGCATGGATCAGTAGCGGCATCACTGGCACACAGCTATATTCGGGTGATTTGTTTTGGTAGGTAGTACATGTTGGATCGTGCCACTCTTGTATCATTATTCTTATTGTATCTAGTCAACTTCATCAAATCAAAAATTAGTATTTGTATAAGTGAAGACTTACCAAGGCTTGTAGTTGCGAGACTTAGAGCGATGGGTTATATGTTCGCTTGGTGGGTTTAATGTCTTGCTTTTCATTTTTCTTTGTGTTGATCTTCGCCGTTCGGCGTCGTATACATATATATGCTTGTGGTGGTTGTTACCGCCGTTGGGCGTGATTTTCTCCCATTTGGGGATGCTTTCTTTATATTCTATGTTGTACCGTTTCGGGGCTAGTTTTTACAAAGGAGGTGCTGCCGAAATTTTAAAAAAAAGATGTAAGGACTTTTACTTATATTTCCAAATGTTGTATCAATATTTTCATTACTTACTTCTTTTGAAAGGTTTAGATTTCTGGGTTTTGGCTTACTTAAGTTATGTACGCCTGTAGACGTTGCGTGATCTAAGTGCCGGTCACGAGCTAATATTTCGGGCCGTGATAAAGTTGGTATCAGAGCGCTAGGTTTAACCTTAGTTCGAGTTTAGGTTTGACTATGTGGAGTCTGGGCCGTAATCTATTTCGGAACCTAGGTTTGACCTTACGGAACTTAGACTTGAACGGGGGGAGGGGGGTATTAGACCCAAATTTTCATTACATAGGCTGACCCTGATTGATGGAGTAAGTAGCTTGAGTAGAGTGACGTACCGTACGTATGTTCCGTGGCATATTTACGATACGATACTCCATTTAAGTGACCTTAGGATGTACATATCTTCAGACTTGTGATTCTCTTTGTCCCCTTGATTATACATCCATTTGAGATCCTTGATTCTATTTGTTTCCATGATCATACTCTTACTGATTCTGTTCCTCCTTTTGATCATGTATTCATTCTCGATTTGTTGATTCATTTCATCCCTTTGATATATTTTCGTCGATACATGATTGAGGTTCCTGTCACCATGGTTTGAGCGCAGTTTGAGCTGCTGCTATTGCTGCTGTCAGGGTAAGCTCATCATGGACGGGGACTGACCATCATGTTTTCTGGTAACATAGGAACGTATCGATGCAGTGTTGTGTTGTGACCTCTCATTTGAGACGAGTGTGCGGTTTTGTACCGGATGATCGGGCCATTGTTAGAGGCTGCCTGTTGTGAGAGGACTGTTGATGTACAGCCTACCTCAGGGATTGTGATGTCATCTACCATATAGACAGATGAACCAGCTGTCGCTGAGATTGACGAAATGTCGCTTCCAGAGCTTACGAGCTGAGATCGCTGGAGCTTTCAGGAAGTGATGCGATAGGTGATAGCTAGTCTATCTTGAGTTGAGAGACGAAGGTGATTCGTCAGATGTGATGCGCCGACGCGGGCCCAGTTGAGTTGAAGATTTCCAGTATGGAGAATCTTATTCAGATCTAGAGTAGATCGATCCAGAGATGACGTTGTTCGTTGGATGCTCCGATAGGAGATCAGTAAAGTGGACCAGCTTCAGATAGAGGACCTCACCCAGATGTGTTGTGAGTTGATCGAGAATGGACGAGTATTGAGTATTCCTCCGATGATTGGAACGAGTTCCCGAGGACGTGTTCGGCTAGATATCTTCTAGAGAGTGATGAAGATGCCGAGTTTGTGATTTCGAGTCCGTATGAGAGATTTCGGATTGACTGTAGCTAAGAACATTTACAATACGCAGATATCATGACGTGACGTCGAAGTGGGCGATAATAAAGGCGAGTGGAACAAGAGGTTCATGCGAGATGCCGACGAGCTGTTGTTACTCCCAGTTGAGATTAGAGATCTGATATGTATACAGAGGCGTTGGGATACGAGCAGTTTCCGAGGAAATGTTGTGCTCGGAATGCAGATGTCTAGAAAACCAGAAGAGATTTGCAAGAGTACCAGCCTCCGTATAGTTCGGCATAGGCGAGATCGGAAGAGACCTTGAGCAGGTTCTTTCCAGGACACTGCTGCAATAAGATTTGCACTAAGGATTAGTTATGTTACGTGTATTCATAGGGCCAGAGGCCGACGTCAGTGACTTGCTGCTTTACGAGTGATCAAACTAATTGACCAGAGGAGTGCCAGAGCGGAATCGTTCCCGTTAGTGAACCGGACCGGACCGACAAGCCGATGGATTGCGAGGTTGGTAATCCACAGAGAAAATGAGGACCCAGAGACAGAGGACGCCAGATTATGAGCAAGTGGCAAGCGGATGTTCTTGCTCTGCCAGTTTTAGGCGCACCGATATTTTCGACATTGTAAGAAGGGTACCTCAATATCATTTGTTGCGATTTGCGTTTGTGATATAAGTATCACGCTTATATCGCTTGGATTTGAGTTTTGATGACTGAGTTTCATGATATTGATGTCATGCACCATGGCTGCACCTACTGGGTATTTACATTTTGTGCATAGTTATTGCACTTGATATATATATTTTATACACCGTTGTGTTGATTTGTGATTTGTGCATATCTATTGCACTTGATGTCGATTTTGTGCCTTAGCTGCACATATTTATGATTTCCTGGATTTTCCTACAGTTGATTTTATTTGTGCGTGTAGTACACACTCGATTTGATTTCTGCACTCGATATAGCTCACATATGCTTGCAGTGGATTGATATGTGTTTTGTGCACGTAGTTGCACACGTTTATAATTTTTATACACCTTGGTACACTCGGTGTAGTTTTCATACGCATTTGAGTTATTGATGAGTTCCCGTGCATTTGTTGCACCGGATTGGGTATTTCATGCACTGGATGCATTAGATTTGTATTTCGTGCACTGGATGCACTGGATTTGTATTTCGTGCACTGGATGCACCCGATTGGTATTTTATGCATTTTTTGCACTAGATTGTTATTTTATGCATTGATTGCACCGGATTTATACTCCTTGCCTTGGTTGCACCCAATTTATGTCTTGAGCATTTGTGTTACCAGATTTGTGTTTTTGTGCGCGTTTGCACTTGATGTTCGTATTCGTGCATGCTACCGCACCAGATGTTTTACGGACCTGACACGCTTGGGTCGGATTTTTGCGCATATTAGGCGCTGGGTACTGGATTTTGTGAACACCAGGATGCACTTGATAGAGATTTATATTCGTGCATGTTGGATGCACTTGATTGAGAATTAAATTCATGCACGTTGGATGCACTTGGTTTGGATTTTCGTTCGTGCATGTTAGTTGCACTGGATCAAGAATTCCATGCAGTATAGATGCACTTGATATTGTTGTTGTACACATCCGTTGTACTGGACATATGTTATCGTGCACACCCGTTGCACTTAGTTGGTTTTGTGTACATTCGTAGCACTTGTATTTGGCTTTGATTTCCGTGCGCACTAGACGCACGTGATTGTTGGATACGCCTTTGAGGCTGATTTTGCTCTTGAGCATTTTGTTTTCATGATGGGCACTATATTATGTAGTAGCCGAACATGATTGATCTGAGGACAGTATCTGAGTATTTTGCATGCATTAAAAGTTTAACAAGAGGTTTTCAAAAATGAGCTATAGTCTCGCTATTTCCTACGTGTCCGCGAGCGACACAAACGTTTATAAAGGAAAACCTTTTTGGGATATTTCAAAAACGACGGAACATATATTTGTGCAAAACATATATATGTATATTTACTATTTTACAATTGAGTGTCCGTCACTTGTGCTGTGAGTTACGCATCATACGATGACTCAGGAAAGTTTTTTTTGCATGTGTTTTATTCCGTCTTATGAGTTTTTTTCCAAGGATGCGTACTATATACGTATTATAGTATTCGACTAGTGTATATTGGATTTCTGTAGTGGATTTCGAGATTTGTATCTCCATTATAACTCCAGTGATTGCGTTATGCTTGACGGAGTTTGAGTTTTGAGTTTCATACTCGTTTTCAGGCGCACACGATGCGCTGTGGTATTTCTTTATCTTCCGTGATTTCGGAGCCCCGTTGATTTGAGCTGATTATTGAAATGTAAAGTATTGGGGATTTAAATTTTGAATTCGGGGACCAAATTTCTTTAAGGGGGGAAGATTGTAACGTTTTAGAAATCATTTAGGCGAATTTTCCGTTAATCGGTAAATATTCTGGGTTTTCCATAAAAACCAAGATGTGATCATTTTTCAATATAGACTTGAATGCACCTAGTTTAACTAAGAAATTGCTAGTATGCAGTATTTGGTTAGTCGCTTATAATTTTGAGTTCACTTAAATATTTTTCCTTAATTAAAATATTATTACAAGCTTTTAATTATTCATTTGATTAGTGGTAATTACAAATTGGATTGGTTTAATTATACAAAAGTGAACCATGACAACTTAATTACAAGATTAAGCATTTTTGTCTTGTTTTCAAATATCTAAGTGTTCTAGATATTTCTAGGGTTTAAATGAAATTAGAAATGAAAAGGATTAAGAGGTGGCATGATGGGAGGTGCTTTAATTAAGCTTTAATGGTGTTATTAGTCTAGATTTTTCCACACACATCCACAACATTCTCCATTCTTCTTGCTTTGGCCGAGCCCCCCTGGCTGCCCTACCATTTTCCCCACTCCATTTCCACTTCTAAAAGCTTCAAAAATTCATCAAAAATCAAAGAAAAATCCCACAAACTCTAAATTAAATCCCTACCCATTATTCTTTAGCCTTAATCTAACTTGGATCTTCATGAAAGTTAGCATTTTGGAGGCTATTTTGGAAGTGAATTTGCAAGTTTGATAGCAAGTTTGTGAGGTACAAATCCTAACCCTAAAATTTAGTTGTTGTTTAAATACTTTAATTTAGCTTATGGGGTGTTTAAATATGGTGTTAATTAGCAAGTTTTGAAATTCAAGAAAGGGTTTTGATTAATTAGTTATGGTTTATGTGTAGGCTAACATGTTTAGACATGGAGTAATTTCTTTTTTTCTAATTGTCCAAACTAAGCTTGATTTGGAAACTAACTTTTACTAAATCTAATATGGGTGAGATTAAAAAGTTAGTAAGGGTTTTGGTGGCTTAATTAAGCTATTATGTGATGATTGTGGCCCCTAGATTTGTTCAAATATCTAGATTGGTGCTAAAATTGTTAAAAGATGCATACTAGGTTTTCGGTAAAATTAGACGTGAGTTTTATTTGGCGTAATGATGAAAAATATATTGTCTTGTACGATATTTTTTGTGTTGCGAATGAGTATTGGTACGATTGGGTTTTGGGCTTGGCAGTTTTCATGAATAGCGACCCTAGTTAGGGTTTTGGCTATGTTTTCCGGTATTGGGATTCTTGGTTTTGAGATTTGATATTGTATTTGGTCATTGGATGTTTGTACGTCAACGGTGAGGGTTGTTGGGTTATTTTGCATGCGTAGGCTATAGGTTCTAACCCATGAGCGCACCACGTGCCGTATTTGGATTTCGGAACTTGATGTTAATAGCTTTGCGATTTCATATTGATTATAGGTTCATTCGCGTGGATTCCGAGACGACGAAATGCATCAACTACGGCTAAGCGAGGAGTTTAGCTGGTGAGTAGATTTATATCTATGGGGGAAGTCGGATGGATAGCGTATAGCACCCTCGCAAATTTATGAATGGAGACTGATATATATAGAATACAATCGGAGAAACCTATATTAGAAAACTATAGATGTAGTTAAAAAGATAGTTAGAGGTGATAGGAATGATTGAATATATATAGAGAGAGATAAGATGAAAGCTATAGGGATATAACTCTTGGACATGATGTGATGGAAATGATGTCTCGAATTGGTATATAAGGATATGAAAAGTGAATGTCAATCACAATATATAGATATGTAGTTACACGGGATTAAGTATGAGATTTAGAGTAGCGTGACATGAGATTCATAAGATAGAATGTATATGCGAAATGACCTGATGTGAGAGATTGATGCGATGAAAAGTGTATACGATGATATATGATCACATGGTTGATATATCGTTGTATGGATGCGAGTCGATAGAAATGGTTGGTACCTTGCCGGTCCCCTGATACGAGATCGACACGGATGTGACCTGATATATATATATATATATATATATATATATATATATATATATGGATAATGTTGTGCATAATGAGTGATATGCCGTACGAGACTTAGATCCGTACCCCGTTGTTGTATAGGTTGATAGAATCCCTATTTGTTTAATGCCGCCGTACGATGGACTACTATACGCGATGAGTTTTACCTATTGTTGATCTATACCCTTGATTAGAGGATGTCGTACGATAGATTATGCCGTACGTAGTGTTGTGAGGCAGGATGCCGATTGATAGATTCACTGACTCGGATATATTGTAGATACATATACCTGATAGCATTTCGCGTACGATGTACCTCATGCTACGTTTATAATATTCTCATTACATTATATATGTACCTATGCTAGTACACCTACACCATTATCGATGATGCGTATGTTACACTTATACAGATTGCCGGCTCACACACTTTCATCATCGATAATTGCTATGTCACTCACACAATAGAATTGCTACATCATGCAATGATATACTTTCTATGCTCACATAATTATGCTATGTTGCATGTCATACCCTGCTATAGCTGCATATACACCTATGTGGTTTTGTATCATTATTGACATTTAGACGTTGATTCTTGTGCTATTGCGCATATGAAATGCATCATGCTTACATACTGACATGTATATACACACATCTTGCTAGAGCTACATGTACGCCTTTATATGATGTTGTATTTGATTTTGGAGGAATTGGGAACCACATGATATATTTTAAAACTGGATTCATTTAAAAGAGCGGTTTTCCCTTATTATGCTCATATTGCTGTTTTATGTTGCATACATCAGTTTTCATGTGATTTATGTATTTGAGAACCGTGGGGGTATTTCAAGAAATTTATGTATTGTTTGAAAACCTGGTTTCTCTTGATATGATATTTCAGTGCATCCCCCATGAGTTTTCTCGGTTCTGAGACTTGTGTTAGAAACCCGATTCGAGGAGCAGTAGGCACGGTCTGTGGGTACATGGTGGACCCGGTATGGTTCCCCGAGGCAAAAGGTGATTTTCATTGTATAGACGATGATCCTGGCTGGAGGGCTAGTACATACCCGTGATAGCATTTGGACTCGGCGGTTATCCGAAGGATACCGACCGGAGTCGTGAGATGATACGGGCCGATTCTGGACTGACGGAGCTCATGGGACGATCCGGACTGACGGAGCCCGAGATATTGATGAGGGCCGATCCAGATCGACGGAGCCCGAGATTTGAGGATTTACTTGTCGATGTTGGACACGGGTTTCATGATATTTCAAGTGTCGATGTTGGACACTCAGGGTCCATGATTTGATGTGTCATTGATGGACACACGTTCCTTGATATCCTCTTATATTTACATGCATTGGTTATATTGTTGGATGAGCTCCACCTGTATACATGCATTGATTATATTGTTGGATGAGATCCACATGCATACATGCATTGATTATTATTGGCATATATGTAGATACGGTCACCCTAGATATCATAGTGTTACCTTTATGATATAGTTGACCTAGGAATCATTATTTATTTCGATTTCTACCTGATGATGTTTTCACTCACGAGTTGGCAACTCACCCCCGTTGTGCCACAGTTCTTGCAGGTTGACCGCATGGATCAGTAGCGGCATCGCTGGCACACAGCTGTATTCGGGTGATTTACTTTGCTGGGTGGTACATGTTGGATCGTGCCACTCTTGTATCATTATTCTTATTGTATCTAGTCAAATCCATCAAATCAAAAATTAGTATTTGTATAAGTGAAGACTTAGTAAGACTTGTAGTTGCGAGACTTAGAGCGATGGGTTATATATTCGCTTGGTGGGTTTGATGTCTTGGCTTCATTTTCCTTTGTGTTGATCTTCGACGTTGGGCATCGTATACATATATATGCTTGTGGTGGTTGTTTCCGCCGTTGGGCATGATTTGCTCCCTTTTGGGGATGCTTTCTTTATATCCTACGTTGTACCATTTCGGGGCTATTTTTTACAAAGGAGGTGCTACCGAAATTTCAAAATAAAAAAGATTTAAGGACTTTTACTTAAGGTTTCCAAATATTGTATCAATGTTTTCATTACTTTCTTCTTTTAAAAGGTTTAGATTTCTGTGTTTCGGCTTACTTAAGTTACGTTACGCTTGTAGACGTTGCATGATCTAAGTGCCGGTCACGAGCTAATATTTCGGGTCGTGACATCAATGAATCATCATTATAGAAAAACCGCTGTCCATCAACGACACCCCAAATCCCAATACCTCAGGCGTCGTCACTCTGATCGGCCCTCATATCTTGTAAATCTCAGGGAACTTGAGTGTCCAACATCGGCACTCGAAAACATCATGAAATACTCGTGTCTAACATCGACACGAAAATCCACATATATCGGGCTCCGTCAGTCCGGATCGGCCCACGGGCTCCGTCAGTCGGATCGGCCCTCGGGCTCCGTCAGTCCGGATCGGCATACGGGCTCCGTCAGTCGGATCGGCCCTCGGGCTCCGTCAATCCGGATCGGCCTATATCCATCTCTCGACTCTGGTCGGTATCCTTCGGATAACCGCCAGGTCCAACCAATCACCGGTAGGTAGTAGTTCCTCTGCCAGGCTCATCGTCTACTGCACAACATCCCTTTCTTGCCCCGGGTTACCATATCGGGTCCACCATGAACCCGCAAACGGATCATCCAGCTCCTCGAATCGGGTTTCTATCACACGTCTCAGAACCGACAAAACGCATGGTGGACGCACTGAAATATCATATCAAGAGAAACCGGGTTTTCAAAACAATGCATACTTTCTTGAAATAATACCACGGTTCTCAAATCCATAAATCACATGAAATCCATATCTCAATGCGTAAATCCATGAAATATGATATATGCAAAATAAAACAGTAATATGAGCATATCAAGGGAAAACCGCTCTTTTAAATGAATCCAGTTTTTAAATATATCATGCGGTTCCCAATTTCTCCAAAATCAAATCCATCATACAAAGATGTACATGTAGCTATAGCAAGTATGGGTGTATACATGTAAGTATGTATGCACGATGTATCTCATATGCGCAATAGAACAATAATCTATGTGTCAATATAAATAACAATACAATACTGCATATGGGTATAGGTGGTGCGTGTTATGGCAATTACCGACTGTGTGGGTGAAGCATACAATTTATTGCTTGTGCAACATGAACCGTTAGTAATGGTGCAGTGTCCACTAGGTACTAAGTCAAGGCACAACAAGTAATGGTATGCAATGATGCTCATGCGCAATCAACATATATGAATAAAATCATGCGGCTATAATATTATATCTAGCCCTAACGAATAACGCCATACGGGCGATTTCCCCGTAGATGTTAAATCTACTCACCGGTGATCTCGAGCTAAGTAAATCCGACCACCTGCTTCCCTTTCTTCGCAGCGTCCGAAGTTCCTGCCTGCGATCCTATTAACACAAAACACAAAAACACATAGATTTAGCAAACTACGCAATAATAACGAACATAACGCCAATTTAATGAATTGGTTCCCTTAGGCTATAAAAGGGTTCTCTTAGTGGCTAATGTGTGTGTCGACATCACCAAAACAAACCCACGACAGCAAGCCACCCGAAACACCAAAACTACGTCGGACCAATCGTAACGCGCGTCGTCGAAACACTAAAAACTAACTAATCGATCCCAGATTTTACATACTGTCACAAGCTAAAAATCTAGCAATACAAAACACCCTAAAACAACAGCAGACAGCTACCCTAAAAATCACAACCCCCCAGTCACCCACAAGGCTGAGCTCGCCGGAAAAAGCCCCAATGTCGCCGGTCGAACAGTGTCAGGTAGGGTTCGTGTTTCAGGTGTACACTCAGTATCTCTAGTATAACACTACTACAGTGCTAGTTTTCACAGTAAACACTCGGGGTCATAGCAGATTACAGACACCCTAAAACGACACTAAAAATACGATATGGGCTCAAAACTACATTTTTAGGGTTCTAATTAACAACTACTAAGCCACACAACACATAAACTCCTAATTAACAGTTTAGAGTCATTAACCTATCCACACTTGCTCAAAACCCTAGCTTTCCATGCTCCAAGTGATCTCCATAGGCTATAGATCAAGTTTAATGAAAGGTTTTTAGTGAGTTTTGTGAAGATTAGTGAGGATTTAGGCTTTGGTTTGTGAGGGTTTCAGTTGAGGGATGAGGGTGATGAAAATGAGGAGGAGAAAATGATAAGTGAATAAGAGAGTATGAGTGAGAGTGAGGGGGTGTATGAGTGAGGGTGAGGGGTGGAGAAATGAGGGTGTGAGTTTAGTGTAGAGCCATGCCTCCCTCTTCCCTCTCCTCATTTAATGCATGGCATGCTTGCCCATGTCTCATGATGCCCTCTCCCTCTCTCTCTTCCTCAAGTCAACAATTCAAACCTTTTTATTTTAAAATCAACTAATTTAATTAATTACTTAAAGCAAAATGGCATGACATTAGGTTAGGGTGCCATGGCTACTTAAGCATGGTTAACCCTAGGTTAACATGCACATGTGTGTGCAAGCCTAAAATAAATATTAATAAAATATTAATTAATTTTTATAAAATATTTGAAAATTATTTTGGTAAACTTTTTACTAAAAATCCCCATTATCGCTTAATTAACACTAATCGCATTCTAAGGTGTTACACTTGGGGATGCCTTTATTCATTGTTATGGGTTTCATGCGTTGTACCCGTTTGGGGGCCAGTATTTACAAAGAAGACTCTGCCAAAATTTTCGGGAAAATATGATATTTCTTTTAAATGTTTAATGACACTTATTTTGTTAAAACCACTTGCTTTAAAACAAGTTTTCCTTCACTCTTTTCATTAAAAATGGTTTAAATTTCTGGGCGTAGGCTTACTTAGATTACGTATGCCTTGAGACGTTTCGTAATTTAAGTGCCAGTCATGTTCCGTACATTCGGGTCGTGACAAAGTTGGTATCAGAGCGGTAGGTTTAACCTTGGTTCGAGTCTAGGTTTGACTATGTGGAGTCTAGGGCGTGTGTGTGTGTGTGTATGTGTGTGTGTGTATTCGGAACCTAGGTTTGACCTTACGGAACTTAGACTTGGTCGAGGGGGTATTAGACCCGAACTTTCGTCGCGTAGGTTGACCTTGGTTGATGGACTAGGTGACTTAAGTAGAGTGACGTACTGTGTGTTTGTTCTGCGGCATACTTACGATACGCTACTCCGCTTAAGAAGCCTTATGATGTACATTTCTTTGCATCGTACTCTATTCGTTCCTTTGATCTATCTTCATCGATTTCAGATGGTGGTTTCTGTTACCATGGTTGCACAGGTAGAGAGAGCTGCGGCTAGAGTTGCGGTCAGTATGAGCTCGTCTTGGATGAGGACTGACCAGGGCGTAATTCCGGTGGCACACGATTGTATAGATGTGTCGTTTTATTGTGTTTTTCGTGACAGGAGCGTTTTGATGGATTGTTTTTACTAAGATTTCTCGAACGTTCAGACCAGCACCAGAGGATTGGGCTACTGCTAGAGGCCGGCTAGAATGTGATGACCGTTATGTTAGATATGTATGCCCTAGAGGCCTGTATTGTATAGGATGCTAGGCATGTATATGTACAGAAACAATCTTTGCTCGAAATGATAGTATGCTATCTGGTTTATCTTCATCTTAACATGTGATGTGTTGTAATTCATATCTTTATATACATGTTGATGAAGACCTTAGGATTATGCTTGACTACCGGGATTATGATGTAGATCATACTAGTGGGGCTTGGGCAGTCTATAAGCATAACCTTTAATTGTTCCTAGTCGAGGGTATATTGAGACAGGGCATCGATATTACCAGTGTAGACTAGTGTGTACATTTCTTGACCCGAGGGGCGATTTTTGATCCCACAACCATTGGTGTTTGACATCAAAGATTGTACACAGGTGCTCATTAGAGAATGGGTATACCGAACAGGACTCGCCGAGAACTCCTAGATGGTATATATACGTATTGTCAGATAGCAGTTCTCTTGTGACACTTGTACATGTTAGTCTGTAGACCCGAGATCGTCATGTTAGTTATGTATATGCTCTAGAGGCCATTGTTGTACATATGATGTATATTATAATGGATGCTTGGATATATATAGAGAGGACTTTCTTGCTCGTCATGATAGTATGCTATTTGGTTTCACTTTATCTTAACATGTTGACTTGTATATGTTTACTGTCTTACTCTCACATGTTGATAAAGCCCTTAGGATCTGTACTCGACTACTGGGACTATGATGAGATCATACTAGTGGGGCCACAGTAGACGATGAGTACATCCTATAACTGTTCCTAGTCGAGGGTGTGTCGAGACAGGGCATTGATACACAAGAGTAGACTAGCGTATACGCATCTTGACCCATATGATGGGCGATGGATGATCCCATATCCATCGGTGTTTGACATCAAGGATGGTGTACGGGTGCTCAGTGGAGACTGGGTACACCGGAAGGACTCGCCGAGAACTCCCAGATGGTGATTACCATACGTCAGATGGCAGTTCTCCGGTGACACTGATACAGGGTAGTCTGTAGACCCGAGATCGTCATAGAGTCTTGTGTGATTCCCACTGTGCTTTGATTTCTACCTTACCACGTCCAAGAGGGCGTGAAAAACGGTGGCTTTTGGGTGCAGTCCTGAATCACATGGAGGCAATGAGCGATAGGAGGGGATTCGTCTCTCCCGGTATAGGGAGTTGATGTTGTGCTGTGTTCGATTGGCTATAACTGGAAGTCCCTGGCCAGGGCTGATATAGAGATTTACTGGTAAGTGTTACCAGTAGTTTCTTGACCCATTATGAGCCTCACATCGACACGACTTATAGGTTACTGGGGTCTGACGTATACCACCCTTAGACTTGATATGTGACATATCAGACGAAGAGACCGGACTATACGGGAGTGTTACTGATTGGATTCACAGGAGAATGTACAGGCTAGCTTGTTGATCTTCTGATCGCTCAATACCTGGGTGGTTGTTACGTTTAGCTGACCGCTTGCAGCTTGTGGGTGTTTGATATGATCGTCACCTGCTTCCGGCGTATTGACGATTCTTTAGAGTCCTACACAGAGGTTTCTTGACTCAGGAAAACTAGAGTAGGGGCACATATGTGATATGTGCACGACCAAGGATAATACGATATGAGATACCGTATTATATTCTCGCGATATTTAGATATGAGCCGGGTCATCGGATCAAGTGTTGATTCGATGAATCGGTACATGATATATTAGTCGGTTATATTCGATATAGCCGGATTGTCGGATCAAGTGTTGATTCGATAATTTAATGTATAATAATATATATGATATATTGCATTACATTATCTAATATTGGCTCGCTTTATTATTTCATTTTCTCACCGGATAATACATTGATATATATGCGATATATGTTAATTGTATTATTTTCTTTTGTTACAAATATATAATATATATATGATATATATTATTGTAACATGATATGATTACTAATGCAACATGTTTAGTGGAGATTAAACAAGGTCAGGGTTTAAATTGGGTTAGTTCTTTCATGAACCTTCTAGAAGGTTTTCTTTTGTCTTGAGCTTAGATATTATGGTTGATATTTTCTAGTGACTCATTGTTTAACTTAGCCCAAACCCTAGCCCTAGTTAATTCTCTACATGAGTTATCCTTGTCATCCTTGACCATGGTTGCATTATTAATCATATATCATTTCATTATTCATCACAAAAGGATTAATGCATTATTTCTTCTTCTTCTTCAACCTAGAGCTTTGAGAAAGCTTACTAGGTTTTCATTTTGTGATGTTTAAGTGTGAGAATTTGATATAAAAAGAAAGCATAAATACTACTCCATCATCCTCATCTAATATAGCCAATTAGATTAGGGTGTTCACCTCCTTAGAGAGAGAGAGCTTGAGTTATAGAAACTTCGACGTAGATCATCGGAGAAAAGGAACACTACAAACTAGCATGGATCGTTCGAGTTGTGGAGCCTCTCTTGAGTCCGGGAGATCGTGGATCGCGGCGAAGGGACTTCTACTCAGAGCTTATGAAGCGAAGGAGTGGACTACAAAGGTTGTAATCCCCCACACTTAGTTGTAAAGATGTTTACTTGCATGTTAAACCCTAATAATCTAGCAAAAATCCCAGCTTTGGGTTGTTTGGCACGTCTAAATTTTAAATTGGGCATGGTTGATGCCTTATAGACCTTCATAAGAGTGCCTAGGAACCCTACACATCATAGTGTCTTGTGTGATTCCCACTGTGCTTTGATTTTCTCCCTACCACGGCTCTACTAAGTCATGCAAACAGGTGAATTTTGGGTACAGTCCTGAATCGCATGGAGGCAGTAAGCGATAGGAGGGGTTTCGTCTCTCCCGGTATAGGGAGTTGATGTCGCGCTATACTTGATCCTCCATAACAGCAAATCCCTGGCCAGGGTTCTCGAGATTTACTGATAAGTGTTATCAGTAGTTTCTCGAACCGTTATGGGCCGTAAATCAGCATGACTTATAAAGTTACTGGGGTCTGACTTTTACCACCCCTAGACTTCATATGCGACATATCAGACGAAGAGACCGGACTGTACGGTAAGTGTTGCTTACAGGCTTGTTAGGGTTGGGATGAGTTCGCTCGTCGGCCACCTCTTTTTCGTCATGTACCTGGGTAGCCGTTACGCACAGCTAGTGCCACTGACGTGCTTGTGGTTAAACCCACTGCCAGCATACTGTCTAGTCTTTAGAGTCCCACATAGAGAGTTCCCTGGTTCAGACGAAAGATGTAGAGGCCGTAAGTTGTTACAGCAGGGTTTCGATCATGTTCGTATAATTGTTACAGGAATAATGATCGGAAGGATAATACTGGTAGGCTTTGGTTTAAACCGGATACCTGTATTATATTATTGGATTGATTGTATTCTTATTTTTCGGAATTCGAATACGAGTATACTTATACGGTATACGGTGGAGGGGTATTCTTGTAATTGTTATATGAATACCTTCTAGAAGGAGACACCTCATTATTAAATATTTAATTTGTGAAAATAAATAAATGAGGTGGAATTTAGGAAAGTCTAAGCATGGATGAAGGAATGGGTTCTTTCATATTTTATTCATTTGGAGTTACTATTGAAGCATGGTGCAATTTTTTATTACATGCTTCAATTATTTCATTTTGAGCCATATGATATTTTTCCATGCTTGAACTTTTCATTATCACTGTGACATTCTCTCTCTTCATTCTCTCTCTTCATTCTCTCCTTCTTCCTCCTCTTTGCTTTAACCTCACATGAGTTGTGAATCAAAAGTTTAGAGCAAAAATCATAATCCAATACTTAATCTCTACATCATTTTAGCGATCACTTCTAGCAAACTTGATCTCTAAGTTGAACTCTTGTGAAGAGTTTGTAGCTTGTTCGATAGCTCTCGGGTGGATCGTCTTGGATCTTAAGGTGGCCGGAGATCGAGCTCATTGCAACCACAAGGAGCCTAGGAGTCACATTCAAGTGAAGACCCGAAGGATCGGTTCCATTCGGTATAAATATTATCATAGTAGATTAGATCTCTTGATGGTTTTTGCTAGTTAGGGTTTAAGCACTAATCTTGGGTTATGTGGGTGTTGCATGTAAGAAAAATTATTGTTTACCACTTCCGCCTCCTCACAAGTGTTGTGAGGGTGTGCAACATCCACTAACATGGTATCAGAGCCTATCTTAAACCTTAAATAGCTTGTAGTAACGTTAGAATTCCGCCGTTTTTCGTCGTGCAAAAACTGCCGAAAAACTGTTTTAAAAATTGAACTTTTGAGTTGTTTGTACACCCCGTGGGCTCACGGTTTGAATCGAGAAGCCGCGCGGTAGAGCGCGCGCACCCGAGGGACATCTCGGGGGGGACCAGAGGCCGGACCCATACCCCAAGACTACCTCAAGGTGGCCTTGGGGGTGGGTGACCCGAGAGCACCCCAACAGGGTGCTCTTAGGGGTGGGTGACCCGAGAGCACCCCAACAGGGTGCTCTCGGGTCTGCACACCTTTTGGGGCCACCTCGAGATGGCCCCCGGGGGTAGGTACCCTCCCGAGGCCCCCCATTCAACAGTATATTTGGTGTTCTTTGCCTCCGCGAAGTTCGGACGGGTTTCGAGTTCGTTTCAACTCCCGGATTGGCTCAAAAGATTGGTTTTTGAAAACTTGCTCACTGTTTTTTTTCAAGTGTTGGAAAATGATGTAATTTGCAAATCTCGTGCGGAATTCTAATGTTGCGAATTCTTTAATTGCTTTGTGTATGTGTGTTTTGGAAATGTCTACTAATTGCTATAAGTTGATTAGTCGGGGTTGCACACATCGGTATTGATATCATGAGATGGTATGTGTATATGAATATGTTGGATCGTCGTGATGAATGGCCAGGGGGGATATGAGAAGAGCATTTTTCTTTTCTTTCATTCATGTAATTTGTAAAAATCAATGTAATATTATTTTTCGGGGCACATCCGGGTTAAGATTGTATCTACCGTTGTATATTTTCTTTTTACTGTTTTTGCTCTTAGGATAGACCCAAGGTGGGGTGCAAAAACTACCGGGTTCTCGAAGTGCCGAGTGGCCTACTCACTTTGTTGAGGGAGGTTGCTTCACTTCGGGAATTTGGAAGGTAGTTTGCCTCACTCGTAGGGGTCTAGGGTGGGGTTTGGCTATTCATCACGACCGTGGAAACTGTCTTACATTAAAGGCTTAAATGAAATACGGAATTCCTAGTATATCCAATGTATTTATTTGTGATCTGGAATGTTTATAAATGCGTACGACGAATGGCTTTTTATATATGAGATATATAATAAACGTAGCTTATGTTTTGCACCCGCGCTAGTCCAGCCCCCGCTCTACCGTTAGTTAAGTAACCTAACGGGGCCCCATGGCGAATGCGGATAGCATAAGCGTACGTTCTATTTTTGTTTCTTTTCTGTGATGTTTAGGAAACGTAAATGATGGGACAACATTAATGTGATTAATGTTAAGTAAAAGAAACCTAAAGATGTTGTAGAATCAAACTTTTTAAAATGGGTAGCTCTAGTTTTTGCTTTGCATAGTGGCATTCCTTGATGAATATCCAGCACCACATTCGATGAGGAAAGGTGCGAGATCCCTTCACCGGGAGTGACCCCTTTAGCGAAACTAGCAAATGTTACAAAACACTCGATTGTTTTTATAGTTTATCTAACTTTTGCTTTGCATCATGGTATTCATGAATATCCAGCACCTCATTCGATGAGGAAAGAGCCGAGATCCCTTCACCGGGAGTGACTTCTTTAGCAAAATTAGAAAGATACTACAAAACCATTCGACTTTTAAAACTAGAGCTTAAACCACTCCTTTCACTAGATTCTAAAATGATATCAAGTTCAAAACGTTAAGGGTTTTCATAAAAACCATCCGTTGCCCTTCGCCATTTTAGGAAGCAGAGTACTTAGTATTCATGCCACGTTTGTTGACTATAATTAAGCCGTGGTGTACGGTAGCTAAGTGATGTTTTCCTACAAAGCATTTGATGCGATCTATTAGGACATTCGTATGACTTTGTTGACCATAGTTAAGGGTCATGCGGGTGGGTCTAAATCAATCACGAAATGGCGGGTAGAACTTGACTAGTGCTTGTGATTTGTTGACCATACTTAAGGTCATAAGACACTAGGGGTAAAAACCATATCGGGAATTTTAAGAGTTGAAATTTGCAATGAGATTGCATACCTTCTATTTGATAGTTGGATCCCGATCCCACTGTGAGTAAAAGTTACTCCTGGGAGAGTTTTGCACTTTACAATTAACTAATCCAGTAGGTGTCTAAAAAGGTGTCAACGGGGTTACGCCTCTAGGAAAACGAGGTTTATTTTAATTAGGTCCGTGCGAAAACACGGGGAACCTCCCTCGGAGTACCGACACTAGCCTGACAGACCAGTTAACGAACTTGCAGATTGCAATTAATCCTGGATAATTTTCTTTTTAAAGTTTGAAGGAAAATTTGATAAAAAGTAGTGGGAGACATCGATTAGATAAGATTAATAACCAATCTAATTATCTAAGAGCAATCGCTGAGTGTCTTCTTTTCTCTCTCCTAATGGCAGATACCTATGACGGGACTTAAGCTTTTATTAAACAAGAATAAACTCACGGGACCGAATTACAAAGATTGGCTAAGGAACGTAAATATTGCCCTGACCTATGATAAGGCCGGATACGTCCTGACCACTCCAGCCACTCCTAGCCCAGGCCCTCATTCTTCAGTTACGGATAAAGAAATCCGCAAGACATGGGATATAGACTGTACAACAGCCAAGTGCTTCGCGCTTGCTTCTATGAACAATGAACATCAGAAGTAGCATGAGAAGATGGATGTACAATCCATCTTTCTCCATACAAAGGATTTGTATGGAGAGCAATCTCGTACTCTCCGATACGAGGCATCTCGAAAGTTGTTTCAGATGCGGATGGCTGCTGGTACGTCTATAGGTGACCATGTATTGAAGATGATTGGACTTATCGAAGAACTTGAGGACCTAGGTTGGAACATTGAGAACGAACATTATATTGATATTGTTCTACAGTCCTTTCCCCTGCCTTTGCTTAGTTCATTATAAACTTCAACATGCACAACATGGAAAAGTCCTTACCTAAACTCCTCAATATGTTGAGGAGTGCAGAGAGCACGTTAAAGGTAGCAAAAAACCCTGCTCTAATTGCTGGGCCATCTTTCTCCTCCGTTCTGAAAGCCAAGGACAAGGGAAAGAGGAAAAAGAATCCCATCAAGCCGAGAGGCGGAGTGAAAAAGGCACCGGGAAAGGACAAGATAGGAGCTGCTACGACAGGATTAGGGGAATGCTTCCACTGCCAGCAGACTGGGCACTGGAAGAGAAACTGGGTTGGATACTTGGTCGGCCTCAAGAAGAAGAAGCATGGTGATGCTTCCACTTCAGGTGTGTTTGTAACAGAAAACTATTTTTCAATTAACTCTGCTTCCTGGGTATTAGATATCGGGTCAGGATCTCACATCTGCAATTGTGTGCAGGGGCTGAGAAATAGCAGGTTTTTGAAGAAAGGTGATCACACACTCCGGGTTGGGAATGGTTCCTCGGTACATGCTACAGCAGTGGGAGAGTATCACGTTGGTTTGCCGTCGGGTTGTATATTGGTTTTGAACCCATGTTATTTTGTACCTTCGATGTTATGTAATATTATATCTGTATCGTTGTTGGACAATGCTGGATATAATTTTGTATTACAATCTAGTGTTATGAACATTAACCTTAATCAAGAGTTGATTGGGTCTAGTACATTAAATAACGGGATATACGTCCTAAACCAGCACACAGTTTTCTATATACAACACACAAACAAAAGAAAGGTTTCAGACATAAATGAAGCTTTCATTTGTCATTGTAGACTTGGTCATATTAACGAAACAAGACTAACCAAGCTATATAAAGATGGATATTTAAACCCGTTTGAATATAAATCTTATGCGACCTGTCAGTCTTGTATCAACGGTAAAATGAGCAAAACTCCATTTACTGGACACGGAGAGAGAGCTACTGAACTCTTAGGCCTCATACATAGTGATGTATGTGGACAAATGTCTACACATGCGAGAGGTGGTTTTTCGTACTTCATAACTTTCACTGATGATTTCTCGAGATTCGGGCACGTGTTCTTGTTGAAACATAAGTCCGAAGCCTTCGAAAAATTCAAGGAGTATAAATCTGAAGTAGAAAAACAAACAAGCTTGAGTATCAAGAAACTTCGATAAGATCGAGGAGGTGAGTATCTAAGCTCAGAGTTTCTATATTTCCTAAAAGAGAATGAGATTCTCTTTTAGCTCACTCCTCCGTACACACCACAGCACAATGGTGTGTCAGAACGCAGAAATCATACCCTATTAGATATGGTACGATCTATGATGAGTGATGCTGAGTTACCAATATCATTCTGGGGGCACGCATTGGAGACTGCGATTTATCTACTGAATAGGGTTCCGACCAAAACCGTGTCTACCACTCCATATGAGATATGGTATGGGAAGAGGCTATCTCTTAAAAGAGTTAGGATATGGGGTTGTCCGATTTTTGTGAAAAAACAGAATCCGGACAAACTCGAGACACGATTGGTTTTATGTAAATTTGTGGGATATCCAAAACACTCGTATGGATATCTTACCATAAGGAGGAACAAAGGGTGTTTGTTTCTCAGTATGCCACATTTTTAGAAAATGATTTTTTTTACAAATGATACTATTGGCAATGCAGTAGAACTGGAAGAAATTCCATATACACAAACAATTATCGATGATTTGGTTGAAACTGAGGTTTCAGTAGAACCTGACGAACCTCAGCAACTCCGTAGATCTAGCAAGACTTCTCGCCCACCTGATAGATACTACGGTTTTCTAATTGATGGTGATAGAGAAGATTGCATCATGGATGATGATGATCCTACTAGTTTTCGGCAAGCTATCACGAGTGGTGACTCAGTGAAGTGGCTGGATGCCATGAGATCCGAAATGGAATCCATGCACACCAACAAAGTATGGACTTTGGAGGTTGCACCATCTGGAGTAAAACCCATAGGGTGCAAATGGATCTTTAAGAGAAAGATCGGTGTGGATGGTCAGGTGGAGACCTATAAAGATAGACTGGTAGCAAAAAGATTTCGTCAAAGACCAGGCTTAGACTATGATGAAACCTTTTCACCAGTCCCAATGCTCAAATCCATTCGGATCCTGCTTGCTATAGACGCTCACTTTGATTATGAGATCTGGCAAATGGATGTTAAAACGGCATTTCTAAATGGTGATTTAGAAGAATACGTTTTTATGGATCAGCCAGAAGGCTTCATTGATAGTGGGAGCAGCAGAAAAGCATGCAGGTTGCTTAAATCCATCTATGGATTAAAGCAGGCATCACGGAGTTGGAACATATACTTTCATGATACAATCGAAGAGTTTGGTTTTATCAAAAATGTAGATGAACCATGTACTTATAAAAAGATTGTAGAGAGTACTGTTACATTCCTCGTATTCTACGTGGATGACATTCTCTTGATAGGAAATGATGATCCTATGCTACAATCGGTCAAATTATTCTTATCACAGGGTTTGTATTTACCTTAAAAGCAGGGGCGGTATGTTGGAAGAGTTCCAAGAAAGATACCGTCGCAGACTCCATGATGGAAGCTGAGTATATTGCTGCTAATGATGCCGCAAAAGAGGCAGTCTGGATGAGGAAGTTCATTTCTGAACTTCAGGTGGTTCCAACCATTGCTAATCCAATACCTTTGTATTGTGATAACAATGGAGCCATGGCTTTGGCAAAGGAGCCGAGGTCCCATCAGAAATCCGGACATATCTTGAGGCGGTATCACTTCATCCTGGAGATAGTGGATCGCCAGGACATCGAGGTAAGGAGAGTAGACACGAAAGACAACAAAGCAGATCCATTCACCAAGGCCATCCCTTAAGTCCAGTTTGAGAAACAGTTCGAGCTGTTGGGCATATGGTACGCCGGCAACTGGTTCTAGTGTAGAAAGTGGGTACTTATTGCACCGACTACAGGCCTTAGTGCAAGTGGGAGATTGTTAGATATGTATGCCCTAGAGGCCTGTATTGTATAGGATGTGTTAGTTGTATGTATGCCCTAGAGGCCAGTATTGTACAGATGATGTATATTATATTGGATGCTTGGACATATATAGAGATAACTTTCTTGCTCGACATGATAGTATGCTATCTGGTTGCTCTTTATCTTAACATGTACACTAGTCTCTTTATACTGTCTTATAGTTACATGTTGGTAAAGCCCTTAGGATTTGTACTTGACTACCTGGACTATGATGCAGATCATACTAGTGGGGACATGGTAGTCCATAAGTACATCCTTCAAGGTCCCTAGTCGTGGGTGTATCGAGACGGGGCATCGATATACCAGAGTAGACTAGCGTATACGCTTCTCGACCCATGAGATGGGCGATGGATGTCCCATATCCATTGGTGTTTGACATCAGAGATGGTATACGGGTGCTCAGTGGAGACTGGGTACACTGGACAGACTCGCCGAGAACTCCCAGATGGTATTATACCTCACGTCAGATGGCAGTTCTCAGGTGACACTTGTACAGGTTAGTCTGTAGACCCGAGATCGTCATAGAGTCTTGTGTGATTCCCACTGTGCTTTGATCTCCACCTTACCACGTCCATGAGGGCGTGCAAAACGGTGGTCTTTGGGCACAGTCCCGAGTCACATGGAGGCAATGAGCGATAGGAGGGGTTTCGTCTCTCCCGGTATTGGGGGTTGATGTTGCGCAGTGCTCGATTAGCCGTAGCAGGGAAGTCCTTGGCCAGGGCTGATCAGAGATTTGCTGGTAAGTGTTACCAGTAGTTTCTCGACCCGTTATGAGCCTCACATCGGCACGACTTATCGGGTTATTGGGGTCTGACGTTTACCACCCCTAGACTTGATATGCGACATATCAGACGAAGAGACCGGACTGTATGGTAAGTGTTACTGGTCGGATTCGCAGGAGTGTGAGCGGGCTAGCTCGTCGATCTTCTGATCGCTCAATACCCGGATGGCCGTTACGTTTAGCAGACCGCTTGCGGCTTGTGGATGCTTGATATGATCATCATCTGCTACCGGCGTATTGACGAGTCTTTAGAGTCCTACACAGAGGTTTCCTGGTTCAAGCGAAACGAAATAGGAGCGTATATGAGATATGTGCGGGACCGAGAATAATGCGTGTATGTGATACCGTATTTCATTCTCGCGATAAATGTTTCGATTGGTTATATTCGATATGACCTAGTTATCGAATCATTGATTCGATAAATCGATACATTAGATACTAGTCGGTTGTATGCGATATAACCGGATCGTTAAATCAAGTGTTGATTTAATGATTTAATGTATAATTATATATTTGATATATTACTTTGCATTAACTAGTATTGGTTCACTTTAAATGGATTTTCTCACTTGATGTGCAAAAGGTATATGTGATATACTTTTGTGCACATTTTTTGTATCATGTTTGATGATACTTGATAATGTGGTTAAGTGTAAAGGGTTGAACCATGGTTAAGTGATGATTAGGGTTTTTGTTTTTCATTTATTTATTTGTTTATTTATTTGGAAAGGATTAAGTTAAGAATGGTGGCTTATTTTGGAGCTATGTTGAAGCTTCTTGAAGCTTTGACAAAGTCCACCATCCTTATCTCATCCTTAACCCTAACCACTCCAACTAACCTTGGTTTAATCTCTACACTTGACCATGGTCAAGATATGATAAGTATTCATATTAGTTTCATTTTTAAAATAGAAGACTTATCATTCTTTCTTCATCATCTTCTTCTTCTTGAAAGAGAAAGCTTGATGCCATCAATGGCAACTTGATTTCTAAAGTGAGAAATCCAATTCTAAAGTGAACCCACCTCCTATTTCTTCACCCTCTACCTCTTGCCAAGTTGTTTTGGGTGTTTTCTTCACAAGTTTCACAACTTTGTGAAGTCGGAGCTTGAACTAGTGCAACCTCGACGTAGATCGTCTTTGACACGAAGCCGACGACCTAGCTCCCCCGTTTCTCCGATGAAGCCGACGATTGGGTTCGGGATTCATGAAGGACAGCGAGAGGGCACCCATGTGGAGCTAAGGAAGTGGAAATCCGGATCTACAAAGGTTGTAGCTCTCTTCCTTTAGTTAAGTAGTTAACTAAGTTTTCTTTTCGCCTAAACATCTAGTCTAAGATCCGTAGTCTAGGGTTTCTCGGCACCATTTTTTTTTAAATTGGCATGTTCGATGCCTTGTGAGACCACTATAGGGTGCCTAGGAACCTTTCACTGGTATCAGAGCCTAGCTAGAGCCTTAGGCGAAGTCTAGACGGAATTTGAACTCCGATCGAACCGAAACTCAACCCCAAAAATTGCTCTCTGTACTTTTTATAAAATCGTGGATTTTTCCAAATTAAAAATGTTTAAAAAATTCAGCAGGGAAATATAAGAATTACGATGCAAAATTGGGGTCATGAACAGTGTAACCTGCGGCGGAACCGCGGCATATGCCTGCCTCAGGCGGCGGTTCCGCGGCAGATTGATGATGTCATCCCTCTTTCTTTGCACAGTAATTCATCATTTCAGCAGCTGAGTTTTATGGGTATTTTTAATAATTTTTCAAGAGTTGAATTTTCTGGGGTGTATTAGAGCTTCGATGTTTCGATCGGATTGTCAAATTTCGTCTTTGTGTTTTTCCGGATAATTTATAGAATATGTTAAAAAGTTCGACCGGATATAAATACCCAACTTTTCCCCTGTCGGGAAATTTCCAAGTGTTGGATTTTTCCGTAGTTTAACGACATTCTAAGTAGTGCAAGTAACGCGATGGACCCTCTAGAAGACAACAAACCTTAACTCGATTATGTGACCGTCTTGAACTGCCCTTTGAACCTTCGGGTTTGGGGCAGTACGGCGTGCCATATGTGAGGCGTTGGCTTGACCCTTCTACGGCTGGACCGTTGGTACTGAGGCACGAACTGAATGTTACTAGACTTATTTCATGTGTTGGACTGTATCGGGAAAACTTGGGTATTCGACTGTTCGATCGGAAAGTTTAACATTTTCTGTTTATCTGGAATGTGATACAACAATTGGAATTCACAAACAGTTATGTGATAACTGAATGAATGTTATAAATCTAGCAGTTTAGTTTCACTAGATATTGAAAAGAGTTTTCGATAATGAGACTAAAATACGGGATTTATATCTGTTAGGCATGTGATGTCTAAGTATTTCATCTGATTAGGCATGTGATGTCTAAAGAAGTTGCGGATTCCAATTGTTGTAGTTTTACACTTTCTTTTCTGTGACCGTAAGTGTAGTATGTTCATATCGCCGGTTTCGTTGCTATACGTCAACGACAATTGGGGTATGCATACTTACTTACGTTGATGACATGTGATGTTATGTGTTGCTGGATATGTTATATTGGATCGTCGTATTCGAATAGCCGGGGGTTTTTATGTGAGATGAGTGTTTTTCATTTTCATTCATGTAAAAACTTATATGTAATATTCTTTTATTTGGGGCACTTCCAGGTAGAGGAAGATGTCACCTTTTGTATATTATTTACTTTTCCGCATTAGGATAGACCCAAGGAGGGGAGCACAAGTAACCGGGTTCTGGGGTTCAGTGGGAGACCAGCTCGAGGAGTCGAGTCCGGGTCTCCTAACCCTAGAATTGGCAGGGTTGCTTGCCGCTCTCGTAGGGGTCTAGGGGTGTGGGATTGGCTATTCATCACGACCGTGGAATCCGTGTTTTATACTGGCTCGTATTGAAAACACGGACGTCCTAGTATATCCAATGTTTCATATGTTTCTTCTGCTGCGATATCTGTGATGTGATCATGAGATGTTCTGTGATGGATATAGTATATAGTATATATGATATATTATATAGACGTTACTTATGTTTTACACCCACGCTAGCCCTGCCCTGCTCTGTCGTTAGTTACCTAACCTAACGGTGCACGAGGGGACATCGAGGCGAATGCGGATGGCATAAGTGTACGTCATATCTATCTGTGATGTTTAGGTATTTAAATGATGGGACTTCATTAATGTGATTAATGAAAGAAAAGAAACCTAAGATGTTGTGGAATCAGATTTTAAACAAAACAGGTAGCTACAGTTCTTGCTTTGCATAGCGGTATATATGATATACCCTGCACCTTATTCGATGAGGAAAGGACCGAGATCCCTTCACCGGGAGTGACTCCTTTAGCAGTAACTGGCAGATGCTACACACTCGGTTTGGTTTTGATTGCTTTTAAGAGTTTTTGCTTTGCACAGTGATATATATGATATATCCCGCACCTCATTCGACGAGGAAAGGACCGAGATCCCTTCACCGGGAGTGACTCCTTTAGCAAAACTGGAAAAGCCTCAAAATCACTCCATTTCAAAACTTCATTTGATTCTACAACGATATCAAGTTCATTACGCTCATGGTTTTATGAAACCTGCGTAGCCCTCCGTCATTTCAGATAAGTACTACTTAGTATTCGTGCTACGGTAGTTTGGCATTCGTCAAGGCGTAGTGTACGGTAGCTAACTAGTATTTATCTGCTTATGCATATGATGCAGATTGGATTAGGGTATTCGTACGGCGCTGTTTGGCATTCGTCAAGGGTCGTGCGGGTGGGTTTAATTCAATCAAGAAATGTACGGGTTGAACTTGACTAGTGGACTATGGGTTGTTTGGCATTCGTCAAGGTCATAGAACACTAGGGGTAAAATATTATCGGGAATTTCAAGTGTTGAAATTTGCAATGAGATTGCATACCTTCTATGAGATAGTTGGATCCCGATACCCACTGCGAGTAAGAGTTACTCCTGGGAGAGTTTTACACATTGCAATTAGCTGATCAAGTAGGTGTCTAGAAAGGTGTCAACGGGGTTACGCCTCTGGGAAAACGAGGTTTACATTAATTAGGTTCGTGCGAAAGCACGGGGGACCTCCCTCAAAGTACCGACACTGGCCTGGCCGAAAGATTAGCGAACTTGTAGTGTGTAATTAATCCCGGCTAATCTTTCCTTTTAGGGTTTGGAGGAAGATTTGATAAAAAGCAGTGGGAGCCATCCTGATTAGATAAGATAATAACCAATCTGATCTTGCACGAGCATACGCTAAAGTGTTTTCTTCTCTCTCTCTCCAGGTAGCGACCAGTTCATGCCTTAATCAAGATAATAATATGGATGTATTGACCGAACCCGCATGTTATACTGTGCAGGGGAACGTTGGACCCGTTCTATCTTATAAGTGTTATAAGAATGAACAGGAAACAGGAGAATATCTGGATTCTCACACCGCCCAAACGGAGAACATGCATGTTGATGCATCATCTTCGGGTGTGTTTGTCATTGAGAACTGTTTCTCAGTTCACCCTACGTCCTGCGTATTAGATACCGGATCAGGATCCCATATATGTAAGATGTTACATGGGCTGCGAAAAGGTAGAGAACTGGGAAAAGGTGATCATTCCGTTCAAGTAGGGAACGGTGCAAATGTTGCAGCCAAAGCAGTTGGCGAATATCACCTTGTATTACCAAGTGGTGATACAATAATTCTGAATGAGTGCTATTATATACCAAACATGATGTGCAACATTATATCTGTTTCTTTATTGAGTAAAGAAGGATATAATTTTGTAGTAAAGGAAAATGTTATGAACATATTCCTAGATCAAAAGTTGATTGCATCAGGCTCGCTACATAATGGCATATTCATTCTAAATCAAAATACAGTCCTCAATATACAAAACACACACAAGAGGAAGAGTTCAGAAATGAACGAATCCTTCTTGTGGCATTGTAGACTTGGTCATATCAATGCGACACGACTGGCTAAGTTACATAAGGATGGTTATTTGAATCCGTTCGAATTATCATCTTATGATACTTGCCATTCATGTCTCAAAGGAAAAATGACCAAAGCTCCGTTTAGTGGACACGGAGAAAGAGTTACTGAACTCTTAGGACTGGTACATACTGATGTATGCGGTCCCATGTCTACCCTTGCCAGGAACGGTTCTTCCTACTTCATTACATTCACTGACGATCTCTCTAGATACGGGCATGTGTTCCTATTAAAACACAAGTCTGAAGCTTTTGAGAAATTCAGAGAATATAAGCACGAAGTAGAGAACCAAACAGGCAAAAGTATTAAGATCCTTCGATCTGATCGAGGAGGAGAATACTTGAGCAATGAGTTCCAAGAATATCTAAAAGAGAATGGGATTCTCTCTCAGCTTACTCCACCTTATACACCACAGCACAACGGTGTATCGGAACGAAGGAATCGCACCCTATTAGATATGGTGCGTTCAATGATGAGTACAGCTGAGTTACCTATTTCCTTCTGGGGGTATGCGCTTGAGATAGCCATACACCTATTGAATATGGTTCCTACCAAATCAGTGCCTACCACTCCATATGAGATATGGAAAGGGAAGAGACCATCTCTTAAGTATGTTAAGATATGGGGTTGTCCAGCCTATGTCAAAAGACAAAATCCGGACAAACTCGAGGCAAGATCTGTCTTATGTAAGTTTGTTGGATATCCCAAAAATTCACAGGGGTATATCTTCTACCATCCCGAGGAACAAAAAGTGTTTGTTTCTCGGCATGCCACTTTCTTAGAAAAAGGTTTTCTTATGAAACAGATAGGTGGCATTGAGGTAGAACTGGAAGAGGTTCCAGCGACACAAACTATAACAGAGGACTTGGTAGAACCAGAGGATTCAGTAATACCCGACGAACCTCAGCCTCTCCGCCGATCTAGTAGGGTTTCTCGTCCACCAGAGAGATACTACGGTTTTCTCATTGACGGTGGAAGCGAGGATTGCATCATGGAGGATGATGACCCAACTAGCTTCGAGCAGGCCATCACGAGTGGGGACTCAGTGAAATGGCTGGATGCTATGCGGTCCGAGATGGAATCCATGTACACCAACAAAGTATGGACTTTGGACGTTGCTCCTGAAGGGGTAAAACCCATTGGGAGCAAGTGGATCTTCAAGAAGAAACTTGGTGTAGAGGGGAAAGTGGAGACTTTCAAAGCTAGACTTGTAGCAAAGGGTTTTCGTCAAAGACCAGGTGTGGACTATGACGAGACCTTTTCTCCAGTGGCTATGCTTAAATCCATCCGGATCATGCTTGCCATCGCTGCATATCATGATTACGAAATCTGGCAAATGGATGTTAAGACCGCCTTTCTAAACGGTGATTTAGAAGAGTGCGTGTACATGACTCAGCCAGAGGGCTTCGTAGACAGTGGGAGCAGCGGGAAGGTGTGCAAGCTGCTTAAATCCATTTATGGATTAAAGCAAGCATTGCGGAGTTGGAACATCTGCTTTGACGTCGTTATCAAAGAGTTTGATTTCGTCAAAAATCCAGATGAACCTTGTATCTACAAGAAGGTGGCAGAGAGTAAGGTTGTCTTCCTCGTATTGTACGTGGACGACATACTCTTGATAGGAAATGATATTCCTATGCTGCAATCGGTCAAGCTCTTCTTATCACAAAGATTCTCAATGAAAGATCTTGGTGATGCCTCCTGCATATTGGGAATTAGGATCTATAGAGATAGATCCAAACGGATTTTGGGATTGTCCCAATCCAGGTACATTGACACCATACTAAAGAGGTTTAGTATGGAAGAGTCCAAGCGTGGGAACATGCCCACGATCTCTGGAGTCACTCTCTCCAAAGAGATGTCTCCCAAGACTGATTTGGAGAGAGCTCGCATGCAAGGGATACCCTATGCTTCGACAGTAGGCTCTATCATGTATGCGATGCTATGTACCAGACCCGATGTAGCATACTCACTAAGTGTAGTGAGCAGGTATCAAGCTGATCCTGGAGAGAGTCACTGGACAGCTGTGAAGAGCATTCTCAAGTACTTGCGAAGGACTAGAGATATGTTCTTGGTGTATGGTAACGGAGAACTCCAAGTAGAGTCCTTTACCGATTCGAGCTTCCAGAGTGATAAGGACGACTCTAAGTCGCAGTCGGGCTTTGTCTTTACCCTTTACGGAGGGGCGGTTAGCTGGAAGAGTTCCAAGCAGGAAACCGTGGCAGACTCGACGATGGAGGCTGAATACATCGCTGCCAACGATGCTGCCAAAGAGGCTGTCTGGATCAAGAAGTTCATTACTAAACTTGGAGTGGTTCCATCCATTGAGCGTCCAATACCTTTGTATTGCGATAACAATGGAGCGGTGGCTTTGGCCAAGGAACCCAGGTCCCATCAGCGATCCAGGCATATTCTGAGGCGATATCACCTGATCCGGGAGATAGTTGATCGCCGGGAGATCGAGATCAGGAGGGTTGACACGAAGAATAACACGGCGGATCCACTCACGAAGGCCATTCCCCAGATACAGTTTGAGAGACTCTTCGGGATGCTCGGTATGAGATACAACAGCAGCTGGCCCTAGTGCAAGTGGGAGATTGTTAGTTGTATGTATGCCCTAGAGGCCAGTATTGTACAGATGATGTATATTATATTGGATGCTTGGACATATATAGAGATGACTTTCTTGCTCGACATGATAGTATACTATCTGGTTGCTCTTTATCTTAACATGTACACTAGTCTCTTTATACTGTCTTATAATTACATGTTGGTAAAGCCCTTAGGATTTGTACTTGACTACCTGGACTATGATGCAGATCATACTAGTGGGGACATGGTAGTCCATAAGTACATCCTTCAAGGTCCCTAGTCGTGGGTGTATCGAGACGGGGCATCGATATACCAGAGTAGACTAGCGTATACGCTTCTCGACCCATGAGATGGGCGATGGATGATCCCATATCCATTGGTGTTTGACATCAGAGATGGTATACGGGTGCTCAGTGGAGACTGGGTACACTGGACGAACTCGCCGAGAACTCCCAGATGGTATTATACCTCACGTCAGATGGCAGTTCTCAGGTGACACTTGTACAGGTTAGTCTGTAGACCCGAGATCGTCATAGAGTCTTGTGTGATTCCCACTGTGCTTTGATCTCCACCTTACCACGTCCATGAGGGCGTGCAAAACGGTGGTCTTTGGGCACAGTCCCGAGTCACATGGAGGCAATGAGCGATAGGAGGGGTTTCGTCTCTCCCGGTTTTGGGGGTTGATGTTGCGCAGTGCTCGATTAGCCGTAGCAGGGAAGTCCCTGGCCAGGGCTGATCAGAGATTTGCTGGTAAGTGTTACCAGTAGTTTCTCGACCCGTTATGAGCCTCACATCGGCACGACTTATCGGGTTATTGGGGTCTGACGTTTACCACCCCTAGACTTGATATGCGACATATCAGACGAAGAGACCGGACTGTATGGTAAGTGTTACTGGTCGGATTCGCAGGAGTGTGAGCGGGCTAGCTCGTCGATCTTCTGATCGCTCAATACCCGGATGGCCGTTACGTTTAGCAGACCGCTTGCGGCTTGTGGATGCTTGATATGATCATCATCTGCTACCGGCGTATTGACGAGTCTTTAGAGTCCTACACAGAGGTTTCCTGGTTCAAGCGAAACGAAATAGGAGCGTATATGAGATATGTGCGGGACCGAGAATAATGCGTGTATGTGATACCGTATTTCATTCTCGTGATAAATGTTTCGATTGGTTATATTCGATATGACCTAGTTATCGAATCATTGATTCGATAAATCGATACATTAGATACTAGTCGGTTGTATGCGATATAACCGGATCGTTAAATCAAGTGTTGATTTAATGATTTAATGTATAATTATATATTTGATATATTACTTTGCATTAACTAGTATTGGTTCACTTTAAATGGATTTTCTCACTTGATGTGCAAAAGGTATATGTGATATACTTTTGTGCACATTTTTTGTATCATGTTTGATGATACTTGATAATGTGGTTAAGTGTAAAGGGTTGAACCATGGTTAAGTGATGATTAGGGTTTTTGTTTTTCATTTATTTATTTGTTTATTTATTTGGAAAGGATTAAGTTAAGAATGGTGGCTTATTTTGGAGCTATGTTGAAGCTTCTTGAAGCTTTGACAAAGTCCACCATCCTTATCTCATCCTTAATCCTAACCACTCCAACTAACCTTGGTTTAATCTCTACACTTGACCATGGTCAAGATATCATAAGTATTCATATTAGTTTCATTTTTAAAATAGAATACTTATCATTCTTTCTTCATCTTCTTCTTCTTCTTGAAAGAGAAAGCTTGATGCCATCAATGGCAACTTGATTTCTAAAGTGAGAAATCCAATTCTAAAGTGAACCCACCTCCTATTTCTTCACCCTCTACCTCTTGCCAAGTTGTTTTGGGTGTTTTCTTCACAAGTTTCACAACTTTGTGAAGTCGGAGCTTGAACTAGTGCAACCTCGACGTAGATCGTCTTTGACACGAAGCCGACGACCTAGCTCGCCCGTTTCTCCGATGAAGCCGACGATTGGGTTCGGGATTCATGAAGGACAGCGAGAGGGCACCCATGTGGAGCTAAGGAAGTGGAAATCCGGATCTAGAAAGGTTGTAGCTCTCTTCCTTTAGTTAAGTAGTTAACTAAGTTTTCTTTTCGCCTAAACATCTAGTCTAAGATCCGTAGTCTAGGGTTTCTCGGCACCATTTTTTTTTAAATTGGCATGTTCGATGCCTTGTGAGACCACTATAGGGTGCCTAGGAACCTTTCAGGATGCTAGGCATGTATATGTACAGAAACAATCTTTGCTCGAAATGATAGTATGCTATCTGGTTTATATTCATCTTAACGTGTGATGTGTTGTAATTCATATCTTTATATACATATTGATGAAGCCCTTAGGATTATGCGTGACTACCGGGATTATGATGTAGATCATACTAGTGGGGCCTGGGCAGTCTATAAGCATATCCCTTAATTGTTCCTAGTTGAGGGTATATAGAGACAGGGCATCGATATTACCAGTGTAGGCTAGTGTGTACGTTTCTTGACCGTAGGGGCGATGGTTGATCCCACAACTATTGGTGTTTGACATCAAAGATTGTACACAGGTGCTCATTGGAGAATGGGTACACCGAACAGGATTCGCTGAGAACTCCTAGATGGTATATATACGTATTGTCATATAGCAGTTCTCTGGTGACACTTGTACAGGTTAGTCTGTAAACCCGAGATCGTCATAGTGTCTTGTGTGATTCCCACTGTGCTTTGATTTCCTCCCTATCATGGCTCTACTGAGTCGTGCAAATAGGTGGATTTTGGGTACAGTCCCGAATCACATGGAGGAAGTGAGCGATAGGAGGTGTTTCGTCTTTCCCGGTATAGAGAGTTGATGTCGCGCTATGCTTGATCGGCCATAACAGCAAATTCCTGGCCAGGGTTCTCAAGATTTACTGATAAGTGTTATCAGTAGTTTCTCGAACCATTATGGGCCATAAATCAGCATGACTTATAAAGTTAATGGGGTCTAATTTTTACCACCCCTAGACTTCATATGCGATGTATCAGACGAAGAGACCGGACTGTACGGTAAGTGTTGCTTATAGGTTCGTTAGGGTTGGGATGAGTTCGCTCCTCAGCCACCTCTTTTTCGTCATGTACCTGGGTAGCCGTTACGCACAGCTAGTGCCGCTGACGTGCTTGTGGTTAAACCCACTGCCAGCGTACTGTCGAGTCTTTAGAGTCCCACACAGAGAGTTCCCTGGTTCAAACGAAAGATGTAGAGGCCGTAAGTTGTTACGGCAGGGTTTCGATCATGTTCGTGTAATTGTTACAGGAATAATGATCGGAAGGATAATACTGGTAGGCTTTGGTTTAAGCCGGATACCGGTATTATATTATTGGATTGATTGTATTCGTATTTTTTGGAATTCGAATGCGGGTAAACTTATACGGTATATGGTGGAGGGGTATTCTTGTAATTGTTACATGAATACCTTCTAGAAGAAGACACCTCATTATTAGATATTTATTTTGTGAAAATAAATAAATGAGGTGGAATTTAGGAAAGTCTAAGCATGGATGAAAGAATGGCTTCTTTCATATTTTATTCATTTGGAGTTACTATTGAAGCATGGTGCAATTTTTTATTACATGCTTCAATTATTTCATTTTGAACCATATGATATTTTTCCATGCTTGAACTTTTCATTATCACTTTGACATTCTCTCTCTTCATTCTCTCCTTCTTCCTTCTCTTTGATTTAACCTCACATGAGTTGTGAATCAAAAGTTTAGAGCAAAAATCATAATCCAATACTTAATCTCTACATCATCTTAGTGATCACTTCTAGCAAACTTGATCTCTAAGTTGAACTCTTGTGAAGAGTTTGTAGCTTGTTCGATAGCTCTCGGGTGGATCGTCTTGGATCTTGAGGTGGCCAGAGATCGAGCTCATTGCAACCACAAGGAGCCTAGGAGTCACATTCAAGTGAAGACCCGAAGGATCGGTTCCATTCGGTATAAATATTATCATAGTAGATTAGATCTCTTGATGGTTTTTGCTAGTTAGGGTTTAAGCACTAATCTTGGGTTATGTGGGTGTTGCATGTAAGAAAAATTATTGTTTACCACTTCCGCCTCCTCACAAGTGTTGTGAGGGCGTGCAACGTCCACTAACACATTAGTGTATTGTCTATTTTTGAGGATTGAGGCATTGTTTAACGTGAGGACGAATCAGCCAGCTGTTGCTGCGACTGAAAAGATATCGCCCAAGATGTTTGAAGCTATTGCAGCACGAGTTTGTACTTAGCGATATGATAGAAGATCGCTGGTCACCCATGGATGAATGATTAGGACATGTGGTTCGTTTGCATACACCGATGCGAGGGCATCCGTTTGATTGATTTCAGCTAGAGAAGACCTCGCACATGCACGTTGAGAGTCGATAGAAAAACGGACGAATGAAGAGTATTCCTCCGATGATTTGGAATTGTTTCCGATGGCGTAGTTGGCCAGATACCTACCATCAGATATTGAGTTGTCGAATTCGTAGTTTTAGAAGGGAGACTCTAGATATGAGTATAGTCGTATGTAGCGCAGTCTATACAGCTACGAAGAGACGATTCCGAATCAGTCTACATTAGAGAAAAGTGGAGTAAGAGGCATTGAATATGGATATACCTTTTTGAAGATGTTGTGATGAGTATGCAACTGTTCCGGAACAAGAAATGGATTTAGTAAAGGGTGATAACTTCCGGGCAGTTCGGTAAAAATGAGAATTGGGAGAGACCCGACAGAATCTTTCTGGAATACTACATGAGAAGACTTGGACCCAAGATCGGTCGTATCACGCACACCCAGTAAGCCAGAGTTCGACATCATCGACGAGACATGTTATGAGTGACCATGATAGTTGGCCTGAGATTTTAGAGGATGTGCCAGAGCGGAACTGTTTCCGTCATCATTCCATATTGGGCCGTTGAGCCGAGCAGCTATGTAACTGACAATCCACAGTGAGAGACGAGAGCCTAAGGGCACAAGGCGCTAGACCATGAACAGGAGGCAAATAGATATCTTACTCTGCTAGCTTTGGATGCACCGACACCTTCTCGACTTTGAAGGGAGGACATATCGATGACAGTGTTTACGATTTGTGATTTGGTGATTCGAATATCACGTGTCCGTCAATTCGAAATTCAGTATTTTTGGCAATTTATTTGTATAATTGAGATATTGTGCACCACAGCTGCACTCGACTTCGATTTGATTTCGTTCGAGATGTTTGATTTTGATTTCATGCCTATGGTATGAATGTGATTTGACTTATGCTTTCAGATGTGGTTTTCATGCACTTTTAGTACTTTGATGCGATTTTGGTGCACACCAAATGCACTAGATCGGGATTCTTCGTGCATATCAGATGCACCTGATGTTGTTGTCAGGCACACCCGTTGCCCTTGACAGGTGTTTTCATGCACACTCGTTGCACTTAGATTTTGTTTCTGTGTACATGTATGGCACATTCAGTGATTTCGATTTCTGTGCGCACCAGACACACGTGGCATTCTTATACACATTTTGGGATTGATTTCTTTCAAAGCAGGATGTTTCATGATATTTACTATTTTGTATAGTAGCTGAGCAGGACTAGTCCGAGGACAGTACCTAAATACGTTTTTGCATGCATCGATAGTTACCGAAGGGATTTCCAAAAAGGAGCTATAGTCTCAGTATTTACCTACGTGTCCGAGATGACACGAAACATTTTACAAAGGAAACCCATCTAAATTATTTTCAAAACGGCGGGACGTGTATGTTAAACAAAGGATATATATATATATATATATATATATAGTTATTTTTCTTACAATAAACGTCCGCAACTTGTGCTATGATACGCGCATCGCACAGCGACTTGAAAAAGGTTTGGCATGCATTGCTTTTCTAGATATTTTGACGAGTTTACAACGATGCATACTATATACATGTTATAGTTTTGAGCTATATACTCGTTTTGATGCGCATGCTTTGCGCTAAGATGTGTTTTAAGTATTGATAATTTCAGAGCCCCGACAACTTGATTGTTTTGCTGAAATGCTTTAGTATTTGGGGGATTAAATTTAAATTCGGGGACCGAATTTCTTTAAGGGGGGAAGATTGTAAAATTCTGAAAAATCGTTTAGGTGAAATTTCCGATAATCGGTAAAATAACTGGTGTTTTCCGTAAAAACCAAGATATAATTATTTTTCAACATAGACTTAAATATACCTATTCTAGCTATGTAATTGCTAGCATTTGGTATTTAATTTAGTCACTTATAAATTTGCTAGTTTACTAAAATATTTTCCTTAATTAATTATTTTAAATATTATTATAAGCTTTCACTAATACATTTAATTTGTGATAATTACAAATTAGAATGGGTTAAACATACAAATGTTAACCATGACAACACAAAATTTAGTTTGTAACATGCTCTTTTCTTCTCAAATGGTCTCCATAGTTCTTGAGAACTCTAGGGGGAAAAGTTAATTGAAAAATAAAATAAAATGGAAAAGATTGATGTAAGATGCAATAATGAGTTTTGAAGGGGTTTTCTTGACTTGGGAATTTCTCTCACACAAGCCCACACACCCTTTTTCCCTCACTTGGCCGAGCCAAGTAGTGGCAGCCCCCCTCTCTCTTCACAATTCTCATATCACTCTCACTCAAAAAAGAAGAAGAAGAAATTATTAAAGAAAGAGGTATGGGTATAATTGAGGTATGGGTTTATTTTCTTTGACCAAATCACACTCACCTCACTTTATCTCTCTCCCTCCTCATGGCCGAAAAACTGCAGCCCCATCTTCCCCATTTCCCCCATCTCATTCCACATCAAAACCCTTCAAAAATCCATCAAAAAATCTTTATAAAACCTCACAAAATCTTCATTTAACATTTACCCATTATTCTTTGGCCCAAACTTGTATGGAATTAGGAACAAGATGGTATTTTGGAGGCTAAGTTTTGCAAGTGTGGATCTCATTCCAAACTATTTTGAGGTATAACCTTACTCTAATTGTTACTTGTTCTAATCTAATTTTTAATTAAGTGTTAATTAGGTTTTAATTGCAAGTTTGGAAATTCAAGAATAGGGTTTGAATTCAATTAGGGTTTTTATCACTTGTTTAAGGTTACAATGTGTAGTTTAACCTCTTAGGACTTGGAAAACGTAATATAGTTGCTAAATTGTTAAATCATTACATTTAAAATTGTCCAAATTATATAATTTGCAAACTAGATTTTTATAATTAATGAAAATATGTGAGATTAAAATCTAGTTAATATTTATGTGACCTAATTAAGATATTTAGTTAATATTGCGGCCACTAGATTTGTTTAAACATCTAGATTTGTAACAAAATGGTTAAAAGAGGCTTACCAGGTTTTTGGAAATAAATCGATTTGATTAATTTTGAGGTTTTTATGAGTTACAACTTATTTCATATAATATTTAGTGTTTTGTGAAACCACGATTGGTACGTTTGAGTTTTAAGTTTGGGGATTTTCACGTATAGTGAACCTAGCCTAGCTGTAGTTTGTGGCATTGTCGCGGCGCGTTTCATGCACCAAGTGTGTGCGCGTCGAGTTAATGTGCGTGGTTATCTTGTTTTGTTTGTGTCCGCGACTAGTTATATTTATTCTCTTATTTTCTTGTGTACATTGCTAGGATTGGGTGTAGAGGCGTTGGATGTGGCGCGGAAATGACAGAGCTGAAATCGGATCAGATTAGCCTAGGCGTCCAGGTGAGTAGATGTATATCTACGGGGGAAGTCGGGTGGATGGCGTATAGCACCCCCGCAATTTCATAGGGTATGATGCGTTTATATATATACATATGCGTTGTTGCGAGATGTCTATACTTAGCAAGAAGACTTTAGGAGACATGGGTCGGTTTTAGTGTAATTGAAAGAAAGTGATTTTAATTAGTTTCTTAGTCGCGAACCCTAGAGTAAGGTTGACACACACACGTGCACACACGTGGTTTGATTTGGGTGTATATGTTTATATGTGTGTGTGTGTGTGTGTATATGTAGATGCATTAGTATATATATATATATATATATATATATATACATATACGTATACACGGATGATGAGCCAGTATATGATACTTAGAGATGAGCCGATATGATCGGGCATGATGCCGTGAGATTGTGATATATGATTGGGTCGTGATATGATACGACATGATATTATAGCGGATAGTTGGCCGATGTGTTTTCATACACATGCGGATATATGTTTGATGATATGGGAATGTACTAGATTTTAGAAAGGTACCCCTAATTCATGATTTTACGATGATAATACCATATGAATAATGAGGTATATGTGATATTTGACCCGTACCCCGATTTTGGGATGCCGTACGATGGATTTTACCGTACGAGTTATAGATATGATGATTGATCTGCACTCTTGACTCGAGGATATCGTACTATGTATTTTACCGTACGTGACGCTATTGTGGCGGGATTGCCGACTACTAGATATATCGACTCGGACTTTAGGTGGATTTCCTTACTCTTTCGATTAGTCTCTTAGTGTAGTCCTGTAGTTTATTAGGTAGATGTTAGACTGGGCTCGAGTCATACTTATTTTCAAAACCAACCAATCGTGAGTATTTTAAAGACAGGCCGAGAGATACTACGGATTTTTCAAAGGATGTATCTTTTCTCAAAGATCCCGTAGCCCCTATTTTTCTAAAACCACGATTCATGCGATTTCAACACCAAAAACTGTATGACTTGTACATAGAAATGTATATTCTTAAATGTTGCGGTTACTATATCCTTTTCCGTATATTCATGCTGTTATCATCGCATTGCATGCTTATAAATGTGTTTTCTTTAGTTATTATGAAACCCTGTTGTCAGGACACCAGCACCATTACCGATGATGTGTATGCTCCATGTATACTTGCTTACCGGCTCACACACATCATCATCGGTAATTTCCATGTCACGCACACTTAAGAAAAACATTACTTCATGGATATAAATTGCTAGCTGGTAGTTTCAACATAGTACTAGTACGCTTGCTTTCATATGCTAGTTTAGATATTGCATTTCTTATTTAGATACTTCATGCACTTCTACATTCATTCTGTTATGCAATATCATGAGACTTTATGCTGGTATTCACTTTTTATTGACTCTTGATTATGGGATTCGGATTTTCCATGAGATTTCTGGATTTGGAGAAACCGCAAGCATTTATAAACCCATTATCATTTCTAAAATAGAAATTTGCGGTTTTCTCGTGATACGATATTTGTGGTGTCCACCATGAGTCTTCTCGGTTCTTGAGTGGTATCACACACCCGATTCGAGGTAGGGGGAGGGACCGTCTGCGGGTGCATGGTGGACTGTACCCTGGGACAAGAGGATCGTATAGAAAGGCGTTGAGCCCGGTAGGGGAGCACTACCGACCGGTGATTGTATGGAAACTCGATGGATATCCATAGGATACCGTTTGGAGTTATGGGCCGATCCTGATTATGCGGAGCCTATGGGCCGATCCTGATTATGCGGAGCCCGAGATTTGAGTATTATGTGTCGCTGTTGGACACAAACTTCATGATGTTTTGAGTGCCGATGCTGGGCATTCGGGTTTTATCATGATTTGTGTGTCGTTGTTGGACACACGTTGGATGGTACATTAGTACATGTCACGCATCGATATATTATTATTCTTGGCACAGACACGAGTACTTTAATATCACACTTATGATATACTGTTACACTTGTAGTAGTATTGTGTATTTATTTGTATGACCTAGGAGAGAGTCATACATGTGATTTCTTCTCGGTGATGTTTTCTACTCACGAGTTGGAAACTCACCCCCGTTGAGCCACAGTTTCTTACAGGTTGGCTGTACAGGTTTCATTGCGGCTTGCTGCTACTCTGCTTTCTTCTGGATGATTACTTTGGTAGCTTGCATCGTGACCACCGTTGCACTTTATTTATATCAGTTGTATCTAGTAAACTCCATCAACCAGACTTGTATATTGATAGACTTAGAAAACCAGTTGTTTATTCTTTCGACCTTAGAGTCACGCGCTTGTATTATTATGACTCTTCTCTGGTTTTCTTGAGGATGTTGGTTTTCTTCTGAGTTTTTGATCCTCGCCCTTCGGCGTTGTATATTATATTGCTTGTTTGGTGGTTTCCGCCATTTGGCGAAGAGCTAGCTCCCGCTTGGGGATGCTTTTATTCATTATTATGTATTTCATGCATTATACCCGTTTAGGGGCCAGTATTTACAAAGGAGACTATACCAAAATTTTTGGGAAAATATGATATTGCTTTTAAATGTTTAGTGGCACTTATTTTTTTAAAACCACATGCTTTAAAACAAGTTTTCCTTCACTCTTTTCATTAAAAATGGTTTAGATTTATGGGCTTTGGTTTACTTAGATTACGTATGCCTTGAGACGTTTCGTAATTTAAGTGCGAGTCACGTTCCGTACCTTCGGGTCATGACAAATAGCATCTGGGGGATGGCCTCGGTGAGTGGATCTGCTGTGTTATCCTCTGTGTCAACTCTCCTGATCTCGATCTCACGGAGATCAACTATCTCCCTGATCAGGTGATACTGTCTATGAATATGTGTGGATCGCTGACGGGACTGGGGTTCCTAGGCTAAAGCCACAGCTCCATTGTCATCACAATACACAGGTACTGGATGCCCAATGGTAGGAACCAAGTTCATCATATGAACTTTTTCATTTTGACAACTTCTTTGGCAGCATCGTTGGTAGCGATGTAATTATCCTCTATCAATGAGTCTGCTATGATATACAGCTTGGAACCCTTCCAACATACCGTCCCTCCACTGAGGGTGAAGACAAAACCCGAGACTGACTTTCAGTCATCCTTATCAATCCAGAAGCTCGAATCGGTAAATGACTCCATCTGGAGTTCACCATTACCATACACCAAGAACATCTCTTCAGTCTTTCTCAAGCACTTAAGAATGTTCTTCAGCTGTCCAGTGGTTTTCCCAAAGATCTTTTCGATACTTATGTAAGTCCATATTGCGACCCCCGGTGCTTACGGGGAGGCGGAAACGGTATAAAAACAAATTTTTATCGCAAGAGGCAACATGGACTAAACAAGGTCGGGATCGTGTCTAAACTAAACTAGCAAATACGCTAAAAGGAGTTAGCTACTCGGATGAAGGTTATACCTAAACTTGAACTCCTTCTTCGTCAAAACTTGTAGAGGTTGATGGTTCTCTTTTCGTCGCCTTCTTCCGTCGAAGATGGATCTACCTCGAAGGTTCGACCTTTGGGCTCTTCCTCGATCTTTGAGTGAACTAGGGCTTCCGGCTTGCTAAACCATGAACCTAGAATGAGTAGAGAGTGACTAGGGTTTGCTTTTCTTTTTAAAGAGAAGGATTCTCAACACATGAGAAGGTTTCTCTTTTGCTAGAGGAAGAAGAAGATGAAGTGAGGAGAGAGAATGAATATGATAGAATGAGCTATTCTTTTCTTTCTTGCAACCATAATGCAAAAGAAAAGAATTATCTAATAATAATAATTGAAAATGAGAATAGTTGATGGTAATTTGGAATGACCACTACCATGCTTCATTTAAAAATGTAAGCATGAATCAAGGAAGACTTTTTAAAGCATGATGGTGGTCAATGGTCAACAAGTCAACCATGGTCAACAAGTCAACAAAAAAACAACCATAACAAAATTCTCATTTAATTACTATTATAAATAGATAATCCATAAATCCATTAGGGTTTGGAAAATGATAACTGTCAACTGTGCATACGCACCCGTTCCGAAACCCTAATGAAAAAACTCATCCTCCGCCTCAAGCAACTGTGCATACACACCTGCATTCTCGTTCCGAGGAACAAGAATACCGAGATATAAAAGCAACCCCAAAACATATACCAGTATCTGGCTCAAACCAGAGCCTGCCAGTATAATCCGTCCGGACTCCAAACGTGCACAAGTGCGCGGATGAGAACGAACCCTGTCGCAAAACCATGCGACCTCTACTCTGTTTTGCCCAGAGGCGAATACCCTCTGTGTGGGACTCTAAAGACTCGACACTACGCTGGCAGTGGGTTTAACCACAGACCGCAAGCGGCACTAGCTGTGCGTAACGGTCCCCAGGTAGATGCCGACAAGAAGGCTGACGAGGTGAAACCCCATCTGAACTCTTACTGAGTCTGAATGTGACATTCTCCGTACAGTCCGGTCTGTTCGTCTGATACATCGCATGGCGGGCCTAGGGGGTGGTAAACGTCAGTCCCCCAATAGCGGTACAAGTCGTGCCGGAGCGAAGCCCAAAACACCCTGAGATAACACTGGAAACCTACCAGTATATCTCGTTTGCCCTGGCCAGGGACTACTCGTGTAATGGCTCTCCTAGACACAGCGCGATGTCAACCCCCAATACCGGGAGAGACGAATCCTGTCTAACCGTCACTGCCTCCAAGTGCTTCGGGACTGCACCCAACCACCACCTGTTTGCACGACTCCTTTAAGCCGTGGTAGGGTAGTGATCAAAGTGCAGTGGGAACACACTTGAGGCGAAGTGCCAGTGTCAAGTCAGCGGACTAAGCTGTACTCATGTCACCTGGGAACTGATAACTGACGATAGGTATAATACCAACCTGTCAGTTCCCGACGAGTCCTGTCCAGTGTACTCGTAACCCAACGAGCACCCGTATACTATCTCCAGTACGACGTACTGATGGCTGTGGGACAGACCATCTCCCACACTGGGATGAGAAGCGCATACGCTAGTCTACTCCGGAGTATCGATGCCCTGTCTCGATAGTCCTGCGACTAGGGACCTGTATAAGGATGTGCTTATAGATTACCCAGCCCCCACTAGTGTGACTGCCATCACAACGCTGGTAATCAAGCAAAGATCCTAAGGGCTCCACTAATGCGTATAAGTGATATACTGAAATAAACACAAGTACACATTGAAGTAGAAACAAACCAAGTAGCATACTACTATTTTGAGCAAGATTGTATATACAAGGTGAATATCCCAAGCATCCATTAAGTAATATACAAACTAGTATGATACAGTAATGGCCTCTAGGGCATATACACTAACAATCTCCCACTTGCACTAAGGCCATGTACTGGCGTATCGAAGACCTATCATCTCGATCAGCCGCTCGAACTGAGTCTGGGGCAAGGCCTTGGTGAATGGATCTGCAGTGTTGTCTTCTGAAGCGACTCTCCGAACCTCGATCTCCTGGCGATCCACGATCTCCCTGATCAGGTGATACCGCCTCAAGATGTGCCTGGATCTCTGATGGGACCTGGGTTCCTTCGCTAAAACTATAGCCCCGTTGTTGTCGCAATACAGAGGTATTGGGTCAACAATGGACGGAACCACCTGAAGTTCTTTCAAGAACTTCCTCATCCAGACAGCTTCTTTTGCGGCATCAGATGCAGCGATGTATTCCGCTTCCATCGTCGAGTCTGCAACGGTTTCCTGTTTGGAACTCTTCCAACACACCGCCCCTCCATTGAGGGTGAAGACAAAACCCGACATGGACTTGGAATCATCCTTGTCACTCTGGAAGCTGGAGTCAGCAAAGGCCTCGATCTGGAGGTCTTTTCCGCCATACACCAAGAACATCTCCTTAGTCCTTCTCAGGTACTTGAGAATGTTCTTTACTGCTATCCAGTGTTTCTCCCCAGGGTTAGACTGATACCGGCTTACCACACTCAGTGCATAGGCTACATCCGGTCTGGTACACAACATCGCATACATTATAGAGCCTACCGCAGAAGCGTAGGGTATAATAGACATGCGATCCCTCTCCAAATCAGTCTTGGGAGACATCTCTTTAGAGAGGGTGATCCCGTGACAAGCCGGTAGGTTACCGCGCTTGGAATCTTCCATACTGAATCTTTTCACTATGGTGTCGATGTACCTGGACTGAGAAAGTCCCAATATCCTCTTGGATCTATCACGATGGATCCAGATCCCCAGGATGTATGAGGCATCACCCAGGTCTTTCATGGAGAACCTTTATGACAAGAACCCCTTGACAGATTGTAGCATAGGAATGTCATTTCCTATCAAGAGAATGTCATCCACGTATAAAACGAGGAATACTACAGTTCTCGCTACAAATCTACTATAGATGCATGGTTCATCTGGATTTTTGATAAAGCCAAATTCTTTGACTGTCTCATCAAAGCAGATGTTCCAACTCCGCGATGCCTGCTTTAGTCCATAGATGGACTTAAGCAACTTGCACACCTTTCCGCTGCTCCCACTCTGAATGAAACCCTCTGGCTGGTCCATATAGACACACTCCTCTAAATTTCCATTTAGAAAAGCTGTCTTTACGTCCATTTGCCAGATCTCATAATCGTGGAAGGCAGCAATGGCAAGAAGGATCCGAATGGATTTCAGCATGGCTACTGGAGAAAAGGTTTCGTCGTAGTCCAAGCCAGGTCTTTGACGAAAACCCTTTGCTACCAGCCTAGCTTTATAGGTCTCAACCTGTCCATCTACACCAATCTTCCTTTTGAAGATCCACTTGCATCCTACGGGTTTTACCCCGTCTGGAGCAATGTCCAACGTCCATACTTTGTTGGTGTACATGGACTCCATTTCGGTCCGCATTGCATTCAGCCATTTTACCGAGTCAATGCTCTGAACGGCCTGCTGGAAGCTAGTAGGCTCATCATAATCTATGATGCAATCCTCTCGATCCCCGTCTATGAGAAAACCGTAGTATCTCTCGGGCGGATGAGACTGCCTACTACTCCTGCGGAGCGGCGTAGGAATGTCCTGTTCTTCCGAACCCTCTGGTTCCACTAAACTTTCAGTAATAGTCCGTGGTTCTGGAATTTCTTCCAGTTCTACTGCGCTCCCACTTATTTCCTTTTCTATGAACTGGTGTTCTAGAAAGTGGGCATGACGAGAAACAAGAACTTTTTGTTCCTCTTCACAGTAGAAGAAATATCCCTTGGAATTCTTCGGATATCCCACAAACTTGCACAGTACTGATCGTGCCTCGAGCTTGTCCGCATGCTGCTTTTTGACAAAAGCTGGACTTCCCCATATCTTAATGTGATTAAGATGGGGTCTCTTCCCACACCATATCTCAAATGGCGTGGTAGGCACAGTCTTAGTGGGAACTCGGTTCAAAAGGTATGCGGCTGATTCTAGCGCATATCCCCAGAATGATCGCGGCAACTCAGCGTTACTCATCATGGACCGCACCATATCCAATAGGGTGCGGTTCCGTCTCTCCGATACACCGTTATGTTGCGGGGTGTAAGGAGGAGTAAGCTGAGAGAGAATTCCGTTCTCTTTTAAATAGTCCAGGAATTCGGCACTTAAGTATTCTCCACCTCGATCCGATCTTAGAATCTTAATACTTTTGCCGGTCTGTTTCTCTACTTCATTCTTATACTCCTGGAATTTTCCAAAGGCCTCGGACTTATGTTTCATTAAGAAGACATAACCGTACCTTGAGAATTCATCCGTAAAAGTAATGAAGTAAGAATGTCCGCTTCGGGCATGTGTAGACATTGGACCGCACACGTCACTGTGTACGAGTCCCAAGAGCTTGCTCGCTCTTACTCCATGTCCAGTAAACGGAGTCTTTGTCATCTTTCCCTTGAGACAGGATTGACAAGTGGCATACGATTGATATTCGAACGCATTCAAATACCCTTCTGTATGTAACTTCGTCAACCTTCTCTCATTGATGTGACCCAATCTACAATGCCATAAGAAAGTCTGATTTATTTCTGGAGACTTTCTTTTGTGTGTATTCTGGACATTAAAAATCTGTGGTTGGTTTAACACGTATATACCATTACTCAAAGTACCTGACCCAATCAAAACTTGATTAAGGTGAATGTTTACAACATTACTTACAAACGCAAATTCATAACCTTCTTTAGAAACTAAAGATACAGAAATGATATTACAAGTTGCGTTGGGTACAAAAAAGCAATTACGCAAAACCAAAACATGTCCATCTGACATTCCCAGGTGATAGTCCCCCACGGCTTTAGCATCCATGCTAGCTCCGTTCGCAACTCTGAGGGTCATGTCACCTGCCTTCAAATCCCTACGGTTTCTCAACGCCTGCAAAGAATTACAGATATGAGATCCTGATCCGGTATCCAATACCCAGGAAGTAGAGTTTATTGAAAGACAGTTTTCAATAACATACACACCTGAAGCTGAAGCTGCAACCTGCTTCAATTCCTGTGTTTTGGCCTTCCAGGCCCTGCAATCATTCTTCCAGTGTCCTTTCTTATGACAATAGAAGCATTCTTCCTTATCCACAAGCTTCCCCGCTATCTTTGTTGCTTTACCTTTTCCCTTCGTATCCACTTTACTAACACCGCCCCTTGGTTTGGCGGGGGCCTTCTTCTTCTTTCCCTTGGCTTTCGCCTTGGACCTAGAAGAAGATGATCCTCCTACAAACAAAGTGGATGTTTCCCTACCTTTCTGTAGGGTGCCCTCTGCGCTCCTCAGCATGTTGAGGAGCTCTGAAAGTTCAACCTCTTTTTCTTGTAGGTTGAAGTTCAGTATGAACTGGGCGTAAGTGGAAGGAAGGGACTGGAGAACTATATCCGTATATAGCTCACTCTCCAATGTGATCCCTAGGTCAGCGAGCTCCTCAATGTAGCCGATCATCTTTAGCACATGCTCGGCTACTGATGATCCGACGGCCATTCTTGTCGAAAATAACTTTTTCGACGCTTCATATCTTGCGATACGTGATTGCTCTCCATACAGTTCTTTTGTATGGAGCAATATGGACTCCATGTCCATATTCTCATGCCTCCTCTGATGTTCGTTGTCCATCGAGGCAAGCAGGAGGCACTTGGCCTTCGCGCTATCAATCTCCCAAGTCTTGCGGATTTCCTTATCCGCGACACTGGAAGTTGGACCAGGGACAGGGGGAGCTTTGGTGGTAAGAAGATACCCCAGCTTGTCATAAGTGATTGCTATCTTGACATTCCTGAGCCAATCTTTGTAGTTTGGCCCTGTCAGTTTGTTTTTATCTAGGAGTAACTTAAGTCCAGTCATGTTGATTGGTCGCTGCAATTAGGAGAGAGAAGAAGAAACACTCAGCATGATGCTCTTGCAAGTTTAGAGTGGTTTTTAGTTTGTCTAAACAGGATGGCTCCCACTGTTTCTCGAATCCCTCCTCAAACCATAAAGGAAGAATTAGTCAGGATCAATCCCACCGTACAATACTTGCTTAACCGTTCAGCCAGGCCGGTGTCGGTACTTCGAGGGAGGTTTTCCAACGCTTTCGCGAAGTTCCTTAATTAGAGAACCTCTTTTCCCTGGGGGCGTAGCCCCGCTAACACCTTTCTAGGCACCTACTAGGTTTATAGCATTGATCGTTAAGTGAGAAATTTCCCGAGGAGTAGCATATACTCACAGTAGGATCGGGATCCAAATATCATCGCGTGACGAAACTGAAGGAATCCTACCAGAATCACCACACTCCAAATGGTATGCAAATCTAGCAAGTTTCAGTACTTATGAAACTCCCGATGTGGATTTTTGCCCCATGCTCTTATGACCTTGACTTTGGCCAAAATATCATAAGTCACATGTCAAGTTCTGCCCGTCACTATCCAGGTTAATTTGGATCCATCCGTACCTACCCTTGACTTTGGCCAACATGGCAGCACGACTGTCCCAAACCAACGCATCTATCTATGCTACACATGAACACCCAATAGCTACCAATCACTATGCCTTGACTTTGGCCAAAATACATAGCTTGAATACTATTGCCTATTCATGCGAAGCGACGGAGGGCTACGAATGGTTTTGGCGAAACCGTGAACGTAGTGAACTTGATTTAATCGATGGAACAAGATAGCTTTTAGAAGGAGTGGCTCAATCTCCGCATTTAAAAGTTAGTTTTGAAAAGAACCGAGTGGTTTTTCGAAAGTGTTCCAACGACTTCAACTTGGTTTATTATCTTGCATTAGTTCTTTTAATGCGTGATATTCTTGCATTAGTTCTTTTAATGCGTCCCATCATTTAATCCTACCATTGCAGAAAACAACCAAAATATAACGTACGCTTATGCCATTCGCATTCGCCACGGGGCCCTGTCATTACCCGTTAGGTTACTTAACTAACGACAGAGCGGGGGCTGGGCTAGCGCGGCTGTAAAACATAAGCAACGCCTAAATAGAAAGCAATGATAGACATTACAGATCATAGATGAATACATTGGATATACTAGCAATCCGCAATCCTTTCGAGCCTGGAACGAAAAGCGGATAACACGGTCGCGGTGAATAGCCAAATACCCCACCCAAGACCCCTACGGGTGCGGCAAACTCCCCGCCAAGTCCTCGGTAGTTTGTGCACCCCTCCATGGGTCTATCCTAGGAGCAAAAACAGTAAAAAGAATTATACAATGACGGCTACAACCCCGACCCGGTTGTGCGGCCAAACAAATAATAATTATTACATCAATTTACATTTACAATGAATGAAAGAAAAACAAAAGCTCATCTCACATCCACCCCGGCTATTCACCCGCGACAGTCCAACACATTCATATACACATTCCAATATCAAACACAGATCATGTATAACCCCGAATAATCGACTTATAGCGATTAGCCGACGTTCAATACATGCAAACATCACAGATATAACCAACATAGCCAAAGTGCAGTGAAGTTCGGAAAAAAATACGGAATTATAGGACCCCAAAAGTGAATTTCTGTTCTGGAAAATCTGGGCACATATAATATATCTTAAAAATCCCGAAACCAACACAGAAGAACACTGCACGAAAAACGATGCAGAGTAGACATCAAAAAGCGGCGGTTCCGCGGCCTGATGAACAGGTGAGGCCGCGGAAGGGCGGCGCTTTGGAGGAATCATGCTATCATTTTTGGTGGGTGTTCTTACAAAACCCTGAGACGATTTTTAGAGTATAAATTTTTTCATTTTGAGCCAAAAAAATTTCAACAGAAACTCAGGTTTTGTAATTTTTCCGGTTTTGTGATTTTTCGGTTCCGAACTTCGTTACACTTCACTACCAAGCTAGTTTAAGTTTAGTTAGGCTCTGATACCACTGTAAGTCCATATTGCGACCCCCGGTGCTTACGGGGAGGCGGAAACGGTATAAAAACAAATTTTTATCGCAAGAGGCAACATGGACTAAACAAGGTCGGGATCGTGTCTAAACTAAACTAGCAAATACGCTAAAAGGAGTTAGCTACTCGGATGAAGGTTATACCTAAACTTGAACTCCTTCTTCTTCAAAACTTGTAGAGGTTGATGGTTCTCTTTTCGTCGCCTTCTTCCGTCGAAGATGGATCCACCTCGAAGGTTCGACCTTTGGGCTCTTCCTCGATCTTTGAGTGAACTAGGGCTTCCGGCTTGCTAAACCATGAACCTAGAATGAGTAGAGAGTGACTAGGGTTTGCTTTTCTTTTTAAAGAGAAGGATTCTCAACACATGAGAAGGTTTCTCTTTTGCTAGAGGAAGAAGAAGATGAAGTGAGGAGAGAGAATGAATATGATAGAATGAGCTATTCTTTTCTTTCTTGCAACCATAATGCAAAAGAAAAGAATTATCTAATAATAATAATTGAAAATGAGAATAGTTGATGGTAATTTGGAATGACCACTACCATGCTTCATTTAAAAATGTAAGCATGAATCAAGGAAGACTTTTTAAAGCATGATGGTGGTCAATGGTCAACAAGTCAACCATGGTCAACAAGTCAACAAAAAAACAACCATAACAAAATTCTCATTTAATTACTATTATAAATAGATAATCCATAAATCCATTAGGGTTTGGAAAATGATAACTGTCAACTGTGCATACGCACCCGTTCCGAAACCCTAATGAAAAAACTCATCCTCCGCCTCAAGCAACTGTGCATACACACCTGCATTCTCGTTCCGAGGAACAAGAATACCGAGATATAAAAGCAACCCCAAAACATATACCAGTATCTGGCTCAAACCAGAGCCTGCCAGTATAATCCGTCCGGACTCCAAACGTGCACAAGTGCGCGGATGAGAACGAACCCTGTCGCAAAACCATGCGACCTCTACTCTGTTTTGCCCAGAGGCGAATACCCTCTGTGTGGGACTCTAAAGACTCGACACTACGCTGGCAGTGGGTTTAACCACAGACCGCAAGCGGCACTAGCTGTGCGTAACGGTCCCCAGGTAGATGCCGACAAGAAGGCTGACGAGGTGAAACCCCATCTGAACTCTTACTGAGTCTGAATGTGACATTCTCCGTACAGTCCGGTCTGTTCGTCTGATACATCGCATGGCGGGCCTAGGGGGTGGTAAACGTCAGTCCCCCAATAGCGGTACAAGTCGTGCCGGAGCGAAGCCCAAAACACCCTGAGATAACACTGGAAACCTACCAGTATATCTCGTTTGCCCTGGCCAGGGACTACTCGTGTAATGGCTCTCCTAGACACAGCGCGATGTCAACCCCCAATACCGGGAGAGACGAATCCTGTCTAACCGTCACTGCCTCCAAGTGCTTCGGGACTGCACCCAACCACCACCTGTTTGCACGACTCCTTTGAGCCGTGGTAGGGTAGTGATCAAAGTGCAGTGGGAACACACTTGAGGCGAAGTGCCAGTGTCAAGTCAGCGGACTAAGCTGTACTCATGTCACCTGGGAACTGATAACTGACGATAGGTATAATACCAACCTGTCAGTTCCCGACGAGTCCTGTCCAGTGTACTCGTAACCCAACGAGCACCCGTATACTATCTCCAGTATGACGTACTGATGGCTGTGGGACAGACCATCTCCCATACTGGGATGAGAAGCGCATACGCTAGTCTACTCCGGAGTATCGATGCCCTGTCTCGATAGTCCTGCGACTAGGGACCTGTATAAGGATGTGCTTATAGATTACCCAGCCCCCACTAGTGTGACTGCCATCACAACGCTGGTAATCAAGCAAAGATCCTAAGGGCTCCACTAATGCGTATAAGTGATATACTGAAATAAACACAAGTACACATTGAAGTAGAAACAAACCAAGTAGCATACTACTATTTTGAGCAAGATTGTATATACAAGGTGAATATCCCAAGCATCCATTAAGTAATATACAAACTAGTATGATACAGTAATGGCCTCTAGGGCATATACACTAACAACTTATTCACTACACCTAGTGAGTAAGGTACATCTGGTCTGGTACATAACATCACATACATGATTGACCCGTCTGCCAAAGAATAGGGCATTCCTTGCATGCGAGCCCTCTCCAAATCAGTCTCGAGGGACATCTCTTTGGAGAGAGTGATTCCTGAACAAGCGGGTACATTACAACGCTTAGAATCATCCATACTAAACCCCTTTAGCATGGTGTCTATGTACCTGGATTGGGACAATCCCAAATCCATTTAGATCTATCTCTATAGATCTATATCCCCAGGATGTAGGAGACATCAGTTAGATATTTCATGGAGAACATGTGTGATAAGAGGTGCTTGACCGAGTGTAGCATAGGAACACCCTTTCCTATTAAGAGTATGTCATTCGCGTACAATACAAAGAAGAGTACCATACTCTCTACAACCTTCTTATATATACATCGTTCATTACCTTTTCGATGAAGTCAAACTCTTTGACAGCTTCATCAAAACAGATGTTCCATCTCCGCGATGCCTGCTTTAACCCGTAGATGGATTTAAGCAGCTTGCACATGCTTCTGCTGCTCCCACTGTCTACGAAGTCCTCTGGCAGTGTCATATACGCTCTCTTCTAAATCACCATTTAGAAAAGCGGTTTTGACGTGCAGTCTGCCAGATTTCGTAGTCATGGTATGCAGCAATGGCAAGTAAGATCCTGATGGACTTAAGCATAGCTTTGAAAATCTCAACTTTTCCATCTACACCAAATTACCTTTCTCAAAGATCCCTTACTCCCGATGGGTTTTACCCCTTCAGGAGCAACATCTAAAGTCAATACTTTGTTGGTGTACATGGATTCCATCTCAGATCGCATAGCATCCAGCCATTTCACATAGTCTCCACTTATGATGCCCTTCTCGAAACTAGTTGAGTCATCATCTCCATAATGCGATCCTCGCTCCCACCGTCTTTGAGAAAACCGTAGTATCTCTCAGGTGGGTAAGGAACCCTACTAGATCTGCGGAGTGACTTTGGTTCGTAAGGGACTATTGAATCCTCCGGTTCCAACAAATCGTCAGTTATAGTTTGTGTTTGCTGGAACTACTTCCAGTTCTACTTTATTGCCACTAATTTCTTCCACAAGAAATTCCTTTTCTAAAAAGTTGGTATGTCGAGAAACAAAACATCTTTTGTTCCTCGGTGTAGTAGAAGATATACCCTCGTGAATGGTTGGGATATCCTGCAAACTTGCACAGAACTGACCTTACCTTGAGCATGTTCGGATTTTGCTTTTCAACATAGGCCGGACAACCCATATCTTAACTCATTTAAGAGACAGTCTCTTCCCTTTCCATATTTCATATGGAGTGGTAGGCAACGGATTTGATCGGAACTCTATTCAATAGGTATGTATCTTCTCAAGTGCAAGTCTCTGAAAGGAAATAGGCAACTCAGCAGTTCTCATCATAGAGCGCACCAAATCTCATAGGGTGCGATTCCTCCACCCCGATATACCATTGTGCTGTGGTGTATAGGGAGGAGTAAACTGAGAGAGAATCTCATTCTTTTTTGAATAGTCTCAGAATTCCATGCTCAAGTATTCTCCTCCCCGATCATATCGAAGGATTTAAATACTTTTACCCATCTGGTTCTCAATTTCATACTTACATTCCTTGAAATTCTTAAAAGATTCAGTTTTGTGTTTCAATAAAAACACATGTCTGTATCTTGAGAAAATATCGGTGAATGTAATAAAGTACGCGGAACCATCCCTGGTGTATGTAGATATAGGACCGTATACATCACTATGTATCTGTCCAAGAGTTCAGTAGCTCTTTCTCCGTTTCCAGTAAATGGAGATTTGGTCACCTAGCCTTTGATACATGACTGGAAAGGTTCATAAGATGTAAATTCGAACGGATTCAAATATGCATCCTTATGAAACTTTGGTTAGTTATGTGTATGCCCTATAGGCCATTATTGTACATATGATGTATATTATAGTGGATACTTGGACGTATATAGAGATGACTTTCTTGCTCGACATGATAGTATGCTATCTGGTTGCTCCTTGTCTTAACATGTAGACTTGTATTATGATACTGTCTTGCTCTCACATGTTGATAAAGCCCTTAGGATATGTACTTGACTATCAGGACTATGATGGAGATCATACTAGTGGGGCCAGGGTAGCCCACAAGTACATCCTTTAAATGTTCCTAGTCGAGGGTGTATCGAGACAGGGCATCGATATTCCAGAGTAGACTAGCATATACGCTTCGTGACCCATATGATGGGCGATGGATGATCCCACATCCATTGGTGTTTGACATCAAAGATGGTATACGGGTGCTCAGTAGAGACTGGGTACACTGAACGGACTCGCCGAGAACTCCTAGTTGGTATTATACCTAACGTCAGATAGCAGTTCTCTGGTGACACTGGTACAGGTTAGTCTGTAGACCCGAGATCGTCATAGAGTCTTGTGTGATTCCTACTGTGCTTTGATTTCCACCTTACCACGTTTAAGAAAACGTGCAAATCGGTGGTTTTTGGGTACAGTCCCGAGTCACATGGAGGCAATGAGCGATAGGAGGGGATTCGTCTCTCCCGGTATTAGGGGTTGATGTTGCACTATGCTCGATTGGCCATAACAGGAAGTCCTTGGCCAGGGCTGATACGGAGATCTACTGGTAAATGTTATCAGTAGTTTCTCGACCCGTTATGAGCCTTACATCGGCACGACTTATTGGTTACTGGGGTTTGACATTTACCACCCCTAGACTAGATATGCGACATATCAGACGAAGAGACCGGACTGTACGGTAGTGTTACTGACAGGCTTTACAGGAGTATGAGCAGGCTTGCTTGTTGATCTTTTGATCGCTTAATACCCGGGTAGCCGTTACGTCCAGCTAGTACCGCTGACGGCTTATGGGTGACTGATGTGATCATCACCTACTGACGGCGTATTGACGAGTCTTTAGAGTCCTACACAGAGGTTTCCTGGCTCAGGTGAAACGAAGTAGGAGCACATATGTGATATGTGAGGAACCGAGATTAATACGTGTATGTGATACCGTATTCTATTCTCGCGATATGTGATATCGGTCGGTTATATGTGATATAGCCGGGTTATCGAATCAAGTGTTGATTCGATAAGTTGATACATATGATATTAGTCGGTTATATATGATATAGCCAGATTATTGAATCAAGTGTTGATTTAATAATTTAATGTATAATTATATATTTGATATATTAATTTACATTAACTAATATTTGCTCACTTGTGCATTTCTTTTTCTCATATGTGCACACTTAATATATATGTGATATATATTAATTGTGTCATGCTTGATGATATATGCAACTTGGGTGTATGAGACTCATACCATGCTCATTATAATGTAGGGTTTATTTATTTAAAATAAATCAAAAATTAGTTGGAAATTAACTCATGGTTGAAGCTTGTGGAAGCTTATGGAACCATTGACTTAGTCCACTAATTTTGTTTTACTTAACATATTTATTAACTAAATCATAACCTTTAGCCATGGTTAAGACTCTACATGAGTTAATATGAGATATTATCTCACCCATGGTTGCTATTCTCACACACAACATTATCTTCTTCATCTTCTTCTTCATCAAGAGAGCTTTCTAGGATTTGGAGATGTGGGGAAAATTAGTGAGAAAATCAATTCTAAAGTGAGCAAAAATCCTACTTCATCATCTTCTACTGCACTAGCCATTTAGTTTAGGGTGTTAGCTTCACTAATCCCTAATTAGTGAAGAGGTAGCTTGGGTTGGTGTCTCCTCGACGTAGATCATCTTTGACCTCGAAAACTTCGTGCAAGCTTGTTCCTTTCATCTTGTGGAGCCATTCTAGAGTCCGGAAGATCATTACTTGGAGCGAAGGGGCTACTAGATGGAGCTATTGAAGTGAAGGACCGGTCTACAAAGGTTGTGTTCCATGTTCACTTAGATGTAAAGTTGTTTACATGTTGTATTGTCTAATTCTCTAGTTAAGATTCTAGGGTTAGGGTTGTTTAGCATGGCAAATTTTTGAAAACGGCATGGAAGATACCTCCCGAAACCTTGCTGCCATGCTAGGTAACCCTAAAGTGGTATCAGAGCCAAGCTAAAGAATTAGACGATGTTTGTAGAATTACGAAACCGAAACAACTCCGAAACACTCGAAACAATAACCTTGTTTCTGTTGAAATTTTTAAGTCGTCTAAAATTTTTTTAAGCAACTGAGAATGTTATATCAGATGTAACATGAACACTGGACAAACATGAACCCAATTGGTCGGATTTGACCCGGCGAGATGCCTTAAAATTCTGGCCTGGCCGGCCCTTATTTGTCTTCTCGGTTTCGTTTTCGTTCGGTGTTCTGGTCTCTGGATTTTGGTTTTTCGGGTTTTGTTTGTTTTTACTGAATTTGCATGTGATGTTAACTTTCTGTAAAGGAAATTTGGAGTGTTTCGTAGTCGTAATTCTAACATTGTTTCGAGTTATTTAGACGGCGCTAAAAAGTTCGAACGAATATCAAATACCCAATTTTCTCCCTCGCTGGTGCCATAGGTGAGGCAATGGTTGGCCCTTCTACGGTTGGTCCATAGGCACTGTGGCATGTTCTGAGTATTTTTAAACTGTGCTCAAGTCTTTGGGAGATTTTGGGTGTTTGTTGATTCGATCGGAATGTTTAACATCGTTTAGCTATTTGTGGAATGTGATACAATATTTGGAATTCATTTGGTTAGGCATGAAATCCAAAGTATGTGATATTTCGGGTTTATGATGTCTAAGGTGATTGTGGATTCCAAATGTTGTAGTTTGACATTTTCTTTTCTGCGACCGTAAGTGTAATATGTGGTGTATCGCCGGTTTCGTTGCTATATGTCAACGAAAATTGGGATACGCATATTTACTTACGTTGATGACATGTGATGTTATGTGTTGCTGGGATATGTTATATTGGATCGTCGTGTTTTGAATAGCCGGGGTTTTTATATGAGTTGAGAGTTTTTCATTTTCATTCATGTAATAAAACTTGTATGTAATATTCTTTTATTGGGGCACTTCCGGGTTGAGGATGATGTCACCATTGATGTATATTATTTACTTTTCCGCATTAGGATAGACCTAAGGCGGGGAGCACAAGTAACCGGGTTCTAGAGACCAGTGGGAGACCATCTCGAGGAGTCCAGTCTGGGTCTCCTAACTCTAGAATTGGTAGGGTTGCTTGCCACTCTTGTAGGGCTCTAGGGATGTGGGTTTTGCTATTCATCTCGAGCATGGAATCCATGTTTTTTACTGTCTTGATATAAAACATGGACAACCTAGTATATCCAATATTTCATATGTGGACTTCTGCTGCTGATATTCTTTGATGTGATCACTTTATATGTTGAGATGAATGATTTATTATTATATATATGATATATAATAAACGTTGCTTATGTTTTACACCCGCGCTAGTCCCGCTCCACTATGCCGTTAGTTAAGTAACCTAACAGTGCATAACGGGACACTGTGGCGAATGCAGATGGTATAAGCGTACGTTTTATTTTCGTTTCTTCTGTGATGCTTAGGAAGCATAAATGATGGTACTTCATTAATGAGATTAATGAAAGAAAAGAAACCTAAAAGATGTTCTAGAATCAAATTTTCAAAAAGGATAGCTCTAGTTTTTGCTTTGCATAGCGGTATTCCTTGTAGAATATCTAGCACCTCATTCGATGAGGAAAGAGCCGAGATCCCTTCACCGGGAGTGACCTCTTTAGCAAAAACTAGCAGATGCTACAACCTATACGGTTTTGTTTTTAATTGCCTTTTTTAGTTTTTGCTTCGCATAGCGGTATTCCTTGTAGAATATCCAGCACCTCATTCGATGATGAAAGTGCCGAGATCCCTTCACCGGGAGTGACCTCTTTACCAAAACTAGTAAAAGCCTAAAAAACACTCCTTTTCAAAATCACTCGATTCTATAACTATATCAAGTTCAAAGCGTTAAAGGTTTTTCTTAAAAACCATCCGCAACCCTCCGTAATTTTAGGAAGTAGAGTACTTAGTATTCGTGCTGCGTTTGTTGACCATAGTTAAGGCGCAGTTTACGGTAGCTAAGTGATGTCTTCCTATATAGCATATGATGCGATTAATTAGGACAGTCATGTGACTTTGTTGACCATAGTTAAGGCTCATGTGGGTGGGTCTAATTAATCACGAAATGATGGGTAGTGCTTATGATTTGTTGGCCATAGTTAAGGTCATAAGTCACCATGAGTAAAAACCACATCGGGAATTTCAAGAGTTGAAATTTGCAATAAGATTGCATACCTTCTATGGGATAGTTGGATCCCGATACGCACTGCGAGTAAGAGTTACTCCTGGAAGAGTTTTACACATCATAATTAGCTGATCAAGTAAGTGTCTAGAAAGGTGTTAACGGGGTTATGCCCCTGGGAAAACGAGGTTTATTTTAATTAGGTCCATGTGAAAGCACGGGAAACCTCCCTCAAAGTACCAACACTGGCCTGGCTGAAAGATTGGCGAACTTATATGGGGTAATTAATCCCGGCTAGTCTTACCTTTTGAAGGTTTAAAAGAAGATTTGACAAAAACAGTGGGAGCCATCCTGATTAGATAAGATAAAACCAATCTAATCTTACAAGAGCATACGCTAAGTGTTTTCTTCTATCTCTCTCCAGATAGCGACCATGTCAGGCCTTAATCAAGATAATAATAAGGATGTATTAACCGAACCTGCTTATTATACTGAGCTGGGGAACGTTCGTTCCTGTAACACCTTAGATTTGCGATTAGTGTTAATTAAGCCATAACGCGGATTTTTAGTAAAAAGTTTACCAAAATAGTTTTCACATATTTTATAAAAATTAATTAATATTTTATTATTATTTATTTTGGGCTTGCACAAACTTGTGCATGTTAACCTAGAGTTAATTAGGGTTAACCATGCTTAAGTAGTCATGGCACCTTAACCCCATTCCATTAAGTTTTATGTAATTATTTAAGTTATTTATTTTTTTAAAAATAAAGGTTTGAATTTGGGGTTGATTTGAGAGACAGAGAAAGAGAGAGGGTTGACATGCAATGATGAAGTATGGTGAGCATTTAATGAACAGAGAGGAGGGGGCATGGCTCACTCTAACCTTACCCCCTCATTTCTCTGAAAGTCCACGTTGCCCACCCCGGTACTTGCGGGGAGGCGGAAAACGGAATAAAAATCGAATTTTTATGAGCTCAGGCAACATGGACTACACTATGAAGGATCTTTGCTAAACAAAAACAAGCTAAAGCTAACTAGAAACTAGCTAAGTGCTAGAAAGGTTATACCTTGGGCTTTATGTCCTTCTCTCCTTGCTCCTTGGAGTGGTGGAAGGAGGTTACCTTTGTCGTCTTCTCTCGTCGAAGAAAGATCCACCCGAAAGCCTCAACCTTTGGCTTCAACTCCAAGCTAGAAGTAACTAGGGTGCAAGAAGTGCTAATCCTTGAACCCTAGATGAGAGTAGAGATTATCAAGAGAGGGTTTTTCTCAAGCTCAAGTGTTTCTCAACACATGAGAGGGGAGAGCTTGAGGGAGAGGAAGAACAAGAGAGAGAATGTGAATAATAGAATGAGAGAATAATATGAAGCATTCTCACATATATGTGAATTATTGTAATTAGATAATTAGTGAGATAATTGTCATGGCTAAATCAAGACATGACCATTATCATTTCATTTTTAATGCAAATTGCAAGGATCAAAGAGCATCTTCCAAATGAAATGATGATGGTCAAAGTGTCAACAAGGTCAACAAGTCAAGGTGGGTCAAATGGTCAACAACCATAACCATGCACAATTATTAAACTAATATCAATTAACCATAATACACACATAATCATTAGGGTTAATAAAATGACAATAGTCATTAACCCTAATCAAAGTCCTCTCCTTCTGTCTCAAGCGACTGTGCATACGCACCCGTATTCGTGATCCGAGGAACACGAATACAATGAGAAAAACCAATCCCAAATCATATACTAGGATCCGGCTTAAACCAAAGCCCGGTAGTATAAGCTGTCCGGACAGCAAACGTGCACAAGTGCGCGAATGTGAACGAACCCTGTCGCAAAACCATGCGACCTCTACTCATTTTGCCTAAAAGCGAATAGCTCTCTGTGTGGGACTCTAAAGACTCGACACTACGCTGGCAGTGGGTTTAACCACAGACCGCAAGCGGCACTAGCTGTACATAACGGTCCCCAGGTAGATGTCGATAAGAAGACTGACGAGGTGAACCCCATCTGAACTCCTACTGAGCCTGTATGTGACAATCTCCGTACAGTCCGGTCTGTTCGTCTGATACATCGCATGGCGGGCCTAGGGGGGCGGTGAACGTCAGTCCCCTAATAGCGGTACAAGTCATGTCAGAGTGTAGCCCAGAACACCCTGAGATAACACTGGAAACCTACCAGTATATCTCTCTTGCCCTGGCCAGGGACTACACGTGTAATGGCTCTCCTGGACATAGCACGATGTCAACCCCCAATACCGGGAGAGACGAATCCTATCTAACCGTCACTGCCTCCAAGTGCTTCGGGACTGCACCCAAAAACTACCTGTTTGCACGACTCCTTTGAGCCGTGGTAGGGTAGCAACAAAGTGCAGTGGGAACACACTCGAGGCGAAGTGACAGTGTCAAGTCAGCGGACTAAGCTGTACTCATGTCACCTGGGAACTGATAACTGACGATAGGTATAATACCAACCAACAGTTCCCGACGAGTCCTGTCCAGTGTACTCGTAACCTAACGAGCACCCGCATACTATCTCAAGTACGACGTACTGACGGCTGTGGGACAGACCGTCTCCCACGCTGGGATGAGAAGCGCATACGCTAGTCTACTCCGGAGTATCGATGCCCTGTCTCGATAGTCCAACGACTAGGGACCTGTATAAGAATGTGCTTATAGATCACCCAGCTCCCACGAGTGTGAGCGCCATCACAACGCTGGTAATCAAGCAAAGATCCTAAGGGCTCTATTAATATGTATATCAGCGATATGCTAAAAGAAACACATGCACATATTAAAGCAGAGACAAACCAAGTAGCATACTGCCATTTCGAGCAAGATTGTATATACAACTGTGAATATCCCAAGCTTCCATCAAGTAATATACAAACTAGTATGATACAGTAATGGCCTTTAGGGCATATACACTAACAATCTCCCACTTGCACTAAGGCCATGTACTGGCGTATCGAAGACCTATCATCTCGATCAGCCGCTCGAACTGAGTCTGGGGCAAGGCCTTGGTGAATGGATCTGCTGTGTTATCTTCTGAAGCAACCCTCCGAACCTCGATCTCCTGGCGATCCACGATCTCTCTGATCAGGTGATACCGCCTTAAGATGTGTCTGGATTTCTGATGGGACCTGGGTTCCTTCGCTAAAGCTATAGCCCCGTTGTTGTCGCAATACAGAGGTATTGGGTCAACAATGGATGGAACCACCTGAAGTTCTCTCAAGAACTTCCTCATCCAGACAGCTTCTTTTGCGGCATCAGATGCAGCGATGTATTCCGCTTCCATAGTCGAGTCAGCAACGGTTTCCTGTTTGGAGCTCTTCCAACACACCGCCCCTCCATTGAGGGTAAAGACAAAACCCGACATGGACTTGGAATCATCCTTGTCACTCTGGAAGCTGGAGTCAGCAAAGGCCTCAATCTGCAGGTCTTTTCCGCCATACACCAAGAACATCTCCTTAGTCCTTCTCAGGTACTTGAGAATGTTCTTTACTGCTATCCAATGTTTCTCCCCAGGGTTTGACTGATACCTGCTTACCACACTCAGTGCATAAGCCACATCCGGTCTGGTACACAACATCGCATACATTACAGAGCCTACCGCAGAAGCGTAGGGTATAATAGACATGCGATCCCTCTCCAAATCAATCTTGGGAGACATCTCTTTGGAGAGGGTGATCCCGTGACAAGCCGGTAGATTACCGCGCTTGGAATCTTCCATACTGAATCTCTTCAGTATGGTGTCGATGTACCTGGACTGTGAAAGTCCTAATATCCTCTTGGATCTGTCACGGTAGATCCGGATACCCAGAATGTATGAGGCATCACCCAGGTCTTTCATGGAGAACCTGTGTGACAAGAACCCCTTGACAGATTGTAGCATAGGAATGTCATTTCCTATTAAGAGAATGTCATCCACGTATAAAACGAGGAATACTACAGTTCTCGCTACAAATCTACAATAGATGCATGGTTCATTTGGATTTTTGATAAAGCCAAATTTCTTGACCGTTTCATCAAAACAGATGTTCCAACTCCGCGATGCCTGCTTTAGTCCATAAATAGACTTAAGCAACTTGCACACCTTTCCGCTGCTCCCACTCTGAATGAAACCCTCTGGCTGATCCATATAGACACACTCCTCTAAATGTCCATTTAGAAAAGCTGTCTTTACGTCCATCTGCCAAATCTTATAATCGTGGAAGGCAGCAATGGCAAGAAGGATCCGAATGGATTTCAGCATAGCTACTGGAGAAAAGGTTTCGTCATAGTCCAAACCAGGTCGCTGACGAAAACCCTTTGCTACCAGTCTAGCTTTATAGGTCTCAACCTGTCCATCTACACCAATCTTCCTTTTGAAGATCCACTTGCATCCTACGGGTTTTACCCCATCTGGAGTAATGTCCAACGTCCATACTTTGTTGGTGTACATGGACTCCATTTCGGTCCGCATTGCATCCGGCCATTTTACCGAGTCGACGCTCTGAATGGCTTGCTGGAAGCTAGTAGGCTCATCAAAGTCTATGATGCAATCCTCTATATCCCCGTCAATGAGAAAACTGTAGTATCTCTCGGGCGGATGAGACTGCCTACTACTCCTGCGGAGTGCCGTGGGAATGTCCTGATCTTTCGAACCCTCTGGTTCTACTAAGCTTTCAGTAATAGCTTGTGGTTCTGGAATTTCTTCCAGTTCTATTGCGCTCCCACTTATTTCCTTTTCCAAGAACTGATGTTCCAGAAAATGGGCATTACGAGAACAAGGACTTTTTGTTCCTCTGCGTAATAGAAAAGACACCCCCTGGAGTTCTTTGGGTATCCCATAAACTTGCACAGTACTGAGCGTGTCTCTAGTTTGTCCGCATGCTGCTTTTTGACATAAGCTGGACATCCCCAAATCTTCAAGTATTGAAGATAGGGTTTCTTCCCACTCCATAACTCATATGGTGTGGTAGGCACAGTCTTAGTGGGAACACGGTTCAAAAGGTATGCAGCTGTTTCTAGCGCATATCTCCAGAACGATCGCGGCAACTCAGCGTTACTCATCATGGACCGTACCATATCCAATAGGGTTTGGTTCCGTCTCTCCGATACACCGTTATGTTGCGGAGTGTATGGAGGAGTAAGCTGAGAGAGAATTCCATTCTCTTTTAAGTAACCCAGGAACTCGGCACTCAAGTATTCACCACCTCGATCAGATCTCAGTGCCTTGATACTTTTGCCTGTTTGTTTTTCTACTTCATTCTTATATTCCTGGAACTTATCAAAAGCTTCGGATTTATGCTTCATTAAGAAGACATGTCCGAACCTTGAGAAATCATCCGTAAAAGTAATGAAGTATGAATAACCGCTTCGTGCATGTGTAGACATTGGACCGCACACGTCGCTGTGTACGAGTCCCAAGAGCTCGCTCGCTCTTACTCCATGTCCAGTGAACGGAGTCTTTGTCATCTTTTCCTTGAGACAGGATTGACAAGTTGCATACGATTGATATTCGAACGAATCCAAATATCCTTCTGCACGTAACTTAGTCAACCTTCTCTCATTGATGTGACCCAGTCTACAATGCCATAAGAAAGTTTTATCGATTTCTGGAGACTTTCTTTTGTGTGTATTCTGGACATTGAAAATCTGTGGTTGGTTTAATACGTATATACCGTTGTTCAATGTACCTGACCCAATCAAAACTTGATTAAGGTGAATGTTCACTACATTACTTACAAATGCAAATTCATAACCTTCTTTAGATAATAAAGATACAGAAATGATATTACAGGTTGCATTTGGTACATAATAACAACTACGTAAAACCAAAAAGTGTCCATCCGACAATCCCAGGTGATAGTCCCCCACGGCCTCAGCATCCATGCTAGCACTGTTTGCAACTCTAAGGGTCATGTCACCTGCCTTCAAAACTCTACGCTTTCTCAACGCCTGCAAAGAATTACAGATATGAGATCCTGATCCGGTATCCAATACCCAGGATGTAGAGTTTATTGATAGACAGTTTTCAATAACATACACACCTGAAGCTGAAGCTGCAACTCGCTTCAAATCCTGTGTTCTGGCCTTCCAAGCCATGCAATCCTGTTTCCAGTGACCACTTTTGTGACAATAGAAGCATTCTTCCTTCTCCACCAGCTTTCCAGCTATCTTTGTTGCTTTTCCTTTTCCCTTCGTATCCACTTTACTGACACCGCCTCTTGGTTTGGCGGGGGCTTTCTTCTACTTGCCCTTGGCTTTCGCCCTGGACCTAGAAGAGGAAGATCCTCCTACAAACAAAGTGGATGTCTCCCTACCCTTCTGTAGGGTACCCTCAGCACTCCTCAACATGTTCAGAAGCTCGGAAAGTTCAACCTCCTTTCCTTGCATGTTGAAGTTAAGAATAAACTGGGCGTAAGTGGAAGGAAGGGACTGGAGAATCAAATTAGTATAGAGTTCATTCTCCAACGTGGTCCCAAGGTCCGCGAGCTCCTCAATATAGCCAATCATCTTAAGCATGTGTTCCGCTACCAATGATCCGACGGCCAACCTTGCCGAAAACAACTTCTTCGACACTTCGTATATTGCGATACGAGACTGCTCTCCATACAGTTCTTTTGTATGAAGAAATATGGACTCTAGGTCCATATTCTCGTGCCTCCTCTGATGTTCATTGTCCATCGAGGCTAGTACGAGGCATCTGGCCTTCGCGCAATCTATTTCCTAGGTCTTGTAGATTTCCCTATCTACGACACTGGTTTTGGGACCTGGGACAGGGGGAGCTTTGGTGGTAAGGACATACCCCAACTTGTCGTAAGTGATTGCCATCTTGACATTCCTGAGCCAATCTTTGTAGTTCGGCCCTGTCAATATGTTTTTATCTAGTAATAACTTAAGTACGGTCATGTTGAATGGTCGCTGCAATTAGGAGAGAGAAAAGAAACACTTTAGCATGATGCTCTTGCAAGTTTACAGTGGTTTTTTTAGTTTGTCTAAACTGGATGGCTCCCACTGTCTCTCGAATCCCTTCTCAAACCGTAAAGAAAGGATTAGTCAGGATCAATCTCACCGTACAATACTTGCTTAACCGTTCAGCCAGGCCAGTGTCGGTACTTCGAGGGAGGTTTTCCAACGCTTTCGCGAAGTTCCTTAATTAAGTAACCTCTTTTCCCTGTGGGCGTAGCCCCGCTAACACCTTTCTAGACACCTACTAAGTTTATAGCATTGATCGTTAAGTGAGAGTTTTCCCGAGGAGTAGCATATACTCACAGTAGGATCGGGATCCAAATATCATCGCGTGATAAAACCGAAGGAATCCTACCAGAATTATCACACTCCAAATGGTATGCAACGCTAGCAAGTTTCAGTACTTATGAAACTCCCGATGTGGATTTTTGCCCCATGCTCTTATGACCTTGGCGTGAGGTCAAAATGTCATAAGTCACATGTCAAGTTCTTCCCATCATTATCCCGGTTAATTTGAACCCACCCGTACCTACCCTTGACGTAAGCCAAAATGGCAGTACGACTGTCTCAAACCAACGCATTCTATCTATGCAACAGATAAATATCCGGCAGCTACCAATTACTATGCCTTGGCGTGAGGTCAAAATACATAGCTTGAATACTACCGAATATTTAACTGAAATGATGGAGGGCTACGGATGGTTTTGGCGAAACCGTGAACGTAGTGAACTTGATATAATCGATGGAACGAGATAGCTTTTAAAAAGGAGTGGTTCAAGCTCCGCGTTTAAAAGTTTAGTTTTGAAAAGAACCGAGTTGTTTTCAAAGTGTTCCAATCGACTTTTACTTGGTTTATTTTCTTGCATTAGTTCTTTTAATGCGTCCCATCATTTAATCCTACCATTGCAGAAAACAACCAAAATATGACGTACGCTTATGCCATTCGCATTCGCCACGGGGCCCCGTCATCACCCGTTAGGTTACTTAACTAACGACAGAGCGGGGGCTGGGCTAGCGCGGCTGTAAAACATAAGCAACGCCTAAATAGTTATCATATATAAATATATAGCAATGATAGACATTACAGATCACAGATGAATACATTGGATATACTAGGAATCCGCAATCCGTTCGAGCCTGCAACGAAAAGCGGATTACACGGTCGTGGTGAATAGCCAATACCCCACCCAAGACCCCTACGGGTGCGGCAAACTACCCGCCAAGTACCCGAAGCGAAGCAACCTCCCTCACCACCGTGAGTAGGCCACTCGGCACTTCGAGATACCCGGTAGTTTGTGCACCCCCTCCATGGGTCTATCCTAGGAGCAAAAACAGTAAAAAGAATTATACAATGACGGCTACAACCTCGACCCGGTTGTGCGGCCAAAAAAATAATAATATTACATCAATTTACATATTACAATGAATGAAAGAAAAAGCAACACTCATCTCACATCCACCCCGGCTATTCATCCGCGACAATCCAACCCATTCATATACACATACCATCATCAATCACAGATCACAGATATGTATAACCCCGACTAATCGACATATAGCGATTAGCCGACATTCAATACATGTAAACATCACAGATATAACCTTTTAGTCAAAGTGTATTGAAGTTCGGAAAAAAATACGGATTTATAGGCCCCCAAAAACAAATTTCTATTCTGGAAAATCTGGGCACATATAAACCATCTTAAAAATCCTAAAACCAAGCCAGAAATACACTGCACCAAACTCGACCCAGAGAAGAGCCAAGATGGCCGCGGTTGCGCGGCAATAGCTTACTATTGCCGCGGAACCGCGGTTCTTTGGTCGAATCTTTGGATCGTTTTTTGTGGCTTTCTTCACAAAACCCTGAGATGATTTTTGGAGTACAACAAATTTTATTTTGAACAGAAAAAAAATTAACAGAAACTTAGGGTTTTGAAAACTCGTTTTTTCGATTTTTCCGATTCGAACTTCGATACACTCTACTACCTAGCTAGTTTATGTTTAGTTAGGCTCTGATACCACTGTAAGTCTACGTTGCCCACCCCAGTACTTGCGAGGAGGCGGAAAACGGAATAAAAATCGAATTTTTATGAGCTTAGGCAACATGGACTACACTATGAAGGATCTTTGCTAAACAAAAATAAGCTAAAGCTAACTAGAAACTAGTTAAGTGCTAGAAAGGTTATACCTTGGGCTTTATGTCCTTCTCTCCTTGCTCCTTGGAGTGGTGGAAGGAGGTCACCTTTGTCGTCTTCTCTCGTCGAAGAAAGATCCACCCGAAAGCCTCAACCTTTGGCTTCAACTCCAAGCTAGAAGTAACTAGGGTGCAAGAAGTGCTAATCCTTGAACCCTAGATGAGAGTAGAGATTATCAAGAGAGGGTTTTTCTCAAGCTCAAGTGTTTCTCAACACATGAGAGGGGAGAGCTTGAGGGAGAGGAAGAACAAGAGAGAGAATGTGAATAATAGAATGAGAGAATAATATGAAGCATTCTCACATATATGTGAATTATTATAATTAGATAATTAGTGAGATAATTGTCATGGCTAAATCAAGACATGACCATTATCATTTCATTTTTAATGCAAATTGCAAGGATCAAAGAGCATCTTCCAAATGAAATGATGATGGTCAAAGTGTCAACAAGGTCAACAAGTCAAGGTGGGTCAAATGGTCAACAACCATAACCATGCACAATTATTAAACTAATATCAATTAACCATAATACACACATAATCATTAGGGTTAATAAAATGACAATAGTCATTAACCCTAATCAAAGTCCTCTCCCTCTGTCTCAAGCAACTGTGCATACGCACCCGTATTCGTGATCCGAGGAACACGAATACAATGAGAAAAACCAATCCCAAATCATATACTAGGATCCGGCTTAAACCAAAGCCCGCTAGTATAAGCTGTCCGGACAGCAAACGTGCAAAAGTGCACGGATGTGAACGAACCCTGTCGCAAAACCATGTGACCTCTACTCATTTTGCCTAAAAGCGAATAGCTCTCTAAAGACTCGACACTACGCTGGCAGTGGGTTTAACCATAGACCGCAAGCGGCACTAGCTGTACATAACGGTCCCCAGGTAGATGTCGATAAGAAGACTGACGAGGTGAACCCCATCTGAACTCCTACTGAGCCTGTATGTGACAATCTCCGTACAGTCCGGTCTGTTCGTCTGATACATCGCATGGCGGGCCTAGGGGGCGGTGAACGTCAGTCCCCTAATAGCGGTACAAGTCGTGTCGGAGTGTAGCCCAGAACACCCTGAGATAACACTGGAAACCTAGCAGTATATCTCTCTTGCCCTGGCCAGGGACTACACGTGTAATGGCTCTCCTGGACACAGCGCGATGTCAACCCCCAATACCAGGAGAGACGAATCCTGTCTAACCGTCACTGCCTCCAAGTGCTTCGGGACTGCACCCAAAAACTACCTGTTTGCACGACTCCTTTGAGCCGTGGTAGGGTAGCAACAAAGTGCAGTGGGAACACACTCGAGGCGAAGTGACAGTGTCAAGTCAGCGGACTAAGCTGTACTCATATCACCTGGGAACTGATAACTGACGATAGGTATAATACCAACCAACAGTTCCCGACGAGTCATGTCCAGTGTACTCGTAACCTAACGAGCACCCGCATACTATCTCAAGTACGACGTACTGACGGCTGTGGGACAGACCGTCTCCCACGCTGGGATGAGAAGCGCATACGCTAGTCTACTCCGGAGTATCGATGCCCTGTCTCGATAGTCCAACGACTAGGGACCTGTATAAGAATGTGCTTATAGATCACCCAGCTCCCACGAGTGTGAGCGCCATCACAACGCTGGTAATCAAGCAAAGATCCTAAGGGCTCTACTAATATGTATATCAGCGATATGCTAAAAGAAACACATGCACATATTAAAGCAGAGACAAACCAAGTAGCATACTACCATTTCGAGCAAGATTGTATATACAACTGTGAATATCTCAAGCTTCTATCAAGTAATATACAAACTAGTATGATACAGTAATGGCCTCTAGGGCATATACACTAACATTCTCTTCACTACTCACACCCTCCCCATTTCTTTTCTTCATCACCCACTCTCTCAATTGTGTGTTCTCTTCTCATTCTTCATCCCCTCAACTGAAGCCCTACCAAAATCCTCACAAAACCAAACCAAATCTTCACAAAACCTCACTAAAACCCTTCACAAGTCAACATTAAGCTACTAAGATAACTTGGAGCATAGAAAGCTAGGATTTTTGAGCAAGTGTGGATAGGTGATGATCTCTAACTGTTAATTAGGTTGTTATTATGTTGTGTTTCTTAGCAGATGTCCTTTAGAATACTAAAGATATAGTTTTGTGCACATATCATATTTTTTGTGTCATTTTAGAGTGTCTGTGATCTGCTATCACCACGAATCTTTATGGTAAAATCTAGCAGTGTCGTAGTGTTGTACTAGAGCCCCTGAGTGTTCACCTGAAACCCGAATACAATCCAACCTGTTTTGGCCGGCGACACTTGTGGATTTTCCGGCGAGCTCGGTTTTTTGGGAGACTGGGGAGTTGGGATTTTTAGGGTAGTTTTCTGTAGGTATTTTGGGGTGTTTGGTACTGCTAGAATTTTAGGTTTTGACAGTAGGTAAAATCTGGGACCACTTAGCTAATTTTAGGCGTTTCGGCAAAGTGCGATACAATTGATCTGACGTAGCTTTAGTGTTTCGGGTAGCTTGATGTCGGGGGTTTGTTTTGATGACGTCGCTACATACGTTAGCCGCTAAGAGAACCCTTCTGCAGCTTAAGGGAAATGATTCGTTAATTGGCGTTGTATTCGTTTATTATTGCGTAGTTTGCTAAATCCACACGTTATTGTATTGTGTGTTAATAGGATCGCAAGCGGGGACTTCGGACGCTGCGAAGAAAGGAAAGCAGGTAGTTGGATTTACCTAGCGCGAGATTATCGGTGAGTAGATTTAACATCTACGGGGAAATCGCCCATATGGCGTTAAGCGTCAGGGCTAGATATGATATTATAGCCGCATGTTTATATGCATATATGTTGATTGTGCATGAGTATCATTGCATACCATTACTTGTTGTGCCATGACATAGTACCTATTGGACACTGCACCATTACTGAAGGTTGATGTTGCACGAGCACTAAATTGTATGCTACACCCACACTGTCGGTAATTGCCATGACACACACAACCTATACACATATGTGGTGTTATATTCGTTATTGACATTGAGACGTTGATTCTTGTTCTATTGCGTATATGAAATGTATCATGCATACATACCTACATGTATACATACATATCTTGCTATAGGTACATATACACCTTATATGATGTTGCATTTGATTTTGGAGAATGTGGGAACCGCATGATATTATTTAAAACTGGATTCATTTAAAAGAGCGGTTGTTTCCCCCAATCAGAGCAAGGCTCTGTTTGAATTTCAAAAAATTCAAATTTTGAAGCAACGCTTCGAATCCCGTGCGCTGCGCGCAACGCGCCACGTGTCAGAAGTTGATACGTCAGCGCAACGCCCAAGGCAGTGCGTCCAATCAGAGCAGGGCTCTTTTAAAAACAAAAAATAAAAGAAGCAACATTCAGTTGCGCAAGCGCTGTGCTGCGTGACACGTGTTTGCGCAGTTGCGCGAGCACAACTGTCGAGCGCAGCTGCGCAAGCGCCGCACTGCGCGACACGTGTCTGCGCAGTTGCGCAAGCGCAGCTGCGCAAGCGCTGCGCTGCGTGACACGTGTCACGCGTTGGGGGAGTTGCGCAAAACAGAATAAATCTTTTCTGTTCTTGTTAAAACAAGAAGATTTTCTTCTGTAAAGCAGGGGCCTTTGGATCAAAGATCCAACGGTGGGGAAAATTCCCCAAATCACTCAGAAAAACATCTCTGTAACAAATTTAACTAATTTATGAGCACTATAAAAAGGACCCCAGACCTCATTTCAAGATCGTGAACATTTTCTTGAAAAAAGTCAAGAGCTTCAAACAGAGAGAGAACTCTGAGAAAATTTCAAAGAAAAAGGTAAAAACCTTTAGAAAAAAAGAGAAAGTTCTCTCATGGACAGATCATAGATCTAAAAACAAGATCAATGATTTTTTTAATAAAAAAATAATAATAATAAAATAGTGCTTTGCACTTCTGTTCTTGAATCTAAAAGATTCTTAGTGCTTTGCACTTCCAAACTGCGCTGTTGCGCTCTTCAGAGCGCGCCACGTGTCAGCAGCGCAACAGCGCAGCGCACTGCGCTGTTGCGCTTGCGCTCACCAGAGCAGGACACGTGTCCTCATCACAAGCGCTTGCGCTCAATAATTGGCGCAAAGCGCCTGACAAGCCACTATCAGATGATTAATACACTGGATTATTTACAGAAGGGCCAAGCCCAATTAAAAAGGGCCTAACAGGCCAAATTAAATGCAATGCATTACTTTAAAAAGGGCAGAGCCTAAATAAAAAACCAGATGCTGCGCATCATTTATAAAAGGGCAGAGCCCAAATAAAAGTCTAATAGACCAAACAAAAATGCCATGCATTATTAAACAAGAGCAGAGCCTTAGTAAAGACCTAACAGGTCAAATGCAAATAAAATGTTGAACATTTTTCAACTGGACTTAGCCCAATTCTGGCCATAAGTCCTTAAATTAAATCGAACTGAGCACGAATGCTCTCTCTCAAATCAATTTACCTCTGGTTCGAGGGTACATCTCCGAACTCCTCTGACACTTCTCGTTGTAATCCTTCAACGACGTCAGAAAGGCGACGGGTCCCAACGACCACACATGGATACGGACTGCGGGGTCCTTAAACTCGTGGACCGAAACGTCCCTAAACTAACATCGGACCGAAACGTCCCTAAACTAACATCGGACCGAAACGTCCCTAATCTAACATCGGACCGAGACGTCCCTAAACTAATATCGGACCGAAACGTCCCTAAACTAACATCGGACCGAAACGTCCCTAAACTAATATTGGACCGAGACGTCCCTAAACTAACATCGGACCGAGACGTCCCTAAACTAATGAGGGACCGAAACGTCCTTAAACTAATGTCGGACCACCACGTCCCTAAACTGGAACATGGACCACCACGTCCCTAAATTGGAGCATGGACCGCAACGTCCCTAAACTACCTATGGACCACTACGTCCCTAAACTGGAACAATAGAGCCTCCAAATGCTCTTTTGCCGGATCTAAACGGTCCTGTTTAAGTTGATCTTAGCCCCAAACACGGCTAACGTATCCTTAAACATTCAAACGGACTATGAAACCCTAAATCAACTTCGGTTCGAGGGTACATCTCCGAACTCCTTTGACACCTATCGTTGTAATCCTTCAACGACGTCAGAGGGGCGATGAGTCCTGACGACCATATCTATTAAATTGACCATCACGTCAAGTTGATCTTAGTCCAAAACAGGACTAACGTATCCTTGACGAACGTTTAAGTTGATCTTAGCCGCAACGCGACTAACGCATCCTTAAACTAAAAACACCAAACCCAAATCTAAGTAAATACGGATTTGGACTAATCCACGTCCTACGGGCGACGGCATTACTCAGTCTCCGTATACAATCCACGGGCAACCACAAACAAAACAAACACACACGACACGAAGTGAAATTCTGGAAAAGGAGAAAGTTGTTACCGCGATGCGGTAGCGTAATTAACTGCAGGGGCTTGCGCCTGTAGGGAAGAGCGTCCCCATAATCAAAAACCTCTCAAGCGAAGGGAATCTGACAAAGTCTGCTACATCGGCCGCATCCGTCTAAACCTCCGATACACGGTGCCATAAATCAACTTGGCATCTTCAGAGAGGTGGACGGATAAAACCAAATAGCATCTGCCCCGAATCTCAGCGTCAGGACATCGCATTCTTGTCCGCCGTCTTTCGGAGGGGAACAGATTCTGGCACGCCCGGTGGGACCTTTTCCTCTTTCCACTCCACACTTCGTGTGTCGTCTTTGCGAACCAATCGCGGTTTGTTAAATGGTTGCCTTTGGATTTCAAGTTACTAAGATTTGGTCTTTTGCCTGGCGCAGAACTCAAGCATCAATGGCCTCTAACTGCACCAACTGCTCGCAGTGCCACTGCAACGGACGCTCCACTTCTCCCGGAGGTGTAGCACATGGGCCCCAAGCGGCTTCCTTCCTCGCTTTGCCGGTAGACCAGGTGACCCAGGCCACCACCGGCCTATTTTTCGGGACCATGATCCCGCCTACAAGCTTCTCTAGGCCAATACCTGCATCGGAAGTGAACAAGAAGTCGGTCTTCGACCGGCTCACTGCCACGACGGCCCCTGTCAATGGGTCGCCTACTGCCAAACCAACAGCTTCGGTTTTCGCCAGGCTGGATCAGAACTCTAAATTGGCTGTCCCAAGGAAGGCAATGACTGCTGCTCCAGAAGTCGTTAAGGTAGCTTCCCCTGTCAAAGAGTCAGTCTTTTCAAGACTGGTGATTCCTGCTTCTGTCCCTGCTCGAGGATCCGTCTTCGACAGGTTGAATATCACCCCTCAAAAGACAATCTCAGTCTTTAAGAGATTAACACCGGCGGCGCCCCATTCAGACAGGGGGCAAAAAGAAGCTGTCTCAATCTCCGAGCCAGTCCCAACGGCTCGTCACGCTCGACGACGCCATTGGCAACGAGTGAGGAAGGAAGGGGGCAACTCCCCCTCAGGGCTAACTCCACCGGCTCCAGTGGTGGAAGTCAACGTTGTTGTTCCAACCGGGAATAGCTTTGAACTGCTGAGGAGGGTACGAAAAAACTCTCCAACCGCTACACTGAAGAGATCTCCTCCACCTGCGGAGAGAGTTCCAGAAACGAAGCAAGAACAGCCCCCTCAACGGCTATCCTCAAGAATTTATAAAGTTTGGCGGAGGGTTCAAGACTCCGTAATTGACCCAGGTCACTCTCGTCACCAGAAATAGGCAAAGGTGGAAAAAGACAAGGACCGTCCCATTAAACAGTAGGGGACAGCAGCTGCTAGGATGCCCACTTCAATGGTTCCTTCAACCTCAACGGCCCACAAAAGAAGGAGGCCAGAGAAGACTCCCGCGTCAGCGGCAAAGGTTAAAAATGGTGAACCTAAACGCCCCAAGTCAGGGGGCATAACAGTTTATACGGTTTACATGGCATCGGGAAAAGAAGACAGCCGTGCATCCACGGGTCATAGACCGCTTACACGGTCAGTGACCAAGGCTCAAGAGCAGCAACAGAAACTCCAGGAGATGATGAACGCTATGGCCGCACTTACAGGGCCAAAAGAGAACCCTGAAACGTCCTCAGATAAACGCCAGGAGGAAGAAACCGACGCCGAATTCCTTGCCGGGTATTGGAGAAGAAGGACAAAGAGGCTGCTGAACAAGCAGCCAATATACAGCGTATGGGCCTCCTCTTCCAAGACATGATAGGGATGATGATACAACAAGATCCTCCGGCTGAAGAGCCCCCGATCGTCCTTGGAGACGATAGGGGAGAGACATCAAATCCTCAGCCCGCTCTATCAACGGCTAAAGAGGATACAATCTCTAAAACTGATCTGGACGAGTACATAGCCCGGCAAATACGGGTTCATCATGCGGCTGAGGCAGCCGGCCAGGTCGTAAAAACGGGGCGGCCATATCCAAGCTGGTACGACCAAATCAAGTACCCGCCGGGTTACACAATTCCCAAGTTCCATGTCTACAAGGGGACTGGCAATCCTCACCAGCATGTTGCCCAGTTCAGGACGCTTTGCGGCAACACCGGCGGTGATGACAAGCTTTTGCTTCGCCAGTTTGTTGGAAGTTTGTCAGATACGGCGTTCGAGTGGTACTCTGAGCTCCCGAACGACTCTATTAAAACCTTCGCGGAGATGGAGCTGCTGTTTACCCAACGTTTTGCAAGTGCCAGTGAGCGTACCCCGATGACGGCACTGATTAACGCCAGGGTAAAACCCGGCGAGACATGGGTTCAGTACGCTATACGATGGCGGAATTTATGGTCGAAGTGCGAGCAACGCATTGAAGAAGCTCCCGCAGTGGGTATGTTTGTGGGAACCCTCGATCCACAAGCAACCATCTCGCAGTTTATGATGTTCTTCAAGCCGACTACCTTCCAGGCTTTGATTGATAAACTAGCGCAGATGGACCAGATAGGCCACAAACCCCCTCTCCCAAAGCCGGACTCCCGAAATGACAAAGGGAAGGGAAAAGCGATCGTTGTCGCTAATGCCCAACAACAGCCGAACAATGCGAAGCCAGCGGTGCGTCAAAGCAATACGCGTCCGTACGTAGACCTTGAGGAGAGACTAGGGCGTCCTTACTCGTTTCCCCGCGATAAAATGAGGAGGTTATTCGAACTGGCGTTACGCAACAGACTCATAAACCTGCCAGATCCAAAACGTCCGTTGCAACCAAGTGATGTCAACGAGCCCAACTACTGTCCTTATCATCGAGTACTGGGCCATCCGATCGAAGATTGCTACGTTTTCAAAAATTGGCTTGAAAACCAGTACCGACAGGGCAAATTTGCGTTATCTGACAAATGGAAGGTGAATCCCCCGCAGCCCCACACCTCTAAAGGGACAAATACGCCGGGGGCAACATGCTCCGTCGTTGAAGAAGCTCCTTGGGAGGTTGTATTATCAGCTAAAACGAAGAGGATGCTAAATGATCTTCAGACATGTCCAGCAATCAAGTGGAAGAACCCATTGGAGCCGCAAATTATTGAAGGAATGCTAAAGCCTCGTCCGACTCAAAAGATCGGTGGAAGTGGCCCAAACACTCATAACCAGCCGTCGAAGTCTTCAAAGAAGAAGAAGAAGTCGAAAAAGCCCGTGAAGCCTAACGACAAGCGCACGGACTTGCAAAAACAAATTGACGCGCTGGAGGAATACAATCAGAAGGCACGAACCCCCATCACATTCCAAGAGTTCCTCAGCCATGTCTTTTGAGAGGAAGATCAGGGAGGTAGTTCGTCGGATGAATCCAAGGAATATGTGGCAAGCTGCCATATGATTTCCCATTCGTTCATAAACGATAAGGAGACTCCTCGTGCTGAAAAGCTGGGGGCAAATCCTGAACTAAAAATTCCGGAGCCGTCGGATGAAATGATTGACGCGTTCCTCAATGAAGCGTTCTTAAAAAGCAAAGCTGATCGGGAGCGCGAAGCGGTTATATTCGAAAGGGCAAAACGCCAGCGCCTTGACGAAAGAATTGAGATACGCCCGCTGGGGCGAAGTGCACCCACCGCGGATAAAAGCAAATTCAAGATAAGGAAGACGTTTGCTAAAGCCATGTCGATGGGTATAAAGCTACCATCCTCTGAGGAAAGCGTTATTGGTGAAATGGAAAACCACCCCTCCTATTGCTTGTATCATCGGAAGGTGTCGCATCCCACTCAGGAGTGCAAAGCTTTCGATAGATGGTGGCAAGGATATATTGCTCACCGACAACAGTTTAAGCGGGAAAAGCGCAAAGCTCGCCGAGAGCAGAGCGGGACGATCAAAATGCTTAACAAAACTACCGGTGGTTGTTGCATGATTGACGCCGAAGGATCACAAGTGCCCACATTCGGGAGCGATTCTTGATGCCCTGTTGCTATCAAAAGAGGCGAGGGATTCTTTGATTAAGGCGCTACAAGATCCGGACCAGTTCCAAGCCTTCCTGGCCGAAGAAAAGATGAAGGATGAATTGGAAGAGGTGCACACGGCCGACGTTGCTTTTGGCGATGAAGACCTTCTCCTCGGGACGTGCGAACACAACCATCCCCTTTATGTCTCAGGATACTGCCATGACATAAAGATAGGTAAAATCTTGGTCGATAACGGATCATCTGTTAATCTACTCAATGTGCGGGTGTTGAAGGAAATTTGCATGAGTGTCCAACACCTTGCCCGAGACAAGATCACCATCTCCGGGTTTGACTCCCAATCATCAAAAACTCTTGGATCTGTGATATTGACGTTACGCTTTGGGTTGCTCGTCACAGATATCAAATTCCATGTCATAGATGCCAAAACATGCTACAATGCTCTGCTCGGCCGACCATGGTTACACGAGTACAATATCATCCCTTCTACACAGCATCAGTGTATGAAATATTGTAGGGATGGCCTCGAGTACACTGTGGCAGGGGAATTGAATCCATTTTCCGTGAATGAAGTTCGCAAGTATGAAGATGCCAAATACTTCTTGCCGAATTTCGAAGACACGGAAAGGTGTCACAAGCCGGAGAACAAAACTAACACAACCATCCCTGTCTTCGGCAGTGATACCGTGGAGGAAGAGGATATAATTTATACGGGCCCGCCCCAACACACTAAGCCGGGACAATCCGTTCCTTCATTGATCTTCGGTAGTGATTCAGAGGATGAAGTTCATGCTGTATTCCCTGCTCGGCTTTCAATACGAGCTTCTGCTGATGACGAGCGAAGTCTGCAAGTGGCCATGGTGCCGCCTAAACATTATAAAGAACTGGATGCACTCTACACCAACAGCGTAGAAGAATTGCAGACATTTTATATCTCTCGCGGACGAAAAGGCGAGAAGGCAACCCTATTCTACCGCTCTGAAGAAAACAAAGTGGAGAAAGAAATCTGGTATGGAGCAGATCCGACGCTGGACAGGCTTCAACCCATTCGTCTACCCAGATATTATACGAAAGGCTTGAAACGGCTGTTGAAGCGCCAAGGGATACCCTTCAAACAGACCGTTAGGAAGGCCAAATTCTATGACAGGGTTTGGAACGTCCCCGGAACTCAGCATAAGCTACCTAATAGGAGGATGGAGACAATCGGGCTCGGATACATTCGCCCCAGGAAACGAGAGCTGCTCCGCGACTGTCACGTCGTGCATAATTTCGATGAAGAAGCGGATGCTCAATGGGAGGACACTAATCCTGAACCAGTAAAAGTTCCTGATAAAAAAATGCCCAGTCCATCATTTGAAGAACAAATGGACAGGCTTATAAGGGAAGCTGGTCAAAAAGTCCGAGATGATCACAATCGTGAAATGACAATCTATGAGAAAGCCAAAACGCAACGCCTCCTTCAACAGGCCGTTAAAAATGAAAATGCTGCCCCCTGTCAACCTATTATAAAAAGGGCTCGACGCGGAAGCAGAAACAAGTCGAAAGGCCAAAGAGGCGCTCAACAACAACAAAGCAGGGCTAAGAAGCCACGCAAACGGGAGTCGAGCATTATTGATCTATCCCTCATGAAGAAAATGGGCCGATCGTACTCGTTTCCTCAGGACAAGACGAAGAAGATACTTGATCTTGCTCTAAAACATCAAATGCTTACATTGCCGGAGTCTAAACACCCCGAACAAGCGGGCGAAGTCACACACCCGGACTACTGCTCTTACCATCAAGTAATAAGTCATCATCTTGAAGATTGCTTCACCTTCAAGAATTGGGTCGAAGATCAGTATCAGCTTGGCAAATTCGCTCTGTCCGACAACTGGAGGGTAGCGCCACCACAAAAGCACGAGCCCAAGGCCACGAAAGAAAAACCAGTTCCACATTGGGATTGGAAGCGGATCCGCACCTGTCACATGATAACAATACTAAGAGAAGAATCCGAGAACATGGACAGCCTTCCCTGGTGCCTCGAAAACAGCAATGATGAGGTGATCTCAGAATTTCCGCCAGCGCCAAAAGAACTGGAGGATGGAATACATACCACTGCAGATAACCTCAAGAAAATTGAGCTGGGGACGATAAACGATCCGCGACCGACATTTGTCAGCGAACTGCTGTCTGAAGAGAGGGTGGCTGCATTAAAGGACGTCCTTGTACAGCATAAAGATTGCTTCGCATGGAACTATTCTGAGATGCCAGGACTAGATCCAGAAGTTGCTGTGCATAGACTGGCGATATCCCCGGGCGTCAAGCCAGTTAAACAAGCGCCGAGAAGAATGTGGCTCGAGCTCGAGATGAGCATCAACGCTGTGGTCAAAAAGCTGATAGACTCTGGATTTATCCAGGAAGTTCAATACCCTGAATGGATTGCTAATATCGTCCCAGTGATGAAGAAGAATGGGACGGTACGCATATGAGTGGACTTTCGGGATCTCAACAAAGCCTTCCCGAAGGATGATTTCCCAGTACCAGTCACCGGACTGATGATAGACAATGCGTCCGCGCATGAGATTGTCTCCTTCATGGACGGCTCATCAGGGTATAATCAAATAAAAATGCATCCTGAAGACCAAAAACATACGGCTTTCCGGACTCTTTTGGGGATATTTTGTTACAAGGTAATGCCCTTCGGTCTAAAGAACGCCGGTGCCACCTATCAGAGGGCTATGACGAAGATTTTCGACGACCTTATACATAAAATCGTCGAGTGCTATATCGATGACCTCGTGGTTAAGAGCAAATCATATGAGGAACATCTCGAACATCTAAAGACTGTATTTCGACGCCTTCGATAATACAATTTGAAGATGAATCCTCTTAAGTGTGCATTCGGGGTTTCCTCGGGCAAATTCCTGGGGTTCATTGTCCGACACCGAGGTATCGAAATAGATCCGTCCAAGATCAAGGCGGTTATGGAAATGCCTCCGCCAAGAACTCGTAAACAGCTGCGATCTCTTCAAGGGAAGCTCGCATACATACGGCGATTTATAGCCAACCTCTCTGGCAAGTGTCGCCCTTATAGTCACCTGATGAAGAAAGGAACTCCATTCATTTGGGATCAAAAATTCCAAAGCGCACTGGATGAGATCAAGCAATACCTGCAGAGCCCTCCAGTTTTGGCTGCTCCGGTTAAGGAAAAGCCTCTCATTCTTTACACGACCGCCCTTGAAGGTTCTTTAGGCGCATTATGGGCATAAGAGAATGATCAGGGGAAAGAAAGAGCACTCTACTACTTAAGTCGAGTTTTACTGGGAGCAGAAAGCAACTACTCCTCTATTGAAAAACACTGTCTGGCGTTGATCTTCGCAATAACAAAGCTTAGACATTACGCATTAGCGCATGAAGTCCGTCTCATTTCGAAGGTGGACCCTCTCAAATATCTAATGTCAAAGGCCATATTGACCGGACGACTCGCTAAATGGGCCCTGCTCTTGATGGAGTTCTCGATAATATATCAACCTCTCAAGGCAGTAAAAGGCCAGGCCATCGCCGATTTCCTCGCTGAGCATCCGATACCGGCTGATTCTCCTCTTAATTGCGATTTGCCAGACAAACATGCGTTTGACGCTATCGATGGGAACGATACCCGATGGGAACTCTATTTCGATGGAGCATCTTCCGTGAAAAAGCGCAAGCAAAGTACCCCCATAATCAAATCAGGGGTAGGCCTTATTTTCGTAACTCCACAAGGAGGGATAATGCACTTTGCTTTCTCCTTAACAGAGCCGAAGACGAATAATGAAGCCGAATACGAAGCTTTGATAGCAGGCCTCGAGATCGCCATCGATATGGGAATTGAAAGCCTCCTCATATATGGGGACTCCCAGCTAGTCGTTACTCAAGTAAACGGCGACTACCAGACGTGCAAACCGGAGTTGGTGAAGTACGGTGAAAGGGTGAAACAACTGTTGACCCAAATTCCCTCCTACACTTTGGAAAGCATACCGCGTGCAGAAAACAGCAAAGCGGACGCGTTGGCCAAACTCGCTAAAGAATTGGCTGACGAGAACCTCGATGATGTTAGAATTATGGCACAAAGTCGTCGAGTGCTCGCCCCAGCAGAAATACCTCCGGAATCATCCGAAGGGAAGGGAGTGACTGAACAAACGACCTTACAAATAAAAGACCATGAGAAGGTTGAGGATTGGAGGGAAGTCTTTATAGACTACTTCAAGTCCCACCAAATGCCCGAAGATGCGTCCGCAAGACATCAGCTCATGAAACGAGCTCTGTCTTTCGCCTTAGTCAATGATACTCTATACAAGAGGTCATTCGATTCTCTGTGGCTGAGATGCTTAGGACCGGACGAAGCGGAAAGAGTCGTTCAGGAAGTTCATGACGGAATCTGCGGTTCTCACCAAGCAGGCCCAAAGATGAAGTTGAAGATCAAACGGATGGGCTACTATTGGCCCACGATGATTCAAGATTGCCCCGAATATGCGAGGCAATGTCACTCATGCAAAATTCATGGGGACTTCATCCATCAGCATCCAAACCCATTACATCCAACGGTGGCTAGCTGGCCGTTCGAAATATGGGGAACTGACATAGTCGGCCCCATCGAACCAGCATCGTCTAGGGGACATCGTTTCATCCTGGTGACGACTGACTACTTCTCCAAATGGGCAGAAGCAACACCGTTGAGAGAAGTGAAGACGGAGAATATCCTCCATTTCTTCAAAACACATGTCATATATCGGTTTGGAACTCCAAGACGGATCATCTCCGATAACGGGCCAGCCTACCGAAGCCACAAGATCAGTCGTTTCGTACAGCAGCACAATATAGAATGGAGATATTCCTCAGTCTATAATCCGCGAGCCAACGGTCTCGCCGAGGCCTTCAACAAGACTTTAACGAAGATTATAAAGAAAACGGTGTCCCGAAGTACGAAAGATTGGCATGAGAGGCTACAAGAAGCCCTTTGGGCGTATCGAACTACATTCAAGACAGCCACGAACACAACGCCATATGCGTTGGTGTTCGGTACGGAAGCAGTACTCCCCCTCGAGATAGAGTTGCCCTCTCTGCGAGTGGCAGTTCACTACGAGCTGGCGGATGAAGAAAATGCTCACCTTCGGCTTGAGGAGCTTGATGCCCTTGATGAAACCCGGCTCATAGCACAACAAAATCTAGAAGCTTATAAAGTAAAGATGACGCGCTCATATGAGAGATTGATCCGGCCGTGGACATTTTGCCAAGGCGAACTCGTGCTAGTAGTCAAAAGACCTATGATCCCTAATCGCGCCAAGCGGGGAAAATTCGAGCCAAACTATGAAGGCCCGTACATCATAGATAAGGTCTACCAGGGTGGGGCCTACCTACTTATGGATATGCATGGTGAAAGGCCTTTCAGGCCGATAAACGGTCGCTTCCTGAAGAAATACTACGCCTAATGAGTTACGGCCTAGGTCAATGATAGATGACGACGACTATGTCCGCTCTCTAGCTTCCCAAGCCCAAGACTCTATAAGTAGTAGCTGGCCAACGGACCGAAACGTCCTTAAACTAATGATGGACCGAAACGTCCTTAAACTAATAGCAGACCGAAATGTCTTTAAACTACTACCACAGCATCCATAGGCTGACGAGATAAAAAAAAAAGAAAAAAAAATATAATAAAAAAAAATGGTATGTCCATAAGCAAAAAGGGCACGGATGAAAACCCGAAAGGGCTCCGTGAGTAAAAACAACAGGGCTGCCGGTGAGTGTTCGTGAAAACCCGAAAGGGCGCGACCTCGTAAAAAAAGAAGAAAATAATAAAAAAGAATAATAAAAAAAAAGGTATGTCCATAAGCAAAAAGTGTTAGTGTATATGTCCTAGAGGCCATTATTGTATCATACTAGTTTGTATATTACTTGATGGAAGCTTGGGATATTCACAGTTGTATATACAATCTTGCTCGAAATGGTAGTATGCTACTTGGTTTGTCTCTGCTTTAATATGTGCATGTGTTTCTTTTAGCATATTGCTGATATACATATTAGTGGAGCCCTTAGGATCTTTGCTTGATTACCAGCGTTGTGAAGGCGCTCACACTCGTGGGAGCTGGGTGATCTATAAGCACATCCTTATACAGGTCCCTAGTCGTTGGACTATCGAGACAGGGCATCGATACTCCGGAGTAGACTAGCGTATGCGCTTCTCATCCCAGCGTGGGAGACGGTCTGTCCCACAGCCGTCAGTACGTCGTACTTGAGATAGTATGCGGGTGCTCGTTGGGTTACGAGTACACTGGACATGACTCGTCGGGAACTGTTGGTTGGTATTATACCTATCGTCAGTTATCAGTTCCCAGGTGACATGAGTACAGGTTAGTCCGCTGACTTGACACTGTCGCTTCGCCTCGAGTGTGTTCCCACTGCACTTTGATTGCTACCCTACCACGGCTCAAAGGAGTCGTGCAAACAGGTAGTTTTTGGGTGCAGTCCCGAAGCACTTGGAGGCAGTGACGGTTAGATAGGATTCGTCTCTCCCGGTATTGGGGGTTGACATCGCGCTGTGTGCAGGAGAGCCATTACACGAGTAGTCCCTGGCCAGGGCAAGCGAGATATACTGGTAGGTTTCCAGTGTTATCTCAGGGTGTTCTGGGCTACACTCCGATACGACTTGTACCGCTATTAGGGGACTGACGTTCACCGCCCTCCTAGGCCCGCCATGCGATGTATCAGACGAACAGACCGGACTGTACGGAGATTGTCACATACAGGCTCAAAAGGAGTTCGGATGGGGTTCACCTCGTCAGTCTTCTTATCGACATCTACCTGGGGACCGTTACGTACAGCTAGTGCCGCTTGCGGTCTGTGGTTAAACCCACTGCCAGCGTAGTGTCTTGTCTTTAGAGTCCCACACAGAGAGCTATTCGCCTTTAGGCAAAATGAGTAGAGGTCGCATGGTTTTGCGACAGGGTTCGTTCACATTCGCGCACTTGTGCACGTTTGCTGTCCGGACAGTTTATACTAGCGGGCTTTGGTTTAAGCCGGATCCTAGTATATGATTTGGGATTGGTTTTTCTCATTGTATTCGTGTTCCTCGGATCACGAATACGGGTGCGTATGCACAGTTGCTTGAGATTGAGGGAGAGGACCTTGATTAGGGTTAATGGCAATTGTCATTTTATTAACCCTAATGATTATGTGTGTATTATTGTTAATTGATATTAGTTTAATAATTGTGCATGGTTATGGTTGTTGACCATTTGACCCACCTTGACTTGTTGACCTTATTGACACTTTGACCATCATCATTTCATTTGGAAGATGCTCTTTGATCCTTGCAATTTGCATTAAAAATGAAATGATAATGGTCATGTCTTGATTTAGCCATGACAATTATCTCACTAATTATCTAATTACAATAATTCACATATATGAGAGAATGCTTCATATTATTTCTCATTCTATCATATCCTTTCTCTCTCTTGTTCTTCCTCTCCCTCAAGCTCTCTCCCTCTCATGTGTTGAGAAACACTTGAGCTTGAGAAAAACCCTCTCTTGATCATCTTTACTCTCATCTAGGGTTCAAGGACTAGCACTTCTTGCATCCTAGTTACTTCTAGCTTGGAGTTGAAGCCAAAGATTGAGGCTTTCGGGTGGATCTTTCTTCGACGTGAGAAGACGACCAAGGTGACCTCCTTCCACCACTCCAAGGAGCAATGAGAGAAGGACTTAAAGCCCAAGGTATAACCTTTCTAGCACTTAGCTAGTTACTAGTTAGCTTTAGCAAGTTTTTGTTTAGCAAAGATCCTTCTAGCTCTAGTCCATGTTGCCTTAGCTCATAAAAATCCGATTTTTATTCCGTTTTCCGCCTCCCCGCAAGCACCAGGATGGACAACGTGGACTTACAGTGCCTATTGCCGCGGAACCGCGGCACTTTGGCTCTTCACTTGGTCGAGTTTGGTGCAGTGTATCTCTGGCTTGGTTTTAGGATTTTTAAGATGGTTTATATGTGCCCAGATTTTCCAGAATAGAAATTTGTTTTTGGGGGCCTATAAATCCGTATTTTTTTCGAACTTCAATACACTTTGACTATAAGGGTTATATCTGTGATGTTTGAATGTATTGAACGTCGGCTAATCGCTATATGTCGATTAGTCGGGGTTATACATATCTGTGATCTGTGATTGATACTGGTATGTGTATATGAATGGGTTGGATTGTCGCGGATGAATAGCCGGGGTGGATGTGAGATGAGTGTTGATTTTTCTTTCATTCATTGTAATATGTAAATTGATGTAATATTATTATTTGTTTGGCCGCACAACCGGGTCGGGGTTGTAGCCGTCATTGTATAATTCTTTTTACTGTTTTTGCTCCTAGGATAGACCCATGGAGGGGGTGCACAAACTACCGGGTATCTCGAAGTGCCGAGTGGCCTACTCACGGTGGTGAGGGAGGTTGCTTCGCTTCGGGTACTTGGCGGGTAGTTTGCCGCACCCGTAGGGGTCTTGGGTGGGGTATTGGCTATTCACCGCGACCGTGTAATCCGCTTTTCGTTGCAGGCTCGAACGGATTGCGGATTCCTAGTATATCCAATGTATTCATCTGTGATCTGTAATGTCTATCATTGCTATATATTTATATATGATAACTATTTAGGCGTTGCTTATGTTTTACAGCCGCGCTAGCCCAGCCCCCGCTCTGTCGTTAGTTAAGTAACCTAACGGGTGATGACGGGGCCCCGTGGCGAATGCGAATGGCATAAGCGTACGTCATATTTTGGTTGTTTTCTGCAATGGTAGGATTAAATGATGGGACGCATTAAAAGAACTAATGCAAGAAAATAAACCAAGTAAAAGTCGATTGGAACACTTTGAAAACCACTCGGTTCTTTTCAAAAAAAAACTTTTAAACGTGGAGCTTGAACCACTCCTTTTAAAAGCTATCTCGTTCCATCGATTAGATCAAGTTCACTACGTTCACGGTTTCGCCAAAACCATTCGTAGCCCTCCGTCATTCCACATGAATGGTCAAAAAGTATTCAAGCTATGTATTTTGGCCAAAGTCAAGGCATAGTAATTGGTAGCTATTGGGTATTCATGTGCAGCATAGATAGATGCGTTGGTTTGGGACAGTCGTGCTGCCATTTTAGCCAAAGTCAAGGGTAGGTACGGGTGGATCCAAATTAACTAGGAGAATGACGGGTAGAACTTGACATGTGACTTATGATATTTTGGCCAAAGTCAAGGTCATAAGAGCATGGGGCAAAAATCCACATCGGGAGTTTCATAAGTACTGAAACTTGCTAGCGTTGCATACCATTTGGAGTGTGATGATTCTGGTAGGATTCCTTCGGTTTTATCACGCGATGATATTTGGATCCCGATCCTACCGTGAGTATATGCTACTCCTCGGGAAAACTCTCACTTAACGATCAATGCTATAAACTTAGTAGGTGTCTAGAAAGGTGTTAGCGGGGCTACGCCCACAGGGAAAAGAGGTTACTTAATTAAGGAACTTCGCGAAAGCGTTGGAAAACCTCCCTCGAAGTACCGACACTGGCCTGGCTGATCGGTTAAGCAAGTATTGTACGGTGAGATTGATCCTGACTAATCCTTTCTTTACGGTTTGAGAAGGGATTCGAGAGACAGTGGGAGCCATCCAGTTTAGACAAATTAAAAACCATTCTAAACTTGCAAGAGCATCATGCTAAAGTGTTTCTTTTCTCTCTCCTAATTGCAGCGACCATTCAACATGACCGGACTTAAGTTATTACTACATAAAAACATATTGACAGGGACAAACTACAAAGATTGGCTCAGGAATGTCAAGATGGCAATCACTTACGACAAGTTGGGGTATGTCCTTACCACCAAAGCTCCCCCTGTCCCAGGTCCCAAAACCAGTGTCGTAGATAGGGAAATCTACAAGACCTGGGAAATAGATTGCGCGAAGGCCAGATGCCTCGTACTTGCCTCGATGGACAACGAACATCAGAGGAGGCACGAGAATATGGACCTTGAGTCCATATTTCTTCATACAAAAGAACTGTATGGAGAGCAGTCTCGTATCGCAAGATACGAAGTGTCGAAGAAGTTGTTTTCGGCAAGGTTGGCCGTCGGGTCATCGGTAGCGGAACACGTGCTTAAGATGATTGGCTACATTGAGGATCTCGCGGACCTTGGGACCACGTTGGAGAATGAACTCTATACTGATTTGATTCTCCAGTCCCTTCCTTCCGCTTACGCCCAGTTTATTCTTAACTTCAACATGCAAGGAAAGGAGGTTGAACTTTCCGAGCTTCTGAACATGTTGAGGAGTGCTGAGGGCACCCTACAGAAGGGTAGGGAGACATCCACTTTGTTTGTAGGAGGATCTTCCTCTTCTAGGTCCAGGGCGAAAGCCAAGGGCAAGAAGAAGAAAGCCCCCGCCAAACCAAGAGGCGGTGTCGGTAAAGTGGATACGAAGGGAAAAGGAAAAGCAACAAAGGTAGCGGGAAAGCTGGTGGGGAAGGAAGAATGCTTCTATTGTCACAAAAGTGGTCACTGGAAACAGGATTGCAAGGCTTGGAAAGCCAGAACACAGGATTTGAAGCGAGTTGTAGCTTCAGCTTCAGGTGTATATGTTATTGAAAACTGTCTATCAATAAACTCTACATCCTGGGTATTGGATACCGGATCAGGATCTCATATCTGTAATTCTTTGCAGGCGTTGAGAAAGCGTAGAGTTTTGAAGGCAGGTGGCATGACCCTCAGAGTTGCAAACGGTGCTAGCATGGATGCTGAGGCCGTGGGGGACTATCACCTGGGATTGTCGGATGGACATTTTTTGGTTTTGCGTAGTTGTTATTATGTACCAAATGCAACCTGTAATATCATTTCTGTATCTTTATTATCTAAAGAAGGTTATGAATTTGCATTTGTAAGTAATGTAGTGAACATTCACCTTAATCAAGTTTTGATTGGGTCAGGTACATTGAACAACGGTATATACGTATTAAACCAGCCACAGATTTTCAATGTTCAGAATACACACAAAAGAAAGTCTCCAGAAATCGATAAAACTTTCTTATGGCATTGTAGACTGGGTCACATCAATGAGAGAAGGTTGACTAAGTTACATGTAGAAGGATATTTGGATTCGTTCGAATATCAATCGTATGCAACTTGTCAATCCTGTCTCAAAGGAAAGATGACAAAGACTCCGTTCACTGGACACGGAGTAAGAGCGAGCGAGCTCTTGGGACTCGTACACAGCGACGTGTGCGGTCCAATGTCTACACATGCACGAAGCGGTTATTCTTATTTCATTACTTTTACGGATGACTTTTCAAGGTACGGTTATGTCTTCTTAATGAAACATAAATCCGAGGCTTTTGAAAAATTCCAGGAATATAAGAATGAAGTAGAAAAACAAACAGGCAAAAGTATCAAGGCACTGAGATCTGATCGAGGTGGTGAATACTTGAGTGCCGAGTTCCTGGGTTACTTAAAAGAGAATGGAATTCTCTCTCAGCTTACTCCTCCATACACTCAGCAACATAACGGTGTATCGGAGAGACGGAACCGAACCCTATTGGATATGGTACGGTCCATGATGAGTAATGCTGAGTTGCCGCGATCGTTCTGGGGATATGCGCTAGAATCAGCTGCATACCTTTTGAACCGAGTTCCAACTAAGACTGTGCCTACTACACCATATCAGATGTGGTGTGGGAAGAGACCCTATATTAATCACATTAAGACATGGGGATGTCCAGCTTTTGTAAAAAACCAGCATGCGGACAAGCTCGAGGCACGCTCAGTACAGTGCAAGTTTGTGGGATATCCAAAGAGCTCCAAGGGATATTACTTCTATTGCGAAGAGGAACAAAAAGTCCTTGTTTCTCGCCATGCCCACTTTCTAGAACACCAGTTCATAGAAAAAGAATTAAGTGGGAGCGCAATAGAACTGGAAGAAATTCCAGAACCACGAGCTATTACTGAAAGCTTGGTTGAACCAGAGGGTTCGAAAGATCAGGACATTCCCACGCCACTCCGCAGGAGTAGTAGGCAGTCTCATCCGCCCGAGAGATACTACGGTTTTCTCATTGACGGGGATAGAGAGGATTGCATCATAGACTTTGATGAGCCTACTAGCTTCCAGCAAGCCATTCAGAGCGTCGACTCGGTAAAATGGCTGGATGCAATGCGGACCGAAATGGAGTCCATGTACACCAACAAAGTATGGACGTTGGACATTGCTCCAGATGGGGTAAAACCCGTAGGATGCAAGTGGATCTTCAAAAGGAAGATTGGTGTAGATGGACAGGTTGAGACCTATAAAGCTAGACTGGTAGCAAAGGGTTTTCGTCAGCGACCTGGTTTGGACTATGACGAAACCTTTTCTCCAGTAGCTATGCTGAAATCCATTCGGATCCTTCTTGCCATTGCTGCCTTCCACGATTATGAGATTTGGCAGATGGACGTAAAGACAGCTTTTCTAAATGGACATTTAGGGGAGTGTGTCTATATGGATCAGCCAGAGGGTTTCATTCAGAGTGGGAGCAGCGGAAAGGTGTGCAAGTTGCTTAAGTCCATTTATGGACTAAAGCAGGCATCGCGGAGTTGGAACATCTGTTTTGATGAGACGGTCAAGGAATTTGGCTTTATCAAAAATCCAGATGAACCATGCATCTATTGTAGATTTGTAGCGAGAACTGTGGTATTCCTCGTTTTATACGTGGATGACATTCTCTTAATAGGAAATGACATTCCTATGCTACAATCTGTCAAGGGGTTCTTGTCACACAGGTTCTCCATGAAAGACCTGGGTGATGCCTCATACATTCTGGGTATCCGGATCTACCGTGACAGATCCAAGAGGATATTAGGACTTTCGCAGTCCAAGTACATCGACACCATACTAAAGAGATTCAGTATGGAAGATTCCAAGCGCGGTAATCTACCGGCTTGTCACGGGATCACTCTCTCCAAAGAGATGTCTCCCAAGACTGATTTGGAGAGGGATCGCATGTCTATTATACCCTACGCTTCTGCGGTAGGCTCTATAATGTATGCGATATTGTGTACCAGACCGGATGTGGCTTATGCACTGAGTGTGGTAAGCAGGTATCAGTCAAACCCTGGGGAGAAACATTGGATAGCAATAAAGAACATTCTCAAGTACCTGAGAAGGACTAAGGAGATGTTCTTGGTGTATGGCGGAAAAGACCTGCAGATTGAGGCCTTTGCTGACTCTAGCATCCAGAGTGACAAGGATGATTCCAAGTCCATGTCGGGTTTTGTCTTTACCCTCAATGGAGGGGCGGTGTGTTGGAAGAGCTCCAAATAGGAAACTGTTGCTGACTCGACTATGGAAGCGGAATACATCGCTGCATCTGATGCCGCAAAAGAAGCTGTCTGGATGAGGAAGTTCTTGAGAGAACTTCAGGTGCTTCCGTCCATTGTTGACCCAATACCTCTGTATTGCGACAACAACGGGGCTATAGCTTTAGCGAAGGAACCCAGGTCCCATCAGAAATCCAGACACATCTTAAGGCGGTATCACCTGATCAGGGAGATCGTAGATCGCCAGGAGATCGAGGTCCGGAGAGTTGCATCAGAGGATAACACTGCAGATCCATTCACCAAGGCCTTGCCCCAAACTCAGTTCGAGCGGCTGATCGAGATGATAGGTCTTCGATACGCCAGTACATGGCCTTAGTGCAAGTGGGAGATTGTTAGTGTATATGCCCTATAGGCCATTACTGTATCATACTAGTTTGTATATTACTTGATGGAAGCTTGGGATATTCACAGTTGTATATACAATCTTGCTCGAAATGGTAGTATGCTACTTGGTTTGTCTCTGCTTTAATATGTGCATGTGTTTCTTTTAGCATATTGCTTATATACATATTAGTGGAGCCCTTAGGATCTTTGCTTGATTACCAGCGTTGTGATGGCGCTCACACTCGTCGGAGCTGGGTGATCTATAAGCACATCCTTATACAGGTCCCTAGTCGTTGGACTATCGAGACAGGGCATCGATACTCCGGAGTAAACTAGCGTATGCGCTTCTCATCCCAGCGTGGGAGACGGTCTGTCCCACAGCCGTCAGTACGTCGTACTTGAGATAGTATGCGGGTGCTCGTTGGGTTACGAGTACACTGGACAGGACTCATCGGGAACTGTTGGTTGGTATTATACCTATCGTCAGTTATCAGTTCCCAGGTGACATGAGTACAGCTTAGTCCGCTGACTTGACACTGTCACTTCGCCTCGAGTGTGTTCCCACTGCACTTTGATTGCTACCCTACCACGGCTCAAAGGAGTCGTGCAAACATGTAGTTTTTGGGTGCAGTCCCGAAGCACTTGGAGGCAGTGACGGTTAGACAGGATTCGTCTCTCCCAGTATTTGGAGTTGACATCGCGCTGTGTGCAGGAGAGCCATTACACGAGTAGACCCTGGCCAGGGCAAGCGAGATATACTGGTAGGTTTCCAGTGTTATCTCAGGGTGTTCTGGGCTACACTCCGACACGACTTGTACCGCTATTAGGGGACTGACGTTCACCGCCCCCATAGGCCCGCCATGCGATGTATCAGACGAACAGACCGGACTGTACAGAGATTGTCACATACAGGCTCAGTAGGAGTTCGGATGGGGTTCACCTCGTCAGTCTTCTTATCGACATCTACCTGGGGACCGTTACGTACAGCTAGTGCCGCTTGCGGTCTGTGGTTAAACCCACTGCCAGCGTAGTGTCGAGTCTTTAGAGTCCCACACAGAGAGCTATTCGCCTTTAGGAAAAATGAGTAGAGGTCGCATGGTTTTGCGACAGGGTTCGTTCACATTCGCGCACTTGTGCACGTTTGCTGTCCGGACAGTTTATACTAGCGGGCTTTGGTTTAAGCCGGATCCTAGTATATGATTTGGGATTGGTTTTTCTCATTGTATTCGTGTTCCTCGGATCACGAATACGGGTGCGTATGCACAGTTGCTTGAGATTGAGGGAGAGGACCTTGATTAGGGTTAATGGCTATTGTCATTTTATTAACCCTAATGATTATGTGTGTATTATTGTTAATTGATATTAGTTTAATAATTGTGCATGGTTATGGTTGTTGACCATTTGACCCACCTTGACTTGTTGACCTTATTGACACTTTGACCATCATCATTTCATTTGGAAGATACTCTTTGATCCTTGCAATTTGCATTAAAAATGAAATGATAATGGTCATGTCTTGATTTAGCCATGACAATTATCTCACTAATTATCTAATTACAATAATTCACATATATGGGAGATTGCTTCATATTATTCTCTCATTCTATCATATCCTTTCTCTCTCTTGTTCTTCCTCTCCCTCAAGCTCTCTCCCTCTCATGTGTTGAGAAACACTTGAGCTTGAGAAAAACCCTCTCTTGATCATCTTTACTCTCATCTAGGGTTCAAGGACTAGCACTTCTTGCACCCTAGTTACTTCTAGCTTGGAGTTGAAGCCAAAGGTTGAGGCTTTCGGGTGGATCTTTCTTCGACGTGAGAAGACGACCAAGGTGACCTCCTTCCACCACTCCAAGGAGCAAGGAGAGAAGGACTTAAAGCCCAAGGTATAACCTTTCTAGCACTTAGCTAGTTACTACATAGCTTTAGCAAGTTTTTGTTTAGCAAAGATCCTTCTAGCTCTAGTCCATGTTGCCTTAGCTCATAAAATCCGATTTTTATTCCGTTTTCCGCCTCCCCGCAAGCACCGGGATGGGCAACATGGACTTACAAAAAGGGCACGGATGAAAACCCGAAAGGGCTCCGTGAGTAAAAACAGCAGGACTACCGGCGAGTGTTTGTGAAAACCTGAAAGGGCGCAACCTCGTTAAAAGACACTTATAGGGTCCTCTCGACCTTGTAAGGAGAAACCACCCGCGTGAGATCCTTACGACTCACAAGGGAGCAGCACACTTAGGGATCCCCATGATTCCTAAGGAGAAAATACACTTGCGAGATCCTCACGACTCGTAAGGAAACCTCTCTTATGGGACCCTCACGGCTCATAAGATTTGAAAGTCTTAAGTTACAGAGACCTAAACCTGTGCTTAAGCAACCCCCATAACCTTCGATATTGCCCTTCAAGTGGCTCAATACGGGCCCTTGTATACAATCCACGAGCGCGAATAAACAGTTCCCTAACCAAGTCCCATCCGAGATTGGGGATATGTACGCATAATGAACAAACCTTGTAAGTCCTCTCGACTTACAAGGAGAAAGCCCTCTTGTAGGATCCTTACGACTTACAGAGAAACATGCACTTAGGAATCCTCACGATTCCTAAAGAGAAAATACGCCTGCAAGATCCTCACGACTTGTAGGGAGAAATACCTTTGTGAGACCCTTACGGCTCATGAAGTTAAAAGCCTTAGTCGACAGCGCCTTAACCCTGTTCGCTAAGCCACCTTTGTTCGACATCGACGGAGGCAAATGATGATTCGCTCCTGGCAATATCCCAGTGGTAGCGGTGCTGATGCCGAAATCGGTGTCTAATTTCAAGTTTACGGCGAAAGGCCAGTAAGCCGAACATGCATACGAAATAGCCGAAATGATTGGGCAACTTGCAATAAAAAGCAGCAAGTAAAAATGTATGCATGCAAAATAGCCGAAATGATTGGGCAACTCGCAATAAAAAGCAACGAGTAAAAATAAAATAAATAGCCGAAATGATTGAGCACCGCGAAAAGTAGCCGAAATGATTGGGCAATCGCTACCTTCGCGATATAAAAGCTGAAATGATAGAGCATCGCGGAGATAAAACAAAATTGATGATAAAATTTTGGCCCTACAGTTAAGATCACATCGATCCCTGTATACAATCCAAGGGCATAAACAAAGAGGGAACCATACTTTCCCAACAGGCTCCGCCAGAAGATGAAGCCAAATCTCGACGGTTCAGTTCAATGCCGAAGAAACCAATGTCTTCAGCAAACTCCTCGACTCACGGATACAAACACTCCTTGACGAGAGCTTCCTGATCCGCGTCGACTCGCAGAGCCACCAGCGCCTCCGTGGGAAATCCTCGACTCGTTTCAAACCCCAAGGAAACAAATAATCCTTGGCGCTTGGGAAACAAAGAATCCCTAGCGAATTCCTCGACTCACGGATACAAACACTCCTTGACGAGAGCTTCCTGATCCGCGTCGACTCGCAGAGCCACCAGCGCCTCCGTGGGAAATTCTCGACTCGTTTCAAACCCCAAGGAAACAAATAATCCTTAGAGCTTGAGAAACAAATAATCCCTGGCAAAACTCCTCGACTCACGGATACAAACACTCCTTGACGAGAGCTTCCTGATCCGCGTCGACTCGTAGAGCCACCAGTGCCTCCATGGGAAATCCTCGACTCGTTTCAAACCCCAAGGAAACAAATAATCCTTGGCGCTTGGGAAACAAAGAATCCCTAGAAAATTCCTCGACTCACGGATACAAACACTCCTTGACGAGAGCTCCCTGATCCGCGTCGACTCGCAGAGCCACCAGCGCCTCCGTGGGAAATTCTCGACTCGTTTCAAACCCCAAGGAAACAAATAATCCTTGGTGCTTGGGAAACAAATAATCCCTGGCAAAACTCCTCGACTCACGGATACAAACACTCCTTGACGAGAGCTTCCTGATCCGCGTCGACTCGCAGAGCCACCAGCGCCTCCGTGGGAAATCCTCGACTCGTTTCAAACCTCAAGGAAACAAATAATTCTTGGCGCTTGGGAAACAAGTAATCCCTAGCAAACTCCTCGACTCACGGATACAAACACTCCGTGACGAGAGCCTCTTGATCCACGTCAACTTGCAGAGCCACCAGTGTCTTCGCGGGAGAATTCCCAATTTGTCTCAACTCGCAAGATGAAGCCTCAGGCAGCAGGGATTGAAAAACTTGCTTCCTGAAAAATGGGACCCTACAAGTCGATCTAAAACGATCTCTTGCATACTATTCACGGGTCTCACTCTCCAAAGTCGAGTTTCGACAAGGAGGGAAACAACCGCTTACGGGTCCTCTCGACTCATAAGAGGGAAAAATTCTCTTGTAGCATCCTTACGACTTGTAAGAGAGAACCACACTTAGGAATCCTCACGATTCTTAAGGAGAAAAACCCACCTACGAGATCCTCTCGATCCGTAGGGAGAAAAGTCTCTATGAGACCCTCACGGCTCATAGAGTTGAAAAATCTTAGGCGGCAGATCTGAACCTGCGGCCTAAGCCATCGCTATCTTTTGGAGAAATTAAGTTATCGGCCAATTAGGTCCATCGAAAGCGTCATGATGAAAAGGGAGAAAGCAAAGAGATAGTACAAGACATTGCAAAAAGGAATGTGTATCTTTATTCATAAATTCGATCAAAGTACAAGGAGAATCGTATAAAGAACAAAGAATGTATATATACTATATAAAAATTACAAGTGTGTAAATGATACAAAATATTCAGGGAGAAGGAAGCCTCTTGAACAGCTCTATCAATTGCTCGCGTGCTTCCTTCCACGCCTTCTCTTGATCAACCGCCACCGCCAGTTCGGCCTCAACTTGAGCCCGCTGCTGCATGAAGGATGCGAGCTGTTCCCCAACGACCTGCTGAGCTGCTTCGTGGCATCGGGCATCACGCTCGGCGGCATCAAGCTTCCGCTTCAGTGCTAGCCCATTAGAGATACGCTCCAGAAGGCCTTCAAAGACGGCTTTCACCTCAGCAGCATTCGTCCTAACTTCAGCGCGCAGGCAAGCAGTTGCGCTTGAAGATTCCTGACGTTCCTTCAACCGTAAAGCTGCTTCCTGCTCCAAATGGTGGAGATAAGAAACGCTTTGCTCGAGCCAAGCTGTCCCTTGGATTCTTATGGTCAAAACTTTAGGAGAAGGACGCGTCGACTCCAACCGATGCAAGCAGGCCTCGATCTCTCTCCAGTGGTTAACCCAAGATTCGACGACGCCTTTATTATGAAAGTTTACGAGCGCCGCCAACATCGGGTTAACTTCCACAGCGAAATCTACGGCAGAAGGGGGAGCGTCCGTGTTAAGCTCTTTAATATACCCACTCAGCATGTCCAAACTCATCACGGCACCCTTTGAAGATGGACTTTTCAAGAAAGGGCCTGCCGGTGAAAGGACACGAGACTCAAGAGGGACCGGAGCCGGAACGATAGCTGCAAAACAAAACATAGTTAAACGATGGTTCAAGAGATGTTGAAGGGTCATAAAAAAAGGAGATTTACTATACCAGCTGCAACGGACGGTAAGGCCGGAAGGGCCGGTGGCGTGGCAGGCCTTGCACCCCCTCCTTCGATTTGTGGCACTACAATAAAGAAGAGGAAAAGTTAGAAATAATCCTATTGCAAAAAAAAAGAGGGGAAAAGAAAGACATCGAAATGAAAATATACTCACCGGCACCACTAAAGGGAGAAGCGAGTTCGGATGGGAAGGAGAAGTGTGGGAGCAACACTTGGTATAGATGATCAAAGAGCACTCCTGAAAGGACACAGTGGTATAACGTTAGTACATAAGCTACACGTTTAAAAGATTAACTCATGAGTCGTAAATCCATACCTTCCAACATCCGCGATGGCACAAGGGAAGGCTGGGAGGTGACCACCGCCAAAGCAGTAGTTGACGGTGCTCCTTCGAGCAATGGAACCTCGGCACTGGCCGTGCCTGCGTTAAAAACAAAGACAAACTTGTTAGAAAAGATCGCAAGATATATAAAAAAAAAGGGGAATGATGGTAACTCGAAGTTTACCCGACGAGCTGCCAGCCGAAACTGAGGCAATTCCCTCCTCCATTGACATGAGGCCACCGCCCGTAGCCTCATCACCCGACTCAATGGGAACCATTGTTATGCTCGCAAGCCCTGGAGACGGTGGGGGACCATAGGCGGGGAGGGCTATGATTGGAGCATTGCCAGATTCCTGAGAAGGAGCGGTTAGCTCGTCCTCAGGAATCGTGGCCGCCTCACCCGCTGCTCCCTCGGGTTCTGTGGTCACGGTTGTCTCGTCCATCGTCACCGCGAAGTCTCCGGCCTCAAGCGCCTCGCCCGCCACTACCCTCGGCTCGGTTATGACAATCATTTCATCTGCCGCCACTTCAGGTTCGGCATCAATGACCCTTTCGGCTGCAGATCCCCCAACCTCTGTTTCAGGCCCTGTAGCCCCAACGATGTTGCTCACCGTCAGCTCGAGTTCGGCAGGCACCGCCCCCTCTGTTTCCCTGGGTTCAACGGTCTCTGCCTCCCCCTCGGTCGGACTTGGCCCTGCAAGATGGGATATATATAAGAACTGATGGCTTTATAATTCTTATGACAAGGTTCTGAAAGAAATGCTACCTGAAGAGGATTTATCATTTGCACTTCGAACCGCGCGCGCCACTTGCCTGCGAGCAGTAGATAGGGTGACAGGGGCCTCTTCGGAGGGAGTATCAGCGCGAGGGATGGTGCTAAGGCCCGCTCCCATGGTCAAAGCAGCTCTATGCGCCTTTGCTTCGCGTCTCAATCGCTTCCTCTCTTCCCGAGCCGTTGAGACGGATGCCACCAAAGCCTCTTTAATGGAGGCGTCTTCGTCCGTGAATAGGGATGCCTCCAAACTTTTCAAGGCATCCCTTGTCGTTTTGTCAAGTCGAGGCTCTTGCAGCAGCCCCGACGAGACCGGGACTTCAGTAACAGGCTCGGGGAGGATCCCCGCATCAACTGATATAGCCCCTACAAAGAAACAAAGGAAGAAGGTTAGGTTGACCATCAGAAGAGATAACAAATTTTTCTTATAAAAGAAAAGGGGGTGGGACGCACCAACGTCTGCTAGAGCACGTTTCTCCTCCTCTTCTTGGAAAGTTTTCAAAGAGGCAGCAATAGCTTCTTCAGTAGAGACACCTGTTAAAAATGGGAAAAGTATTAGTCAAGAATAATGATAAAAAAATGCGATGAAATGATGAAGAAAGCGGCTAATGATTACCTGACTCAGCGAGTTTGCTTAACATCGCTTCGAGCCTTGCTGATCGCTCAGAAGCTGCGATAGCGGCCGCCAAATTGGTGTCTGCGGGGTCTACCAAGAAGCTCTTATTGCTGCCATATTCACTTATTCCTTTGGTAAGAGGGGCCTCAGGCTCTAAATTGAGTATCGCGTCAAGAGAAAGGATCGACTTTTTCTTCTTTTTCCCGCCAGCTCTAGATGCGCCTGGAATTGATTTGCGCTTGGCAGTCACCTTAGGGCGGCGGGTCCCGATATCCGCTCCAGCGCCGGACTCTGGCGATATTACATTAACCATCTTCGTGGGAACATGGGGCGCCTGTGGTGCATTCACCGTAGCGGACAGCGGCAATCCACGCGGGGGGCTCAACACGCGTGGTCGGTCGACTCCGGCATCTTTTAACGGAGGAATGACCGGGATCCTTGGTTGCAAGGGGGCCTTGCGATCACTGCCAAGAGGCGCACCCCTACGGTCAACCAGTATACGCTTCTCCGTTAAGATAATTGGGCCCATCGCATGCGCATACCAAGCCACGTACGTGTTAAGCATCTTAAGGACACAGCTGGGTTCACTGATAAAGAAATAGGAACCCGTGTTAAGCCGTGTGAAATGGTGCATTGCATTCTTCATCCCCTCTCGGCTGACCACGGGCTTTTCCAAGAAAGCTTCCATCGGGATCCCTTGGTTGTAGCTCGATTGCTGAGCAAATCGGTGCGGGTTGTACCTCATAAAAAGTGCTGTCTCATTCTGCCTAAACACTAGATAGCCCGGCCGAATGGAATAGAGGTGGAGGATTTCCCGAGGCTTCAATACGGAAGCCCCGTCCTTGAAATCATCGCGCAGTGACACTACCGACTTAGTAGTCTCTGGGCCTATGGTTATAACCTTATCCACAAAGGAAACCTTCGCTCCGACCAGATGTGGACGAAGGAGCAGCCCCCTAGATTCCCATGGGGATGCAACCACAATTGAAGCCCCGACCAGCCGCATGACTCTCAGGAGTCTGCATTTCTCAAAGAACGGAGGAGTCTTATGGGCACCGAACACCCCTTGCACATGCATCTCCATCCAAGAGGTGAAATAGTGCATCGGGAAGTTAGCAGGCTGTACCCCAGGCTCACTAGCGTCCGCCGCTACACTAAGTCCATTATAAAGGTAAGCCAGCCCGGCAATTCCTACCGATAGCTGCAAACCAGCCACCATCCGATGCACTGGGTAAAAGACGGAAGGCCGCATGTGACGCGGGTGCATGGGGAGCGCAAAACTGCATAGCCACAAGCCCAAGAACCCAATAAAAAAGGTCTCCTCATCCATGCCCGGGACGGCTATTTCTGAGAAAGGGACGATGGCAGCGCCGGGGAGATAAAAATCCCTTTGATCATTTTCCGATACGGGTCGGCGGTCCGAGCCGAAACCGAAAGGGTCATCGAGCTGGGCGAACTTCTCACTCCGCTCTGATAGGAACTCAGGGCGAATAAAGCGGGCAATAAAATCTGCGAAACTGACACCCCGGTCGCCCGATTCCAGATGGAGTCCTTCATAGATCTCCAACACCTTCACCAAGCCCGGATATTGATGTTGAATGGCGTTCTCCGGAGTCAGGTCAAACACCAGCGACTTGGTAGCAAAAACGTATTCGTCAGGAGGGAGCAACTCCTCATAATGCTCCCCCCTCATCGGCAAACCCGAGAGTTCGGCAAACTCCTCCAAAGAAATAGAGACCTCCCTATCTGTCATCAAGAAAGTGTGTGTGGGGATATTCCATTGTTTAATAAAGGCCTTGACCCACCACGTTGGAGGAGAGGGATACTCGAAGAGCGAGACGTAGACGGACGAATACAATCCAATCTTCGTTAGATGAGTCATTTTCGCCGACAAGATGTATCGGGCCCACTGCAAATATCCGGCGGGCGGTCGCGGCACCAATCCAATATTGTAGGCCTGTCCCCAAGGGCGTGCTTCACCTTGACAGATTCGCCTCCCTAAAATATCTATCGCCGGCGGCGGCTGCACGGGGATGGCACCGATTGCAGGCTGGAGGAGGTCGTCAGAATTCCAATTTTTAACCTCCACGGCATACTTCACCGGGGGTTCGTCCGCATAAGGGATCGTCACTATGGGCTCAGAAGGCGAGGCGGATCTGCAACTGCGGCGACCTTGAATGATTTGACTGTACCACCTTCCCCACAGGTGGAGTTTTTTGCAGTCGGGGTCATGATCTTTAATAAGAGCGAACGCCACCCGGTCCACTGGAGAATGGGGGAACCCTCCTTCCGAGCGAACAAAGGGGAAAGACAAGTCGTCAGACATGTTTCCTGTAGAAAGACAAAAATAACCGTTAGTATTCTAACGCTTGGCATTTTAAAAAAATCTTACTCCACACTGTGATGTAGTAGGTAGGGGACCAAAAAGGGACCCACAAAATCTGGATGACGGTACATCATTTAATAAGACAACCCCATCATTAGATGAGACTGTCAATTAATGAAAAGGTTCCCAAAAGAATATACTCCTTGATAGGAGATCCCTAGAGACAAGGAGAAAATCTCCTCTTTTAGAGCAAAGCTCCGTCACAGAGTGACATTTGTCAAACTCTAGTCTCAGGGGAACAAGATTCCTTAAAAGAGCATAGCTCTGTGGTAATAATGGAAAGATCCATCATTTTTTTTGAAAAATCCATGAAAATTTATATAAAAAAAATTTCTTCATTTTTTAGATCTAAAAAAAAAGATCTACATTTGATCCAAGAGCAAAGCTCTGTTCATGGGTTAAAACCCATGGACCAGATCTCTGTAAATCAGTAAGTTTTTTAGAGCAAGGCTCTGTTGAAGAAACCCCAAAGGGGTTTTCTTTAGATCAAAGATCTATAAGAGTAAGGCTCTGTTAATTAAATTTAATTTAAATTAATTTAAATTTTTTACCTAGAGTGATTCTAAGTTCTGAACTTTAAAGTTCTTAGGAAGAAGCAAGAGCAAGGCTCTGAGAGTTCTTAAGCAAGAGCAAGGCTCTGAATCAAAGTTCTTGAAATGATAAGGAATTACCAAGGACCAAGGGTCCTATTTATAGGCGCCTACGCCCCTTCAAATTACCCCTCTTGATCCAACGGCCAGGATCTTACCACCGCTGCACTCACGTGCGCGCCACGCGAACGCAACGGTGGGGGGCATTTGTTTCCCCCAATCAGAGCAAGGCTCTGTTTGAATTTCAAAAAATTCAAATTTTGAAGCAACGCTTCAAATCCCGTGCGCTGCGCGCAACGCGCCACTTGTCAGAAGTTGATACGTCAGCGCAACGCCCAAGGCAGTACGTCCAATCAGAGCAGGGCTCTTTTAAAAACAAAAAATAAAAGAAGCAGCATTCAGTTGCGCAAGCGCCGCGCCGCGCAACACGTGTCTGCGCAGTTGCGCAAGCACAACTGCGCAAGCACAGTTGCGCAAACGCCGCACTGCGCGACACGTGTCTGCGCAGTTGCGCGAACACAGCTGCGCAAGTACAATTGCGCAAGCGCCGCACTGCACGATACGTGTCGGCGTAGTTGCGCAAGCATAGATGCACTGCGCGACACGTGTCTGCGCTGCGCGACACGTGTCACGCGTTGGGGGAGTTGCGCAAAACAGAATAAATCTTTTCTGTTCTTGTTAAAACAAGAAGATTTTCTTCTGTAAAGCAGGGGCTTTTGGATCAAAGATCCAACGGTGGGGAAAATTCCCCAAATCACTCAGAAAAAGATCCCTGTAACAAATTTAACTAATTTATGAGCACTATAAAAAGGACCCCAGACCTCATTTCAAGATCATGAACATTTTCTTGAAAAATGTCAAGAGCTTCAAACAGAGAGAGAACTCTGAGAAAATTTCAAAGAAAAAGGTAAAAATATTTACAAAAAAGAGAAAGTTCTCTCATGGACAGATCATAGATCTAAAAACAAGATCAATGATTTTTTTAATAAAAAAATTAATAATAATAAAATAATGCTTTGCACTTCTGTTCTTGAATCTAAAAGATTCTTAGTGCTTTGCACTTCCAAACTGCGCTGTTGCGCTCTTGAGAGCGCGCCACGTGTCAGTAGCGCAACAGCGCAGCGCACTAGCGCAGCGCACTGCGCTGTTGCGCTTGCGCTCACCAGAGCAGGACACGTGTTCTCATCACAAGCGCTTGCGCTCAATAATTGGCGCAAAGCGCCTGACAAGCCACTATCAGATGATTAATGCACTGCATTATTTACAGAAGGGCCAAGCCCAATTAAAAAGGGCCTAACAGGCCAAATTAAATGCAATGCATTACTTTAAAAAGGGCAGAGCCCAAATAAAAAACCAGATGCTGCGCATCATTTATAAAAGGGCAGAGCCCAAATAAAAGTCTAATAGACCAAACAAAAATGCCATGCATTATTAAACAAGATCAGAGCCCCAGTAAAGACTTAACAGGTCAAATGCAAATAAAATGTTGAACATTTTTCAACTGGACTTAGCCCAATTCTGGCCGTAAGTCCTTAAATTAAATCGAACTGAGCACAAATGCTCTCTCTCAAATCAATTTACCTCCGGTTCGAGGGTACATCTCCGAACTCCTCTGACACTTCTCGTTGTAATCCTTCAACGACGTCAGAGAGGCGATGGGTCCCAACGACCACACATGGATACGGACTGCGGGGTCCTTAAACTCGTGGACCGAAACGTCCCTAAACTAACATCGGACCGAGACGTCCCTAAACTAACATCGGACCGAGACGTCCCTAAACTAATGAGGGACCGAAACGTCCTTAAACTAATGTCGGACGACCACGTCCCTAAACTGGAATATGGACCACCACGTCCCTAAATTGGAGCATGGACCGCAACGTCCCTAAACTACCTATGGACCACTACGTCCCTAAACTGGAACAATAGAGCCTCCAAATGCTCTTTTGCCAGATCTAAATGGTCCCGTTTAAGTTGATCTTAGCCCCAAACACGGCTAACGTATCCTTAAACATTCAAACGGACTATGAAACCCTAAATCAACTTCGGTTCGAGGGTACATCTCCGAACTCCTCTGACACCTATCATTGTAATCCTTCAACGACGTCAGAGGGGCGACGAGTCCTAACGACCATATCTATTAAATTGACCATCACGTCAAGTTGATCTTAGTCCAAAACAGGACTAACGTATCCTTGACGAACGTTTAAGTTGATCTTAGCCGCAACGCGACTAACGCATCCTTAAACTAAAAACACCAAACCCAAATCTAAGTAAATACGGATTTGGACTAATCCACGTCCTACGGGCGACGACATTACTCAGTCTCCGTATATAATCCACGGGCAACCACAAACAAAACAAACACACACGACACGAAGTGAAATTCTGGAGAAGGAAAAAGTTGTTACCGCGATGCGGTAGCATAATTAACTGCAGGGTCTTGCGCCTTTAGGGAAGAGCATCCCCGCAATCAAAAATCCCTCATGCGAGGGCGAATCTGACAAAGTCTGCTACATCGGCCGCATCCGTCTAAACCTCCGATACACGGTGCCATAAATTAACTTGGCATCTTCGGAGAGGTGGACGGATAAAACCAAATAGCATCTGCCCCGAATCTCAGCGTCAGGAAATCGCAGTCTTGTGCGCCGTCTTTCGGAGGGGAACATCGGTTTTCCCTTGATATGCTCATATTATTGTTCTTTGTTGCATACATCATATTTCATGGATATACGCATTGAGATATGGATTTCATGTGATTTATGGATTTGAGAAGCTTGGGGATATTTCAAGAAAGTATGCATTATTTTGAAAACCCGATTTCTCTTGATATGATATTTCGATGCGTCCACCGTGAGTTTTCTCGGTTCTGAGACTTGTATTAGAAACCCGATTCGAGGAGATGGATGATCCGTTTGCGGGTTCATGGTGGACCCGGTATGGTATCCCGGGGCAAGAAAGGGATGTTGTGCCGTAGACGATGAGCCTGGCAGAGGGACTACTACCTACCAGTGATTGGTTGGACCTGGCGGTTATCCGGAGGATACCTGTCACGACCCGCAGGGTACGGAACGTGACTGGCACTTAAGTTTACGAAACGTCTAAAGGCGTCCGTAAGATAAGTAAGCCAAAGCCCAGAAAACAAAACCAATGAAGCAAAAGAGTGAAGAAAACCCAATCCTTTGAAAGCAAGTTGATCAAATAAGTCATGTAAAACCCTTTTTTTAAAAACCATACTAATTTTTCCGAAAATTTCGGCAGAGTCTCCTTTGTAAATACTGGCCCCCAAAATGGGTACAACAAAAATATATGTAAAACCAACAAATAAGGCATCCCCAAGCGGGAGCTAGCTCTTCGCCATAAGGCGGTCACAAATCCCACGCAATATAAATGACAACAAGCGTAATAATCATAAGGAAGCATGAAAAAAGTAGCATGTCGGCTCAAGTGAGCTCGACCCCAAAATACAGCATAAAATCCACAAACCTCACAGTCTCATCTCTAGGTCAATATACAATAATCTGGTAGAAACAGTAGATGGAGTACACTAGATACAAGAATATACAAGGTGGTACAAAATAATAACATAACCCACCTATGAGCAAATCTCGAGCTCAGGCAAAAGAGGCAAAAGAACAAGTGCGCCCGCCGCTACTGAACTGACGGAGCGGACCTGCAAAAGACTGTGGCACAACGGGGGTGAGTTGCCAACTCGTGAGTAATAAATAACATCTACAAAGGCTATCGTATGCATGCACACAAGCATCCTAGCATCTATAATACAGGTATGACTGGATGCACTAGCAGGTGTGTATATAACATCAGTGTACTAATATGTATGCAACATGAATATCTGAGGTCTCAATAGGTATATATAAGAATATTTTATCTCTTTTTGTTTTTGAAACTCTTTTAGAATGCCAGCATAATGTCAATGAATCGACGAAAATCGGTGTCCAGCAACGACACCCAAAAGCTGTCTCAAATCTCATAAATGTATCTCTGGCCTCAGCCGTCCGGCTGACCCATCTCAAATATCAATATCTCATCATCTAGCGGCCACGGTCGGTATCCTCTGGATATCCGCCGTCCCAAACAGTCACCGGTAGGTAATCCGTCCCCTGCCAGGCTCAACGTCATCACCACATTCCTCTTGCCCCGGGGTACCTTACCGGGCCCACCATGTACCCGTGCCGGTTCCTCCACTCCTCGACACGGATTTCCAAATCCACAGCAAACTCATGGTGGACGACACTTACATCACTAGAAAACCGCAATTTTTACATATTTTAAAATATAATAACTTTAGAAATTTTGCGGTTTTCCCCCGAAATCCAGCAATATCATAAAATCTCAAGAAATCCTCATAAGTGCATATATCGATGATAATGAATGCGTATGATATCAATAATCAAGTTGCGATGTGTGATCAATGGATTAAGCATGAACAATTAATATGATGAAGTACATGCACATGAATAGCAATACTACGGTTTCATTTCAAGGAATTAAAGGCAAAAGCAGCAGTTTAAGTATCAATTAGTAAAAGGTTTAATTTAAATGTTATCTAGTGTGGTGGCATGGTAATTACCAGGGTGTGTGTGTAAACATGAATAGTGCTCGTGCTGCATATAAAAACCCTGGTAATGGTGCAGGTGTTCTATGAAATGGTTTCGTATAGGTATGTCAATATAATGCATGGATGCAGCAAATAGTCAGTTAAGTATTTCACCCCTAATTACTAACATTACTAAGGATTTGTAAGTTACTAAAACTATTGGGTGGCTTGCGCCATCCAACGATAGTCCCCCGTAGATGTTACATCTACTCACCGGGATCCCTGGCTAGCTGTGTCCAATCACCGTCTTTCCCTTTCGCGCCGCGTCTGACGTCTCCGCGACCGAACCTGGAATTTACATCAATACCAAATATAAGGTTACATATCAAGAACGACGCAAAACCCCAACGAAACTACTAAAGTTCGCTAGCTAGGTACAACGTGCACAAAGTGCGCGGAACACACGCGAAAATCGCAAAAACTGCCAAAAAAACGCCGATTTGGTCGCCCGGCAAAACTAAAACCCGACTACCCAAAAATCCGCACTCACGCATCCTAAAAGTTGTAGGACAAGCCATTACAATCATCAAGATATCAAAAATAATTCATCACATAATTTTTATACAAAACTAGTAAGCATTTGCATTCCAAAATCGGTGCAAAAATCGCCGATTTGCGACAAAACGACTACAATTTAGCATAATCACCCAAGCACTCTACAAGCAATCTACAAACACTAATTACAACACAATAGCAATGATTCCAATCCTATTTTCCATAAACAACCATTTCTTGAATTATAACCTAGCAAATTCCAAATCAATTTCCACACTTGAAAACTTAATTTAACACAACAAAAGCCCACATAAGAAAATTAATCACTTAGATTAGGTTAGCAAAATACTAGATAGCAAAGTAAATTAATTAACCTAATAATGGATTTCTAAACCCAATCAACTCATTAACATGTTTCACAATCCAATTCCATACAAAAACCCTCTCTTGAAAATCCTAAAACAACAATTTCACACTTCTAAATTTAACTAAATTAGCATAATTGAAGACTACATCAACAAGGTAACTATATAGATTAGTTAATTAACCACTAGATTAACTATAAAACAACTTAATTAACTATTATGGCTTTCAAACCCTAGTTAAATAAACTACTCTTTTTTTTAACTAGATTAGAAATTAGTTAACTTTTAACATTAAACCATGCATTTAAAGGAATTTAGCAACAAAAGAAAGTAACTTTGATGAGAATTATACCTCACTTGAGATCTAGAAAGAATGGATTTTGCTCCAAATGATGGCCTCAAGCACCAAGATTCAAGCAAGAATGGCTAAGGAAAATGATAGCATAAGGATTTTGTTTGGATTTTTGAATAAAGTGTGGATTTTGATGTGGTTTTTTGAAGAAATTGAAGAAAAATGAAGGGAAAAGAGATGAAGAAGAGGAGTGTGCAGGTTCGGCCAGCAAGAGGAATGGGGGAGGGTGTGGACAAGTGGGGAAAGTCATGGTCAAGTCCACAAAAGTCAAAGCACCATACTTTATTAACAATATTTAAAAAAAATCCAAAAAAACCCTTAAATCAACTCAAGAAAGCAACTAAAGAAAAGAGGCCAGAAATTTCTGGACTTGGTCAGGGTTGGGCTGTCCAAGGGCTGAGGGAAAAGAGAGAGGGGTTTTACAAAAGAAATTTTATGCAAAAAGGCCCCCTACAACTCAAAAATTGCAAGTTTTAGCTCAAAATTCAATAAATTCGTTTCATAACATAAAAATTTGTTAAAAATCAAAATAAATTACTAAAAATTTATGTTATCACTAGATTATAATTATCATAATTTTAGAGATTAAAATTAGCCCGGAAAAATTTGTATTTATCGCTAATTTAATGTATTTTCTTACCGGCTTAAAATAATATTAAAAAATTGAAAAATTAGGGAAAATTTTTAAACGACCAGAATTTCATAATTAACTCATTAGCTACTAAAAACAAGCAATTACCTATCCATTTTAAGTATAATTAGCCCTAAACTGCAAAATAACAAGAAAGACGGTTTTCGGAAAAATACCGAATTTCCACCGAATTCAGGAAAACACCAAAACGACTTTTCAAGACGCTACAATACCGACTGGAGTCGTGAGATGGATATAGGCCGATTCGGACTGACGGAGCCCGTGGGCCGATCCGGACTGACGGAGCCCGAGTTATGTGGTTTTACGTATCGATGTTGGACATGGGTTTTCATGATGTTTCGAGTGACGATGTTGGGCACTCAGGTTCCATGAGATTTACAGATATGAGGGCCGATCAGAGTGACATCACCTAAGATATTGGGATTTGAGGTGTCGTTGATGGATACCGGTTTTTCCACAATGATGATTCATTGATGATGATATGTTTTATCCCATACTGAGTAGTTATTTGATATGCATTGCTTCATGTATTTGTAGTACCTGTTGGAGTACCTTGATCATGATTGTTGCATATTCATATTGCCATACTTATGCTATTAGATTGCATGTTACATATTATCGCTGTTCATGCATACCTGCGATTATCTGTATGATGTTACTTACTATTCATGAGTTGGCAACTCACCCCCGTTGTGCCACAGTGTTTTGCAGGCTTGACCCTCAGGCAGTCGTACCTACCGCTACGTAGGTTATCACCGTATCATTATCTAAGTTCATAAGGCTGAAGCCTCCGGTTTTCACCGGCACTGACGCAGCTGAGGATCCACAGTCATTTATCGATCAGATGGCCAGGATTTGTCATTTGCTAAGATGCTCTGACGCGAGATGGGTAGAGTTCACGAGTTTTCGTCTGGAGGGTCTTTTCCAGACCTGGTGCGAGTCTTTAGAGAGGGGCAGCGCCGCAGGTCTTTCTCCTATGACATGGGCTGAGTTTGTGACGGTTTTTCTTGCCCGTTTTCTTCTGCAGAGCATCAGGGATGCTCGAGCTCGCAGTTTTGAGTCATTACGCCAGACTCCGGGTATGACGGTGGCAGAGTACGATGTTCAGTTTACCAAGCTATCTGTGTATGCTCCATATTTGGTGGACACTGAGGAGATGCGGCTCAAGAGATTTGTGCGAGGCATGCTTACCCAGTTGTTCCTCGCTATCAATGCACAACATTGTGACACATATGCAGTCGCAGTGGATGCAACCCTATTGGTTGAGGAGCGTCTTTCCAAGACTTCGGTCGTTCCGGAACCGAAGAGGGTTCGTACTAGTGTATCAGCCCGGAGACAGATGTTTAGACGCCGCGACATCAGGTCATGGGAGTAGCCGAGTCTTAGGACAAGGCCAGTTGTTTAGCTCTTATCCCCAGGAGGGTCAGCAGTCTTCGTCTAGATGTTTCCAGTGCGGGAGTTTTTATCATCGCGTTAGAGATTGTACTGAGCCATGTGAGGACTAGGCAGCCGTATCACATGTTACCTTACCACTTTCTCCACCTCAGAGTGCGTTGCCTCTTGCACCTGTTGTTGCTCCGCGTCAGACTTATGCTCAGAGAGATCATGGTCGTGGAGGGTTTGTTCAGAGAGGACGGGGGTGGCAGAGGCGGAGGACAGCCAATTGCCGGTAGAGGGCAGGCTCGAGTATTTTCTTTGACTCGTCACGACGTGAAGGCGTCCAATACAGTGGTTTTAGGTACTCTTTCTGTATGTTCCTTCGATGCATACATTTTGTTTGATACGGGATCTATGCACTCGTATGTTTTTACACACTTCGTGCCGAGGTTGGGCTTAGAGTCGTGTTTGCTAGATCGGTCGCTTGTCGTGACTACTCCTGTTGGTGAGTCAGTTGTTGCGTGACCGTGTTTCGGTCGTGTGCCGTTCGGATTGGAGATAGAGATTCGTCCGTCGACTTGATCCTTCTTGAGATGTTTGACTTCGACGTTCTCCTTGGCATTGTCACGTCTCGAAAGTACGGAACATGACCGGTACTTAAACTACGAAACGTCTCAAGGCGTACGTAATCTAAGTAAGCCGAAAACCCAGAAATCCAAACTAAGAAAAGTAGTAGAGTGAAGGAAAAACCAATTTAAATCAAGTAGTTTTATTAGCATAAGCCGAATTATGCGTTTTTAAAAACATCAAATATTTCTTGAAAATTTCGGCAGATTCTCCTTTGTAAATACTGGCCCCCAAACGGGATACAACATGAATAGTATACGAAATCAATAAAAGGCATCCCCAAGCGGGAGCTAGCTCTTCGTCAATCGACGGTCACAACCACACAAGTAATATAATATACAACGCCAAGGGCGAGGATCAAAACTCAAAAGGAAACTCAAAACCACAAGAGATCCACAGAAATATAACGCGCGACTCTAAAGACAAAAGAATAACATCACTGGTCTCTATCTCAAAATAAATATATGTTTGGTTGATGGAATTTACTAGATACAACTGAATAATATTATACAAAGTAATATGATGGGTACGATACCAATAAACCCACCTACTAGTAAGTCATCCGAAAGAAGCAGTGCCAGCAAAGCCGTAATGAAACCTGTACGGCAAAACCTGCAAGAAACTGTGGCACAACGGGGGTGAGTTTCCAACTCGTGAGTAGAAAAACATCTACGAACAGAAATCGCTATGAACAACGCAATCCTAGGTTAACGATCATAATATATCCTCAAATATATAACATGCAGCCTATAACAATAGCTAGGGTAAATATCTAAACCGAGTGTAATCCCATGTGCCTGTGTCAGTGCCTCAGGTAGCAATATATCATATGGATGATGTATGAATGCATGAAATAGAATGCATGTACTGATGAAAACTGCTGTCATAAATTAGTGAGATTTCTGTATCTTTTTAAAAACGAGGTATCATAAATGAAATCAGCATAAACAGTGCCTAGCATCGACACAAAACAAGTATCCAAATCTCTCGATATCTCTGTGTCGCAATCTCTGTACCTCAATATCTCAAAATCTCTGTATGTCAATCTCACTATCTAGGGCGCCGTCAGTCCAGACCGGCCCCTACCATCAATCTCAAGACCACGACGGTATCCTCCGGATATCCGAAGCGTCGGGTAAAATTACCGGTAGGTGGTGCTCTCCTGCCAGGCTCACATTGTCATCATCACGCGCTTCTTGCCCCGGGGTACCTTACCGGGTCCACCATGTACCCGAAACGGTTCATCCGTCTCCTTGAATCGGGTCTCGAAATCCATCAGCAAACTCATGGTGGACGACTCATTCATCATGGGAAAACCGCGCTTTCATTTAAAAAGAGAGAAGAAGTTTGTATAAGTTTTGCGGTTTTCCCCCAAATCCAGAAAATCTCAAGGAATTCCGAATCCAAAATCTCAATAGCACGTAAAATAGTGAATATATGCATGAGAATCCATGAATGCGGCATAACAATGAATAACAGTATGCATGAAGTAGCAGGTAATAACTACAATGTCTAAATTAGCATATAAGGCAAGTACACTAATATCATGTCTAAACTATTAGCTAACAGGCTATGTCAATGTAATAGTATTTTCTAAGTGTACGAGACATGGCAATTACCGATGAAGATGTGTGTGAGCTGGCAAGTAAGTGTACGTGGTACATACGCATCATCGGTAATGGTGATGGTGTCCTAACAGCATGATATCAATAATGAAATATGAATTACAATAAGTATGCGATGCGGAGCAACAGCAATAATATGCGGGAGCTGAATACTAGACACAACGATAACTAAACTGCATTACCCTAATATAAGTCCTACAATAGTGCCTTTTGAAATAACACGAATCGCGGTGTTTTGAAAATAAGGGCTACGGTGTTTTTAAGAAAAGATACGTCTTTTGAAATATCCATAGAATCCCTTGACCTTTCTTTTAAAATACCCACGATTCGTTATTTTTGAAATAGGTAGGAGTCTAATCTTGTCTAACAACTACACCAAACTATACGGCTGATCTAATAAGCTGAACTACAGGTAAGGAAACCGCTTAGCATCTGAGTCGATACGTATACATACCTGTATATATATTAGTCGGTGATCCCGCCTCAATAATATCATATCCGATACCATATCTATAATCAGACATCCCAAGTCAAGAGTGCGGATCAATCATCAATATATAGCTCGTACGTAAATCCGTCGTACGGCATCCCCAAATCTGGATACGGGTCAATATCATACTCATCACACCGTTCATCTGGTATCCTCTTTATCAAGATCATCATCTGGGGTACTGACCTACGTCTAGTACACTACTAATATCACTATTCACATGGCATTGTCATCCAAAGATCCGCTATAACATCAGGACGTATCTCAAGTACGAATCCTGCCATATCACCGATCTCACGGCCTCAACTCAAATCTCATCGACTCATCTCAATCCCAAGTATCATCCGCAAATCCAGTATGTGAACACCTAGTCCCATAACCAGGTGAACACATAAACACATTTCCCCATATACGCACAGGTAATAACATAGATGTATGCATGTGTGTGTGCGTGTGTGGGTGTAACAACTACTCTAGGGTTTCGCAACTAACACTAAACTAATCCATGAACACCTAGAATCTACCTTTATCATCAAGTCTCATATCAACATAATATATATAATCAAAATATATGGGTGTATACGTATTCGTATACATCACCACGAACTGCGGGGGTGCTATACACCATCCACCCGACTTCTCTCCGTAGATATAAATCTACTCACCTGGTCCTTGCTCGCCGGTGCCGATGTCGCTACGCGCTTGCTTGTCGTCTCGAAGTCCACATGGGGTACCTACATATCATAACACACCGTATCGTATTAAAACCAAATTCGAAATCGAAACGGCATACGAAAATCAAATCGGCATGCGTATCACGCATAGGTCAAAACCTATCGCCTACGCATGCAAGAATAGCCAAACCAACCCTCGATGTCGATGTACAAACGTCAAACCATCGAGAAAAACCGAAACACTCTCATTTGCGCATTCACGAACACTAATTATAATATAAAATATGTTAAAATTCACAAAAACCCCAAATTCACCTTAAAAGCCATTTTTCCGAAAACCTAGCAAGCAAAAATTACACGTTTTAGTACAAAACTCGACGTTTAAACAAATCTAGCGGCCATAATACTTATTAAATATCTTAAATAAGTCATAAAAACAATTTTCATAATTTAATCCCAATAAATTTCATTAACCCCAAAATTCTAGTTTACAATATTCTCAAATTTTAACAATTTTGTAGCAAAAATGCACAAACAACAATTTAGCTTGGATTTTCATGAACTAAAAGCATTAAACCACTCAATATAATATTTATAATGACATGAAACCTTAATTTGAATTTTATCTCACAAGAATGTAATTATTTTAAAAACCTAGTTTACAATTTATATAAATATCACAATTTAAATCAACTAAAAGCAAATTAGCAACTTAATTTGATTTAGAAAAATATTAATATGGCAAATACCTCCCACAACCATAGTCTCACAACACAAAACCCTAACTTGATTTTTCACAAACCCTAATCTAAACCTTCTCTTGCAAACCCACAACTTTCAATTAAACCGAAATTAAGCACCTAACAAGCTTCAATAAGGAATTTAAACCAAAAAGAACAACGGGTCAAAAGTTATACCTCACAACCATGAATCAAACTACAAATCTAGACCTCCAATTCGGAATCCTTGCACCAAGATCCATGCTAAAGAAGATGAGGGAAAATGGGTAGGAATCGGATTTGGATTTCGGTGAGGTTTTACTTGATTTTTTTGACAATTTTTTTGATGGAAAAGAGAGGAGAAGAGGAACGCGGGGGGGGGGGGGGGGCTGCTGTATTGAGGCCAGAAAATTCGGCCAGAATTGTGGGGATGGGTGAGGGAGGAGAGAGAGTGAGGTGGAGAAAGTGGGGGAAAGTCAAAGTCCACCCTTTTACTTTTATCACTTTCTTTTCTTTTCTTTTCTTTTCTTTTCTTTTCTATTCAAAAGGAGGTGATTGGAGAGAGAAAAAGAGGGAGGGGCTGTCAAAGTGGGGCCGGCCATATGGGGAGGGGGAGAGAGGGTGAGGTGTGGGTGTGTGGGTTAGGGAAAAAGATAAATGTATTACCCCAATTCCCATTAACACTAATTTCACCGAAAAAAGCCTTTTTCTTTGATATTTTCTAAACCGTTTTGGCAAACCATTTCATTTCAAAAACCATAAGATAAAATTTTGTTTAATGTGTTATGATGAACAAAATTTGTTTCAACTCATTCCAATTTGTAATTTTCCCTAATTAAATGTATTAGTGACGGCTTAAAATAATATTAAAATAATTAATTTTGGAAAATTTTCAGAAAATTTGAAATTTCACCAGTGGTTCAATAAACACCAATTAATAGCAATTACATAGCTAGAATATGTATATTTAATTTTATAAAAAAGATATTTGTATTTTGACTTTTTACGGAAAACCCACTTATTTTACCAATTTTCCGAAATTTCACCGAAACAATTTTCAAAACGTTACAATCTTCCCCCTTAAAGAAATTCGGTCCCCGAATTTAAATTAAAACCCCCCCAAATACTAAAACATCTAAGCAAAACTATCAAGTCGTCGGGGCTCCGAAATCGTAAATACATAAAACAAAACGTAGCGCAGCGCTATGCGCATGAAAAATGAGCATATAACTCAAAATCAAAACTCCGTCAAGCATCCCTCAATCATCGGAGTCATGGTAAAGACACAAATGTCAAATCCAATACAAAACCAATATGATATAACTCGAAACTATACACATAAATATCAAATCTATATATGTAAATATCTGAAAGGAATGCATGCCAAATCTCTTAAAGTCGCTGTGCAATGCGCATAACACTGCACAGTGGCGGACGTCTATCATAAGAAAATAATCATATACATATATACCTTTTGTTTGAACTGTACGTTCCGCCATTTTAGGAAACAATTTGGAAGGGGTTTCTTGTTTTAAACGTTTCGTGTCATATCAGACACGTAGGTAAATACTGAGACTATAACTCGCTTTTTAGAATTCCCTTCGATAGCTATCAATGCATGCAAAATACATTCAGGTACTGTCCTCTGACTAGTCCTGCTCAGCATGAAAACACATAGCAAATATCATAAAACGTACTGCTTTATAAGAAATCAATCCCAAAATATGCATACGAATACTACGTGTGTCTGGTGCGCACGGAAATCAAAATCCATATATGTGCCAACATGTGCACAGAAACAAGATCTAAGTGCATCGGGTGTGCATGAAACATCTGTCATAGGCAACGTGGGTGTCTGACAGCAAAATCAGGTGCATCTAACATGCACGAAGAATCTCGATTTAGTGCATCTGGTGTGCACCAAAATCGCACCTCAAAACATGCGCCCAACATGCGCGAAAATCCAAATCAGGTGCATCCATCGTGTACGGAATCATGAAATCCAATATCAAGCGCCGAATATGCGCAAAATCCAATCAGGTGCACAAGGTGCACAAAACAAATATCGAACATCACAATCGAAATCGAAGTCCAGTGCATCTAAATGCACAACATACGTAACACTGCACTGCAAGCATATATGAACTATACCGAGTGCAAAAACCAAATCGTGTGCGTACATACGCACAAAATCAACTCAACTGTATGAAACCCATAAAATCATAAACATGCGAAACCAAGGCACGAAAATGATATCAAGTGCAACAACTGTGCAAAAATCGTAAATACTCAGTAGGTGCAACCATGGTACATGAAAACAAATATCATGAAACTCAATCATCAAAATCAGTCATGTGAATAGATCGTCCAAAATACCGAAATCAAATATGGCGAAATAGTCCCGCTCAAGCATATCTTCCAAGAATCTCTGGCCAACTGTCGTGGTCACTCATAGCATGTCTCGTCGACGATCCTGAACTCTGGCCTGCCGGTGTGCATAACATGACCACTCCTGGGTCCAAGACTTCTCGTAATTTATTTCAGAAAGGTCCTATCGAGATCTCTCCCAAATCTCGTCTCTGCCGAACTGTCCGGAAGTCATCGTCCCTTACTCAATCTGTTCTCGTTCCGGAACGGCTGCATACTCATCGCGACTCCTTCTGGAAGGTATATCCAAGTACAATGCCTCGGCATGCGTATCGCATCTCTGATGTAGTGGAGTGGAACGTCATCTTATCCAGATCTTGTACGGACCTCTTTACTCCACTTTCTTTAATGTCGGCTGCTTCGGACTCGTCTCGTCGTGGCTGCATGGACTGAGCTCCTACGGCTATCCTCGTATCTGGAGTCTCCTAAGAAATGCATCTCACCACCTGGCATCCGAATGAAGTCGAACCATCCGATCGATTCATCAAAACCTCATAATCCCCCAAGAGCTCAACATCTTGGGTACAGTTCAACAGTATCGAGTACGTACCACAGCATCGATGGTCCAGCCGTAGAAGGGCAAACCCAAGCCTCACTAATGGCACCGCGGAACTGCCGCAAACCCTAAGGTTCAAAGAATTTTACACGGTCATTAAATCGAGTTAGGGTTTCATTCTTCTAGAGGGTCCATAGAATTGCCTGCATGCCTTTCTGAATACTTTAAATTTGGAATAATAGGTTGTTGACATTCGATCGTCTCTATCAACTCTCAACGCTCCGCGTGAAGTCGTCTCTAGCTGAAATCAATCTATCTGATGATCTCGCATCGGGGTAGGCGAACGAACCACCTGTCCTAGTCATTCATCCTCGGGTGACTAGCGACCTTCTATCATCTATTAGTACAACTCGTCCTGCAATAGCTCCAACATCTGGGGCGATATCTCGTCGTTCGCAGTAATGACTGGCTCACTAGTCTGCACGCTGAACAGTGCCTCAATCATCATGAATAAGCAATACACCAACGGTCATCAAAATCTGGTTGGCCTCTGTCATTGGCTCAATCCTCTGGGGCTGATCTGCACGTCTGAGTAATCTCATACAACAATCCACCCAACGCTCGTGGCGTGAAAACACAATAAAAAGAAACATCTCCGCAATCGTGTGTCGCCGGAATTACGCCCTGGTCAGTCCTCGTTCGTGACGAGCTCATGCTGACCGCAACTCTAGCCGTAGCTCTCCCTACCCGTAATCGTGGCAGCAAACCATAACTGGTACCGATGAGGCTAAATCAGGAATGAATATAATACTGAACAAAGAAATGTACATCCTAAGGCTTCTTAAGTGGAGTAGCGTATCGTAAGTATGCCGCGGAACATACCCACGGTACGTCACTATAGTTTAGTCACCTATTCCATCAACCAAGGGTCATCCTACGCTCCGAAGGTAAAACCTAACGCTCTGATACCAACTTTGTCTTGTCCTGAAAGTATGGAACATGACCGACACTTAAACTATGAAACGTCTCGAGACGTACGTAATCTAAGTAAGCCGAAAACCCAGAAATCCAAACCAAGAAAAGTAGTAGAGTGAAGGAAAAACCAATTTAAATCAAGTATTTATTAGCATAAGCCGAATTATGTGTTTTTAAAAACATCAAATATTTCTTGAAAATTTCGGCAGAGTCTCCTTTGTAAATACTGGCCCCCAAACGGGATACAACATGAATAGTATACGAAATCAATAAAAGGCATCCCCAAGCGGGAGCTAGCTCTTCGTCAATCGACGGTCACAACCACACAAGTAATATAATATACAACGCCAAGGGCGAGGATCAAAACTCAAAAGGAAACTCAAAACCACAAGAAATCCACAGAAATATAACGCGCGACTCTAAGGTCGAAAGAATAACATCACTGGTCTCTATCTCAAAATAAATACATGTTTGGTTGATGGAATTTACTAGATACAACTGAATAATATTATACAAAGTAATATGATGGGTACGATACCAATAAACCCACCTACTAGCAAGTCACCCGAAAGAAGCAGTGCCAGCAAAGCCGTAATGAAACCTGTACGGCAAAACCTGCAAGAAACTGTGGCACAACGGGGGTGAGTTGCCAACTCGTGAGTAGAAAAACATCTACGAACAGAAATCGCATGAACAACGCAATCCTAGGTCAACGATCATAATATATCCTCAAATATATAACATGCAGCCTATAACAAAGGCTAGGGTAAATATCTAACCCGAGTGTAATCCCATGTGCCTGTGTCAGTGCCTCAGGTAGCAATATATCATATGGATGATGTATGAATGCATGAAACAGAATGCTTGTACTGATGAAAACTGCTGTCATAAATTAGTGAGATTTTTGTATCTTTTTAAAAACGAGGTATCATAAATGAAATCAGCATAAACAGTGCCTAGCATCGACACAAAACAAGTATCCAAATCTCTCGATATCTCTGTGTCGCAATCTCTGAACCTCGATATCTCAAAATCTCTGTATGTCAATCTCACTATCTAGGGCGCCGTTAGTCCAGACCGGCCCCTACCATCAATCTCAAGACCACGACGGTATCCTCCGGATATCCGACGCATCGGGTAAAATCACCGGTAGGTAGTGCTCTCCTGCCAGGCTCACATCGTCATCATCACGCGCTTCTTGCCCCGGGGTACCTTACCGGGTCCACCATGTACCCGAAACGGTTCATCCGTCTCTTCGAATCGGGTCTCGAAATCCATCAGCAAACTCATGGTGGACGACTCATACATCATGGGAAAACCGCGCTTTTCATTTGAAAAGAGAGAGAAGAAGTTTGTATAAGTTTTGCGGTTTTCCCCCAAATCCAGAAAATCTCATGGAAATCTGAATCCAAAATCTCAATAGCACGTAAAATAGTGAATATATGCATGAGAATCCATGAATGCGGCATAACAATGAATAACAGTATGCATGAAGTAGCAGGTAATAACTGCAATGTCTAAACTAGCATATAAGGCAAGTACACTAATATCATGTCTAAACTATTAGCTAACAGGCTATGTCAATGTAATAGTATTTTCTAAGTGTACGTGACATGGCAATTACCGATGAAGATGTGTGTGAGCCGGCAAGTAAGTGTACGTGGTATATACGCATCATCGGTAATGGTGATGGTGTCCTAACAGCATGATATCATTAATGAAATATGAATTACAATAAGTATGTGATGCGGAGCAACAACAATAATATGCGGGAGCTGAATACTAGACACAACAATAACTAAACTGCATTACCCAAATATAAGTCCTACTATAGTGCCTTTTGAAATAACACGAGTCGCGGTGTTTTGAAAATAAGGGCTACGGTGTTTTTAAGAAAAGATACGTCTTTTGAAATATCCGTAGAATCCCTTGACCTGTCTTTTAAAATACCCACGATTCGTTAGTTTTGAAATAGGTTGGAGTCTAATCTAGTCTAACAACTATACTAAACTATACGGCTGAACTAACAAGCTGAACTATAGGTAAGGAAACCGCCTAACATCTGAGTCGATACGTATACATACCTGTATATATATTAGTCGGTGATCCCGCCTCAATAATATCATATCCGATACCATATCTATAATCAGACATCCCAAGTGAAGAGTGCGGATCAATCATCAATATATAGCTCGTACGTAAATCCGTCGTACGGCATCCCCAAATCTGGGTACGGGTCAATATTATACTCATCACACTGTTCATCTGGTATCCTCTTTATCAAGATCATCATCTGGGGTACTGACCTACGTCTAGTACACTACTAATATCACTATTCACATGGCATTGTCATCCAAAGATCCGCTATAACATTAGGACGTATCTCAAGTACGAATCCTGCCATATCACCGATCTCACGGTCTCAACTCAAATCTCATCGACTCATCTCAATCCCAAGTATCATCCGCAAATCCATTATGTGAACATCTAGTCCCATACCCAGGTGAACACAAACACATCTCCCCATATACGCACAGGTAATAACATAGATGTATGCATGTGTGCGTGCGTGTGTGGGTGTAACAACTACTCTAGGGTTTCGCAACTAACACTAAACTAATCCATGAACACCTAGAATCTACCTTTATAATCAAGTCTCATATCAACATAAAATATATAATCAAAATATATGGGTGTATACGTATTCGTATACATCACCACGAACTGCGGGGGTGCTATACGCCATCCACCCGACTTCTCCCCATAGATATAAATCTACTCACTTGGTCCTTGCTCGCAGGTGCCGATGTCGCCACGCGCTTTCTTGTCATCTCGAATTTCACATGGGGTACCTATATATCATAACGCACCGTATCGCATTAAAACCAAATTCGAAATCAAAACGGCATACGAAAATCAAATCGGCACGCGTATCACGCATAGGTCAAAACCTATCGCCTACGCATGCAAGAATTGCCAAACCAACCCTCGATGTCGATATACAAACGTCAAACCATCGATAAAAACCCAAACACTCTCATTTGCACATTCACGAACACTAATTATAATATAAAATAGGTTAAAATTCACAAAAACCCCAAATTCACCTTAAAAGCCATTTTTCCGAAAATCTAGCAAGCAAAAATTACCCGTTTTAGTACAAAACTCGATGTTTAAACAAATCTAGAGGCCATAATACTTATTAAATATCTTAAATAAGTCATAAAAACAATTTCCATAATTTAATCCCAATAAATTTCATTAACCCCAAAATTCTAGTTTACAATATACCCAAATTTTAACAATTTTATAGCAAAAATGCACAAACAACAATTTAGCTTGGATTTTCATGAACTAAAAGCATTAAACCATTCAATATAATATTTATAATGATATGAAACATTAATTTGAATTTTATCTCACAAGAATGTAATTATTTTAAAAACCTAGTTTACAATTTATATAAATATCACAATTTAAATCAACAAAAAGCAAATTAGTAACTTAATTTGATTTAGCAAAATATTAATATGGCAAATACCTCCCACAACCATAGTCTCACAACACAAAACCCTAACTTGATTTTTCACAAACCCTAATCTAAACCTTCTCTTGCAAACCCACAACTTTCAATTAAACCGAAATTAAGCACCTAACAAGCTTCAATAAGGAATTTAAACCAAAAAGAACAATGGGTCAAAAGTTATACCTCACAACCATGAATCAAACTACAAATCTAGACCTCCAATTCGGAATCCTTGCACCAAGATCCATGCTAAAGAAGATGAGGGAAAATGGGTAGGAATCGGATTTGGATTTCGGTGAGGTTTTACTTGATTTTTTTGATAATTTTTTTGATGGAAAAGAGAGGAAAAGAGGGAGGGGGGCTGCTGTTTTGAGGCCAGAAAATTCGGCTAGAATTGTGGGGATGGGTGAGGGAGGAGAGAGAGTGAGGTGGAGAAAGTGGGGAAAGTCAAAGTCCACCCTTTTACTTTTATCACTTTCTTTTCGTTTTCTTTTCTTTTCTTTTCTATTCAAAAGGAGGTGATTGGAGAGAGAAAAAGAGGGAGGGGCTATCAAAGTGGGGCCGGCCACATGGGGAGGGGGGAGAGGGTGAGGTGTGGGCGTATGGGATAGGAAAAAAGATAAATGTATTATCCCAATTCCCATTAACACCAATTTCACTGAAAAAAGCCTTTTTCTTCGATATTTTCTAAACCGTTTTGTCAAACCATTTCATTTCAAAAGTCAGAAGATAAATTTTTTTTTAATGTGTTATGATGCACAAAATTTGTTTCAACTCATTCCAATTTGTAATTTTCCCTAATTAAATGTATTAGTGACGACTTAAAATAATATTAAAATAATTAATTTCGGAAAATTTTCAGAAAATTTGAAATTTCACCAGTGGCTCAATAAACACCAATTAATAGCAATTACATAGCTAGAATATGTATATTTAATTTTATAAAAAAGATATTTGTATTTTGACTTTTTACGGAAAACCGCCTTATTTTACCGATTTTCCGAAATTTCACCGAAACGATTTTCAAAACGTTATAGGCATGGACTGGTTAGCTACTTGATACGCGTCCGTGGACTGATGTGAGAAGACAGGTAGGTTTTGTTTTCCCGGCGAGTCAGTTCTTGTTTTGCAGGGGGACCGTGGTGCCACCCCTCACAGTTTGATTTCAGCGATTTGCGCTAGTCGGCTTTTGAGGAGGGGATGTCGGGGATACTTGGCTTTCATACGAGATACTGGAGCCACAGTAGATTCGTTGGACCAAGTTCCTATCGTGAGAGAGTTTCCCAACGTATTTCCCGATGAGTTTCCTGGATTGCCTCCAGAGCGTCATATTGAGTTCTGCATTGATTTGATCCCTGGCACGGGGCCTATTTCTATACCGCCTTACCGGATGGCCCCGGAGGAGCTTAAGGAGCTTAAAGATCAGCTGCAAGAGTTTCTTGATAGGGGACTTGTACGTACGAGTGTTTCTCCTTGGGGAGCTCCTATTCTGTTTGTCAAGAAGAAGGACGGCAGTTTGAGGTTGTGCATTGCTTATCTTCAATTGAACCGAGTTACGGTGCGAAATAGGTATCCTTTACCTCGCATTGACGAGTTGTTTGATCAGCTCCAGGGTGCGGGACATTTTTCCCAGATTGATTTGAGATCAGGTTATCATCAGTTGCGGGTTTGGAATGATGACATTCCGAAGACTGCTTTTCGTACACGCTACGGGCATTATGAGTTTTTGGTGATGTCGTTCAGACGCACCAATGCCCCAGCGGCGTTCATGAATTTGATGAACCAGATTTTCAGGCCGTTCCTCGACCAGTTTGTTATTGTGTGTATTGATATTCTGGTTTATTCCAAGAGTCGAGAAGAGCATAAGCAGCACTTGAGGATTGCTTTGCAGACATTGAGAGAGCACCAGCTGTTTGCTAAATTCTTGAAGTGTGCCTTCTGGCTTGATAGTGTTGACTTCTTGGGTCATGTGTTTACGGGAGACGGTATTCGTGTGGACCAGAGGAAGATCGAGGCCGTACAGCTCTGGCCCAGACCTGTATCAGTGACAGAGGTCCGCAGCTTTTTAGGCTTAGCCAGTTATTACCGCCGTTTCGTGCAGGACTTCTCGAGTATTGCTGCATCGCTGACCGGACTGGCCAGGAAGGGAGTTCCTTTTCTTTGGAATGAGGCATGCGAGCTGAGTTTTCAGCAGTTGAAGACTCGGTTGATGACTGCACCGGTTTTATCTTTACCTTTTGGATCGAGCGGCTTTGTCGTTTACTGTGATGCTTCTCGAGTAGGGCTCGGTTGTGTATTGATGCAGCATGATAGAGTTATCACTTATGTTTCCCGGCAGTTGAAGAAGCACGAGCAGAATTATCCCACTTATGATCTTGAGATGGCCGTGGTGGTCTTTGCGCTTAAGATTTATAGACACTACTTGTACGGGGAGTCGTGTCAGATTTTCACAGACCACCAGAGCTTAAAGTATATCTTCCAGCAGCGGGATCTGAATTTGAGATAACGCCGTTGGATGGAGCTTGTGAAAGATTATGATTGTGAGATCCTTTATCACCCGGGCAAGGCGAATGTGGTAGCTGATGCTTTGAGTCGTAGGCCCGGTGATAGCTTGTCCCAGTTGAGCGCAGTTCAGAGACAGTCTTCTGCAGATTGGCAGATCTTGTGCGACAACAGATTATAGTTTGAGTTCACTTCCAATGGGGGATAGCTTGCTCATGTCCACGCCCGTCCACTTCTACTTGATCTTTTTCATGAGGCACAGCCCGCCGATGCCCGTTTGTCTGAGATTCTTGAGCATGTTCGGTAGGGTAGAGATTCAGAGTTCTTGATTGATGACCAGGGTGCGCTACATTTTGGGACCGTTTGTGTTTACCTGATACCGATGGGTTGAGACGCGAGATCCTAGAGCAGGCACATCAGTCAGCTTATAGTGTTCACCCAGGTTCCACCAAGATGTATCGTGACTTGAAAGATATCTACTGGTGGGTAGGGATGAAGAGTGATGTTTCGGATTTCGTTTCGAGGTTCCTGACTTGTCAGCAAGTCAAGGCTGAGCATCAGAGACCGGCAGGAGAGTTGCAGCCTTTACCCGTTCCGGAGTGGAAATGGGAATAGATCTCCATGGATTTTGTTGTGGGTATACCCAGGTCCGGTCGAGGGTATGACTCCATTTGGGTGATTGTTGACCGGTTGACGAAAGGGGCTCACTTCCTTCCAGTGAAGACCACTTTCGGTTATGCTCAGTATGCTCAGTTGTACATTGATGAGATTATGCGCTTGCACGGCGTTCCCGCATGCATCGTATCCGACAGGGGCACCCAGTTCACTAGCCGTCTTTAGCAGAAGCTTCAAGAAGTTTTGGGTACCCGATTGAGTTTTAGCACCGCTTTCCATCCGCAGACCGATGGTAAGTCAGAGCGGACTATAGAGACTCCGGAGGATATGCTTCGTGCATGCGTGCTTGATTTTGGTGGCAGTTGGGACCATCACTTGCCATTGATAGAGTTCTCCTACAATAATAGTTATCAGGAGACGATTCAGATGGCACCTTTTGAGGCTTTGTATGGTAGAAAGTGTTGATCGCCAGTCTGTTGGACTGAACTCAGCGAGAGCAGGATTTTGGGACCTCAGCTAGTTCAAGAGACTACAGAGAAGATCCAGTTGAATCAGGATAGGATGAGAGAAGCCCAGTGCAGACAGAAGTCTTATGCCGACCGTCGTCGTCGCAGGCTTGAGTTCGCAGTGGGGGATCATGTTTTCCTACGGATTTCTTCGATGAAGGGCGTGATGAGATTTGGGAAGAAAGGGAAACTTAGTCCCAGATTTGTAGGTCCTTTCGAAATCCTTGAGCAAGTTAGTACCGTTGCCTATCATTTGGCACTTCCACCCAGTTTTCCGGATGTTCACCCTGTAACGTTTTGAAAATCGTTTAGGTGAAAGTTCCGATTATCGGTAAAATAACTGGGATTTTCCGTAAAAACCAGGAAATAATCATTTTTCAACATAGACTTAAATATACCTATTCTAGCTATGTAATTGCTAGTATTTGGTATTTAATGGGTCACTTATAAAATTGCTAGTTACTAAAATAATTTCTGTAATTAATTATTTTAATTATTATTTTAAGCCTTCACTAATACATTTAATTAGTGATAATTACAAATTAGTTTGGGTTAATCATACACTAATGAATCATGAGAACTTAATAACAAGCTTGTAACGTATTCTCTTTTCTCCAATTATCTCCATATTTCTTGAGTTTTCTAGCATAATATTAATTAGGAAATTAAATAATTGAAAAAGTAAGATAAAGTATAATTGATGGGGGTGTTTTCTTTACTTGGAAAATTTCACACAAATCCACAGACACCTCCTACTCCTCATGGTCGAGCATTTGGCATCCTAATCCCCCACTTCACCACTTCATTTCCACACAACAAAAGAAAATAAAATGAAAGGAAAAAGAAAACTATAAAGAAATGAAGCATGTTGTATTTTTGTGAGGTATGGGTATTTTTTTCTTGACTTGACTTTTTCCCTACCTCACTCTCTCTCTTCTCCCCTCTCCTTGGCCGAGCCATGATGGCAGCAGCCCTCCCCTTCATTTCTCCATCTCATTTCATGTAAAACCTCTCTCAAAATCCAATAAAATCCACACAAATTTCCATTTAAATCCTAATTAAACCCTTACCCATTATTCTATGGCCTAAATTAAGTTGGATCTTGGAGCAAGGTGGCTTTTTGGGAGGCTTGATTTCAAATGAGATCTCTAAAATTGTGAGGTATAATCTTAAACCCATAGTTACTTTGTTAGTTAATTACCTTAATCTAAGTTATATAAGTGTTAAAGTGGTTCTAATTGCTAGTTTGTGAATAAAAGAAAAGGGTTTGAAATTGAGTTAGGGTTTTCATCATTTGTTCATGGTTTAATTGTGTAGTTAACATCTAGTGGGCATGCAAAAACCTTATCTAGTTGCTAAATTGTTAATTGCTACATTTAATTTGTTTTAAATTAAGCTATGTTGCAAACTAGATTTTAGGATTAATGAAATTATGTGAGATTAAAATTTAGTTAATATTTATGAGACCTAATTAAGATATTTAGTGAGTATTGTGGCCACTAGTTTTGCTAAAACATCAAGTTTTGAATAAAAATGGAAATTGATGGTTACTAGATTTCTTGAAATAAATCGATTTGATCAATTTTAAGGTTTTGATGATTTGCACCATATTTCATATAATATTTAGTGTGTTATGAACACGCGATTGGTGCGATTGGGTTTTTGATTTGGTAGTTGTTGCGTATTGCGACCCTAGTTGTACTTTGCGGCATTGTCGTGGCGCGTTTCGTGCACCAAGTGTGTGCGCGTTTAGTTAGTGTGCGTGGTTAACTTGTATTGCTTGTGTCCGCGACTAATTTTATATTTATTTTATTGTTTGCTTGTGTGTGAGTCTAGGATCGGGTGCAGAGGCCTCGGATGTGGCGCGGAAAGGACAGAGCTGAAATCGGAGAAGAATAACCGAGGCGTCCAGGTGAGTAGATGTATATCTACACGGGAAGTCCGGTGGATGGCGTATAGCACCCCCGCAATTTCGTAGGATATGATGTGTTATGATATATATATATATATATATATGAGATGTGAATACTTAGCAAGCAAGGTTTTAGGAAAACCATGAGTTGGATTTAGTGTAATTGGAAGAAAGCGCTTTTAGTTTAATTCTTAGTCGTGAGACCCTAGAGTAAAGAACACATGCACATACGTGTTATGATTATTTGGGTGTATATGTTTAAATATATATATATATATATATATATATATAGATATAGATGCGTTGGTGTATATATATATATACACATATACGTATACACGGATGATGAGGATAGTATATGATACTTGGTGATGAGTCGATGTGATCGGGCTTGATGTCGTGAGATCGGTTACATGATTAGGGTCGTGTTATGAGATATGACATGATATTATAGCCGATCGTTGGGCGATGTGTTTTATTCACACGCGGATATATATTTGATGGTATCGGAATATACTATACTTTAGAATGGTATCCCCAATTCAGGATATTATGATAATAATACCATATAAATAGTGAGATATATGGGATATTTGACCCGTACCCCGATTTGGGATGCCGTACGAGGCACTCATATAATGATTGATCCGCACTCTTGGTTCGAGGATGTCGTATTATATATTTCACCCTACGTGACGCTAAAGAGGTGCGATCGCCAACTACTAGATATATCGACTCGGATTTTAGGTAGTTTCCCTTACCCTTTCGATTAGACCTGTAGTTATCAGGTAGATTTTAGACTGGGCTCGAGTCATACTTACTTTCAAACTACCGAATCGTGAGTATTTTAAAGATAAGCCGATAGATACTATGGATATTTCAAAGGACGTACCTTTTCTTAAAAACACCATAGCCCCTATTTTCTAAAAATCACGATTCGTGCTATTTCAAATGCCAAAACGGTATGACTCATATATATATTTAAATGTATATTCTTATATGTTGCGATTACTATATCTTTTTCCATATATTCATGTTGTCCTTACCGCATTGCATGCGTATACTTGTGAATTCTTTTGTTATTTATGAACCCATGCTGTCAGGACACCAGCACAATTACCGATGATGTGTATGCTCCACGTACACTTGCTTGCCGGCTCACACACATCATCATCGGTAATTTCCATGTCACGTACACTCTAGAAAATATTACTTCATAGATAAAACTGCTTGTAGATAGTTCCGATACCTAATTACTATGCTAGTTAAATATTGCATTCTTTGCTTAAATACCATGCATGTATATGTATTCATTTGTCATGCGATATCATAGAGGTTTATGTCTATATTCACTATTCACTGACTCGTGATTTTGAGATTTCAGATCTTTTATGAGATTTCTGGATTTGGGAAACCGCATGTGAATGTTTATAAACATATGATTTGTTTCAAAGAGAAAGATGCGGTTTTCCTTGATTTGATGTTTTCTCGATTTTGAGATAGTTACGGGCCGATCCTGTTCATGCGGAGCCAGAGATATTGAGATATTGAGATTTGATGATATGGGCCGATCCTGATCATGCGGAGCCCATGGGCCGATCCTGTTCATGCGGAACCCGAGATATTAAGATATCGAGATATCGAGATTTGAGATGGTTATGGGCCGATCCTGTTCATGTGGAGCCCGAGATATTGAGATATTGAAATATTGAGATGTATATTTTGTATCGATGCTTGACATGGATTCTCTATTGATTTCATTGATGATATTTCGGTATTTATACAAAAATCTCATTGAAATAAGAAAACACTTTCTCATTCATGATGTATTTTTCTTTCATTCTTTGTGCATCCGTACATCATATACGTGACATGTTGCTACCAGAGGCACTGACACGAGCACTTGGTATTACACTTATGTATAGATGATTACCCTTTCCATTATTAGATACTTCAGGTTATATTATTTTGAGGATATTATTATGGTATGACCTAGGATAGAGTCATACATACGATTTCTGCTCGATGATGTCTTCTACTAACGAGTTGGCAACTCACCTCCGTTGTGCCACAGTTTTTTGCAGGTTTTGCCGTACATGTTTTATTGCGGCTTGCTAGCACACTGCTTCCTTCCGGGTGATTGCTTTGGTAGGTGGGTTCACTTATATCGTAACCACCGTAGCACTTGTATTTATATTCAATTGTATCTAGTAAACTTTATCAACCAGACTTGTATTAATTTATAGACTTAGAAGACCAGTTGTATATTCTTTCGAACTTAGAGTCGCGTGCTTGTATTATTATGATTCTTCTCTGGTTTTCTTTAGGATGTTGGTTTTCTTCTAAGTTTTTGATCCTCGCCCTTCGACGTTGTATATTATATTGCTTGTGTGGTGGTTTCTGCCATTTGGCGTAGAGCTAGCTCCCGCTTGGGGATGCCTTTATTCATTATTATGTATTTCTTGTGTTGTACCCGTTTAGGGGCCAGTATATACAAAGGAGACTCTGCCGAAATTTTCGGGAAAATATGATGCTGCTTTTAAAATGTTTAATGCCTTATTTTGTTAAAACTACTTGCTTTAAAACAAGTTTTCCTTCACTCATTTCCTTAAAAATGGTTTAGATTTCTGGGTTTTTGGCTTACTTGAATTAGGTGGGGTCCTATAGACTTCACATGATTCAAGTGCCAGTCATGTGCCATTTCGGTTCGTGACAAAGTTGGTATAAGAGCGCTAGGTTTAACCTTGGTTCGAGTCTAGGTTTGACTATGCAGAGTCTAGGGCGTATATTTATATTCGGAACCTAGGATTGACTTTACAGAACTTAGACTTGGTCGAGGGGGTATTAGACCAGAACTTTCGTCCCATAGGTTAACCTTGGTTGATGGAGTAGGTGACTTAAGTAGAGCAATGTACTGTGTGTATGTTCCGCAGCATACTTATGATATGCTACTCCACTTAAGAAGCCTTATGATGTACATTTCTTTGCACCGTATTCTATTCGTTCCTTTGATCTATCTTCATCGGCGTCAGATGGTGGTTTCTATTACCACGGTTGCACGGGCAGAGATAGCTGTGGCTAGAGTTGCGGTCAGCATGAGCTCATCTTAGATAAGGACTGACCAGCATGTATTCCGGTGACATGATTGCATAGACGTGTCGTTTTATTGTGCTTTTCGTGGCACGAGTGTTTTGATGGATTGTTTTACTAAGATTTCTCAAACATGCAGATCAGCACCAGAGGATTGGGCCACTGCTAGAGGCCGGCTAGAATGTGATGACCGTCAATGCACCGTTTATTCTTGATGATTGAGGCATTGTTAAGCGTGCGGACGAATGAGCCAGTTGCTGCTGCGACTGGCAAGATATCGCCCCAGATGTTTGAAGCTATTGCAGCACGAGTTGTACTTTGAGATGTGATAGAAGATCGCTAGTCACCCATGGATGAATGACTAGGACATGTGGTTCATTTGCTTATCCTGATGCGAGGTCATCAGATAGATTAATTTTAGCTAGAGATGGCTTCACACAGGCATGTTGTGAGTCGAATGAGAGAGGACGAGCGTAAGCGCATCACTCCGATATATTGAGCGAGTTCCCGAGAAGGTAATTGACAAGATGCCTACTATAGGATATTTGAGCTGTCGAGTTCATAGTTTCGGAAGGGAGACTCCAGTTATGAGTATAGCCGTTGTAGCGCAGTCCATACAGCTACGAAGAGACGAGCCCGAATCTGTCCACATTAGAGAAAAGTAGAGTAAGAGGTTCGTACGAGATTTTGACGAGATGACGTTCCATTCTGTTGACATCAAAGATGTGATACGCATGCATAGGCGTTGAACATGGATATATCTTTTAGAAGAAGTCATGATGAGTTTGTAGTTGTTCCGGAAAAAGAAATTGATTCAGTAAAGGGTGATAACTTCCAGGCAGTTCGGCAGAAACGAAATTTGGGAGAGACCCGACAGAATCTTTCTGGAATACTACACGAGATGATTTGGACCCAGGATCGGTCATATCACGCACACCCAGTAGGCCAGAGTTCGGCAGCATCGACGAGACATATTATGAGTGACCATGATAGTTTGCCAGAGATCTTCAGAGGATGCACCAGAGCGGAACTGTTTCCGTCATCATTCCATATTGGGCCGTTGAGCTGAGAAGTTATATAACTGACAATCCGCAGTGAGAGACAAGAGCCTAAGGGCACAAGGCGCCAGACCATGAACAAGAGGCAAGTAGATATCTTGCTCTGCTAGCTTAGATGTACCGACACCTTCTTGACTTAGAAGGAAGGGCATATCGACGACAGTGTTTATGATTTGCGATTTGGTGGTTTGAATATCACGTATCCGTCATTTTGGATTTCGGTATTTAGGCGATTTATTTGCGTGATTGAGATTTTGTGCACCACGGTTGCACTTGACTTCGATTTGATGTCGTTCGAGATGTTTGATTTTGATTTCATGCCTATAGTATGTATGTGAGTTGACTTGTGCGTTTCGTATAGTTTTCATGTACTTTTAGTACTTCGATTCGATTTTGTGCACGCTGATGCACGTGGTTGTGAGATTTTATACCATGGTATACCTGATTTGGATTGAGATGTGTTGTATACCGTCGATTTCGATTGTGATAATCGATATTTGTTTTCGTACACCTTACGCACTTGATTGGGATTCTTGCGCATACTTAGCGCGCTTGATGCGATTTTGGTGCACACCGGATGCACTAGATCAGGATTCTTCGTGCATATCGGATGCACCTGATGTTGTTGTCAGGCACACCCGTTGCCCTTGACAGGTGTTTTCGTGCACACCCATTGCATTTAGATTTTGTTTCTATGCACATGTATGGCACACATTCAGTGATTTCGATATCCGTGCGCACCAGACGCACGTGGCATTTTTATACACATTTTAGGATTGATTTCTTTTGGAGAAGTATGTTTTATGATATTTACTATGTGGCATAGTAACCAAGCAGGACTAGTCCGAGGACAGTATCTGAATCTGTTTTTGCATGCATCAATAGTTACCAAAGGGATTTCCAAAATGGAGCCACAGTCTCTATATTTTCCTATGTGTCCGAGATGACACGAAACTTTTTACAAAGGAAGCCCTACTAAATTATTTTCAAAAAAAAAACGGCGGGACATGTATGATAAATAAAGGATATATGTATATATATAGTTATTTTTCTTACAATAAACGTCCGCTACTTGTGCTGTGATACGCGCATCGCACAGCGACTTGAAAAATGTTTGGCATGCATTTCTTTCCAGATGTTTTGATGAGTTTACAACGATGCGTACTATGTACATGTTGTAGTTTTGATGTATATCATATTGGTCTTCGTTTTGGACTTTGACACTGGTATTTTCACCACGACTCTGATGATTGCGTGATGCTTGACGGAGTTTGGATTTTTAGTTATATACTTGTTTTCATGCGCATGCATTGCGCTGAGATATGTTTTAAGTATTTAAGATTTTGGAGCCCCGCCGATTTGAGTGCCTTGCTGAAATGTTTTAGTATTTGGGTGAGTTTTAATTTAAATTCGGGGACCGAATTTCTTTAAGGGGGAAGATTGTAACGTTTTAAAAATCGTTTAGGTGAAATTTCCGATTATCGGTAAAATAACTGTGGTTTTCCGTAAAAACCAGGAAATAATCATTTTTCAACCTAGACCTATTCGAGCTATGTAATTGCTGGTATTTGGTATTTAATGGGTCACTTATAAAATTGCTAGTTACTAAAATATTTTCCGTAATTAATTATTTTAATTATTAATTTAAGCCTTCACCAATACATTTAATTAGTGATAATTACAAATTAGTTTGGGTTAATCATACACTAATGAACCATGAGAACTTAATAACAAGATTGTAACATATTCTCTTTTCTCCAATTATCTCCATGTTTCTAGAGTTTTCAAGCATAATATTAATTAGGAAATTAAATAATTGAAAAAGTAAGATAAAGTATAATTGATGGGGGTGTTTTCTTTACTTGGAAAATTTCACACAAATCCACACACACCTCCTCCTCCTCATGGTCGAGCATTTGGCAGCCCAATCCCCCACTTCACCACATCATTACCACATAACAAAAGAAAAGAAAATGAAAGGAAAAAGAAAACTATAAAGAAATGAAGCATGGTGTATTGTTGTGAGGTATGGGTATTTTTTTCTTGACTTGACTTTTTCCCCACCTCACTCTTTCTCCTCTCCCCTCTCCTTGGCCGAGCCATGATGGCAGCAGCCCTCCCCTTCATTTCTCCATCTCATTTCATGTAAAACCTCACTCAAAATCCAATAAAATCCACACAAATTTCCATTTAAATCCTAATTAAACCCTTACCCATTATTCCATGGCCTAAATTAAGTTGGATCTTAGAGCAAGGTGGCTTTTTGGGAGGATTGATTTCAAATGAGATCTCTAAAATTGTGAGGTATAATCTTAAACGCATAGTTATTTTGTTAGTTAATTACCTTAATCTAAGTTATATAAGTGTTAAATTGGTTCTAATTGCTAGTTTGTGAATTAAGGAATAGGGTTTGAAATTAAGTTAGGGTTTTCATCATTTGTTCATGGTTTAATTGTGTAGTTAACATCTAGTGGGCATGCAAAAACCTAATCTAGTTGCTAAATTGCTAATTGCTACATTTAATTTGTTTTAAATTAAGCTATATTGCTAACTAGATTTTAGGATTAATGAAATTATGTGAGATTAAAATCTAGTTAATGTTTATGAGACCTAATTAAGATATTAGTGAATATTGTGGCCACTAGTTTTGCTAAAACATCAAGTTTTGAATAAAAATGGAAATTGATGGTTACTAGGTTTCTTGAAATAAATCGATTTGATCAATTTTAAGGTTTTGATGATTTGCACCCTATTTCATATAATATTTAGTATGCTGTGAACGCGCGATTAGTGCGGTTTGGTTTTTGATTTGGTAGTTGTCACGTATTGCGACCCTAGTTGTAGTTTGCGGCATTGTCGCGGCGCGTTTCGTGCACCAAGTGCGTGCGCGTTTAGTTAGTGCGCGTGGTTGACTTGTATTGGTTGTGTCCGCGACTGATTTTATATTTATTCTACTGTTTGCTTGTGTGCGATTCTAGGATCGGGTGCAGAGGCGTCGGATGTGGCGCGGAAAAGACAGCTGAAATCGGAGCAGATTAGCCGAGGCGTCCAGGTGAGTAGATGTATATCTACGGGGGAAGTCGGGTGGATGGCATATAGCGCCCCCGCAATTTCGTAGGATATGATGTGTTATGATATATATATATATATATATATATATATATATATATGAGATGTGAATACTTAGCAAGCAAGGTTTTAGGAAAACCATGAGTTGGATTTAGTGTAATTGGAAGAAAGTGCTTCTAGTTTAATTCTTAGTCGCGAGACCCTAGAGTAAAGGTTGACACATACACACACATGAACACACGTGTTATGATTATTTGTGTGTATATGTTTATATGTATATATATGTATGTATGTGTATGTATATATATATATATATATATATATATATATATATATATATATATATAGATGCGTTGGTGTGTATATATATACACATATACGTATACACGGATGATGAGGATAGTATATGATACTTGGTGATGAGTCGATGTGATCGGGCTTGATGCCGTGAGATCGGTTACATGATTTGGGTCATGTTATGAGATATGACATGATATTATAGCGGTTCGTTGGGCGATGTGTTTCATTCACACGCGGATATATGTTTGATGGTATCGAAATATACTAGACTTTAGAATGGTACCCGCAATTCAGGATATTATGATAATAATACCATATGAATAGTGAGATATATGGGATATTTGACCCGTACCCCGATTTGGGATGCTGTATGATGGATTTTACCATACGAGGAATTGATATGATGATTGATCCTCACTCATGGTTCGAGGATGTCGTATTATATATTTCACCGTACGTGACGCTATTGAGGCATGATCGCCGATTACTAAATATATCTACTCGGACTTTAGGTGGTTTCCCTTACCCTTTCGATTAGTCCTGTAGTTATCAGGTAGATGTTAGACTAGGCTCGAGTCATACATATTTTTAAACTACCAAATCGTGAGTATTTTAAAGACAGGCCGAGGGATACTACGGATATTTTAAAGGACGTACCTTTTCTTAAAAACACAGTAGCCCCTATTTTCTAAAAGCCACGATTCATGCTGTTTCAAATACCAAAACGGTATGACTCGTATATATATATAAATGTATATTCTTATATGTTGTGATTACTATATCTTTTTCCATATATTCATGTTGTCCTTATCGCATTACATGCGTATACTTGTGATTTCTTTTGTTATTTATGAACCCATGCTGTCAGGACACCAGCACAATTACCGATGATGCGTATGCTCCACGTACACTTGCTTGCCGGTTCACACATATCATCATCGGTAATTTCTACGTCACGTACACTCTAGAAAATATTACTTCATGGATATAACTGCTTGTAGATAGTTCTGATACCTAATTACTATGCTAGTTAAATATTGCATTCTTTGCTTAAATACCATGCATGTATATGTATTCATTTGTCATGTGATATCATGGAGCTTTATGTCTATATTCACTGTTCACTGACTCGTGATTTTGAGATTTCTGGATTTGGGAAACCGCATGTGAATGTTTATAAACATATAATTTGTTTCAAAGAGAAAGATGCGGTTTTCCTTGCTATGATATTTTCTCGATTTTGAGATAGTTATGGGCCGATCCTGTTCATGCAGAGCCCGAGATATTGAGATATTGAGATTTGATGATATTGACCGATCCTGATCATGCGGAGCCTATGGCCCGATCCTGTTCATGCGGAGCCCGAGATATTGAGATATTGAGATTTGAGATGGTTATGGGCCGATCCTGTTCATGCGGAGCCCGAGATATTGAGATATTGAAATATTGGGATATATATTTTGTGTCGATACTTAACACGGATTCTCTGTTGACTTCATTGATGATATTTAGGTTTTTATACAAAAATCTCATTGAGATAAGAAAACAGTTTCTCATTCATGATGTATTTTGCTTTCATTCTTAGTGAATCCGTACATCATATATGTGATATGTTGCTACCAGAGGCACTGACACGAGCACTTGGTATTACACTTATGTATAGATGTTTACCCTTGCCATTATTAGATGCTTCAGGTTATATTATTTTGAGGATATTATTATGGTATGACCTAGGATAGAGTCATACATACGATTTCTGCTCGGTGATGTCTTCTACTCATGAGTTGGCAACTCACCCCTGTTGTGCCATAGTTTCTTGCAGGTTTTGCCGTACAGGTTTCGTTGCGGCTTGCTGGCACACTGCTTCCTTCCGGGTGATTGTTTTGGTAGGTGGGTTCACTTGTATCGTGACCACCGTAGCACTTGTATTTATATTCAGTTGTATCTAGTAAACTCCATCAAACAGACTTGTATTAATTTATAGACTTAGAAAACCAGTTGTATATTCTTTCGACCTAAGAGTCGCGTGCTTGTATTATTATGATTCTTCTCTGGTTTTCTTGAGGATATTGTTTTTCTTCTGTGTTTTTGATCCTCGCTCTTAGGCGTTGTATATTATATTGCTTGTGTGGTGGTTTCCGCTATTTGGCATAGAGCAAGCTCCCGCTTGGGGATGCCTTTATTCATTATTATGTATTTCTTGTGTTGTACCTATTTGGGGGCCAGTATTTACAAAGGTGACTCTGCCGAAATTTTCGGGAAAATATGATGTTGCTTTAAAAATGTTTAATGCCTTATTTTGTTAAAACTACTTGCTTTAAAATATGTTTTCCTTCACTCATTTCCTTAAAAATGGTTTAGATTTCTGGGCTTTTGGCTTACTTGAATTAGGTGGGGTCCTATAGACTTCACATGATTCAAGTGCCAGTCATGTGCCATTTCGGGTCGTGACACACCCCGTATTCCATGTATCGATACTTCGCAAGTACCTTCATGACCCTTCTCACATGATTCAGCACCAGACCGTTCACATAGAGCGCGATCTTTCGTTCACCGAGCAGCCGGTAGTTATATTGGATCGGCAGGTGAAGAAAGTTCGGTCAAAGGTCTTGCCATCTGTGAAGGTTCTTTGGCATGGCCCGAATAGTGAAGAGGTTACTTGGGAGGCCGAGAGCGAGATATGGAAGAAATTCCCTCATCTCTTTGAAGGTACGTATAGTAAGATTTTTAAATTCGGGGACGAATTTCTTTAAAGGGGAAGATTGTAACACCTTAGATTTGCGATTAGTGTTAATTAAGCGATAACGCGGATTTTTAGTAAAAATTTTACCAAAATAGTTTTCACATATTTTATAAAAATTAATTAATATTTTATTATTATTTATTTCGGGCTTACAAACACTTGTGTATGTTAACCTAGGGTTAATTAGGATTAACCATGCTTAAGTAGCCATGGCACCTTAACCCCATTCCATTAAGTTTTACGTAATTATTTAAGTTATTTAGTTTTTTTTTAAATAAGGGTTTGAATTTAGGGTTGACTTGAGAGAGACAGAGAGAGGGTTGACATGCAATGATGAAGCATGGTGAGCATTTAATGAGAAGAGAGAAGGGGGCATGGCTCACTCTAACCTCATCCCCTCATTTCTCTTCACCACTCACACCCTCCCTATTTCTTTTCTTCATCACTCACTCTCTCAATTGTGTTCTCTTCTCATTCTTCATCCCCTCAACTGAAACCCCACCAAAATCCTCACAAAACTAAACCAAATCTTCACAAAACCTCACTAAAACCCTTCACAAGTCAAGATTAAGCCAATAAGATGACTTGGAGCATGGAAAGCTAGGATTTTTTCGCAAGTGTGGATAGGTGATGATCTCTAACTGTTAATTAGGTTGTTATTATTTTTTGTTGCTTAGTAGATGTCGTTTAGAACACTAAAGATATAGTTTTGTGCACATATCATATTGTTAGTGTCATTTTAGAGTGTCTGTGATCTGCTATCACCATGAATCTTTACTCTAAAATCTAGCAATGTAGTAGTGTTGTACTAGAGGCTCTGAGTGTTCACCTGAAACCCGAACTCAATCCCACCTGTTTTGGCCAGCGACACTTGTGGATTTTCCGGCGAGCTCATTTTTTGGGGAGACTGGGGAGTTGGGATTTTTAGGGTAGTTGTCTGTAGGTATTTTGGGGTGTTTGGTACTGCTGGATTTTTAGGTTTTGACAGTAGGTAAAATCTTGGACTACTTAGCTAATTTTAGGCATTTCGGCAATGTGCGATACGATTGATCCGACGTAGTTTTAGTGTTTCGGGTAGCTTGATGTCGTGGGTTTGTTTTGATGACGTCGCTACACACGTTAGCCGCTAAGCGAACCATTCTGTAGCTTAAGGGAACTAGTTCGTTAATTGGCGTTGTGTTCGTTTATTATTGCGTAGTTTGCTAAATCCATGCGTTATTATGTTGTGTGTTAATAGGATCGCAGGCGGGGACTTCGGACGCTTCGAAGAAAAGAAAGCAGGTGGTTGGATTTACCTAGCGTGAGATTATCAGTGAGTAGATTTAACATCGACGGTGAAATCGCCCGTATGGTGTTAAGCGTCAGGGCTAGATATGATATTATAGCCGTATGTTTATATGCATATAAGTTGATTGTGCATGAGCATCATTGCATACCATTAATTGTTGTGCCATGACATAGTACCTATTGGACACTGCACCATTACTGACGGTTAATGTTGTACGAGCACTAAATTGTATGCTACACCCACACCGCCGATAATTGCCATGACACGCACAACCTATACACATATGTGGTGTTATATTCGTTATTGACATTGAGATGTTGATTCTTGCTCTATTGCGCATATGAAATGTATCATGCATACATACCTACATGTATACATACATACCTTGCTATAGCTACATATACACCTTATATGATGTTGCATTTGATTTTGGAAAATGTGGGAACCACATGATATTATTTAAAACTGGATTCATTTAAAAGAGCGGTTTTCCCTTGATATGCTCATATTATTATTCTATGTTGCATACATCATATTTCATGGATTTACGTATTGAGATACGGATTTCATATGATTTATGGATTTGAGAACCGTGGGGATATTTCAAGAAAGTATGCATTGTTTTGAAAACCCGGTTTCTCTTGATATGATATTTCGATGCGTCCACCATCAGTTTTCTCGGTTCTGAGACTTGTGTTAGAAACCCGATTCGAGGAGCTGGATGATCCGTTTGTGGGTTCATGGTGGACCCGGTAAGGTACCTCGGGGCAAGAAAGGGATGCTGTGCAGTAGATGATGAGCCTTGCAGAGGGACTACTGCCTACCGGTGATTGGTGTGACCTGGCGGTTATCCGGAGGATACCGACCGGATTCGTGAGATGGATATGAGCCGATCCAGACTGACGGAGCCCGTGGGCCAATCCGGACTGACGGAGCCCGAGTTATGTAGATTTACGTGTCGATGTTGGACACGGGTGTTCATGATGTTTCGAGTGCCGATGTTGGGCACTCAGTTTCCATGAGATTTACAGATATGAGGGCCGATCAAAGTGACGGCGCCTGAGATATTAGGATTTGGGGTGTCGTTGATGGACACCGGTTTTTCCACAATGATGATTCATTGATAATGATATGTTTTATCCTATACTCTGTAGTTATTTGATATGCATTGCTTCATGTATTTGTAGTACCTGTTGGGGTACCTTGATCATGATTGTTGCATATCAATATTGCCATACTTATGCTATCAGATTGCATGTTATAGATTATCATTATTCATACATACCTGCGATTATCTGTATGATGTTACTTACTATTCACGAGTTGGCAACTCACCCCCGTTGTGCCACAGTGTTTTGCAGACTTGACCCTCAGAGTAGTCGCGGCAGGGCTCCTTATTATCTCTATTTTTCGGATATCGCTACGTTGGCTGTGAGGCCATTTGGTATAGGTGGGTTTGCGGTTATCCGATTTCATCTATTGTACATCTCATTGTATCTAGTATTCTCTATCTACCATTTCTATGTATTGACTTAGAGACGAGTTTGTGAGGATCGATATTGTATATTTTGTGACTGGTTGTCGTGCTCGAGTGAGCCGGCCTTTCTTATGCAGTTTTATCTCTTTATGCTTTTTTCACTTTTTATTGTCTATTTCTTCGCTACGGCGCTGTATATATGCTTGTGGTGGTTGTTTCCGCCTTTGGGCATGATTTGCTCCTGTTTGGAGATGCTTTATTTATATCCTATGTTTGTACCCGTTTCGGGGCTAGTTTTTACAAAGGAGGTGCTGCCGAAATTTTTAAGAAAATAAACTTAAGCTTTAAGATTTTTACTTGAGATTTCCAAATGTTTTTAACAATGTTTTATTTATTTACTTCTTTGATGGTTTAGATTTCTGGGTTTTCGGCTTACTTAAATTGTGTTGCTCATGTCGACGTCACATGGTTTAATTGCCGGTCACGTGCCTAATTTTAGGTCGTGACAGTTCCGTTCCCACTTATAATTGTTATAAGTCCGAGCAGGAAATAGGGGAATATCCGGATTCTCATGCCACCCAAACGAAGAATAAGCATGTTGATGCATCTTCTTCGGGTGTGTTAGTTACCGAGAACTGTTTCTCAGTATACTCTATGTCTTGGATATTAGATACCGGATCGGGATCCCACATATATAATATGTTACATGGGCTAAGGAAAGGTAGAGAACTGGGAATTGGTGATCATTCTCTAAGAGTAGGGAATGGTGCAAAAAAAAGATCATCATCAAGATCGAGATTAAGAGAACTCTCTGAAGAATTTGAGAGAACTCCTCAAGAACAGAAAAGAAAAGGTAAAAACCTTTAGAATAAGAGAAAATTCTCTTATGAACAGATCATTGATCTAAGAACAAGATCAATGATCTTCAATAAAAAAGAAGAATAAATAACAATAGTGCCTTGCACTTTCTTATGAACCACTGGTTCTCTGAAAACAAGAAAAACTTGTTTTTCTTTGATCTAAATTAATCAAAAGATAAAATAGTGCCCTGCACTTGGAAAAAACTGCACTATTGCGCAAGCCGCCAGGAAGCGCCACGTGTCAGCAGTGCAACAGCACAGCACACTGACGCAGCGCACTGCGCTGTTGCGCTTGCGCTCACCAGAGCGTGACACGTGTCACCTCCACGAGCGCTTGCACTCATTAATTGGCGCAAAGCGCCTGACAAGCCACGTGGGGCACTGTCAGAGTATTTAATGCTCTGCATTATTAAAGAAAAGTGACAGAGCCCAATTAAAAGGCCTAACAGGCCTAATAAAAAATGCTATGCATTTTAAAAAGGGCAGAGCCCAAACGAAATAGATGCTCTGCATCATTTATAAAAGGGCAGAGCCCAACCAAAACAAAAATAATGCAGTGCATTACTAAAAAGGGGCAAAGCCCTAGCACAGGTCTAATAGGCCAAAGACAAAAGAATATTGAAACTGGACTTAGCCCAATCATGACCATAAGTCCTCAAATTAAATTGACTGAGCACGGCTGCTCCCTAAATCAATTTACATCCGGTTCGAGGGTACATTTCTGAACTCCTTTGACACCTATCGTTGTAATTCCTCAACGACGTTAGAGAGGTGACGGGTCCCAACGACCATACATGAATACGGACTGCGGGGTCCTTAAACTAATGATGGACCGAAATGTCTTTAAACTAATGATGAACCGAGACGTCCCTAAACTAATGATGGAACGAGACATCCCTAAACTAATAATGTACCACCACGTCCCTAAACTGGAACATGGACCACCATGTCGCTAAACTGGAATATGGACCGAAATGTCCTTAAACTACCTATGGACCACTATGTCCCTAAACTGGAACAACAGAGCCTCTAAATGCTCTTTTGTCGGATCCAAACAATCCCATTAAGTTGATCTTAGTCTCAAATTGGACTAACGTATCCTTAACGAACGTTTAAGTTGATCTTAGACTCAATTTGGCTAACGTATCCTTAAACTAAAACACTAAACCCAAATCTAAGTAAATACGGATTTGGACTAATCCACGTCCTACGGGCGACGGCATAACTTAGTCTCCGTATACAATCCACGGGCATCCACAAACAAAACAAACACACACGACATGAAGTGAAATTCTGGAGAAGGAGAAAATGGCTACCGCGATGCGGTAGTGTAATTAACTGCAGGGGCTTGCGCCTGCAGGGAAGAGCGTCCTCACAATCAAAAACCCTCAAGCGAGGGGGAATCTGACGAAGTCTGCTATATCGGCCACATCCGTCTAAACCTCCGATACACGGTGCCATAAATCAACTTGGCATCTTCGGAGAGGTGGACGAATAAAACCAAATAGCATCTGCCCCGAACCTCAGTCTAGACGCCCTCACGTCTTGGCCGCCGTTCGGAGGGGAACAGATTCTGGCACGCCCGGTGGGACCTTTTCCTCTCTCCACTCCACACTTCGTATGTCGTCTTCGATAACTAATCGCGGTTTGTTAATGGTTGCCTTTGGGTTTCAAGTTACTAAGATTTGGTCTTTTGCCTGGCACAGAAATCAAGCATCAATGGCCTCTAACTGCTCGAACTGCTCGAAGTGCCGCTGCAACGGACGCTCCACTTCACCTGGAGGTGTAGCATATGGGCCTCAAGCGGCCTCCATCCTCGCCATGCCGATAGAACAGGTGACCCAGGCCACCACTGGTCTGTTTTTCGGGACCATGATCCCACCTGCAAGCTTCACCATGCCAATGCCCGCACCAGAAGCGAACAAGAAGTAGGTCTTCGACCGGCTCACTGTTACAACGGCCTCTGTCAACGGGTCGTCCATTACCAAACAACCAGCCTCTGTCTTTGACAGGCTGGATCAGAACTTTGATGGGCCTGCTAGGAAGCCCATGAACTCTAAAATGGCTGTCCCAAGGGAGGCAACAGCCGCTGCTCCAGAAGTCGTCAAGGCGGCTTCTCCTGTCAAAGAGTCAGTCTTTTCAAGGCTGACTATTCCTGCTTCGGCCCCAGCTCGAGGATCTGTCTTCGACAGATTAAACATTGCCGCCCAAAGAACAGAATCAGTCTTTAAAAGGCTTACACCAGCCGCGCCTCATTCGGATAGGGGCAAGAAGAAGTTATCTCTGCCGCCGAGCCAGTCCCAACGGCTCGTCATGCTCGACGTCGCCATTGGAGACGAGTAAGGAAGGCAGGGGGCAACTCCCCCTTAGGTCTAACTCCACCTGCTCCAGTGGTGGAAGTCAACGCTGCTGTTCCAACTGGGAACAGCTTTGAACTGCTGAGGAGGGTACGTAAGAACTCTCTAACCGTTACGTTGAAGAGATCTCCTCCACCTGCGGAGAGAGTTCCGGAAACGAGGCAAGAGCAGCCCCTTCAACGGCTATCCTAAAAAAATTATAAAGTTTGGCGGAGAGTTCAAGACTCCGTAATTGACCCGGATCACTTTCGTCGACAGAAAAAGGCGAAGGTGCAAGAAGAAAAAGACCGTCCGATCAAACAGGAAAGGATGACAGTCACCAGGGTGCCCACTGCAACGGCCCCCTCAACTTCAACGGCCCACAAAAGAAGAAGGTCGGAGAAAATCCCCGCGCCCGCGGCAAATGCCAAAGGCGGCGAACCTAAACGCCCTAAGTCCGGGGGCGTAATAGTTCATACAGTATACATGGCATCTGGAAAGGAGGACAGCCGTGCATCTACAGGTCATAGACCGCTTACACGGTCAGTGACCAAGGCTCAGGAGCAACAGCAAAAGCTCCAGGAGATGATGAACGCGATGGCCGCACTTACTGGGCCAAAAGAAACTCCTGAAACGTCCTCGGATGAACGTCAGGAACAGGAAACTGACGCTAAGTTCCTTCGTCGGATATTGGAGAAGAAGGATAAAGAGACTGCTGAACAAGCAGCCAGCATAAAGAAAATGGCCCTCCTGTTCCAAGACATGGTGGGTATGATGATTCAACAAGATCCCCCTGCTGAAGATCCTCCGATCGTCCTGGAAGACGATAGGGGAGAAACGTCGAATCCTCCGCCGGCTCTGTCAACAGCCAAGGAGGAGGCGATCTCCAAAGCTGACCTGGACGAATATATAGCTCAACAGATCCGGGTTCATCAGGCGACTGAAGCAGCCGGTCAGGTCGTAAAAATGGGGCGGCCGTATCCGGGCTGGTACGACCAGATCAAGTACCCGCCAGGCTATACAATACCAAAATTCCATATGTATAAGGGGACTGGCAATCCCCACCAGCATGTCGCCCAGTTCAGGGCGCTTTGCGGCAACACTAGCGGTGATGATAAATTGTTGCTTCGCCAGTTTGTTGGCAGCTTGTCAGATACAGCGTTCGAGTGGTATTCCGAGCTCCCGAACGACTCCATCAAGACCTTTGCTGAGATGGAACTGCTGTTTACCCAGCATTTCGCGAGTGCCAGTGAGCGTACCCCGATAACGATATTGATTAATGCCAGGGTGAAGCCGGGCGAGACATGGGTACAATATGCTATACGTGTTAGTGTATATGCCCTAGAGGCCATTACTGTATCATACTAGCTTGTATATTACTTAATGGAAGCTTGGGATATTCACAGTTATATTGACAGTCTTGCTCAAAATGGTAGTATGCTACTTGGTTTGTCTCTACTTCAATATGTGCATGTGTTTCTTTTAGCATATCGCTTATACATATTAGTGGAGCACTTAGGATCTTTGCTTGATTACCAGCGTTGTGATGGCAGTCACACTTGTGGGGGCTGGGTAATCTATAAGCACATCCTTATAAAGGTCCCTAGTCGTTGGAACAGGGCATCGATACTCCGGAGTAGACTAGCGTATGCGCTTCTCATCCCAGCAGGGGAGGTGGTCTGTCCCACAGCCATCAGTACGTCGTACTGGAGATAGTATACGGGTGCTCGTTAGGTTACGAGCACACTGGACAGGACTCATCGGGAACTGTTGGTTAGTATTATACCTATCGTCAGTTATCAGTTCCCAGGTGACATGAGTACAGCTTAGTCCGCTGACTTGACACTGTCACTTCGCCTCGAGTGTGTTGCCTCTGTACTTAGATTACTACCCTACCACGGCTCAAAGGAGTCGTGCAAACAGGTAGTAGTTGGGTGCAGTCCCAAAGCACTTGGAGGCAGTGACGGTTAGACAGGATCCGTCTCTCCCGGTATTGGGGGTTGACATCGCACTGTGTCTAGGAGAGCCATTACACGAGTAGTCCCTGGCCAGGGCAAGCGAGATATACTGGTAGGTTTCCAGTGTTATCTCAGGGTGTTCTGGGCTACACTCCGACACGACTTGTACCGCTATTAGGGGACTGACGTTCACCGCCCCCTTAGGCCCGCCATGCAATGTATCAGACGAACAGACCGGACTGTACGGAGATTGTTACATACAGGCTCAGTAGGAGTTCGGATGGATTTACCTCATCGGCCTTCTTATCGACATCTACCTGGGGACCGTTACGTACAGCTAGTGCTGTTTGCGGTCTGTGGTTAAACCCACTGCCAGCGTAGTGTCGAGTCTTTAGAGTCCCACACAGAGAGTTTCCCTGCACTGAGCGAAACGTGTAGAGGCCGTATGGTTTTACGGCAGGGCTACGATCACTTACGTGCACTTGTGTGCGTATGCTGTTCGGGCAGGCAATACTAGTGGGCTTTGGTTTAAGCCAGATCCTAGTATTGTACAGATGTATTTGTTTTGTCTTCTGTGCATTCGCATTCTACGGAATGCGGATGCGGGTGTGTATGCACAGTTTTGAGGAGCGATGAAGGAGAGGAGGTGCCCCATTAGGGTTTTGGCAGTTGGTTCAGGCCAAAACCGTTATGTGGCAGGCTCATTAGGGTTTTGACAATTCGTTTGGTCAAAACCATTATGAGCCGGAGACATTGTTTACTAATCCTTTTAGTGATAGTTTAGTGATGGCTAATTGCATTGACCATTTGACCACCTTGTCCTCTCTTGACTTTGTTGACCCGTTGACCGTGTTGACCCTTGACCTTCAAGAGAGGTCTACACTCTTCTTTGATTTTCTTTTTAATTTTTGATTATGATAATGGTCAATTCAATGTAGCATCAACTTTATCATGATAGGATTAGTAATGATGGTTTTGGTGTATTATTGCAACCATGGTTCATTTTCTTGAGTTAGTCTTTTCATTATTCTCTTCTCATTCTCTCTCTTGAAGTGAGAAGAAAAAGAAAAGCTCCATGGTTGCTAGAGTTTCTCCTTCATCTTCCTCCTCTTGAAAATTCTTTTGATCTCATGTGTTGAGAGAAAAAGAATCCACATAGACAAACACTTCCATCTTTCTCTTCTAAACAACCTAGGGTATCTAGACTAGCGATCTCGTTGCCCTAGTTGCCTCGGCTTGAGGTGGAGCTCGGTGTACAACTCTCGGGTGGATCGTCTTCGACTCAAGAAGGCCGCGGAGGTGACCTAGATCCGGATCGACCCTCGGAGCATGGATGGACGAGCCGGACAGCGGAGAGAAGACCCGAAGGACCGGTTTCGTGAGGTATATTTTCTACAGCATAGTAGTTAAAGCCTCTACTTGTTTGCTAGTTTCTAGTTTAGCCAAGATCCAGCTTTTAAGTCCATGTTGCCGTTGCACCAATTTATTGTTTTTCGCCGTTTCCGCCTCCCCGTAAGAACCGGGGTGAGCAACGTGGACCTACAGTGGTATCAGAGCCTAGCTAAACGTAAACTAGCAAGTTAGCAAAGTGTTAAGAATATCGATCGGAAAAAATCACAAAACTAGTCCGGGAAAAACCATGTTTCTGTCGAATTTTTATACTGCTGTAAAAATAATTTAACATACATGAAAATTCGTCTCAGGGTTTTCTAAAACCACAGCAGAAAACCAGTCCACTGATCTGATCAAACCGCCGCAGTTCCGTGGCAAGAACATGCTTCTTGCCGCTGTTCCGCGGCCGATTTGACTCGGTCGTGGTCCGGGTTTTTTGCAGTGTTTTTATTTGACTATTTTGGGATTTTTAGTACATGTTTTTTCTACCCAGATTTTCCAGAGAGCAAATTGACTTTTGGGGTGGTTAAAAATCCGTATTTTGATCGATATTCCGTAGACTTTGGCTAATAGATATTATCTGTGATGTGATATATGTATTGAACGTCCGCTAATCGCTATACGTCGATTAGTGGGGGTTATACATATCTGTGATCTGTAATGTTGATGGTTTGTGGATATGAACTCGTTGGATTGTCGCGGATGAATAGCCGGGAATGGATGTGAGATGAGAGTTTCTTTTTCTTTCATTCATTGTAAAATTTGTAAATTGATGTAATATTATTTGTATGGCCGCACAACCGGGTCGGGGTTGTAGCCGTCATTGTATAATTTCTTTTTACTGTTTTTGCTCCTAGGATAGACCCAAGGTGGGGTGCACAAACTACCGGGTATTTCGAAGTGCTGAGTGGCCTACTCACGGTGTTGAGGGAGGTTGCTTCGCTTCGGGTACTTGGCGGGTAGTTTGCCGCACCCGTAGGGGTCTAGGGTGGGGTTTGGCTATTCATCGCGACTGTGTAATCCGCTTTTCGTTGCAGGCTCGAACGAATCGCGGGTTCCTAATATATCCAAAGTGTTCATCTGTGATCTGTAATGGCTATCATTGCTATATATCTATATATGATATTTATTTAGGTGTTGCTTATGTTTTGCATCCGTGCTAGTCCAGCCCCCGCTCTGTCGTTAGTTAAGTAACCTAACGGGTGATGACGGGGCCCCATGGCGAATGCGGATGGCATAAGCGTACGCCATATTTTGGTTGTTTTCTGCAATGGTAGGATTAAATGATGGGATGTATTGGAATTAATGCAAGAAAATAAACCAAGTAAAAGTCGTTGGAACACTTTCAAAACCACTCGGTTCTTTTCAAAAAAAACCAGCTTTTTAAACGCGGAGCTTGAACCACTCCTTTTAAAAGCTATCTAGTTCCATCGATTATATCAAGTTCACTACGTTCACGGTTTCGCCAAAACCATTCGTAGCCCTCCATCATTTCGTATGGATATTCAATAGTATTCAAGCTATGTTTGTTGACTTTCGTCAAGGCATTGTGATTGGTAGCTGTTGGGTGTTCATATGTAGCATAGATAGATGCGTTAGTTTGGGACAGTCGTATTACCTTGTTGACCTTCGTCAAGGGTATGTACGGGTGGGTTTAAATTAACCTGGACAATGACGGGTAGAACTTGACATGTGACTTATGATTTGTTGACCTTCGTCAAGGTCATAAGAGCATGGGGCAAAAATCCACATCGGGAGTTTCAAAAGTACTGAAACTTGCTAGCGCTGCATACCATTTGGAGTGTGATGATTCTGGTAGGATTCCTTCAGTTTTGTCACGCGATGATATTTGGATCCCGATCCTACTGTGAGTATATGCTACTCCTCGGGAACTTTCTCACTTAATGATCAATGCTATAAACCTAGTAGGTGTCTAGAAAGGTGTTAGCGGGGCTACGCCCACAGGGAAAAGAGGTTACTTAATTAAGGAACTTCGCGAAAGCGTTGGAAAACCTCCCTCGAAGTACCGACACTGGCCTGGCTGAACGGTTAAGCAAGTATTGTACGGTGAGATTAATCCCGACTAATTCTTCCTTTATGGTTTGAGGAGGGATTCGAGAGACAGTGGGAGCCATCCTGTTAGATAAATTAAAAACCAATCTAAACTTGCAAGAGCATCATGCTAAGTGAATTAGGTTCGAATCAAATCAGTGCCTACCATTCCATATGAGATATGGTATGGGAAGAGCCTATCTCTTAAGTAAGTTAAGATTTGGGATTGTCCGGCCTATGTCAAAAGCAAATTCCGGACAAGATCGAGGCAAGATCAGTTCTGTAGAACTGGAAAGGTTCCAGCTATACGAAACTATAGCTGATGATTTGACAGAACCATAAGATTCTATAGTTCCCGACGAACCTCACCCTCTCCGCCGATCTAGTAGGGTTCCTCATCCGCCTGAGAGATACCTCGGTTTCTCGATGACAGTGGGAGCAAGGATTGCACATAAGATGATGACCCAACTAGTTTCGAGCAGGCCATCGAGAGTAGGGACTCTGTAAGAATGGCTGGATGCTTAGCGATCTAAGATGGAATCCATGTACACCAGCAAAGTATGGACTTTAGCTGCTATATCTGAAGGGTTAAATCCCCATCAGGAGCAAGTATATCTTGAGAAGATTACTTGGTGTAGATGGAAAAGTTGAGACTTTCAAAGCTAGACTTATTAAAGGTTTTCGTCATCGACCAGGCGTGGATAATGATGAAACCTTTTTCCAGTAGCTATGCTTAAGTCTATCCAGATCCTACTTACCACGGCTACATACCATGACTACGATATCTGGCGGTTGGGTGCCATGACTGCTTTTCTAAATACTGATTTAGAAGAGAACGTCTATAAGAACACAGCCAGAGGTCTTCGTAAACAGTGGGAGCAGCGGAAACGTGTGCAAGTTGCTTTACATGATAAAGCAGGCATCGTGGAGTTGGAACGTCTGTTTTGATGTGATAGTCAAAGTGTTTGACTTCATCAAAATGGTAGACGAACCTTGTATATACAAAAGGGTAGTAGAGAGTAAGGTGGTCATCTTCGTATTGTACGAAGAAAACATACTCTTGATAGGAAAAGAGTTTCCTATACTACGATCGATCAATCTCCTATTATCATAAGGATTCTCCAAATAGGATCAAAGTGATACCTCCTAAATCCTGAGTTTTCATCTATGAGATAGATGTAATTGGATGCTAGGATTCTCACTAGATGTAGTGAGATGGTATCAATCGATCCTGGGGAGAATCACTGGAAGTGTTCCAGGGTGATAAAGACGACTGAATGTCAGTCACAGGCACTGTCTTTACCCTCGGTAAAGGGACGGTATGTTGGAAGATTTCCAAGCTGGATACTGTGACAAACTAGATGATAAAGGCTGGTAGCATCGCTATTAATGATACTACCAAACAGGCAGTTTGGGTGTATATTGGTTCATAGGATGAACTAGGTTCCTACCATTGTGTGACAATGGAAGTGTGGCTTCGATCCTGGAACCCTGGTCCCATCAGTGACCCAGACATATTCTGAGGAAGCATCACCTGATCATGGAGATAGTTGATCTCCGGGGTGATCGAGGTTAGGAGAGTAGACTCAGAGGACAACACGGCGGATCCACTCACGAAGGCCCCTTTCCCAAAGAGAGATTTTTAGGGGATGGTTGAGTATGTGATACTGCAACCACTGCTACAGATGGCCCTAGTGCAAGTGGGAGATTGTTAGTTATATGTATGCCCTAGAGGCCATTACTGTACATTGGATGTATATTGTAGTGGATGCTGGGACATATATAGGAAGGACTTTCTTGCTCGACATGATAGTACGCTATCTGGTTGGACTTTATCTTAACATGTATACTTTCTGTCTCTCTGATTACATGTTGATAAAGCCCTTAGGATATGTACTCGACTTCCAGGACTATGATGTAGATCATACTAGTGGGGCCTGGGTAGTCCATGAGTGCATCCTTGAAATGTCCTAGTCGAGGGAATATCGAGACGGGGCATCGATATTCCAGAGTAGACTAGCGCATATCTTCTCGACCCATGCGATGGGCGATGGATGATCCCATATCCATTGGTGTTTGACATCGAAGATGGTATGCGGGTGCTCAGTGGAGACTGGGTACACTGAACGGACTCGCCGAGAACTCCCAGATGGTATTATACCTCACGTCAGATGGCAGTTCTCTGGTGACACTGGTACAGCTTAGTCTGTTGACCCGAGATCGTCATAGAGTCTTGTGTGTCTCCCACTGTGCTTTGATTTCCACCCTACCACGGCTCTACTGAGTTGTGCAAACAGGTGGTTTTTGGGTACAGTCCCGATTCACATGGAGGCAATGAGCGATAGGAGGGGATTCGTCTCTCCCGGTATTGGGGGTTGATGTTGTGCTATGCTCGACTGGCCATAACAGGAAATCCCTGGCCAGGGTTGCAGTGATATACTGGTAAGAGTTATCAGTAGTTTCACGAATGTTATGGACCTCAAGTCGGCATGACTTATCGAGCTATTGGGGTCTGACGTTTACCACCCCTAGGCGAGATATGCGACATATCAGACGAACAGACCGGACCGTACGGTAAGTGTTACTGGTTGGATTCACAGGAGTGTGAGCGGGCTTGCTCGTCGATCTTCTGATCGCTCAATACCCGGGTGGCCGTTACGTTTAGCAGACCGCTTGCGGCTTGTGGGTGTTTGATATGATCATCATCCGCTGCCGGCGTATTGACGAGTCTTTAGAGTCCTACACAGAGGTTTCCTAGCTCAAGCGAAACGAAATAGGAGCGCATATGAGATATGTGCGGGACCGAGAATAATTCGTGTATGTGATACCGTATTTCATTCTCGCGACGAATGTATCGATTGGTTATATGCGATATAACCTAGTTATCGAATCAAGGATTGATTCGATAAGCCGATACATTGGATACTAGCCGGTTATATGCGACATGACCGGATCATTGAATCAAGTGTTGATTTAATGATTTAATGTACAATTATATATTTGATATATTGCTTTGCATTAACTAGTATTGGTTCACTTTAAATGGATTTACTCACTTAGTTTGTGCACATTGCATATGTGATATATTTTGTGCACATGATTGTATCATGTTTGATGATACATGCATGCTAGGGTTAGTGTAAAGAATTAGACCATGGTTAAGATTAAGATTAGGGTTTTCTTTTTCTTATTTATTTATTTGTTTTGGAAAAAGAAAATGATAAAGAAAATGAAATGGTGGCTTATTTTGTTTGTAGTTGAAGTTTCTTGAAACTTTGACTAAGTAACCATTTTGTCTTCTTTCTTAACCCTAACTCTTCAAATTAACCTTAGTCAATTCTCTACACCTAACTAAGGTTAATGATATGATAAGTATTATATTTTCTTTTCTATTTTAATCATCTTATCATATCATCTTCTTCTTGCTTCATCTTCTTCTTCAATGGAGAAAGCTTGCTACTCCAATGGCAAGTCATGAAATCTAGTGAGAAATCCAAAACTAAAGTTTACCCACTTCCTATTTCTTCATCCTCTACCTCTTGCCAAGTAGTATAGGGTGTTTCCTTCACAAGTTTTTCCGACTTGGTGAAGTTGGAGCTTGTTCTGGCGATGCCTCGACGTAGATCATCTTCGGCATCGAACCGACGATCAAGCCCGCCCATTCTTCGATGATGCCGACGCTAGAGCCCAAGACATGATTTGGACAGCGAGGAGACTTCATTGCGGAGCCGTGGAGGTGGTGGACCGGATCTACAAAGGTTGTATGTCCGTTCCCTTAGTTAAAATGTTAACTAGTTCGCTTGTTTCGCCTAAATATCTAGTAAACGATCCGTAGTCGGGTTTGTAGGCACCCGTAAAATTTGATTTGTGCATGTTTGATCACTTGTGAGACTTCACTAGAGTGCCTAGGAACCCTAAAGTGGTATCAGAGCCTAGCTAGAGCCTTAGGCGAAGTCCTGACGGAGTTAGAAGTCCGATCAACCCATAACCCGACTTTGAAATTGCTCTCTGGACTTTTCTGTAAAATGTGGATTTTTCGAGATTAAAAATATTCAGAAAACTCAGCAGACATATCTAAGAAACACTGTAAAATTCATGGTCCTGATTCCACAAAAGTAGCGCGGATCCGCGGCCCTACAGTAGGCACATGCGGCGGATCCGCGGCGCTTTTGTCTCTTTGTGCATCAAATTTTGCACAGTAGTTCTTAGCTTTCTGTTCTGGTTTTTCTGGGGATTTTTAATATTTTATTCCAGAGTTGTATTTTCTGAGTTGTATTGGAGACTCGGTGTATTCGATCGGACTGTCTAATTTTGTCGGTGTGCTTTTCCGGGTATTTTTAGAATATGTTAAAAAAGGTTCGACCGGATATAAATACCCACTTTTTCCCCTGCCGGGAAATTTCCAATTGTTGGATTTTTCCGTAGTTTAACGACGTTCGAAGTAGTGCAAGTAACGCGATGGACCCTCTAGAAGACAACAAACCTTAACTCGATTATGTGACCGTCTTGAACTGCCCTTTGAACCTTCGGGTTTGGGGCAGTACGGCGTGCCACATGTGAGGCGTTGGCTTGACCCTTCTACGGCTGGACCGTTGCTACTGAGGCACGAACTGAATGTTGTTAGACTTATTTCATGTGTTGAGTAGTATCGGGAAAACTTGGGTGTTCGATTGTTCGATTGAAAAGTTTAGCATTTTCTATTTATCCGGATTGTGATACAATAATTGGAATTCGCAAATTGTTATGAGATAACGGAATGAATATTATAAACATAGCAGTTTAGTCTTACTTGATCGGTTGCCACGGAATTTTGATATGATCAGAAGTCCGTCGCAATCACGTAGCGTACGCGGATACTCGCCGGGTAAACTTAATAGACAGCCTCACTCCATAGCCCCGACCAAGTGACTGTAGGAGAACCCCGTCGCCGAAAGCATCCGTTCGGGTGCTCGCGGTAGCGGTGTTCCGCCTTGGTGCACTTCGTCGACGGTATTAGGGGTGCGGCCGTCTACTGAAGTTTGCGACGAGCATTCGATCAGAATGTCGGGAATCCTGTTGAATTGCCCGACTTGATATTGAAAAGAGTTTTCGATAATGAGACTAAAATGCGGGGTTTATAATTGTTAGGCATGCGATGTCTAAGTATTTCATTTGGTCAGGCATGCGATGTCTGAGGTGGTTGCGGATTCCAACTGTTGTAGTTTTACACTTTCTTTTCTGTGACCGTAAGTGTAATATGTGATATCGCCGGTTTCGTTGCTATATGTCAACGACAATTGGGATGCGCATATTTACTTACGTTGATGACATGTGATGTTATGTGTTGCTGGATATGTTATATTGGATCGTCGTGTTTGAATAGCCGGGGGTTTTTATGTGAGATGAGTGTTTTTCATTTTCATTCATGTAAAAACTTGTATGTAATATTCTTTTATTGGGGCACTTCCAGGTTGCGGAAGTTGTCACCGTTGTTGTATATTATTTACTTCTCTGCACTAGGATAGACCCAAGGAGGGGAGCGCAAGTAACCGGGTTCTGGGGTCCAGTGGGAGACCAACTCGAGGAGTCGAGTCCGGGTCTCCTAACCCTAGAATTGGTAGGGTTGCTTGCCGCTCTTGTAGGGGTCTAGGGGTGTGGGATTGGCTATTCATCACGACCGTGGAATCCGTGTTTTATACTGGCTCGTATTGAAAACACGGACGTCCTAGTATATTCAATATTTCATATGTTTCTTCTGCTGTGTTTTATCTGTGATCATGCGATGTTCTGTGACAGGTATTATATATAGTATATATGATATATTATATAGACGTTGCTTATGTTTTACACCCGCGCTAGCCCTGCCTCGCTCTGGCGTTAGTTACCTAACCTAACGGTGCAGACGGGACATCGAGGCGAATGCGGATGGCATAAGCATACGTTATATTTATCTGTGATGGTTAGGTGGACTTAAATGATGGGATATTCATTAATGAGATTAATGAAAGAAAATAAACCTAATTGATGTTGTGGAATCGAATTTCAAAATAAAACAGGTAGCTACAGTTCTTGCTTTGCATCGCGGTGTTCCTTGTAGAACATCCTGCACCTTATTCGATGAGGAAAGGACCGAGATCCCTTCACCGGGAGTGACTCCTTTAGCAATAACTGGCAGATGCTACAACCCTCGGTTTGTCTTTGATCGCTTCTATAGTTTCCGCTTTGCACAGTGATATATATGATATATCCCGCACCTCATTCGACGAGGAAAGGGCCGACGATCCCTTCACCGGGAGTGACCCCTTTAGCAAAACTAGAAAAGCTTCAAAAACATTCCATTTAAAAACCATTTGATTCCGCAACGAGATCAAGTTCAAAGCGTTAAAGGTTTTCACAAAAACCAGCCGCAACCCTCCGTCATTTTAGGAAGTAGAGTACTTAGTATTCGTGCTGTGTTTGTTGACCATAGTCAAGGCACAGTGTACGGTAGCTAAGTGATGTCTTCCTACAACGCATATGATGCGATTAGTTAGGACAGTCGCGTGACTTTGTTGACCTTAGTTAAGGGTCATGTGGGTGGGTCTAATTAATCACGAAATGACGGGTAGAACTTGACTAGTACTTATGATTTGTTGACCATAGTTAAGGTCATAGGTGCTAGGGGTAAAAACCATTATCGGGAGTTTCAAGTGTTGAAACTTGCAATGAGATTGCATACCTTCTATGTGATAGTTGGATCCCGATACCCACTGCGAGTAATTGTTACTCCTGGGAGAGTTTTGCACTTTGCAATTAGCCGATCAAGTAGGTGTCTAGAAAGGTGTCAACGGGGTTACGCCTCTGGGAAAACGAGGTTTACTGTAATTAGGTCCGTGCGAAAGCACGGGAAACCTCCCTCAAAGTACCGACACTGGCCTGGCTGAAAGATTGGCGAACTTGTAGAGTGTAATTAATCCCGGCTAGTCTTTCCTTTTAGGGTTTGAAGGAAGATTTGATAAAAACAGTGGGAGCCATCCTGATTAGATAAAATATATAACCAATCTGATCTTGCAAGAGCGCACGCAGAGTGTTTTCTTCTCTCTCTCTCCTGGTAGCGACCATATCACGCCTTAATCAAGATAATAATACGGAATATTGACCGAACCCGCTTGTTATACTGAGCTGGGGAACGTTGGTCCCGCTCCAACTTATAATTGTTATAAGACAGAGCAGGAAATAGGGGAATACCAGAATTCCTATGCCGCCCAAACGAAGAAAGTGCATATGATGCATCTCCTTCGGGTGTGTTCATTACAAAGAACTGTTTCTCAGTATCCTCTGCATCCTGGGTATATGATACCGGATCAGGATCCCAGATATGTAATCCGTTACATAGGGCTACAAAAAGGTAGAAAAACTGAGAACGGGTGATAAGTTTCATGAGACAGAAAACGGGGCAAGTGTTGCAGCCAAGTCTGTTGGTCACTGTCACCCTGTATTACGAATACATTGATTCTGAACAAATGCTATTAGATACCGAACCTGATATACAAAATCATATCAGTCTCTTTATTAGTAAAGAAAGGATATAATTTTGTATTGATGGATAATGTTTTGAACATTTCCTATATCAAAAGTTGATCGGTTCAGGCACGTTATCTAAAAGCATTGAGGTTCTAAATCAAACTACAGTTCCTCGTATACAGAACACACACAAGTGGAAGAGTTCAGAAATGAACGAATTCTTCTTGAGGTATTGTAGACTAGGTCATATCAATGCGACCCGACTAGCTGAAGTTACATTTAGATGCATATTTAAATCAGTTTGAATTTACATCTTGTGAAACTTGCCAGTCATGTCACAAAGATATAATGACACCAGCTCTGTTTACTGGAAACAGAGAAAGAGTTAGTAAACTCTTGGGACTGATACATGATGATGTATGTAAGGTCTCCTGTCTACACATGCCAGGACTGGTTCTTTATACTTCATTATATTCTCTGATAATCTCTCAAGATTCAGTCATATGTTCCTGTTGAAACATAAGTCCGAACCTTTTGAGGTATTCACAGAATATAAGTTAGAAGTAGATAACCAATAACCGGGTATAAGTATTATGTCCTATGATGAGATCAGGGAGCAGAATACTTGTGCATAGAGTTCCTGGACTATTCTAAAGGAGAATGAGATTTTCTCTCAGTATTACTCCTCTGAATACACCACAGCACAACGGTGTATCAGGACGGAGCAATTGCACAATATTAGATATGGTGTGCTCTATGATGAGTATTACTGAGTTACCTATTTCCTTTTGGGAGTTATGCACTTGAGAAGATGCATACCTATTGAATTAGGTTCGAATCAAATCAGTGCCTACCATTCCATATGAGATATGGTATGGGAAGAGCCTATCTCTTAAGTAAGTTAAGATTTGGGATTGTCCGGCCTATGTCAAAAGCAAATTCCGGACAAGATCGAGGCAAGATCAGTTCTGTAGAACTGGAAAGGTTCCAGCTATACGAAACTACAGCTGATGATTTGACAGAACCATAAGATTCTATAGTTCCCGACGAACCTCACCCTCTCCGCCGATCTAGTAGGGTTCCTCATCCGCCTGAGAGATACCTCGGTTTCTCGATGACAGTGGGAGCAAGGATTGCATCATAAGATGATGACCCAACTAGTTTCGAGCAGGCCATCGAGAGTAGGGACTCTGTAAGAATGGCTGGATGCTTAGCGATCTGAGATGGAATCCATGTACACCAGCAAAGTATGGACTTTAGCTGCTATATCTGAAGGGTTAAATCCCCATAAGGAGCAAGTATATCTTGAGAAGATTACTTGGTGTAGATGGAAAAGTTGAGACTTTCAAAGCTAGACTTATTAAAGGTTTTCGTCATCGACCAGGCGTGGATAATGATGAAACCTTTTTCCAGTAGCTATGCTTAAGTCTATCCAGATCCTACTTACCACGGCTACATACCATGACTACGATATCTGGCGGTTGGGTGCCATGACTGCTTTTCTAAATACTGATTTAGAAGAGAACGTCTATAAGAACACAGCCAGAGGTCTTCGTAAACAGTGGGAGCAGCGGAAACGTGTGCAAGTTGCTTTACATGATAAAGCAGGTATCGTGGAGTTGGAAAGTCTGTTTTGATGTGATAGTCAAAGTGTTTGACTTCATCAAAATGGTAGACGAACCTTGTATATACAAAAGGGTAGTAGAGAGTAAGGTGGTCATCTTCGTATTGTACGAAGACAACATACTCTTGATAGGAAAAGAGTTTCCTATACTACGATCGATCAATCTCCTATTATCACAAGGATTCTCCAAATAGGATCAAAGTGATACCTCCTAAATCCTGAGTTTTCATCTATGAGATAGATGTAATTGGATGCTAGGATTCTCACTAGATGTAGTGAGATGGTATCAATCGATCCTGGGGAGAATCACTGGAAGTGTTCCAGGGTGATAAAGACGACTGAATGTCAGTCACAGGCACTGTCTTTACCCTCGGTAAAGGGACGGTATGTTGGAAGATTTCCAAGCTGGATACCGTGACAAACTAGATGATAAAGGCTGGTAGCATCGCTATTAATGATACTACCAAAGAGGCAGTTTGGGTGTATATTGGTTCATAGGATGAACTAGGTTCCTACCATTGTGTGACAATGGAAGTGTGGCTTCGATCCTGGAACCCTGGTCCCATCAGTGACCCAGACATATTCTGAGGAAGCATCACCTGATCATGGAGATAGTTGATCTCCGGGGTGATCGAGGTTAGGAGAGTAGACTCAGAGGACAACACGGCGGATCCACTCACGAAGGCCCTTTTCCCAAAGAGAGATTTTTAGGGGATGGTTGAGTATGTGATACTGCAACCACTGCTACAGATGGCCCTAGTGCAAGTGGGAGATTGTTAGTTATATGTATGCCCTAGAGGCCATTACTGTACATTGGATGTATATTGTAGTGGATGCTGGGACATATATAGGAAGGACTTTCTTGCTCGACATGATAGTACGCTATCTGGTTGCACTTTATCTTAACATGTATACTTTCTGTCTCTCTGATTACATGTTGATAAAGCCCTTAGGATATGTACTCGACTTCCAGGACTATGATGTAGATCATACTAGTGGGGCCTGGGTAGTCCATGAGTGCATCCTTGAAATGTTCCTAGTCGAGGGAATATCGAGACGGGGCATCGATATTCCAGAGTAGACTAGCGCATATCTTCTCGACCCATGCGATGGGCGATGGATGATCCCATATCCATTGGTGTTTGACATCGAAGATGGTATGCGGGTGCTCAGTGGAGACTGGGTACACTGAACGGACTCGTCGAGAACTCCCAGATGGTATTATACCTCACGTCAGATGGCAGTTCTCTGGTGACACTGGTACAGCTTAGTCTGTTGACCCGAGATCGTCATAGAGTCTTGTGTGTCTCCTACTGTGCTTTGATTTCCACCCTACCACGGCTCTACTGAGTTGTACAAACAAGTGGTTTTTGGGTACAGTCCCGATTCACATGGAGGCAATGAGCGATAGGAGGGGATTCGTCTCTCCCGTTATTGGGGGTTGATGTTGTGCTATGCTCGACTGGCCATAACAGGAAATCCCTGGCCAGGGTTGCAGTGATATACTGGTAAGAGTTATCAGTAGTTTCACGAATGTTATGGACCTCAAGTCGGCATGACTTATCGAGCTATTGGGGTCTGACGTTTACCACCCCTAGGCGAGATATGCGACATATCAGACGAACAGACCGGACCGTACGGTAAGTGTTACTGGTTGGATTCACAGGAGTGTGAGCGGGCTTGCTCGTCGATCTTCTGATCGCTCAATACCCGGGTGGCCGTTACGTTTAGCAGACCGCTTGCGGCTTGTGGGTGTTTGATATGATCATCATCCGCTGCCGGCGTATTGACGAGTCTTTAGAGTCCTACACAGAGGTTTCCTAGCTCAAGCGAAACGAAATAGGAGCGCATGTGAGATATGTGCGGGACCGAGAATAATTCGTGTATGTGATACCGTATTTCATTCTCGCGACGAATGTATCGATTGGTTATATGCGATATAACCTAGTTATCGAATCAAGGATTGATTCGATAAGCCGATACATTGGATACTAGCCGGTTATATGCGACATGACCGGATCATTGAATCAAGTGTTGATTTAATGATTTAATGTACAATTATATATTTGATATATTGCTTTGCATTAACTAGTATTGGTTCACTTTAAATGGATTTACTCACTTAGTTTGTGCACATTGCATATGTGATATATTTTGTGCACATGATTGTATCATGTTTGATGATACATGCATGCTAGGGTTAGTGTAAAGAATTAGACCATGGTTAAGATTAAGATTAGGGTTTTCTTTTTCTTATTTATTTATTTGTTTTGGAAAAAGAAAATGATAAAGAAAATGAAATGGTGGCTTATTTTGTTTGTAGTTGAAGTTTCTTGAAACTTTGACTAAGTAACCATTTTGTCTTCTTTCTTAACCCTAACTCTTCAAATTAACCTTAGTCAATTCTCTACACCTAACTAAGGTTAATGATATGATAAGTATTATATTTTCTTTTCTATTTTAATCATTTTATCATATCATCTTCTTCTTGCTTCATCTTCTTCTTCAATGGAGAAAGCTTGCTACTCCAATGGCAAGTCATGAAATCTAGTGAGAAATCCAAAACTAAAGTTTACCCACTTCCTATTTCTTCATCCTCTACCTCTTGCCAAGTAGTATAAGGTGTTTCCTTCACAAGTTTTTCCGACTTGGTGAAGTTGGAGCTTGTTCTGGCGATGCCTCGACGTAGATCATCTTCGGCATCGAACCGACGATCAAGCCCGCCCATTCTTCGATGATGCCGATGCTAGAGCCCAAGACATGATTTGGACAGCGAGGAGACTTCATTGCAGAGCCGTGGAGGTGGTGGACCGGATCTACAAAGGTTGTATGTCCGTTCCCTTAGTTAAAATGTTAACTAGTTCGCTTGTTTCGCCTAAATATCTAGTAAACGATCCGTAGTCGGGTTTGTAGGCACCCGTAAAATTTGATTTGTGCATGTTTGATCACTTGTAAGACTTCACTAGAGTGCCTTGGAACCCTACAGTCCATTGCCTATAACAAGCTGGGACAGCCCTTAACTAATCCAACCTCTGCCGTCTCAGGTCCAGCTTCCCCTGTCACGGATATTCATATCCATAGGATATCGGAAAAAGACTGTACGAAAGCCAAGTGCCTCATGTTAGCCTCAGTTGATGGTGCATACCAGAGGCAACACGAGAAGATAGACTCAGTTTCTATCTTCCTCCATAACAAAGATTTAAATGGAGAGCAATCTCGTATCGCAAGAAATGAGACCTCGAACGAATTGCTTCCAGCGAGGTTGGCTATCGGGTCATCTGTAGGGGGCAACGTCCTTACAGAGACCAGCTCTTTTGAGCTCACGGACCTGAAGACCATGTTGAAGAACGGGTCAGATACTGACTTAGTTCAACAGTCTCTACCTACTACCCTAAAGGAAACCAAAGGGAAGTAGAAAGAAAGGGAAGGGCAGAAGTTTCGGGAATGGATATAGTGAAAGAGGGACGTTCTTATTATTATAGGAATGAACATTGGCAGAAGGATTGCAGGGCTAGTATAGCCAGTAGCCAGAATTCGAAGCATGTTGTGGTTTCGGCTTCGGGTGTGTTTGTAATTGAGAACTGTATGTCAGTTAACCCTACTTCCTGGGTATTAGATACCGGATCAGGATCTCATATCTGTAATTCGTTACAGGCTCTGAGAAACCGTAGGGTTATCAGGAAAGGTGATATGACTCTCAGGGTTGCTAACGGAATGAGCATGTATGCTGAATCCGTAGGGAAATATCATCTAGGACTGACAACTGGGCAGATATTGATTCTGCGTAATTGTTTTTATGTACTAGGTGCGACTTGTAATATCATATCTGTATCCTTAATTTCTAAGGAAGGATATGATTTTACTTTTGTAAGCGATGTAGTCAACATCCACCTAAATCAAGTTCTGATTGGGTCAAGTACATTACAAAACGGAATATACGTATTGAATCAAGCTCAGATCTTCAGTGTCCAGAACACACTTAAAAGAAAGTCTCCGGAAACAAATCAGGCTTTCTTATGTCATTGTAGACTGGGTCACATTAATGAGACACGGTTAACAAAGTTACATAAAGAGGGATACTTGAATCCGTTCGAGTATCAGTCTTATGCCACTTGTGAATCTTGTCTCATGGGAAAGATGACAAAGACTCCGTTCACTGGACACGGAGAAAGAGCAAGCGAGCTCTTGGGACTCATACACAGTGATGTGTGTGGTCCAATGTCTACACATGCGCGAAGTAGTTATTCATACTTCATTATTTTCACAGATGATTTCTCTAGGTATGGGCATGTCTTCTTGATGAAGCACAAATCCGAGACCTTTGAGAAATTTCAAGAATACAAGAATGAAGTTGAAAAAAAAACAGGCAAAAGTATCAAGACACAGAGATCTGATCGAGGTGGTGAATACTTGAGTGCCGAGTTTCTGGGCTACTTAAAAGAGAATGGAATTCTCTCTCAGCTTACTCCTCCATACACACCACAACACAACAGTGTATCGGAAAGGCGGAATCGAACACTATTGGATATGGTTCGTTCCATGATGAGTAAGGCTGAGTTGCCGCGATCCTTCTGGGGTTATGCGCTAGAAACAGCTGCATATCTCTTGAACAAGGCTCCAACCAAGACTGTGCCTACCACCCCATATCAGATGTGGAGTGGGAAGAAACCCTGTCTCAAGTACCTTAAGACATGGGGATGTCCAGCTTTTGTAAAAAAGCAGCATGCGGACAAGCTCGAGGCACTCTCAGTACTGTGTAAGTTTGTGGGATACCCAAAGAACTCCAGGGGGTATCTTTTCTATTCCGTAGAGGAACAAAAGATTTTTGTTTCTCAGCATGCCCACTTCTTGGAAACTGAATTTTTAGAAAATCAGATAAGTAGGAGCGCAATAGAACTGGAAGAAATTCCAGAACCACAAACTATTACTGAAAGCTTGAAGGAACCAGAAGTTTCAAGAGAACCGGACATCCCAGCGCCACTCCGCAGGAGTAGTAGGCAGTCTCATCCGCCCGAGAGATACTATGGTTTTCTCATAGACGGGGATAGAGAAGATTGCACTATGGATTATGGTGAGCCTACTAGCTTCCAGCAAGCCATTCAGAGCGGTGACTCGGTAAAATGGCTGGATGCAATGCGGACCGAGATGGAGTCCATGTACACCAACAAAGTTTGGACTTTGGACGTTGCTCCAGAAGGGGTAAAACCCGTAGGCTGCAAATGGATCTTTAGAAAGAAGATTGGTGTAGATGGGCAGGTTGAGACCTATAAAGCTAGACTTGTTGCAAAGGGTTTTCGTCAAAGACCTGGTTTGAACTATGACGAGACCTTTCTACAGTGGCTATGCTGAAATCCATTCGGATCCTTCTTGCCATTGCTTCCTTCCACGATTAGGAAATCTGGCAGATGGATGTAAAGACGGCTTTCCTAAATGGAAATTTGGAAGAGTGCGTCTATATGGATCAGCCGGAGGGATTCATTCAGAGTGGGAGCAGCGGTAGAGTGTGCAAGTTGCTAAAGTCCATTTATGGACTTAAGCAGGCATCGCGGAGTTGGAACATCTGCTTTGATGATACTGTCAAAGAATTCGACTTTATCAAAATCCTAGATGAACCATGCATTTACAGTAAGATTGTAGGGAGAACTGTGGTATTCCTCGTCTTGTACGTGGATGACATTCTTCTAATAGGAAATGATATTCCTATGCTACAGTCAGTCAAAGGATTCTTGTCACAGAGGTTCTCCATAAAGGACCTGGGCGATGCCAACTACATTCTGGGGATCCAGATCTATCGTGATAGTGTTAGTGTTTATGCCCTAGAAGGCCATTACTGTATCATACTAGTTTGTATATTACTTAATGGAAGCTTGGGATATTCACATGTATATAACAGTCTTGCTAAACATGGTAGTATGCTACTTGGTTTTTCTATCTTAATATGTGAGTATACGTATTGATAGAGCTCTTAGGATCTTGCTTGACTACCAGCGTTGTGATGGCAGTCACACTAGTGGGGGCTGGGTAGTCTATAAGCACATCCTTATTCAGGTCCCTGGTCGTTGGATTATCGAGACAGAGCATCGATACTCCGGAGTAGACTAGTGTGTACGCTTCTCATCCCAGTTGGGGAGATGGTCTGTCCTACAGCCGTCAGTACGTCGTACTGGAGATAGTATGCAGGTGCTCGTTAGGTTACGGGTACACCGGACAGGATTCACAGGGGACTGTTGGTTGGTTTTATACCAGTCGTCAGTGAACAGTTCCCAGGTGACATGAGTACAGCATAGTCCGCGGACTTGACACTGCTACTTCGCCTCGAGTGTGTCCCACTGTTCTTAGATTGCTACCCTACCACGGCTCAAAGGAGTCGTGCAAACAGGTAGCAGTTGGGTGCAGTCCCGAGCACTTGGAGGCAGTGGCGGTTAGACAGGATTCGTCTCTCCCGGTATTGGGGGTTGATATCGCGCTGTGTCAGAGAGCCATTACGCAAAGTCCCTGGCCAGGGCAAGCGAGATTTGCTGGTAGGTTCCAGTAGTTTCTCAGGGTGTAATGGGCTTCACTCCGACACGACTTATACCGCTATTAGGAGACTGACGCTTGCCGCCCCCTAGGCCCGATATGCGATAGTCTAAGACGAATGGACCGGACTGTACGGAGATTGTCACATCAGACTCAGTAGGAGTTCGGATGGGTTTCCTCATCGGCCTTCTTATCGACATCTACCTGGGGACCGTTACGTACAGCTAGTGCCGCTTGCGGTCTGTGGTTAAACCCACTGCCAGCGTAGTAGTCGAGTCTCTAGAGTCCCACACAGAGAGTTTCCCTACTCCGGGCGAAACGATATAGAGGTCGTATGGTTTTACGACAAGGGTTCGGACGCATACGTGTGTTTACGCACGTACGACTTTCGGACAGTTTTTACCAGTCGGCTTTGGTTTAAGCCAGTTACTGGTATTCGGTTATTGGATTTATACAGTCTAAAGTTTTTCCGTATTTTTGCGGAAAGGAGGGGCATTCTCGTAATTGCGCGAGAAGCTTCTAGAAGATGGTGACTAAGGAGGTTTAGGTAGCATATACAATGAATGTGATTAGTGAGTCATATGGATGATTCATCCATGTCATTAATGCATCATAAATGCTTAATGACTCATGGATGTGAATCATCACTAGATATTATCAAGCATGGTTGTTAAATTCATTTCTTTTCTTTTCTTGATAAAAAGAAATGCTTGATATATATTATGATAACTCATTCTTCTCACTTCATTATTATCTTCACCTTCTCTCTCCTCAAGCTCTCCCTCTTCAAACCCTTATCCTCCCCTCTCATGTGTTGAGTACAAGGATTAGTTAGACTAATTAAACCATAACCCTCACTCTATATCACCTAGCTTCTTTGATTAGCACTTAAAGAAGGTTAGTTGCCTCAAGTTTAGAGGCTAAGCTTGGAGTAAAGCTCTCGGGTGGATCGTCTACTACTTCGAGAAGGCCGAGGAGGAGGTGGAGTTCGTAAAGACGAAGGACACGGTTCTTTAGGTATAATCCCTTTACATAGTAGTTGTTAACAACTATGTTTGATGTTAGTTATCGTTTAGCTTCGATTCATGCGGTTAGTCGATGTTTAAGCAAAGAACAAGATTGTTTTTCATATTTCCGCCTCCCCGCAAGTCGTGGGGTGTTGTACATCGACTTACAGTGGTATCAGAGCCTCGCTAAACAATAAATAACTTACTTGCAAATTTGTATGAATTTCGAACGAAAAAAACGAAACCGGAAAACCCCGAAATCATAAGTTTCTGTCGAATTTTAAATGAAGTCCTAAAATTTTTCAGGGAGGTTCAGAAAGCTTAAAAAGACAGTAGAAGAACACCCAAGAAATTTGGGCCCCTGAATCGCCTAAAGCGCCGCGGAACCGCGGCGGATCGCACCGATCCGCCGCGCTTCCGCCGCCGAGTTGGCGATTCAGGAACCCAAATTTTCTGTGTTGCTTCTCTGTGATATTTGGTATTTTCTGGAATATTTTATTTTTGCTCAGGTTTCAGATTTACAGAGAAGTATTGGAGTAAAATTAAAAGTGTTTAATCGGTCGAAATTATACAGTATTTGCTTGTTGGATTATATCTGTGTTTGTATAATGTGTTCGTAAACCTCCCCTAACTGCTAGTATGTCGGTTGGCAGGGGGTTGCACATTTCTGTAATGGATTTTATCTGTTTGTGAATATGAACTGTGTTGGACTGTTGTGATGTATAGCCGGGGTTATGTGATGGGTTATTATTTAATTCATTTGATGTAAATGTAATTTGTTGTAATATTATTTTGCGGGGCACATCCAGGTTGCGGTTGTAGCCACCGTTGTATTATTTCATTTTACTGTTTTTGCTCCTAGGACAGACCCAAGGTGGGGTGCACAAACTGCCGGGCGGGTAGTTTGCCGTACCCGTTGGGGTCTTGGGTGGGGTAATGGCTATTCATCACAACTGTGTAATCCGTCTTTTGTTGCAGGCTCAAAACAAACACGGATTGCTTGCAAATCCAATAAAGTTCATCTGTGATCTGGAATGCCTATTATTGCGTCTGACGAATGTACAATATCTATATATGATAGCTATTTAGACGTCACTTATGTTTTACACCCGCGCTAGCCCAGCCCCCGCTCTGTCGTTAGTTAAGTAACCTAACGGGTGATGACGGGACCCCGTGGCGAATGCGGATGGCATAAGAGGACGTTGTATTTTCGTTGTTTTCTGCAATGATAGGTTAATGATGGGATGCATTATTTATAATGCAAAGAAAATAAACCAAAAGTTTAATCGTTGGAACAATTTAAAAGAAACCACTCGGTTAATTTTAAAAACGGATATTTTTAAATGCGGAGCTTTAACCACTCCTTTTAAAAAGCTATCAGGTTCCTTCGGTTATATCAAGTTCACTACGTTCACGGTTTCGCCAAAACCATTCGTAGCCCTCCGTCATTTCATCTGGGTATTCGGTAGTATTCAAGCTATGCATTTTGACCAACGCCAAGGCATAGTGTTTGGTAGCTGCTGGGTATTCATTTGTTGCATAGATAGATGAGTTAGTTTGGGACAGTCGTATGATCATTTTGGCCAACGTAAAGGATATGTACGGATGGGTTCAAATTAACAAGATAATGATGGGTAGAACTTGACATGTGACTTATGATATTTTGACCAACGCCAAGGTCATAAGAGCATGGGGCAAAAATATATATCGGGAATTTCTAAAGAAACTGAAATTTGCAAAGAGATGCATACCATTTGGAGTTTGATGAATGTTGGTAGGATTCCTTCAACATTATCATACGATGATATTTGGATCCCGATCCTACTGTGAGTATATGCTACTTATCAGGAGATTCGTCACTTAACGATCAATGCTATAAACCAAGTAGGTGTCTAGAAAAGTGTCAGCGGGGTTACGCCCCCAGAGAAAAGAGGTTATTTAATTAAGGAACTTCGCGAAAGCGTTGGAAAACCTCCCTCGAAGTATCGACACTGGCCTGGCTGAACGGTTAAGCAAGTATTGTACGGTGAGAATAGTCCTGGCTAATTCTTCTTTTATGGTTTGAGGAAGGATTCGAGAAACAGTGGGAGCCATCCAGTTTAGATAAACTAAAAACCACTCTAAACTTGCAAGAGCATCATGCTAAAGAGTTTTCTTCTCTCTCTCCTAATTGCAGCGACCCTGAAAATGACTGGACTTAAGTTACTTTTAGAGAAAAATATACTGACAGGGCCAAACTATAAAGATTGGCTGCGGAATGTCAAAATGGCTTTGACCTATGACAAATTGGGGTACGTCCTCACCGCTACGGCACCTGCTGTCCCTGGTCCCAAATCCAGCAATGCGGATAAGGAAATCCGCAAAACCTGGGATTTAGATTGCGCGAAAGCCAAGTGCATCGTGCTTGCCTCATTAAACAATGAACATCAGAGGAGGCACGAGGATATGAACCTAGATGGCATATTTCTCCATACAAAGGAACTTTATGGAGAGCAATTTCGTATAGCAAGATACGTGACCTCTAAGAACTTGTTTCGAGCGAGGTTGGCTGTCGGGTCATCGGTAGGAGAACATGTCCTAAAGATGATCGGCTATATTGAAGAGCTTTCAGACCTTGGGACGACTTTGGATAATGAGCTCTATACAGACCTTATTCTCCAGTCCCTTCCTCACACCTACGCCCAGTTTATCCTGAACTTCAACCTTCAAAGAAAAGAAGTTGAACTTCCGGAACTCCTGAACATGTTAAGGAGTGCAGAGGACACCTTGCAGAAAACAAGGGAAACACCCGCTATGTTTGTTAGCGGTGCATCTTCTTCGGGGTCCAAGGCTAAGGCCAAAGGAAGGAAGAAGAAGGCCACCACCAAACCTAGAGGAGGTGTTAGTAAGGTGGGAGGGAAGGGAAAGAAAAAGTTTGCGGTACCGGTAGTTGGCCAGGATGAGTGCTTCCATTGTCACAGAAAAGGGCACTGGAAGAAGGATTGCAAGGCGTGGAACGCCAAGAACCAGGAACCGAAGCAAGCAGTGGCTTCGAATTCAGGTGTGTTTGTAATTGAGAATTGTCTGTCGATCAACTCTACTTCCTGGGTATTGGATACCGGATCAAGATCTCATATTTGCAATTCATTGCAGGCACTGAGAAACCGTAGAGTGCTGAAGGAAGGTGATATGACCCTAAAGGTTGCTAACGGAGCTAGCGTGGGAGCTGCGTCCGTCGGGGATTATCACCTAGGATTGACGAGTGGACACATTTTGGTTTTACATAACTGTTTTTTTGTACCAAGCTTAACGTGTAATATCATATCAGTTTCCTTATTATCAAATAAAGGTTATGATTTCACGTTTGTAAGAGATGTTGTTAACATCCACCTTAATCATGGTTTGATTGGGTCCGGTACACTAAATAACGGTATATATGTTTTAAACCAACTCCAAATTTTCAACGTCCAGAACACACTAAAAAGAAAGTCTCCAGATTTAAATAAAGCTTTCTTATGGCATTGTAGACTGGGTCATATCAATAAGAGAAGGTTGACTAAGTTGCATAGAGAAGGATATTTGGACTCGTTCGAATATCAAACTTATGACACTTGTCAATCTTGTCTCAAAGGAAAGATGACAAAGACTCCATTTACTGGACATGGAGTAAGAGCGAGCGAGCTCTTAGGACTCATACACAGCGATGTATGCGGTCCAATGTCTACACATGCAAGAGGTGGTTTTTCCTATTTCATTACTTTCACGGATGATTACTCAAGGTACGGATTCATTTATCTGATGAAACATAAATCCGAGACTTTTGAGAAATTCCAAGAGTTTAAGAATGAAGTAGAAAACCAAACCGGCAAAAGTATCAAGACACTTAGATCTGATCGAGGTGGTGAATACTTGAGTGCCGAGTTCCTAGGTTACCTAAAAGAGAAAGGAATTCTCTCTCAGCTTACTCCTCCATACACTCCACAGTATAATGGTGTATCAGAGAGACGGAATCGAACCCTATTGGATATGGTACGATCCATGATGAGTAATGCTGAGTTACCGCGATCTTTCTGGGGTTATGCGCTAGAATCAGCGGCATATCTTTTGAACATGGTTCCTACCAAGACTGTGCCTACCACGCCATATCAGATGTGGAGTGGGAAGAAACCCTATCTTCAGTATCTGAAAATATGGGGATGTCCAGCTTTTGTTAAAAAGCAGCATGTGGACAAGCTCGAGGCACGATCAGTAAAGTGTCAGTTTGTGGGATATCCAAAGAACTCCAAGGGGTATCTATTCTATTACGTAGAGGAAAAAAAGGTGTTTGTTTCTCGTAATGCCCATTTTCTAGAATATCAGTTTTTAGAAAAGGAATCAAGTGGGAGCGAAATAGAACTGGAAGAAATTCCAGAACCACAAACTAATACTGAAAGTTTGGTAGAACCGGTAGTTCAAGAAGAACAGGACATTCCCGCACCCCTCCGCAGGAGTAGTAGGCCGTCTCATCCGCCTGAGAGATACTACGGTTTTGTCATAGATGGGGATAGAGAGGATTGCATCATAGATGATGATGAACCTACTGACTTCCAGCAGGCCATCCAGAGCGGCGACTCGGTACGATGGCTAGATGCAATGCGGACCGAAATGGAGTCCATGTACACCAACAAAGTATGGACTTTGGACTTTGCTCCAGATGGGGTAAAACCCATAGGATGCAAATGGATCTTCAAGAAAAAGATTGGTGTAGATGGATAGGTGGAAACCTATAAGGCTAGACTTGTTGCAAATGGTTTTCGTCAAAGACCTGGTTTGGACTATGACGAAACTTTTTCTCCAGTGGCTATGCTCAAATCCATTCGGGTCCTTCTTGCTATTGCTGCCTTCCATGATTATGAAATCTGGCAGATGGACGTAAAGACGGCTTTTCTGAATGGAAATTTAGAAGAGTGCGTCTATATGGATCAGCCAGAGGGTTTCAATCAGAGTGGGAGCAGCGGGAAAGTATGCAAGCTGCTTAAGTCCATTTATGGACTAAAGCAGGCATCGCGGAGTTGGAACATCTGTTTTGATGAGACAGTCAAAGAATATGACTTTATCAAAAATCCAGATGAACCGTGCATATATAGTAAAGTTGTAGCCAGAAGTGTCGTATTCCTCGTCTTGTACGTGGATGACATTCTATTGATAGGAAATGACATTCCTATGCTACAATCTGTCAAAGGATTCTTGTCACACAGGTTCTCCATGAATGACCTGGGTGATGCCTCTTACATTCTGGGGATCCGGATCTATCGTGATAGATCCAAGAGGATGTTGGGACTTTCGCAGTCCAGGTATATCGACACTGTACTGAAAAGATTCAGTATGGAAGATTCTAAGCGCGGTAATCTACCGGCTTGTCATGGAATCACCCTCTCCAAAGAGATGTCTCCCAAGACTGATTTGGAAAGGGAACGCATGTCTATTATACCCTACGCTTCTGCGGTAGGCTCTATAATGTATGCGATGTTGTGCACCAGACCAGATGTAGCTTACGCACTGAGCGTGGTAAGCCGGTATCAGTCAGACCCAGGGGAGAAGCACTGGATAGCAGTAAAGAACATTCTCAAGTACCTGAGGAGGACTAAGGAGATGTTCTTGGTTTACGGCGGAAAAGACCTCAGGTTGGAGGCCTTTGCTGATTCCGGCTTTCAGAGTGATAAGGACGATTCCAAGTCCATGTCGGGTTATGTCTTTACCCTCAATGGAGGGGCGGTGTGCTGGAAGAACTCCAAGCAGGACACCGTTGCTGACTCGACGATGGAAGCGGAGTATATAGGTGCTTGCGATGCCGCAAAAGAAGCAGTCTGGATGAAGAAGTTCCTAACAGAACTTCAGGTGGTTCCTACCATAGTTGATCCAATACCTCTGTATTGCGACAACAACGGAGCTATAGCTTTAGCGAAGGAACCAATGTCCCATCAGAAGTCCAGACACATCTTAAGGCGGTATCACCTGATCAGGGAGATCATTGATCGTCAGGAGATCGAGGTTCGGAGAGTTGCTTCTGAAAAGAACATTGCTGATCCATTCACAAAGGCCCTACCTCAGATTTAGTTCGAGAGGCTACTCGAGATCATCGGTCTTCGATATGCCAGTACATGGCCCTAGTGCAAGTGGGAGATTGTTAGTGTTTATGCCCTAGAAGGCCATTACTGTATCATACTAGTTTGTATATTACTTAATGGAAGCTTGGGATATTCACATGTATATAACAGTCTTGCTAAACATGGTAGTATGCTACGTGGTTTTTCTATCTTAATATGTGAGTATACGTATTGATAGAGCTCTTAGGATCTTGCTTGACTACCAGCGTTGTGATGGCAGTCACACTAGTGGGGGCTGGGTAGTCTACAAGCACATCCTTATTCAGGTCCCTGGTCGTTGGATTATCAAGACAGAGCATCGATACTCTGGAGTAGACTAGTGTGTACGCTTCTCATCCCAGTTGGGGAGATGGTCTGTCCCACAGCCGTCAGTACGTCGTACTGGAGATAGTATGCAGGTGCTCATTAGGTTACGGGTACACCGGACAGGACTCACAGGGGACTGTTGGTTGGTTTTATACCAGTCGTCAGTGAACAGTTCCCAGGTGACATGAGTACAGCATAGTCCGCGGACTTGACACTGCTACTTCGCCTCGAGTGTGTCCCGCTGTTCTTAGATTGCTACCCTACCACGGCTCAAAGGAGTCGTGCAAACAGGTAGCAGTTGGGTGCAGTCCCGAGCACTTGGAGGCAGTGGCGGTTAGACAGGATTCGTCTCTCCCGGTATTGGGGGTTGATATCGCGCTGTGTCAGAGAGCCATTACGCAAAGTCCCTGGCCAGGGCAAGCGAGATTTGCTGGTAGGTTCCAGTAGTTTTTCAGGGTGTAATGGGCTTCGCTCCGACACGACTTATACCGCTATTAGGGGACTGACGCTTGCCGTCCCCTAGGCCCGATATGCGATAGTCTAAGACGAACGGACCGGACTGTACGGAGATTGTCACATCAGACTCAGTAGGAGTTCGGATGGGTTTCCTCATCGGCCTTCTTATCGACATCTACCTGGGGACCGTTACGTACAGCTAGTGCCGCTTGCGGTCTGTGGTTAAACCCACTGCCAGCATAGTAGTCGAGTCTCTAGAGTCCCACACAGAGAGTTTTCCTACTCCGGGCGAAACGATATAGAGGTCGTATGGTTTTACGATAAGGGTTCGGACGCATACGTGTGTTTACGCACGTACGACTTTCGGACAGTTTTTACCAGTCGGCTTTGGTTTAAGCCAGTTACTGGTATCCGGTTATTGAATTTATACAGTCTAAAGTTTTTCCGTATTTTTGCGGAAAGGAGGGGCATTCTCGTAATTGCGCGAGAAGCTTCTAGAAGATGGTGACTAAGGAGGTTTAGGTGGCATATACAATGAATGTGATTAGTGAGTCATATGGATGATTCATCCATGTTATTAATGCATCATAAATGCTTAATGACTCATGGATGTGAATCATCACTAGATATTATCAAGCATGGTTGTTAAATTCATTTCTTTTCTTTTCTTGATAAAAAGAAATGCTTGATATATATTATGATAACTCATTCTTCTCACTTCATTTTTATCTTCACCTTCTCTCTCCTCAAGCTCTCCCTCTTCAAACCCTAATCCTCCCTCTCATGTGTTGAGTACAAGGATTAGTTAGACTAATTAAACCATAACCCTCACTCTATATCACCTATCTTCTTTGATTAGCACTTAAAGAAGGTTAGTTGCCTCAAGTTTAGAGGCTAAGCTTGGAGTAAAGCTCTCGGGTGGATCGTCTACTACTTCGAGAAGGCCGAGGAGGAGATGGAGTTCGTAAAGACGAAGGACACGGTTCTTTAGGTATAATCCCTTTACATAGTAGTTGTTAACAACTATGTTTGATGTTAGTTATCGTTTAGCTTCGATTCATGCGGTTAGTCGATGTTTAAGTAAAGAACAAGATTGTTTTTCATATTTCCGCCTCCCCGCAAGTCGTGGGGTGTTGTACATCGACTTACAGATAGATCTAAAAGGATGTTGGGACTTTCACAGTCCAGGTACATTGACACCATACTGAAAAGATTCAGTATGGAAGATTCAAAGCGCGGTAATTTACCGGCTTGTCACGGGATCACCCTCTCCAAAGAAATGTCTCCCAAGACTGATTTGGAAAGGGATCGCATGTCTATTATACCCTATTCTTCTGCGGTAGGCTCTATAATGTATGCGATGTTATGTACCAGACCAGATGTAGCATACGCTTTGAGCGTTGTAAGCCGGTATCAGTCGGACCCAGAGGAGAAACACTGGATAGCGGTAAAGAACATTCTCAAGTACCTAAGAAGGACTAAGGAGATGTTCTTGGTGTATGGCGGAAAAGACCTCCAGATCGAGGCCTTTGCTGACTCCAGCTTCCAGAGTGACAAGGATGACTCCAAGTCCATGTCGGGTTAAGTCTTTACCCTCAATGGAGGGGCGGTTTGCTGGAAGAGTTCCAAGCAGGAGACCGTTGCTGACTCAACTATGGAAGCGGAGTACATAGCTGCTTGCGATGCCGCAAAGGAAGCTGTCTGGATGAAGAAGTTCCTCACGGAGTTTCAAGTGGTTCCTACCATTGTTGATCCAATACCGCTGTATTACGATAACAACGGAGCTATAGCTTTAGCAAAGGAACCCAGGTCCCATAAGAAGTCCAGGCACATTTTGAGGCGGTACCACCTGATCAGGGAGATCGTAGATCGCCGAGAGATCGAGGTGAAGAGAGTAAATTCGGAGGATAACACTGTAGATCCACTCACGAAGGCCCTACCCCAGACTCAGTTCGAGCGGCTGATCGAGATGATAGGTCTTTGATACGCCAGTACATGACCTTAGTGCAAGTGGGAGATTGTTAGTGTATATGCCCTAGAGGCCATTACTGTATCATACTAGCTTGTATATTATTTAATGGAAGCTTGGGATATTCACAGTTATATTGACAGTCTTGCTCAAAATGGTAGTATGCTACTTGGTTTGTCTCTACTTCAATATGTGCATGTGTTTCTTTTATCATATCGCTTATACATATTAGTGGAGCCCTTAGGATCTTTGCTTGATTACCAGCGTTGTGATGGCAGCCACACTTATGGGGGCTGGGTAATCTATAAGCACATCCTTATACAGGTCTCTAGTCGTTGGACTATCGAGACAGGGCATCGATACTACGGAGTAGACTAGCGTATGCGCTTCTCATCCCAGCAGGGGAGGTTGTCTGTCCCACAGCCATCAGTACGTCGTACTGGAGATAGTATGCGGGTGCTCGTTAGGTTACGAGTACACTGGACAGGACTCGTCGGGAACTGTTGGTTGGTATTATACCTATCGTCAGTTATCACTTCCCAGGTGACATGGGTACAGCTTAGTCCGCTGACTTGACACTGTCACTTCGCCTTGAGTGTGTTCCCACTGTACTTAGATTACTACCCTACCACGGCTCAAAGAAGTCGTGCAAACAGGTAGTAGTTGGGTGCAGTCCCGAAGCAGTTGGAGGCAGTGACGGTTAGACAGGATTCGTCTCTCCCGGTATTGGGGGTTGACATCGCGCTGTGTCTAGGAGAGCCATTACATGAGTAGTCCCTGGCTAGGGCAAGCGAGATATACCGGTAGGTTTCCAGTGTTATCTCAGGGTGTTCTGGGCCACACTCCGACACGACTTGTACCGCTATTAGGGGACTGACGTTCACCGCCCCCTAGGCCCGCCATGCGATGTATCAGACGAACAGACCGGACTGTACGGAGATTGTCACGTACAGGCTCAGTAGGAGTTTGGATGGGTTTACATCATCAGTCTTCTTATCGACATCTACCTGGGGACCGTTACGTACAGCTAGTGTCTCTTGCGGTCTGTGGTTAAACCCACTGCCAGCGTAGTGTCGAGTCTTTAGAGTCCCATACAGAGAGTTTCCCTGCACTGAGCGAAACGTGTAGAGGCCATATGGTTTTACGGCAGGGCTACGATCACTTACGTGCACTTGTGTGCGTATGCTGTTCGGGCAGCCAATACTAGTGGGCTTTGGTTTAAGCCAGATCCTAGTATTGCACAGATGGATTTGTTTTGTCTTCTGTGCATTCGCATTCTACAGAATGCGGATGCGGGTGTGTATGCAAAGTTTTGAGGAGCGATGAAGGAGGAGGTGCCCCATTGGGGTTTTGGCAGTTGGTTCAGGCCAAAACCGTTATGTGGCAGGCTCATTAGGGTTTTGACAATTCGTTTGGTCAAAACCATTATGAGCCGGAGACATTGTTTACTAATCTTTTTAGTGATAGTTTAGTGATGGCTAATTGCATTGACCATTTGACCACCTTGACCTCTCTTGACTTTGTTGACCCGTTGACCGTGTTGACCCTTGACCTTCAAGAAAGGTCTACACTCTTCTTTGATTTTCTTTTTAATTTTTTATTATGATAATGGTCAATTCAATATAGCATCAACTTTATCATGATAGGATTAGTAATGATGGTTTTGGTGTATTATTGCAACCATGGTTCATTTTCTTGAGTTAATCTTTTCATTATTCTCTTCTCATTCTCTCTCTTGAAGTGAGAAGAAAAAGAAATGCTCCATGGTTGCTAGAGTTTCTCCTTCATCTTCCTCCTCTTGAAATTTCTTTTGATCTCATGTGTTGAGAGAAAAAGAATCCACATAGACAAACACTTCCATCTTTCTCTTCTACACAACCTAGGGTATCTAGACTAGCGATCTCGTTGCCCTAGTTTCCTCGGCTTGAGGTGGAGCTCGGTGTACAACTCTCGGGTGGATCGTCTTCGACTCAAGAAGGCCGTGGAGGTGACCTAGATCCGGATCGACCCTCGGAGCGTGGATGGACGAGCCGGACAGTGGAGAGAAGACCTGAAGGACCGGTTTCGTGAGGTATATTTTCTACAGCATAGTAGTTAAAGCCTCTACTTGTTTGCTAGTTTCTAGTTTAGCCAAGATCCGGCTTTTAAGTCCATGTTGCCCTTGCGCCAATTTATTGTTTTTCGCTGTTTCCGCCTCCCCGTAAGAACCGGGGTGAGCAACGTGGACTTACAATACAGTGGCGGAACCTGTGGTCAAAATGCGAGCAACGCATTGAAGAAGCTCCTGCAGTGGGTATGTTTGTGGGAACCCTCGATCCCAAGCAACCATCTCGCAATTTATGATGTTCTTCAAGCCGACCACCTTCCAGGCATTAATCGAAAAGCTGGCACAAATGGATCAAATGGGCCATAGACCACCTCTTCCAAAGCCGGACTCCCGAAATGAAAAGGAGAAGGGAAAACGATCGTTGTTGCTATTGCTCAACAACAGCCGAGCAACTCGAAGCCAGTCGTTCGTCAAAATAATATGCGCCCGTACGTAGCCCTTGAGAAGAGGCTAGGACGTCCTTACTCGTTTCCCCGAGATAAAACGAGAAGGTTATTCGAGCTGGCGTTGCGCAACCGACTCATAAATCTGCCGGATCCAAAACGTCCGTCGCAACCAAGTGATGTCAATGAGCCCAACTACTGTCCTTATCATCGAGTACTGGGTCATCCGATCGAGGATTGCTACGTCTTCAAAAATTGGCTTGAAGACCAGTACCAATAGGGCAAGTTCGCGTTATCTGACAAATGGAAGGTGAATCCCCCGCAGCCCCACACCTCTAAGAGGATGAATACGCCGGGGGAAACATGCTCTCTCGTTGAAGAAGCTCCTTGGGAGGTTGTACTATCAGCTAAGACAAAGTGAATGTTGAACGATCTTCAGACTTGCCCTGCGATCAAGTGGAAGAACCCGTTGGAGCCGCAGGTCATTGAAGGAATGTTGAAGCCGCATCCAACTCAAATGATCGATGGAGGTGGCCCAAGCATTCACAATCAGCCGTCGAAATCTTCAAAGATGAAGAAAAAGAAATCAAAGAAGCCCGTGAAGCCTGGCGACAAGCACATGGACTTGCAAAAACAAATTGACGCGCTGGAGGAATACAACCAGAAGGCACGGACTCCCATTACACTCCAAGAGTTCCTCAACCACGTCTTTCAAGAGGATGATGAGGGAGATAGTTCATCAGATGAATCCGAGGAATATGTAGCGAGCTGTCATATGATTTCCCATTCGCTCACGAACGATGAGGAGACTCCTTGCACTAAAAAGCTGGGGGCAGATCCTGAACCAAAAATTCTGGGGCCATCGGATGAAGTAATTGACGCATTCCTCAATGAAGCTCTCTTAAAAAGCAAAGCTGATCGGGAGCGCGAGGCGGTCTTATTCGAAAGGGCCAAGCGCCAGCGCCTTGACGAAAGAGTTGAGACACTCCCGCTGGAGCAAAATACATCCACCGCAGATAAAAGCAAATTCAAGACGAGGAAAAGGTTTGCTAAAGCTATATCAATGGGTATGAAGCTGCCACCCACTGAAGGAAACATTGCTGGTGAAGTGGAAATGCACCCTTCCTACTGCTTGTATCATCGGAAGATTTCACACCCCACCGAAGAGTGCAAAGCTTTCAATAGATGGTGGCAGGGATATGTTGCTCACCGACAACATTTTAAGCGGGAGAAGCGCAAAACTAGTCGGGAGCAGAAAGGTACGACCGAGGGGCTTAACAGAACTACCGGCAATTGTCGCATGGTTAACGCCGGGGGATCGCAAGTGCTCACATTTGGGAGCGATTCCGACGAGGAGCTGGCTCTTAGTCCCCTCTTTAAAGAGTCCACTTCAGGAAAAGAAGAAGAGCCGAAGGTTTGCGAAAATATCCGACTGCGTAATCGGACGCTACCCGAAAAGAATCTCGGACCCTCAAACAAAAAAGATAAAGGGAAAGAAAAGGTCTTTGAGGACATCGCCCTAGATGACCAAGTCATGGAAGAGCTAACTGCCAAAGACCCGCCGAAGAAAAATAAGGTGGATTACAACGCCTTAGCGCATCTGAGAAAACTACCCTTGCAACTTAGCATTCTTGACGCCCTTTTACTATCAAAGGAGGCGAGAGATTCGTTAATTAAGGCACTACAGGACCCGGAACAGTTCCAAGCCTTCCTGGCCGAAGAAAAGATGAAGCATGAATTGGAGGAAGTGCACACGGCCGATGTCACTTTCGGTGACGAAGACCTTCTCCTTAGGACGTGCGAACACAATCGCCCCCTCTATGTCTCAGGATACTGCCATGATATAAAGATAGGCAAAATCCTGGTCGATAACGGATTGTCTGTTAATCTACTCAATGTGCGGGTGTTAAAAGAAATCTGCATGAGTGTCCAACACCTCGCTCGAGACAAGATCACCATCTCCGGGTTCGACTCCCAATCATCAAAGACTCTTCGATCTGTGATACTGACGCTATGCTTTGGGCTGCTCGTCACGGACATTAAATGCCAAGACATGCTACAACGCTCTGCTCGGCCGACCATAGTTACACGAGTACAACATCATCCCTTCTACACAGCATCAGTGTATGAAATATTTTGGGGATGGTCTCGAGTATACCGTAACGGGAGAACTGAATCCGTTTTCCGTAAATGAAGTCCGCAAATATGGAGATGCCAAATACTTCTTGTCGAATTTCGAAGACACGGAAAGGTGTCACAAGCCGGAGAAAAAAACTAACGCTACCATCCCTGTCATCGGCAGTGATACCGAGGAGGAAGAGGAAATAGTTCATTCGGGTCTACCCCAATGCACCAAGCCGGGACCATCTGCTCCTACGTTGATCTTTGGTAGTGATTCGGAGGATGAGGTCCATGCTGTATTCTCTACTCGACCTTCAATACGAGTTTCCGCTGACGAAGAGCAAAGTTTACAAGTCGCCATGGTGCCGCTTAGACATTATAAAGAACTGGATGCGCTTGATACCGACAGTGTAGAGGAGCTGCAGACGTCCTGGCGAGAAGGCGAAAAGGCAATTCTATTCTACCACTCTGAAGAAAACAAAGTGGAGAAAGAAATCTGGCACGGTGCGGATTCTACGCTGGACAGGCTTCAACCCATCCGTTTACCCAGATATTATACAGAAGGCTTGAAAAGGCTGTTGAAGTGCCAAGGGATACCCTTCAAACAGACCATTAGAAAGGCCAAATTCTATGACAGGGTCTGGAACGTACCCAGAACTCAGCACAAGCTGCCTAGTGGGAGGATGGAAACAATCGGACTTGGATACATTCGGTCCAAGAAACGAGAGCTACTCCGCAATTGTTACGTCGTGCATGACTTCAATGAAGAAGCAGATGCTCAACGGGAGGACGCTAATCTTGAAACAGTAAAAGTTCCTGATGCAAAAGTGCCCAGTCCGTCGTTCGAAGAACAAATGGACAGACTTATAAGGGAAGCTGGTCAAAAAGTCCGAGACGATCACAACCGCGAAATGACCATCTACGAGAAAACTAAAACTCAACGCCTCCTCCAACAGGCCGGGAAAGACGAAAATACTGCCCCCTGTCAACCTGTTATAAAAAAGGCTCGACGTAGAGGCAGAAACAAGTCGAAAGGCCAAAAAGGCGCTCAACAGCAACAAAGTGGGACTAAGAATCCACGCAAGCGGGAAATGAGCGGTTCCGATCTATCCCTCATGAAGAAAATGGGTCAAGCGTACTTGTTTCCTCGGGACAAGACGAAGAGAATACTTGATCTTGCTCTAAAACATCAAATGCTTACACTGCCGGAGTCCAAAAACCCCGAACAAGCAGGCGAAGTCTCTGACCCAAATTATTGCTCTTACCATCGAGTAATAGGGCACCCGCTCGAAGACTGCTTCACCTTTAAGAATTGGGTCGAAGATCAGTACCAGCTCGGCAAGTTCGCTCTGTCTGACAACTGGAGGGTAACGCCGCCACAAAAGCACGAACCTAAAGCCATGAGAACAGAACCAACTCCACATTGGGATTGGAATCAGATTCGCACTTGTCACATGATAACAATATTAAAAGAAGAGCCCGAGAACATGGATAACCTTCCTTGGTGCTTCGAAAACAGCAATGATGAGGTGATCTCAGAATTTCCACCAGCTCCGAAAGAATTGGAGGATGGAATACATACCACTGCAGATAACCTCAAGAAAATTGAGTTGGGGACGGCGGACGACCCGCGACCGTTATTTGTCAGCGAGCTGCTATCTGAAGAAAGGGTGGCTGCATTAAAAGACGTCCTTGTACAGCATAGAGATTGCTTCGCATGGAACTATTCCGAAATGCCAGGACTAGATCCAGAAATTGCTGTGCACAAATTGGCGATATCCCCGGACATCAAGCCAGTCAAACAGGCGCCGAGGAGAATGCGTCTCGAGCTTGAGATGAGCATCAATGCTGAGGTCAAGAAGCTAATTGACTCTGGCTTTATCCAGGAGGTTCAATATCCTGAATGGATCGCCAACATTGTCCCGGTGATGAAGAAAAATGGGACAGTGCGCATATGCGTGGACTTTCGGGATCTCAATAAAGCCTGCCCGAAGGATAATTTCCCAGTGCCAGTCACCGAACTGATGATAGACAATACGTCCACTCATGAGGTTTTCTCCTTCATGGACGGCTCATCAGGGTATAATCAGATAAAGATACATCCCGAAGACCAGAAGCATACCTCTTTCCGGACTCCTTTGGGAATATTTTGCTACAAGGTGATGCCCTTCGGTCTAAAGAACGCCGGTGCCACCTATCAGAGGGCCATGACGAAGATCTTCGATGACCTCATACATAAAATCGTCGAGTGCTATATCGACGACCTCATGGTTAAGAGCAAATCATACGAAGAACATCTTGAGCATCTAAAGACTATATTTCGACGCCTTCAACAATACAACTTGAAGATGAACCCTCTCAAGTGTGCATTCGGAGTTTCTTCGGGTAAATTCCTGGGATTCGTCGTTCGACACCGAGGTATCGAGATAGATCCGTCGAAGATTAAGGCGATAATGGAAATGCCTCCGCCAAGAACTGCGGTCTCTCGAGGGAAAGCTTGCATATATACGGCGATTTATAGCCAACCTTTCAGGCAAGTGTCGTCCTTATAGCCACCTGATGAAGAAGGGAACCCCGTTCGTCTGGGATCAAAAGTGCCAAAGCGCACTGGACGTAATCAAGCAATACTTGCAAAACCCGCCAGTGCTGGCTGCCCCGGTTAAGGGAAAACCGCTGATCCTTTATACAACGGCCCTCGAAGGTTCCTTAGGCGCATTATGGGCGCAAGAGAACGACCAAGGGAAAGAAAGAGCACTCTACTATTTAAGTCGAGTCCTACTAGGGCCAGAAAGCAACTACTCCCCATTGAAAAACACAGTCTGGCATTGATCTTCGCGATAACAAAACTCAAACACTATGCATTGGCACATGAAGTCCGTCTCATCTCGAAGGTGGACCCTCTTAAATATTTAATGTCAAAGGCCATATTGACGGGACGACTCGCTAAATGGGCCCTGCTCTTGATGGAATTCTCGATAACCTATCAACCTCTCAAAGTAGTGAAAGGCCAGGCTATTGCCGACTTCCTCGCTGAACATCCGATACCTGCTGATTCTCCTCTGAATTGCGATCTTCCAGACGAATATGCGTTTGACGCGATTGACGGAGGTGATACCCGATGGGAGCTTTATTTCGATGGAGCATCATCCATGAAGAAGCGCAGACAAAACACGTCCATAGTCAAATCGGGGGTAAGCCTTATCTTCGTGACTCCACAAGGAGGCATAATGCGCTTCGCTTTCTCCTTGACAGAGCCGAGGACGAACAATGAAGCCGAATATGAAGCTTTGATAGCAGGCCTCGAGATCGCCATCGATATGGAAATTGAAAACCTCCTCATATATGGAGACTCCCAGCTGGTCGTTAGTCAAGTAAACGGCGACTACCAAACGTGCAAACCGGAGTTGGTGAAGTACGGTGAAAAGGTGCAACAATTGTTGACCCAAATTCCTTCCTATATCCTGGAAAGCATACAGAGCGCGGAAAACAGCAAAGCGGACGCATTGGCCAAGCTCGCTAAGGAACTGGCTGATGAGAATCTCGATGACGTAAGAATCGTGGTACAAAGCCGTCGGGTGCTCGCCCCAGCAGAAATATCTCCGGAATCACCCGAAGAGAAGGAAGCGACTGAACAGACGACCTTGCAAATAAAAGACCGGGAAAAGGCCGAGGATTGGAGAGAAGTCTTTATAGACTACTTCAAATACCGTCGAACGCCCGAAAATGCGTCCTCAAGACATCAGCTCATAAAACGAGCTCTGTCTTTCGCCTTCGTCAATGATACTCTGTACAAGTGGTCATTTGATTCTCTGTGGCTGAGATGCCTAGGACCTAACGAAGCGGAAAGAGTCGTTCAGGAAGTCCATGACGGAATCTGTGGTTCTCACCAAGAAGGCCCAAAGATGAAGTTGAAGATCAAACGCATGTGCTACTACTGGCCCACGATGATTCAGGACTGCCTCGAATATGCGAAGCAATGCCACTCATGCCAAATTCATGGGGACTTCATCAGCATCCAAATCCACTACATCCAACGGTGGCTAGCTGGCCGTTCCAAATGTGGGGAACTGACATAGTCGGCCCTATTGAACCAGTATCGTCCAAGGGATATCGTTTCATCCTGGCGACGACTGACTACTTCTCCAAATGGGCAGAAGCGGTACCACCGAGGGAAGTGAAGATGGAGAATATCCTCCATTTCTTCAAAACGCACGTCATATATCAGTTTGGAACTCCGCGACGGATCATCTCCGATAACGGGCCAGCCTACAGAAGCCACAAGATCAGTCGCTTCGCACAGCAGCATAATATAGACTGGAGATATTCCTCGGTTTATAATCCGCGAGCTAATGGTCTAGCCGAGGGCTTCAACAAGACCCTGACGAAGATCATGAAAAAGACGGTGTCCTGAAATAAGAAGGACTGGCATGAGAGACTGCAAGAGGCTCTTTGGGCATATCGAACTACGTTCAAGACAGCCACGAACACAACGCCATACGCGTTGGTATTCGGTACAGAAGCAGTACTCCCCCTCGAGATAGAGTTACCCTCTCTACGAGTGGCAGTCCACTACGAGCTGACGAACGGAGAAAATGCTCACCTTCGGCTTGAGGAGCTTGATGCCCTTGAAGAAACACGGCTCATAGCGCAACAAAATCTGGAAGCTTATAAAGCAAAGATGACGCGCTCATATGAAAGATTGACCCGGCCGAGGACATTCCGCCAAGACGAACTCGTGCTAGTGGTCAAAAGGCCTATGATCCCCAATCGCGCCAAGCGGGGAAAATTCGAGCCAAACTATGAAGGCCCGTATATCATAGACAAGGTTTACCAGGTTGGAGCCTATCTACTCATGGATATGCACGGTGAAAGGCCTTACAAGCCAATAAATGGTCGATTCCTAAAGAAATACTACGCTTAGCGAGTTACTGCCTAGGTCAATGATAGATGACGACGACTATGTCCGCTCGCTATCTTCCTAAGCCCAAACTTTATAAGCAGTAACCAGCCTTCTCCTGGACGGACCGAAACGTCTTTAAACTAATGACGGACCGAAACGTCCTTAAACTAATGACTGGACCGAAGCGTCCTTAAAACTACTACCGCAGCATCCTTAGGCTGACGAGATGAATAAAAAAAATAAAAAATATATATATAATAAATAAAAACGGTATGTCCATAAGCAAAAAGGGCACGGATGAAAACCCGAAAGGGCTCCGTGAGTAAAAACAGCAGGGCTACCGGCGAGTGTTCGTGAAAACCCGAAAGGGCGCGACCTCGTAAAAAAAGAAGAAGAAGAAAATAAAAAGAATAAATAAAAACGGTATGTCCATAAGCAAAAAGGGCACGGATGAAAACCCGAAAGGGCTCCGTGAGTAAAAACAGCAGGGCTACCGGCGAGTGTTCGTGAAAACCCGAAAGGGCGCGACCTCGTAAAAAAAAGAAGAAGAAAATAAAATGAATAAATAAAAACGGTATGTCCATAAGCAAAAAGGGCACGAATGAAACCCCGAAATGGCTCCGTGAGTAAAAACAGCAGGGCTACCGGTGAGTGTTCGTGAAAACCCGAAAAGGCGCGACCTCGTAAAAAAGAAGAAGAAGAAAATAAAAAGAATAAAAAAAAACGGTATGTCCATAAGCTAAAAGGGCACGGATGAAAACCCGAATGGGCTCTGTGAGTAAAAATAGCAGGGCTACCGGCGAGTGTTTGTGAAAACCCGAAAGGGCGCAACCTCGTTAAAGGACACTTATAGGGTCCTCTCGACCTTGTAAGGAGAAACCACCCGCGTGAGATCCTTACGACTCACAAGAGGGCAATACACTTAGGGATCCCCACGATTCCTAAGAAGAAAATACATTTGCGAGAGCCTCACGAATCGTAAGGAGAACTCTCTTATGGGACCCTCACGGCTCATAAGATTTGAAAGTCTTAAGTTACAGAAACCTAAACCTATGCTTAAGCAACCCCCACAACTTCCGATATTGCCCTACAAGCGGCTCGATACTGACCCTTGTATACAATCCACGGGCGCGAATAAACATTTCCCTAACCAAGTCCCATCCGTGACTGGGGATATATAAGCATGGTGAACAACCCTTGTAAATCCTCTCGATTTACAAGGAGAAAACCCTCCTGTAGGATCCTTACGACTTATAGAGGAACAAACACTTAGGAATCCTCACGACTCCTGAGGACAAAATACACCTACAAGATCCTCACGACTCGTAGGGAGAAATACCTTTGTGAGACCCTTACGGCTCATGAAGTCAAAAACCTTAGTCGACAGGACCTTAACCCTGTTCGCTAAGCCACCTATGTTTGACATCGACATAGGCAGATGATGATTCGCTCCTGGCAATATCCCAGTTGTAGTGGTGCTGATGCCGAAATCGGTGTCTAATTTCAGGTTTACGGCGAAAAACCAATAGGCCGCACATGCATATGAAATAGCCGAAATGATGGGGAAACTTGCAATAAAAAGCAGCAAGTAAAAATGTATGCATGCAAAATAGCCGAAATGATTGGGCAACTCGCAATAAAAAGCAGCGAGTAAAAATAAAATAAACAGCCGAAATGATTGGGCACCGCGAAAAATAGCCGAAATGATTGGGCAATCGCGACCTTCGCGATATAAAAGCTGAAATGATAGAGCATCGCGGAAATAAAACAAAAAAAATGAGAATGAGAATGAGGATAAAACTTTGGCCCTACAGTTGAGATCACATCGATCCCTGTATACAATCCAAGGGCGCAAACAAAGAGGGAACCACACCCTCCCAGTAGGCTCCGCCGGAAAGCAAAGCCAAATCTCGACGGTTCGCCAACAGCCTAGAGGCAACCGCGGCATTCGTCTCAGTACAGCAGACGCAGCGCCAGCAAACGAAGCGAAGATCAAATTCCTAGCTTCACGGTCTTGACGGTAACTTATACAAAACCTGAAAGACCACCACAGAACTCCTCAACTCAGGGAAACTAGCGTCCTTGATAAGAGCATCCTGATTCGTGTCGACGCGCAAAGAAACCAGTGTCTCCGCGGGAAATTCTCGATTCGTGTCAACACCAGGGAAACAAATATCCTTGGTAAATTCCTCAATTCAGGGAAACTAGCATCCTTGATGAGAGCCTCCTGATTCGCATCGGCTCGCAGAGAAACCAGTGTCTCAGCGGGAAATTCCCAGTTCGTTTCAACCCTGAAGAAACCAGTTTCTTCGGCAAATCCTTCGACTCGAGGAAACAAGCGTCCTTGACGAACAAAATCCTGATTCGCGTCGACTCGCAGAGAAACCAGTGTCTCCGCGGGAAATTCTCGATCCGTTTCAACACCAGGGAAACAAATATCCTTGGTAAATTCCTCAATTCAGGGAAACTAGCATCCTTGATGAGAGCCTCCTGATTCGCATCGACTCGCAGAGAAACCAGTGTCTCCGTGGGAAATTCCCGGTTCATTTCAACCCCGAAGAAACCAGTGTCTTCGGAAAATCCTTTGACTCAAGGAAACAAGCGTCCTTGACGAAGAAAATCCTGATTTGCGTCGACTCGCAGAGAAACCAGTGTCTCCACGAGAAATTCTCGATCCGTTTCAACACCAGGGAAACAAATATCCTTGGTAAATTCCTCAATTCAAGGAAACTAGCGTTCTTGATGAGAGCCTCCTGATTCGCATCGGCTCGCAGAGAAACCAGTGTCTCTGCGGGAAATTCCCGGTTCGTTTCAACCCCGAAGAAACCAGTGTCTTCGGTAAATGCTTCGACTCAAGGAAACAAGGGTCCTTGACGAAGAAAATCCTGATTCGCGTCGACTCGCAGAGAAACCAGTGTCTCCGTGGGAAATTCTCGATCCGTTTCAACACCAGGGAAACAAATATCCTTGGTAAATTCCTCAATTCAGGGAAACTAGCATCCTTGATGAGAGCCTCCTGATTCGCATCGGCTCGCAGAGAAACTAGTGTCTCCGTGGGAAATTCCCGGTTCGTTTCAACCCCGAAGAAACCAGTGTCTTCGGTAAATCCTTCGACTCGAGAAAACAAGCGTCCTTGACGAAGAAAATCCTGATTCGCGTCGACTCGCAGAGAAACCAGTGTCTCCGCGGGAAATTCTCGATTCGTTTCAACACCAGGGAAACAAATATCCTTGGTAAATTCCTCAATTCAGGGAAACTAGCGTCCTTGATGAGAGCCTCCTGATTCACATCGGCTCACAGAGAAACCAGTGTCTCCGCGGGAAATTCCCGGTTCGTTTCAACCCCGAAGAAACCAGTGTCTTCAGCAAATGCTTCGACTAAAGGAAACAAGCGTCCTTGATGAAGAAAATCCTGATTCGCGTCGACTCGCAGAGAAACCAGTGTCTCCGTGGGAAATTCTCGATCCGTTTCAACACCAGGGAAACAAATATCCTTGGTAAATTCCTCAATTCACGGAAACTAGCGTCCTTGATGAGAGCCTCCTGATTCGCATCGGCTCGCAGAGAAACTAGTGTCTCCGCGGGAAATTCCCGGTTCGTTTCAACCCCGAAGAAACCAGTGTCTTCGGCAAATCCTTCGACTCGAGGAAACAAGCGTCCTTCACGAAGAAAATCCTGATTCGCGTCGACTCGCAGAGAAACCAGTGTCTCCGCGGGAAATTCTCGATTCGTTTCAACACCAAGGAAACAAATATCCTTGGTAAATTCCTCAATTCAGGGAAACTAGCGTCCTTGATGAGAGCCTCCTGATTCGCATCGGCTCGCAGAGAAACCAGTGTCTCCGCGGGAAATATTCCCCGTTCGTTTCAACCCCGAAGAAACCAGTGTCTTCGGCAAATCCTTCGACTTGAGGAAACAAGCATCCTTGACGAAGAAAATCCTGATTCACGTCGACTCGCAGAGAAACCAGTGTCTCCGCGGGAAATTCTCGATCCGTTTCAACACCAGGGAAACATATCCTTGGTAAATTCCTCAATTCTGGAAAACTAGCGTCCTTGATGAGAGCTCCTGATTCGCATCGGCTCGCAGAGAAACCAGTGTCTCCGCGGGAAATTCCCGGTTCGTTTCAACCCCGAAGAAACCAGTGTCTTCGGCAAATCCTTCAACTCGAGGAAACAAGCATCCTTGACGAAGAAAATCCTGATTCGCGTCGACTCGCAGAGAAACCAGTGTCTCCGCGGGAAATTCTCAATCCGTTTCAACACCAGGGAAACAAATATCCTTGATAAATTCCTCAATTCAGGGAAACTAGCGTCCTTGATGAGAGCCTCCTGATTCGCATCGGCTTGCAGAGAAACCAGTGTCTCCGCAGGAAATTCCCGGTTCGTTTCAACCCCGAAGAAACCAGTGTCTTCGGCAAATCCTTCGACTCGAGGAAACAAGCGTCCTTGAAGAAGAAAATCCTGATTCGCGTCGACTCGCACAGAAACCAGTGTCTCCGCGGGAAATTCTCGATTCGTTTCAACACCAGGGAAACAAATATCCTTGGTAAATTCCTCAATTCCGGGAAACTAGCGTCCTTGATCAGAGCCTCCTGATTCGCATCGGCTCGCAGAGAAACCAGTGTCTCCACGGGAAATTCCCGATTCGTCTCAACCCCGAAGAAACCAGTGTCTTTGGCAAAAATCCTTTGACTCGAGGAAACAAGCGTCCTTGACGAAGAAAATCCTGATTCGCGTCGACTCGCAGAGAAACCAGTGTCTCTGCGGGAAATTATCGATCCGTTTCAACACCAGGGAAACAAATCTCCTTGGCAAATACTTCAATTCAGGGAAACTAGCGTCCTTGATGAGAGCCTCCTGATTCGCGTCGGCTAGCAGAGAAACCAGTGTCTCCGCGGGAAATTCCCGATTCGTCTCAACTTGCAAGATGAAGCCTCAGGCAGCAGGGATTAAAAAACTTGTTTCCTGAACAATTGGACCCTGCAAGTCGGTCTAAAACGGACTCTTGCATACTATCCACGGGTTTCACTCTCCAAAGTCGAGTTTCGACAAAGAGGGAAACGACCGCTTACGGGTCCTCTCGACTCGTAAGAGGGAAAAATTCTCTTATAGGATCCTTACGACTTATAAGAGAAAACACACTTAGGAATCCTCACGATTCCTAAGGAGAAAACCCACCTACGAGATCCTCTCGATCCGTAGGGAGAAAAGTCTTTATGAGACCCTCACGACTCATAGAGTTGAAAAGCCTTAGGCGGCAGATCTGAACCTGCGGCCTAAGCCATCGCTATCTCTCAGAAAAAAACTAAGTTGTCTGCCAATTATGTTTATCAAGACAACATGCTGATAATAAGAGAAGGCAGAAAGCAAAAGAGCATACAAGACATTGCAAAGAAAAATGTGTATCTTTATTTATTGGCTTCAATCAAGTACAAGGTAAATCGTATAAAAGAATAAAGAATGGATACATGTTATTCGAAAAAGAAATTTTTTTACAAGTTTATTAATACAAAGGCATCTATTGGGGAGGAAGCGTCTTAAATAGCCCTATCAGTTGTTCGCACACTTCCTTCCATGCCTTTTCCTGATCGGCTACCGCCGCCAGTTCGGCCTCCACTTGAGTCCGCTGCCGCATGAAGGATGAAAGCTGCTCCCTAACGGCCTGCTGGGCTGCTTCACGGCTTTGAGCATCACGCTTGGCGGCATCGAGCTTCCGCTTCAGTGCTAGCCCATTAGAGATACGCTCTAAAAGGCCTTCGAAGATAGCTTTCACCTCGGCAGCATTTGCCCCAACTTCAGCGCGTAGGCGAGCAGTTTCACTTGAAGACTCCTGACATTCCTTCAGCCTTAAAGCTGCTTCTTGTTCCAAATAGTAGAAATAAGAAGTGCTTTGTTCGATCCATGCTGCCCGTTGAGTACTCACGGTCAAAACCTCAGGGGCAAGACGTATCGACTCCAGCTGATGCAGGCAGGCCTCAATTTCCTTGCAGTGATTAACCTAAGATTCGACGACGCCTTCATTATGAAAATTTACAAGCGCCGCCAACACTGGGTTAACCTCCACAGCGAAATCCGCTGCGGATGGGAGAGCTTCTGCGTTAAGTTCTTCGATGTATCCGCTCAACATGCCCAAACTCATCATAGCACCCTTTGAAGATGGACGTTTCAGGAAGGGGCCTGCCGGCGTTAGGATGCGAGAATCAAGAGGGACCGGAACCAGAATGGTAGCTGCAAAACAAAACGCAGTCAAATGACGGGTCAAGAGATATAAAAGTCATCAATAAAGAAATTTACTATACCAGCTGCAGCAGACGGCAAAGCCGGAGGGGCCGGTGGCGTGGCCGGTCTTGCGTCCCCTCCTTCGATTTGTAGCACTACAATCAGGAGGAGGAAAAGTCAGAAATAATCCCATTATTGAAAAAAGAAAGACATCAAATGGAAAATATACTCACCAGCGCCACTGGAGGGGGAAGCGAGCTCAGATGGGAAGGAGAAGTGCGGAAGCAACACCTGATGGATATGATCAAAAAGCGCTCCTGAAAAGACACAGTGGTACGTCTTTAGTACATAAATTATGCGGCTGGAAGATAAACTAATCAGTTGCAATTCCACACCTTCCAACATCTGCGATGGCACAAGGGAAGGCTGGGAGGTGACCACCGCCAAGGCAGTAATTGATGGTGCTCCTTCGAGCAATGGAGCATCGGCGCTGGCCGCACCTGCGTTGAAAACAAAGACAAACTTGTTAGAAAAGATCGCAAGATATAAAAAAGGAGTGACAGTAACTCGAAATTTACCTGATGAGCCGCCAGCCGAAACGGAGGCGTCTCCCTCCTCTATTGAAATAAGTCCACCTCCCGTAGCCTCGTCACCGGACTCGACAGGGGCTGTTGTCGTACTCGCCCGACCCGGAGACGACGGAAGACCGTAGACGGGGAGAGCAATAATTGGAGCATTGCCAGACTCTTGAGAAAGAGCGGCTAGCTCGTCCCCAAGAGTCGCGCCCATCTCACCCGCTACTTCTTCGGGCTCGGCGGTCGCCATTATCTCATCCACCGTCACCATGGGATCGCCGGTCTCGAGCGCCTCGCTCGCCGCTACCCCGGGCTCAGTTATAGCGGTCGTCTCATTTGTAGCCTCCTCAGGCTCGGCATCAACAACCTTCTCTGGTGCAGCTCCCTCAGCCCTCACCTCAGGCTTAACAACCCCGGCGAGGTTGCCTACCATCGGCTCGGGTTCGGCCGGTGCCTCTTCTTCAGTCTCCTTGGGTTCGACGGTTTCCGCCTCCCCTTCGGTTGGACTTGGCCCTGCAGGACAAGATATATAAGAACCGACAGGTTTACAATTCTTACAACAAAGTCTTGCAAGATACATTACCTGAGCTGGACTTGTCATTAGCACTCCGAGCAGCACGCGCCACCTGTCTGCGAGCGGCGGATAAGGCGACGGGAGCCTCTTCTGAGGGAGTATCAGCGCGAGGGATGGTGCTTGGGCCCACTCCCGTGGCCAAAGCAGCCCTGCGCGCCTTCGCCTCGCACCTCAGCCGCTTCCTTTCCTCCCGGGCCGTTGAGACGGACCTCACCAGAGCCTCTTTCATTGAGGCGTCCTTGTCCGTGTACAGGGATGCCTCCAAATTCTTCAAGGGATCTCGGCTCTTTCCTCATCGAATAAGGTGCAGGACATATCATATATATCACTATGCAAAGCAAAACTCCAAAAGCAATCAAAAACCAAACCGAGTTTTGTAGCATCTGCCAGTTTTGCTAAAGAGGTCACTCCCGGCGAAGGGATCTCGGCTCTTTCCTCATCGAATAAGGTGCAGGACATATCATATATATCACTATGCAAAGTAAAACTGTAGCTACCCTTTTTGAAAAATTTGATTCTACAACATCTTTTAGGTTTCTTTTCTTTCATTAATCACATTAATGAAGTCCCATCATTTAAGTCACCTAAACATCACAGATAAATACGACGTACACGAATGCCATCCGCATTCGCCTCGATGTCCCATCGTGCACCGTTAGGTTAGGTAACTAACGGCAGGGCAGGGCAGGGCTAGCGCGGGTGTAAAACATAAGTAACGTCTATATAATATATCATATATACTATATATAGTATCTATCACATCACATCACATGATCACATCACAGATATCGCAGCAGAAGAAACATATGAAACATTGGATATACTAGGACGTCCGTGTTTTATTTTGAGCCTCTATAAAACACGGATTCCACGGTCGCGATGAATAGCCAAACCCACACCCCTAGACCCCTACGAGAGCGGCAAGCAACCCTACCAATTCTAGAGTTAGGAGACCCGGACTCGACTCCTCGAGTTGGTTTCCCACTGGACTCCAGAATTCGGTTACTTGTGCTCTCCTCCTTGGGTCTATCCCAGTGCGGAAAAGTAAATAATATACAAAAGGTGACATCGACCTCATCCCGGAAGTGCCCCAATAAAAGAATATTATGTACACTTTATTTTACATGAATGAAAATAAAAACTCTCATCTCATATAAAAACCCTCGGCTATTCAAAACGCGACGATCCAATATAACATATCCAGTAACACATAGCATCACATATCATCAACGTAAGTAAATATGCGCATCCCAATTGTCATTGACATATAGCAACGAAACCGGCGATATCACATATTACACTTACGGTCACAGAAAAGAAAGTTTAAAACTACAACATTTGGAATCTACAATATCTTTAGACATCATAAATCCGAAATATCACATATTTCGCATTTCATGCCTAACTGTATGAATTCCACATATTGTATCACATTCCAGATAAATAGACAGTATTAAACTTTCTGATCGAATAATCAAATACCCAAGATTTCCATAATAGCTCAACACTTGAGCGGAGTTCAAAAATTCCAGAATACGTCACAGTAGCAACGGTCCAGCCGTAGAAGGGTCAAGCCAACGCCTCACATGTGGCACGCCGTACTGCCCCAAACCCTAAGGTTCAAAAGGCAGTTTAAGACGGTCACATAATCGAGTTAAGGTTTGTTGTCTTCTAGAGGGTCCATCGCGTCACATGCACGTTTTTCCGAATTATTTAAACCCGAGAAAAATTCAACACTTGAATGTTTTTCGTGCCGGGAAAAATTGAGTTAATGATATCCGTTCGAACATTTTAATACTTTCTAAATTATCCGGAATAACAAAACAAAATTAAATTCTCCGATCGAATCGACGATTACAAAATAAACCCCAAAATATTCAACACTTGAGTTAATTTAAAAATACCCAGAAAATACTAATAACAGAGATAGAAATTACAGTGAAACATTTAGTGTATATCTCCTCTGTACGGCCGCGGAACCGCGGCCCAAGCAGTGTACGGCCGCGGTTCTGCGGTGGATTGTATTGCGCATGCTGTCGTGTTTCACCACAATTCTTATAAAACCCTGCTGAATTTTTTAGGTATTTTTAATTCTGAAAAAACCCAGATTTTAAAAAATGACCAGAGAGGGGTATAATTTGACGTTTTCGGGTTCGATCGGGGTTTTAACTTCGTTAACACAACGCCTAATGCTCTAGCTAGGCTCTGATACCACTGTAGGGTTACTAGGCACACTAACAAGGCTCTACAAGGCATCGACCATGCCAAAATTAAATTTTTATGTGCCGAACAACCCTAAGCAAGATCGTATACTAGAGTTTAGGCGAAACTAAGAGTAAGTAAACAACTTTACTTCTAAAGGAACACGAAATACAACCTTTGTAGATCGGTCCTTCACGTCATTTGCTCCTTGTTGAAGTCCCTTCGCTGCGATCAAGGTTCTCCCGGGCTCTTGCATGGCTTCACGAGGCGAAAGGTGCGACCTTGCTTGAAGTCTCCGAGGCCGAAGATGATCTACGTCGAGAGAATTCCGACTCAAGCTACTACTTCACTAATTTGAGAATTAGTGAAGCAAACACCCTATACTAAAGTGCTATTCTAGTAGAGGATGGAGAAATAGGAAATGAGTTCTCTTTGGATTTTTGTTTCTCACAATCTATCTCACTTTTGATCAAACCTTAGCAAGCTTTTTCCTTTTAGCAATGAAGAAGAAGAAGAAGAAATGAAAGAGATGAGGATAATGATCAAGTGAGAAGGCTAACCATGGTGAGTGAGTATCATATACTAACTCTTGTAGAGCCATAACCATAGCGAATTCAAAATGGTTAGGTTAATAAAAATCTAAAGTAAAACAAATTTAGTGGACTTTGTCAAAGCATCTCCAAGCTTCTACAAGCTTCATGCTTATGACCTAAGCACTACTAATTTGTAATTACTTTAAATAAATATTAACCACCATCTTATATAGTATGGTGTATATCTTACACACCCATGTTTAGTGTATCATCAACCATGATACAAAAGAAAACACTTTTAATATATATATCACATATATATATATATTCAAGTGTTCATGTGAGAAAAACCTATAATGAACAAGTGTTAGTAAATGTAAACTAGTATATCTAATATACAATTATACACTTAATTATTAAATCAACATTTGACTTAATAATCCGGTCATATCTCATATAACCGACTAACATCCAATGTATCGACTTATCGAATCAACACTTGATTCGATAACCCGGCTATATCATATATAACCGACTGATACATAAAGTCGCGAGAATAGAATACGGTATTACATACACGCATTATTCTCGGTCCTGCACATATCACATATGCGCTCCTATTTCGTTTTGCCTGAGCCAGTAAAACCTCTATGTAGGACTATAAAGACTAGTCAATACGCCGGCAGTAGGTGATGATCACATCAAGCACCCACAAGCCGTCAGTGGTACTAGCTGGACGTAACGGCTACCCGGGTATTGAGCGATCAGAAGATCAGCAAGCAAGCCCGCTCCAACTCCTGTAAAAGCCTGCCGGTAACACTTCCCGTACAGTCCGGTCTCCTCGTCTGATATGTCACATATCAAGTCTAGGAGTGGTGAACGTCAGACCCCAATAATCGATAAGTCGTGCCGATGTGAGGCTCATAACGGGTCGAGAAACTACTGGTAACACTTACCAGTAAATCTCTATATCAGCCCTGGCCAGGGACTTCCCTGTTACGGCCAATCAAGCACAGCGCAACATCAACCCCCAATACCGGGAGAGACGAAACCCCTCCTATCGCTCATTGCCTCCATGTGACTCGGGACTGTACCCAAAAAGCACCATTTTGCACGCCCTCATGGACGTGGTAAGGTGGAAATCAAAGCACAGTGGGAATCACACAAGACTCTATGACGATCTCGGGTCTACAGACTAACCTGCACAAGTGTCACCAGAGAACTTCCATCTGACGTGAGGTATAATACCATCTGGGAGCTCTCGGCGAGTCCGTCCAGTGTACCCAGTCTCTACTGAGCACCCGTAAACCATCTCTGATGTCAAACACCAATGGATATGGGATCATCCATCGCCCATCTCATGGGTCGAGAAGCGTATACGCTAGTCTACACTGGTATATCGATGCCCCGTCTCGATACACCCATGACTAGGGACCTTGAAGGATGTACTTATGGACTACCATGTCCCCACTAGTATGATCCGCATCATGGTCCAGGTAGTCAAGTACACATCCTAAGGGCTTTACCAACATGTAACTTTAAGACAGTATAAAGAGACAAGTATACATGTTAAAGTAAAGTGCAACCAGATAGCATACTATCATATCGAGCAAGAAAGTCCTCTCTATATATGTCCAAGCATCCAATATAATATACATCATCTGTACAATACTGGCCTCTAGGGCATACATACAACTAACAATCTCCCACTTGCACTAGGGCCAGCTGCTGTAGTATCGCATACCAGGCATCCCGAAGAGTCTCTCAAATTGTATATGGGGAATGGCCTTCGTGAGTGGATCCGCTGTGTTGTTCTTCGTGTCAACCCTCCTGACCTCGATCTCCCGGCGATCAACTATCTCCCGGATAAGGTGATATCGCCTCAGAATGTGCCTGGATCGCTGATAGGACCTGGGTTCCTTGGCCAAAGCCACCGCTCCATTGTTATCGCAATACAAAGGTATTGGATGCTCAATGGATGGAACCACTCCAAGTTCAGTAATGAACTTCTTGATCCAGACAGCCTCTTTGGCAGCATCGTTGGCAGCGATGTATTCAGCCTCCATTGTCGAGTCTGCCACGGTTTCCTGCTTGGAACTCTTCCAGCTAACCGCCCCTCCGTAAAGGGTAAAGACAAATCCCGACTGCGACTTAGAGTCGTCCTTATCACTCTGGAAGCTCGAATCGGTAAAGGACTCCACTTGGAGTTCTCCGTTACCATACACCAAGAGCATCTCTTTAGTCCTTCGCAAGTACTTGAGAATGCTCTTCACAGCTGTCCAGTGACTCTCTCCAGGATCAACTTTGTAACACCTGAGTTTAGGGTTAGTAGTAATTAAATGTTAATGTGGGGTTTTTTTTGGTAAAAAGTTTACCAAAACGGGTTTCTAATAAATTATCTGGTTTTATGGTTATTTTTGTGGAATTTTATCTCGACCTCACACACTTGTGCACGTTAACTAGGATTAAGATTAGGGTTTGCCATATATTTGAGCTTGTGGGTTAGCATGTTTGAGTTAACCATGGTGGTCCAACCCTTGTTAAAATAATTGGTGTTAATTAAGGAGTTTTAGTTTTAAGGATAGATTAGGGTCTAAGGTTGACTTGTGATTTGAAGGAGAGATTGTGATGGGGATCTTGAAGCATTTAATGAGAGTGAGGGAATGATGGCTCTTGGATGTGTCACACTATCTTCCTTTCAAAACTTTTCTTACCTCTCTTCTCTTCCTCACACACACACCATATCATCACCCTTTAGCCACCAAAACAAGTCCTGCAGCCCAAACTCAGCAGCCACTTCTTCAGCATGCAGAACTTCAGCCTGTAGGCATCAGCATCAGCAGCTGAAGCAAGCCCCATCATCTGCATCAGCCTCACCAGCCCCCTACCACTCTACAACAGCTACTAAACCCTCACATTAGCACCACAACACCATCAGCCATCATCACCAGCACATCAGCCCAACTCCAGCTCAAATCAGCCTCCAAAATAACACCATCATCCCTGACCAAAACCTCAGCAGTACACCATCAGCCTGTTACCATCAGCTTCAGCCTTTTCAATCAGAAACACCAGCAGCAGCAGCTGCCATATCAGCCCAACTCTTTATACAACAGCTCCCCCACACAACACAACCCCTCTCTTAACACTTCCTCAACCCTTGCCACTAGCAACACCTGAAATCAACACAAACAATACCACTTCACACCTTCACTGCATCAGCATCAGCATCAGCAGTTGCAGTATCAGCCTGGGACTGCAGCAGCTCCAGTTCAACACAGCAGCACCCACTCCCTCCTTCTTCTCCTTCTCCTTGGTTGCAAGGTTCCTTAGAGGTATATCTCCTAAACTTTTTCCTTATGATGTAGATTATGTGATTGTTAAACTAGTTTAGTGATAAATGGGATTTTAGTACTAGAACTTGTGTAGTGATACTAGATCTAGTTACCTTGGAGTGCTTGTAGCTTAATAGAACCTTTTTAGTGTTAATTAGTCTGTTTTAAGCCTAGTAATGTCATTAAAATTAGATGGTTAGCCTCAAATTGCTAAAATGATGATAATGTAGCATGATTAGTGTTTATTTCATGCCTTAATGGTGATTTTGAGTGATTTAAGAGAATTTTGGCAAAAGTGGAAGTTGTGTTAGTTAGACTAGCCCTTTTAGGTTCTGTTGAGACCAGTTAACCAGAGGATTTCCCCGGATTTCACCAAGACACCCGATTTACCCGACTTGGCGTAATTTAGCAGTTTTATCGACTTTTTGGCCTCTGTTGGATCTGCTGTTTACCCGAGACCTTTAGAATAAAATTGTGAAGACAGTGGTATGGTGAGACTAGTATAAACACGCACACAGAGCACGGGGACCCAACTCCCCCTCACGGCCGCCGGTTTAATCGTTCTGGCCGCAAATTGCGGCCAGAGTAGGGGGTGGGGTGTGGGGATTTTGGGTGCAGGGTCCTTCTGGGTAGGTTAGTCTGTTGGTATCTGTAACTTTTTGTTTTGGGCCCAGAGTCAAAATCTGGAGCTATTTGTGGGTTTATGATGTTTTAAGTCTCGTACGACACGCGCGTGATACGCGTGGTTCTGTGGCGCGCTGCGCGACACAGCGTGTCGGTTTAGGTTCTGGTGTTTTGTGCGCGTCGCGTCGTGCCGAGTGCACACGCATTTAGTTTCACGCACGCGTATCCCTTTTTATCGATATATCGCGTTTTGCAGGATTTTTCCTTATATGGTGACTTTTGTGAATTCTAGGTTCGCCGGCAGGAACGTCAAGCGCAGCGGAGAAAGGCAAGCAGGTGGTTGGACACACTTAGCACGGGATCACGGGTGAGTAGATTTAAGATCTACGGGGGAAGATCGTTTGGATGGCGCAAGTCGCCCGATGATATAGTAGACTTGATATTACTTATGACATTACGATAAAAACACTTGCATGATAACTGCTGTAGTTTGTATCTATATGATGTTCCATATACACAAATTCATTATAGGACGCATGCACCATTACCAGGTTTTATATGCAGCACGAGCACTATTCATGTGGACACACACCCCCTGGTAATTGCCATGTCACGACACTAGATAACTATAAATCTGAAACATGTTAATTGCCTAGAAATGTGATATTGCAATACGTATTTAAAATGAAACCATAAGCATTACCATACTCGTGCATATGTATTATCATATCACCTGCCCATGCCTAGTAGAAATCTTGCATTGCAAATTGACACCATAAGCATTCATAATCATCGACATATGCATTTATGATGATTTCATGAGATTTATGATATTTTTGAATTTCGTGGGAAAGCCGCAAGATTTCAAACTTATCATCTTTAAAAATATAAAAGTTGCGGTTTTCTAGTGATGTAAAGTGTCGTCCACCATGAGTTTGCTGTGGTTTTCGAGATCCGTGTCGAGGAGTGGAGGAACCGTCATGGATACATGGTGGGCCCGGTAAGGTACCCAGGGGCAAGAGAATCGCAGATGATGGCGTTGAGCCTCGCAGGGGACGGATTACCTACCGGTGACTTCATTTGGCACGGCGGATATCAAGAGGATACCGACCGTGGCCGCTGGATTGAGATATGGATATTTGATATGGATCAGCCGGATGGCTGAGGCCAGAGATACTGACATGGATATATGAGATTTGGACAGTTTTGAGGTGTCGTTGCTGGACATGGATTTTACTGATTTCTTGGATATTATGCTGATGTTTAAAATGGAAGTTTCAAAACAAAGGAAAGAATAATTCTCATACATACTTGATAGTACTTTCATGTGGCATACATACCTGTTATTACCTCCATGTGACATATATACCTGTTAGTACACTGATAATGCATACATACCTGCTAGTACATATAGCCATACCTGTTTAAGGGATGCTAGGATACTTGTGTGCATGCATACGATAGCCTCAGTAGATGTTATTTATTACTCACGAGCTGGCAACTCGCCCCCGTTGTGCCACAGCTTTTCTGCAGGTCCGCTCCGTCAGCACTGTAGCGGCGGACACTTTTGCTCATTTTGCCCTTTTTGCCTGGACTCGAGAATTTTGCTCATAGGTGGGTTATTATCATTTTGTACCACCTTGTATATTCGTTGTATCTAGAACACTCCATCTACTGCTATTATCATTTCAGCTGTACTTGTTTATTTGGATTACTGTATATTAACCTAGATGTGAGATTGTGAGACTTGGGGATTTGTTATATGATATATCTGGGTCGAGCTCACTTGAGTCGACATGCTATTTCTTATGCACACTATTATTTTATTTTGCGTGGAATTGGTGACCGCCATGAGGCGAAGAGCTAGCTCCCGCTTGGGGATGCCATTTTCATGTTATTCATTTATATTCCTGTTGCACCCGTCTGGGGTTTATTTTGCAAGAAAACTCGGTATGAATTTTGGGAAAAAGGGAAAATTATTTCAAAAAGGGATTCAGATATGGTAATGAAGTAAAATACTTAACTAAATTGGTTTTCCTTCACTCTAAAAATCTTATTTGGGCTTTGTATTCTGGGCTTCGGGTTACTTATTTTACGGACGCCTTGAGACATTTCGTAACTTAAGTGCCGGTCGCGTTCCGTAGTTTGCGGGTCGTGACAAAGTTGGTATCAAAGCGATAGGTTTCACCTTTCTGAGTGTAGGATGACCCTTAGTAGATGGAGTAAGTGACTTAAGCAGGGTAGCGTAGCGTACGTATGTCCGCGGCATACTTGCGATGCGGTACTCCGCCTAGGTGACTTTAGGATATACTTGCTTGAAATTCCTTCTTCAATTCCGTGTATCCTTCGATTCTATTGCACCGTTCTTATTGTCCTGTTTCCTATACCAGTCACTATGCCGCAGAGGGCTACCAAAGCGCAGAGAGCTGCCGCCTGAGACGAGATTCGAGCTGGCTCGTCTGAGACGAGGACTGAGCAGGGTGGTATGCCTACGCCACAGGGACAGACTGATCCACCTTCCCCAGGCCGTATGGATAGGCTTGAGACTGGTATGGAGGAGTTGCGACAGATGATGGGGAGTATGCAGGAGCTACGTCAGATGGTAGGATCCCTAGTTGCAGCCAGTCGTACATCGAGGCCGGAGGACGCACCTACTACATCCAAGACTACTATGATACCTGCTCCTACTACTACCGCCGTGACCATCCCGGTTTCACTACAGGAGTTCATGAGGCTGAGACCTCCAGTTTTCACGGGTACTGATGCAGCAGAGGACCCGCAGACGTTCCTTGACAGCTTGGCCAGGATCTGCCGATCGCTGAGATGTTCTGATGATCGCTGGGTAGAGCTTGCGAGTTTCCGACTAGAGGGTCTCGCACAGATTTGGTGGGAGTCAGTTCAGAGAGGTCGAGCTGCAGGTATGCCGCCCATGACCTGGACCGAGTTCACAGCAGTTTTCTTTGCCCGTTTCCTCCCGGAGAGCGTTCGCGACGCCAGAGCTCGTAGTTTCGAGGCCTTGGTCAAGACACCTGGTATGACGGTGTCTGAGTATGATGTTCAGTTTACACAGTTGTCCCGATATGCTCCGTACCTGGTGGATACCGAAGCGAAGAGGGTGAAGAGGTTCATACAGGGACTGGATACCCAGCTGTACCTTGCCATTGGCGCTCAGCATTTCGATACCTATTCGGCAGCTATGGATACGACATTGCGGATGGAGACACGTATTTCAGCGACGTCGGCCGTTCCCGGGCCGAAGAGGATTCGTACCGGCACGCCAGATCAGAGGCAGCATGCCAGATTAGTTCCGAGAGATAGGGCCGGCAGAGGGTTCGGACGAGGTCAGTTGTACGGATCATATACACAGGGACAGTGTAGGGTTCCTAGGCACTCTCAAGAGGTCTCACAAGGCATCAACCATGCCAATTTCAAATTTAAACGGTGCCGAGAACCCTAAACTACGGATCGTTGGCTAGAAATCTAGGAGAAAAGTAAACTAGTTAACACTTAACTATAAGAATACGGAAATACAACCTTTGTAGATCCGGTCCTCCACCTCCACGGCTCCGTGATGAAGTCATCTCCGCTGTCCAAATCAAAATCCGGGCTCTAGCGTCGGCTTCATCGGAGAAAGAGCGGGCAAGGTCGTCGGCTTCGTACCGAAGATGATCTACGTCGAGGCATCGCTAGATCAAGCTCTCACTTCACCAAGTCAAGAAACTTGTGAAGAAAACACACTCTACTACTTGGCAAGAGGTAGAGGATGAAGAAATAGGAAGTGGGTAGACTTTAGAATTGGATTTCTCACTCTAATTCATCAATCACTATTGATGAGGTAAGCTTTCTTCTTGAAGTGAAGAAGAAGAAGATGATGAAAGTTATGATAAGTTATTTTGTAAAAAGAAATAAATATGAATACTTATCATTAACCAACCATAGTTTAGTGTAGAGAATAAATCATGGTTAGATTGATGGGTTAGGGTTAAGCATCAAGACAAAATGGTGACTTAGTCAAAGTATCATGAAGCTTCATAATCCATCCAAAGAAAGCCACCATTTAATCTTTATGCAAATCATTTTCCAAAAAGAATAAATAGATAAATAAATGAATAAGGAAATAGTAAACCCTAACCATTTCATTAACCAAGGTTTAATTCTTTACACTTAACCAAAAGGCATGTATCATCAAACATGATACAAGCAAGTGCACAAAATCATATCGCATATGCAATGCGCACATCCGAGTGAGAAAATCCATTTAAAGTGAACCGATACTAGTTAATGCAAAGTAATATATCAAATATATAATTATGCATTAAATCATTAAATCAACACTTGATTTAATGATCCGGTCATATCGCATATAACCGACTAATATCAACAGTAACAACTTATCGAATCAACACTTGATCCGATAACCCGGCTATATCGCATATAACCGATCAATGTCACAAATCGCGAGAATCGAATACAGTATCACATACTGGTATCATTCTCGGTCCCGCACATATCTCATATGCGCTCCTATTTCGTTTCGCTTGAGCCAGGAAACCTCTGTGTAGGACTCTAAAGACTCGTCAATACGCCGGCAGCGGATGATGATCATATCAAACATCCACAAGCCGCAAGCGGTCTGCTAAACGTAACGGCCACCCAGGTATTGAGCGATCTGAAGATCGACGAGCAAGCCCGCTCACACTCCAGTGAATCCAACCAGTAACACTACCGTACAGTCCGGTCTGATCGTCTGATATGTCGCATATCTCGCATAGGGGTGGTAAACGTCAGACCCCAATAGCTCGATAAGTCGTGTCGATATGAGGTCTATAACACTTCGAGAAACTACTGGTAACACTTACCAGTAAATCTCAGCAACCTTGGCCAGGGATTTCCTGTTATAGCCAATCGAACACAGCGCAACATCAACTCCCTATACCGAGAGAGACGAATCCCCTCCTATCGCTCATTGCCTCCATGTGACTCGGGACTGTACCCAAAAACCACCGTTTTGCGCGCCCTCTTAGACGTGGTAAGATGGAAATCAAAGCACAGTGGGAACCACACAAGACTCTATGACGATCTCGGGTCAACAGACTACTCTGTACCAGTGTCACCAGAGAACTGCCATCTGACGTGAGGTATAATACCATCTGGGAGTTCTCGGCGAGTCCGTCCAGTGTACCCAGTCTCTACTGAGCACCCGTATATCATCTCTGATGTCAAACACCGATGGATATGGGATCATCCATCGCCCATCTGTATGGGTCGAGAAGGTACACGCCAGTCTACTCTGGTATATCGATGCCCCGTCTCGATACACCCACGACTAGGGACTTTGAAGGATGTACTTATGGACTACCATGTCCCCACTAGTATGATCCGCATCATAGTCCAGGTAGTCAAGCACACATCCTAAGGGCTTTACCAACATGTAACAGAGAGACAATCAGTATACACGTTAAGGTAAAGAGCAACCAGATAGCATACTATCATGTCGAGCAAGAAAGTCCTCCCTATATATGTCCCAGCATCCACTACAATATACATCCAATGTACAGTAATGGCCTCTAGGGCATACATATAACTAACAATCTCCCACTTGCACTAGGGCCATCTATAGCAGTGGTTGTAGTATCTCATACTCAACCATCCCATAAAAGTCTCTCTCTGGGAACAGGCCTTTGTGAGTGGATCCGCTGTGTTGTCCTCTGAGTCTACTCTCCTAACCTCGATCTCCCTGTAGATCAACCATCTCCATGATCAAGTGATACTGCCTTAGAATATGTCTGGATCACTGATGGGACCGGCGTTCCTTGGCATAAGCCACAACTCCATTGTCACACAATGGGAGGAACATAGTTCATCTCATGAACCAATATACACCCAAACAGCCTCTTTGGTAGCATCTTAAGTAGCGATGTATCCATCCTTTATCGTCTAGTATGTCACAGTATCTAGCTTGGAACTCTTCCAACATACCGTCCCTTTACTGAGGGTATAGACAATGCTTGTGACTGACATTCAGTCGTCTTTATCACTCTGGAACCTTTCTAGTGATTCTCCCCAGGATCGATTGATACCTTCTCACTACAACTAGTGAGAATCCTAACATCCAATTAGATCTATCTCATAGATCCAAAATCCAGGATTTAATAGGTATCACTTTGATCCTATGTGGAGAATCATTGTGATAAACGGAGACTGATCGAGCGTAGCATAAGAAACTCCTTTCTTATCAAGAGTATGTTATCCACGTACTCTACGAGGATCACTACCATACTCCCTACTACATTTTTGTTTATACAAGGTTCATCTACCATTTTGATGATGTCAAACTCTTTGACTAATCCATCAAAATAGATGTTCCAACTCCGCGATGCCTGCTTTATCCTATAAAGCATCTTGCACACGTTTCCGCTGCTCCCACTGTCTACGAGGCCCTCTGGCTGTGTACTTATAGACGCACTCTTCTAAAACATCATTTAGAAAAGCTGTCATGATACCCAACCACCAGATATCGTAGTCATGGTATGCAGCCGTGGCAAGTAGGATCTGGATGGACTTAAGCATAGCTACTTGAAAAGGTTTCATCATTATCCATGCCTGGTCGATGACGAAAATCTTTAACAAGTCTAGCTTTGAAAGTCTCAACTTTTCCATGTACACCAAGTAATCTTCTCAAGATATACTTGCTCCTGATGGGAATTTAACCCTTCAGATATAGCAACCAAAGTCCATACTTTGCTGGTGTATAAGGATTCCATCTCAGATCACTAAACATCCAGCCATTCTTACAGAGTCTCACTCCTGATGGCCAGCTCGAAGCTAGTTGGGTCATCATCTCATGATGCAATCCTCGCTCCCACTGTCATAGAGAAACCGAAGTATCTCTCAGGTGGGTTAGGAACCCTACTAGATCGGCGGAGAGGCTGAGGTTCGTTGGTAACTATTGAATCCTTTGGTTTTATCAAATCATCTGCTGTAGTTTGTATAGCTGGAACCTTTCCAGTTCTACATTACAGACCTTGCCTCGAGCTTGTCCGGATTTTGCTTTTTGACATAGGCCGGACAACCCCAAATCTTAACTAACTTAAGATATGGGTTCTTCCCTTTTCATATCATATATGAAGCAATAGGCAACTGATTTGATTTGAACCCTATTCAATAGGTATGCAGCTTCTCAAGTGCATAACTCCCAAAAAGGAAATAGGTAACTCAGTAGTACTCATCATAGAGCACACCATATCATATAGGGTGTGATTGCTCCGCCCCGATACACCATCGTACTATGGTGTATTCGGAGGAGTAATGCCGAGAGAGAATCTCATTCTCCTTTAGAATAGTCCAGGAATTCCGTGCTCAAGTATTCTCCTCCTTGATCTCATCATAGGACATAATACTTATACCCGTATTGGTTCTCTACTTCTAACTTATATTCTGTGAATATCTCAAAAGGTTCGGACTTGTGTTTCAACAGGAACATAGGTCAGAAACTCGAAAGATCATCAGAGAACGTAATGAAGTATAAAGAACCAGTCCTGGCATGTGTAGACAGGGGACCTACATACATCAACATGTATCATCCCAAGAGTTCACTAACTCTTTCTCTGTTTCCAGTAAACGGAGCTATGGTCATCTTATCTTTGTGACATGACTGGCAAGTTTCAGAAGATGTGAATTCAAACTGATTTAAATATACATCTAAATGTAACTTCAGCCAGTCGGGTCGCATTGATCTGACCTAGTCTACAATACCTCAAGAAGGATTCGTTCATTTCTAAACTCTTCCTCTTGTGTGTGTTCCGTATACTAAGAACTGTAGTTTGATTTAGAACATCAACGCTTTTAGATAACGTGCCTGAACCGATCAACTTTTGATATAGGAAATGTTCAAAACATTATCCAACAATACAAAATTTTATCATTTCTTTACTAATAAAGAGACTGATATGATTTTGTATATCAGGTTCGGTATCTAATAACATTCGTTCAGAATCAATGTATTGGTAATACAGGGTGACAGTGACCAACAGACTTGGCTGCAACACTTGCCCCGTTTTCTGCCTCATGAAACTTATCACCCATTCTCAGTTCTCTACCTTTCTGTAGCCCTATGTAATAGATTACATGTCTGGGATCCTGATCTGGTATCACATACCCAGGAAGTAAAGGATACTGAGAAACAGTTCTTTGTAATGAATACACCCGAAGATGATGCATCAACATGCACTCTCTTCGTTTGGGCGGCACGGGAAATCTGGTATTCCCCAATTTCCTGCTCTGTCTTATAACAATTATAAGGTGAAGCGGCACCAACGTTCCCCAGCTCAGTATAACAAGCGGGTTCGGTCAAATATCCGTATTATTATCTTGATTAAGGCGTGATATGGTCGCTACCTGGAGAGAGAGAGAAGAAAACACTCAGCGTATGCTCTTGCAAGAATAGATTGGTTATTATTTTATCTAACCAGGATGGCTCCCACTGCTTTTTATCAAATCTTCCTTCAAACCCTAAAAGGAAAGACTAGCCGGGATTAATTACACACTACAAGTTCGTCAATCTTTCAGCCAGGCCAGTGTCGGTACTTTGAGGGAGGTCCCCCGTGCTTTCGCACGAACCTAATTAATGTAAACCTCGTTTTCCCAGAGGCGTAACCTCATTAACACCTTTCTAGACACCTACTTGATCGGCTAATTGTAATGTGTAAAATTCTCCCAGGAGTAACACTTACTCGCAGCGGGTATCGGGATCCAACTATCTCATAGAAGGTATGCAATCTCATTGCAAATTTCAACACTTGAAATTCCCGATAATATTTTGCCCCTAACGTGCTATGACCTTGACGAAAGCCAACAAACCATAGCCCGCTAGTCAAGTTCAACCCGTATATTTCTTGATTGAATTAAACCCACCCGCACGACCCTTGACGAAAGCCAACAAAGTCGCACGACTACCCTAATCCAATCGCATCGTATGCTAGCAGATAAGCAGCATATAGCTACTGTTGGAGATAGTGCCCTCAGAGTCAATTATTGGATCACAGGCACGTGATTGCAAAGATTGAGGGAGGACCTATCCCGGTAGGACAGTCTTACTCGAGATGATAGTATGCTATCTGGTTTATCTTTATCATCGTGTACTGCTTTAGGTGACCTGACATGTCGCTATTACACGTTGATAGAGCCCCTAGGATTCTTGCTTGACTGCCAGCAGTATGATGGCGATCATATACGTGGGAGCTGGTGGTCTATAAGCACATCCTTAAAAGGTCCCTAGTCGTAGGAGTTTCGAGACAGGGCATCGATACTCCGTTAGTAGACTAGTGTATACAGTCGAGACCCCGACGAGGGGCGGTGGCCGGTCTCACAAGCCACTGGTGTCAGTTGGTTCACCTAAGATGTATACAGGTGCTCATTGGGTTATGAGTACACCGGACAGGACTCGCCGGGAACCTGCTAGTTGGTCTTATACCAGATGTCAGATAGCAGTTCCCTGGTGACATGTGTACAGGTTAGTTCATCGACCTGAGATCGTCATTTGTCTCGTGTGAGTTCCCACTGTGCTTTGATTACTACCCTACCACGGCTCAAAGGAGTCGTGCAAACAGGTTTTAGTTGGGTACAGTCCCGAGCCACATGGAGGCAGAGAGCGGATCTGCAGGGGTTCGTCTCTCCCGGTATTGGGGGTGAGGTCGCGCTGTGTCTAGGAGAGCCATTACACAAAGCCCTCGGCCGAGGCAGGAGATTTACTGGTAGGTATTCCAGTAGTATCTCAGGGTGTTCTGGGCTACGCTCCGACACGACTTGTACCGCTTTTGGGGGTCTGACTTTCACCAACCCCCTAGGCCCGCCATGCGATACTCATAGACGAACGGACCGGACTGTACGGATATTGTCACTGACAGGCTCAGTTGGGTGTCGGGGTGAGCTTCCTCATCGACGTCCCATTTGGTCAATACCTGGTGGCCCGTCACGTATTGGCTTATACCTCTGACGTGCTAGTGGTTAAATCCACAGCCAAGGTATTGACGAGTCTTTAGAGTCCACCACACTCAGTCTCAGTTACTCAAGTTTCGGGCGAAACGCTGTAGAGGCCGTATGGAGATATGGCAGGGTTCGATCAGATACGTGCGGTATTGCACGGATCGTGATCGGACAGTTTTTACTAGCCGGCTTTGGCTTAAGCCGGATTCTAGTATTTGATAGTGTAGTTTTTGTCTCTTTGCATTTGTGTTCAGTGGGAATACAAATGCGGGCATGTATTTGCAGTAGCGGGGTTTTCCTGTAATTTATTATGGGATCGGTTTTCTGGGGTTGCCAGTTTGCATTCCGTTCCGTCCGGTTTTCCTTCATTCCTTCTCGGTCGGACTTTCCAAGTGGAGGGTGTTAATTGCAAGTTCGCAATTAACATTTAGTGGAGGGTTTTCTTGCAAGTTTGCATTATGATGAGACTTGTTTCATCATGAGATGCCTTTCTAGTCTATTCTTGGCTTTTCATTTGATGGTTTGTGAAAGGAAATGGTTGTGACCATTTTCTTTATGTTATTGTTTTTCCATTCTTTTATTCTATACAAATTGTGGTGCTTTTGTTTTTCTCTCTCCAATCTATTCTTGAGTGAGAGGGGCCGGCCACATAGGAGAGGGAGAGGGATAACTTTTTGGTGTGGCATTTTTCATCTCATTCCATGGTTGTAAAATTAGCTTCAAAGCTCAATTCCTTCTCTCCTACTCTTCTCCATTCCTCCACATCAAGGCAACCTCATAACCCCAAGAGACAAGTTCACTACACTATTCTATAGCAAGCCTTGGACGCGTCGGCTAGCCAACTTCGCGCCCGAGTTGCCTCGGTCAAGAGGCGGGAGCCCGTAAAAGATTCCGGCTACGTGGTGCTTTTCCGACGAGCGAGGAGGTGACGGAGATTCTGCGGGAGATCGGAGTGGAGACGAAGACCGAAGGACACGGATCGCTTGGTATAACTTCTCACCCCATCTCTAGATAGCTAGCTAGGTTAATGGTTTCGATCCGGGTTTTAATTGTCCGCGGTAGCGCCGGTTTCCGAGCAAGGAAAAAATTTTTATTCCGCATTTTGGCCTCGACTACGAGGCCGGGGCGCTGCCGTGGCGCAACATGGTATCAGAGCCACGCCATTAACCTTACCTAGCTTCGTTTGATGTGTTTGCATTTCCGATCGACCAAAATTTCCAAAAACCGTATTTTTTGTTCACATCAGTTTCTGTTGAAATATTTTGGTCTCGAAAATTTTTTCAGGTTGTAAAATATTGATGTACTGGAAAATCTAAGAGCTCTGTAAAAATTCGATGAAGTGACTCCACAGTTGGAGCGCGGAACCGCCGCGAAAACCCCCTTTGTGCGGCCCTTCCGCCGCGCACTATTCACATCACTTCACCATTTTTTTACAGAGGCCTTCTGGGCTTAAAATATGGGCTTTGGAATATTAAAGTTGGGCCAATTGTTTCTGTGAGTGCTACAGTTTTCTTTGGGGCCCACTTGTTAATTGTTTGATTGATCGGAAAATTTTAAACACATTATTTCACAGTATTTACATTATTTTCTGCGACCGTGAATGTCACTCGATCGGTAAATCCGATCTAACTGCTATAGCCGGTTAGACGGATTTGCGAACGTGACTTTCACGTTGATGTTTTATGTTTATGCTGTGATGTTGCGGATCGGTCGTGGGGGATAGCCTGGATGCAATGCTAGTGCAGTTTTGTTGTATTATGTACATTTGCTATTGCGGAGCGAGCGTCCGACATGTGGACTGCCGTCACTGCCTGTTTGTATTATTCTTTTGGGGCACGACCTGGTTGCGGTCGATGTACCCGGTGTATGTATATTTTACTTTCTGTACTAGGATTACCCCGCGGAGGGGTGCACGGATAGCCGGGTTCTAGAAGGCAACAAGCCCGCATCTCATGGCATTGGGACGGAGGGGGCTTCACTCCAGGATTGGCGGGCTATTCGACGCACTCGTAGGGGGTACAGGTTGACCCAGGAGGGGTGCCCAAGTTACTGGATTCCGTGAAGTGCTGGGTGGTCCATTCACGGTGCTGAAGGGGGCTGCCTCGCTTCAGGTTTTGGCGGGTGACTTGCCGCGCCCGTAAGGGTCTAGGATTTTATTGCACAGGCTATCCACACGACCAGGGGAACGTCGGCTTTCAGCAGCGGCTCTGTGAAACCCGGGGCTTCCAGATATCTGTATTGTTCTGTGTTGCTATACATTTCTGTGTTGCTGCATTTTATTCACGCCTTGAGCGAAATACTATATATTGGTATATATATTAGTAGACGTTGTATATGTTTTACATCCGCGCTAGTCCAGTCCCCGCTCTGCCGTTAGTTAGCTAACCTAACGGGTGATGACGGGACCCAGTGGCGAATGCGGATGGCATATACGTACGTCAGTATATTTTCGTTCTTTGTGGTGTGATTAATTGATGGGACTGCGTTGATTCGGATCAATGCAAGATAAACAAACCTATTCTGATGTTGTTGGAACATTTTTCAAAAAAGCTGTTATTGCAAGGACGTTCACTTTTGTTTTGCATCGCGGTATTCATCTGGAATATCCTGCTCCTCAGTCGACGAGGCAAGGGCCGAGATCCCTTCACCGGGAGTGACCCCTTGGACAGAAGTTTGCGTCAGGGCATTAACTTCACTATAGCCGATTACTTTTGCTTTGCATCGTGGTATTCAGTTGGAATATCCTGCACCTCATTCTACGGGGAAAGAGCCGAGATCCCTTCACCGGGAGTGACCTCTTTAGTAAAGGTTTTCGTCACTATATTTTTATAAAAACTATGCAGTTCCTTCAACGATATCAAGTTCATTACGTTAAAGGTTTTTCGCCAAAAACCAGCCGTAGCCCTCCGTCATTTCCTACAGGTATTATTTGGTATTCGTGCTGCGTTTGTTGACCTAGTCAAGACGTAGTGTTCGGTAGCTAAGTGGTACTTGTTTGTTGCATAAGTGGGATTGGTTAGGACAGTCGTGCGGCCTTGTTGACCTAGTCAAGGGCACGTACGGGTGGGTTTAATGCAATCCAGAAAATGACGGGTTGAACTTGACTGGCGGTTTATGGTTTGTTGACCTAGTCAAGGTCATAAACCGCTTGGGGTAAAAATCATATCGGGAGTTTCAAAAGAACTGAAACTTGCCAGGCATGCGCATACCTTCTGGAATGTGGTGACTTGAGTGGATTCCGTCAAGTTATCATGCGATGATAGTTGGATCCCGATTTCCACTGATGAGTTGGTTTACTCCTCGGGTGATCCCGACTAATTCTTCTTTCAGGTTTGGAGGAGAATTTGAGGTACAGTGGGAGGTTTCCAGATTAGACAAAGTGATAACCATTCTGATCTAGGTTAGAGTGCACGCTGAGTGTTTCTTTTCTCTCTCTCTGGCAGCGACCATTGACCCGACCCTGGACTATGACTCAGTGACCAAGTTGACCGAACCTTCTTAACACTGGCTTTTGGATTGTCAGAGTTGCAGACCTCATTGCCACTCCTACTTTTACCCTTTTCTCCAGGACACCCCGTATTACTGCGAACGTCCACTTCCATTGGACAAAACCATTGTATGGTTAGATACGAACTCGAAGGATTTCGAGGATGGTTTCTGGTTCTGGAGAAAACGGATAGGACTATTCAGTTGTCTTTTCTTTTCACCTTCTCTCAAGTTGCGAGTACTCCTTGGTTTAGGAGTAGTACACCTATTACGCAAATTGGATAGTCTTCTTCCAACCCATAGGCTGGTGCCGACCGGTAGGGAATGAAGAAAACCAGTTAGCCTAAAACGGTGTACAGAAGGTATTAAGATTAAGACAAAGCAAGGGATTAGTAGGAGGGCAAAGTAAATTGCGACTGATATTCACGACCAAACCAAGTATTTCTTCGCCAATCCTAAATCACCTTTGTATTTCTCCAGGACACTCCGTATTACTACGAAGATCCCAGTTTATTGGATAATCCATCGTATGGTTATATACGAACTCGAAAGGAACTTGTTCCAGTTCGGGGATGGATCCTAGTTCAGGAGAAATAGGAATAAAGTACATTCAGGTGTCTTTTATCTTCACCTTCTCTCGCGTTGCGAGTGCTCCTAGGATTAGGACAGTACACCCTTTATGCTTTTTAGATAGTCTTCTTCCAAACCATAGGCTGGTGCCGAACGGTAGGGAAGGAAGAAAACCTTTTGGCCTAAAGGGGTGTGCAGACGGTAATGACTAAAGACACAAAAAAAAGGGATTTGGATAGGTGGCAAAGAATTATACGGTTATAGTTGTGAATCTGGATAATGGAAGAGGCATTACTAGGAATACCAGGATACCCCGACGAAACATTTCATTGTTTCAGTTTCCACTGTGTACTGTTAATAGAAAAACTGATTTCCTAGTTAGACACTTGCTCCAGGTTATGTATTTACCAGGTATGATTCTCACATCTGTATGGTTTTACAGATGATGAGTGGGAGTAAGTTATTGGGAATTGGGTGATCATCCTCATTATATCGGGATTCGTTGTAATCGGTGATATTTGAGGAGATCATCTGGGCTGTTTGCCGGTCGGCAAATATTTGGTTTTGAATATCCGCTGTTGTGCACCAATTTCAAATTGATATATCTGTACGTCTATTTTCATAGAGTGAGATATACCTTTTGATATTATGTCGATGACATTTACCTATATCAGTGGATGGTTGGGTAAGGAGCATTAAACAGCGGTGTAATTCTTCTTAACCATAAGTACAGTTTTCAACCTACGACACACAGTGAAAGAGTTGTTAGACTCAGCGGACTTATACAGAGTATTGTATGTTGTCCAGTGTCCATTAGGACAGAGGGGTTGGTCCTCATACTATATTCTGTTTACTTTTAACTTCTCTAGTTCTTAGACATGTGTTTCGTGGAAACACAGGGTCTAAGTTTTGAGGAGTTATAGGTATTTGAATAGAGTAGAGAACCAGGTGTAGCAAGTATCGGGATTCTTCAAAGTGATCGAAGATGTAGATACTTGTGTATGGTATTCAGTTGATAGTAATGATAAAAAGAAATTTCTTCTCTTTCAGGTTACTCATAATTGGAAGCATTCCTAAGTTGAGTAACGCTGATCGGCCTCCTTCCATTTAGTTGACATGCACTGGAGACAGCTGCATGATTTGAATCTGGTTCAATTAAATCAGTGCCTCTGGTTCTATATTGGATATAGAACAGTTCATATCTTAACGATGTTAAGGTACGGGGAGTTGTCCGGCTTATGCTTAAAACCAGACTCCGGATAACTCAAGGCACATTTCTGTAATGGCTGTTTGTGGGTTGACCCAGGCTATGACGAGGGTTGACTTTCTACCATCTGGCAGATCAATAGAAATATTGTTCTAGACTCACCACAGTTTTATTAAAAATGGATTTTTTCAAAAACAGTAGTGGGAGTATGGTAGAACTGGAAGTGATTCCAGAACCGCAAACGATTACTGAAGATTTAATAAGGAACCTAAAGATTCAATCTGATTTGACATTCCATTGGCCACTCCGCAGATAAGGTGGGTAACTTCAGGCACCCGAGAGGTACTCCGGTAGCCTCAAGGACGGTGACAGGGAAGTTCTTGTTTACCCACACTTGCCATTGCTGATTGTTCCAGGCTGCGAGACCCGGCAGGAGAATGAGTATAGCGTCGTTCTAAACTAGCTTTAGAACTGCACGTCTATATGACTCTGGCAGAGGGTTGTCGTAGTCAGTGGGAGCAGCGGAAGCATTGGTGGACATCAGGCTTATGTCTATTTATAGACTAAAGCAGATGTAGCGGAGATAGATCATCTATTTCTGAAGTGACAGTCATAGGTTTGACGTCATCAGAATAGGGGATGGATCTGTTGAGAAGGTAGTGGGAAGTGATATTCCTATACTACGATCGGTTATACTTTGGTTGTCACACAGTGGTTTCTCCACACGGGACTTGGATATTATATCTAACATACTGGTTACTAGACCTATGGTTTTAGATCTAGATTTGGGTGGTTTCCCAATCAGGGTACCTTGACAGCATTCTATGAGTATTTAGAATGGACGACTCCTGGCATGGTAGTGTACATGCAGGTAATGGAGTCACCCTCTCTAAAGGTGTCTTACAGACTAAAGGGGAGAGGGATACGCATGATTGACAGATCACTTGCTTAGACAATTGAGTCAATCATGAGATGTCAAGTACCACACCAGATGTTGTTCTTGCAGTAGGTGCAATAAGTTGATATTAATCCAATCCTGGAAAAACAGTCGGAAGCAGTTTTAGAACATAAGTGAATGTTCTAGGGATATGATAACGGCTGCCTCCTTTAGGAGACGGTTATCACTCCAGGCTTCCAAGGTGACATGGACGACAAGGAGGTTCTCAGAGTTATAGTTCTCCCTCTGATGAGGGACTGTATTTTGGACAGGTGGTCCAAGGCAATACTGAGGGAGGCATGGCGCTGGATACTGATTAGTTTCAGTTGATGATACAGTCTAAGAAGTTTGGATTTGGAGTTCATTTATGAGCTAGGTCCCATCAGACATCCAGACATTCTAAGACAGGTATTGCTCATTTCGGGAGATGGCTTTCTCCGCGAACATGAGATATAGAGAGACATAGAAAGAAACATCTGAGCGGATCCACTCACTGAGGCTATTCCTCGAACACAATAGTTTCGCAAACGGGTTTTGTGAGACTGACTAGTAGAGGAGTTGGGTGTTCGGTATCACACGGGCTGTGAGTATGCGGCATCGCAATAATTAGCCTTGAGTGCAAGTGGGAGATTGTTGGAGATAGTGCCCTCAGAGTCAATTATTGGATCACAGGCACGTGATTGCAAAGATTGAGGGAGGACCTATCCCGGTAGGACAGTCTTACTCGAGATGATAGTATGCTATCTGGTTTATCTTTATCATCGTGTACTGCTTTAGGTGACCTGACATATCGCTATTACACGTTGATAGAGCCCCTAGGATTCTTGCTTGACTGCCAGCAGTATGATGGCGATCATATACGTGGGAGCTGGTGGTCTATAAGCACATCCTTAAAAGGTCCCTAGTCGTAGGAGTTTCGAGACAGGGCATCGATACTCCGTTAGTAGACTAGTGTATACAGTCGAGACCCCGACGAGGGGCGGTGGCCGGTCTCACAAGCCACTGGTGTCAGTTGGTTCACCTAAGATGTATACAGGTGCTCATTGGGTTATGAGTACACCGGACAGGACTCGCCGGGAACCTGCTAGTTGGTCTTATACCAGATGTCAGATAGCAGTTCCCTGGTGACATGTGTACAGGTTAGTTCATCGACCTGAGATCGTCATTTGTCTCGTGTGAGTTCCCACTGTGCTTTGATTACTACCCTACCACGGCTCAAAGGAGTCGTGCAAACAGGTTTTAGTTGGGTACAGTCCCGAGCCACATGGAGGCAGAGAGCGGATCTGCAGGGGTTCGTCTCTCCCGGTATTGGGGGTGAGGTCGCGCTGTGTCTAGGAGAGCCATTACACAAAGCCCTCGGCCGAGGCAGGAGATTTACTGGTAGGTATTCCAGTAGTATCTCAGGGTGTTCTGGGCTACGCTCCGACACGACTTGTACCGTTTTTGGGGGTCTGACTTTCACCAACCCCCTAGGCCCGCCATGCGATACTCATAGACGAACGGACCGGACTGTACGGATATTGTCACTGACAGGCTCAGTTGGGTGTCGGGGTGAGCTTCCTCATCGACGTCCCATTTGGTCAATACCTGGTGGCCCGTCACGTATTGGCTTATACCTCTGACGTGCTAGTGGTTAAATCCACAGCCAAGGTATTGACGAGTCTTTAGAGTCCACCACACTCAGTCTCAGTTACTCAAGTTTCGGGCGAAACGCTGTAGAGGCCGTATGGAGATATGGCAGGGTTCGATCAGATACGTGCGGTATTGCACGGATCGTGATCGGACAGTTTTTACTAGCCGGCTTTGGCTTAAGCCGGATTCTAGTATTTGATAGTGTAGTTTTTGTCTCTTTGCATTTGTGTTCAGTGGGAATACAAATGCGGGCATGTATTTGCAGTAGCGGGGTTTTCCTGTAATTTATTATGGGATCGGTTTTCTGGGGTTGCCAGTTTGCATTCCGTTCCGTCCGGTTTTCCTTCATTCCTTCTCGGTCGGACTTTCCAAGTGGAGGGTGTTAATTGCAAGTTCGCAATTAACATTTAGTGGAGGGTTTTCTTGCAAGTTTGCATTATGATGAGACTTGTTTCATCATGAGATGCCTTTCTAGTCTATTCTTGGCTTTTCATTTGATGGTTTGTGAAAGGAAATGGTTGTGACCATTTTCTTTATGTTATTGTTTTTCCATTCTTTTATTCTATACAAATTGTGGTGCTTTTGTTTTTCTCTCTCCAATCTATTCTTGAGTGAGAGGGGCCGGCCACATAGGAGAGGGAGAGGGATAATTTTTTGGTGTGGCATTTTTCATCTCATTCCATGGTTGTAAAATTAGCTTCAAAGCTCAATTCCTTCTCTCCTACTCTTCTCCATTCCTCCACATCAAGGCAACCTCATAACCCCAAGAGACAAGTTCACTACACTATTCTATAGCAAGCCTTGGACGCGTCGGCTAGCCAACTTCGCGCCCGAGTTGCCTCGGTCAAGAGGCGGGAGCCCGTAAAAGATTCCGGCTACGTGGTGCTTTTCCGACGAGCGAGGAGGTGACGGAGATTCTGCGGGAGATCGGAGTGGAGACGAAGACCGAAGGACACGGATCGCTTGGTATAACTTCTCACCCCATCTCTAGATAGCTAGCTAGGTTAATGGTTTCGATCCGGGTTTTAATTGTCCGCGGTAGCGCCGGTTTCCGAGCAAGGAAAAAAATTTTATTCCGCATTTTGGCCTCGACTACGAGGCCGGGGCGCTGCCGTGGCGCAACTGCTACCGCACACTGCACCTTGACGAAAGCCAACAAATGCAGCACGAATACTTTATACAACTTATCTGAAATGACGGAGGGCTACGACAGGTTTTTCTGAAAACCTTTTGCGTAATGAACTTGATATCGTTGTAGAATCAAATGATTTTAAAATGGAGTTCTTTTGAGGCTTTCCTAGTTTTGCTAAAGGAGTCACTCCCGGTGAAGGGATCGTCGGTCCTTTCCTCGTCGAATGAGGTGCGGGATATATCATATATATCACTGTGCAAAGCAAAAACACTTAAAAGCAATCAAAAGACAAACCGAGTGTGTAGCATCTGCCAGTTATTGCTAAAGGAGTCACTCCCGGTGAAGGGATCTCGGTCCTTTCCTTATCGAATAAGGTGCAGGATATATCATATATACCGCTGTGCAAAGCAAGAACTGTAGCTACCTGTTTTATTTTGAAATTCGATTCTACAACATCTTAGGTTTCTTTTATTTCATTAATCTCATTAATGAAGTCCCATCATTTAAGTACCTAAACATCACAGATAAATACGACGTACACTTATGCCATCCGCATTCGCCTCGATGTCCCCTCGTGCACCGTTAGGTTAGGTAACTAACGGCAGAGCGGGGCAGGGCTAGCGCGGGTGTAAAACATAAGTAACGCCTATATAATATATCATATATACTATATACTGTATCTATCACAGAACATCACATGATCACATCACAGATATCGCAGCAGAAGAATCATATGAAATATTAGATATACTAGGACGTCCGTGTTTTCAATACGAGCCAGTATAAAACACGGATTCCACGGTCGTGATGAATAGCCAAACCCACACCCCTAGACCCCTACGAGAGCGGTAAGCAACCCTACCAATTCTGGAGTTAGGAGACCCGGACTCGACTCCTCGAGTTGGTCTCCCACTGGACTCCAGAACCCGGTTACTTGTGCCCTCCTCCTTGGGTCTATCCTAGTGCAGAAAAGTAAATAATATACAAACGGTGACAACTTCCGCAACCTGGAAGCGCCCCAATAAAAGAATATTACATACAAGTTTTTACATGAATGAAAATGAAAAACACTCATCTCACATAAAAACCCCCGGCTATTCAAAAACACGACGATCCAATATAACATATCCAGCAACACATAACATCACATGTCATCAACGTAAGTAAATATGCGCATCCCAATTATCGTTGTCATATAGCAACGAAACCGACGATATCACATATTACACTTACGGTCACAGAAAAGAAAGTGTAAAACTACAACAATTGGAATCCGCAACCACCTCAGACATCACATGCCTGACCAAATGAATTACTTAGACATCGCATGCCTAACAATTATAAACCCCGCATTTTAGTCTCAAAATCGAAAACACTTTTCAATACCAAGTCGGGTAATTCAACAAGATTCCCGACATTTTGATCGAATGCTCGTCGCAAACTTTAGTAGGCGGCCGCACCCCCGATACCGTCGACGAAGTGCACCAAGGCGGAACACCGCTACCGCGAGCACCCGAACGGATGCTTTCGGCGACGGGGTTCTCCTACAGTCACTTGGTCGGGGCTATGGGGTGAGGCTGTCTATTAAGTTTATCCGGCGAGTATCCGCGTACGCTACGTGATTGCGACGGACTTTTGATCACATCAAAATTCCGTGGCAACCGATCAAGTGAGACTAAAGTGCTATGTTTATAACATTCATTCAGTTATCACATAACTTTTGTGAATTCCAATTATTGTATCCCATTCCAGATAAACAGAAAATGTTAAACTTTTCGATCGAACAGTCAAGCACCCAAGTTTTCCCGATACAGCTCAACACATGAAATAAGTCTAACAACATTCAGTTCGTGCCTCAGTACCAACGGTCCAGCCGTAGAAGGGTCAAGCCAACGCCTCACATGTGGCACGCCGTACTGCCCCAAACCCGAAGGTTCAAAGGGCAGTTTAAGACGGTCACATAATCGAGTTAAGGTTTGTTGTCTTCTAGAGGGTCCATCGCGTTACTTGCACTACTTAGAACGTCGTTAAACTACGGAAAAATCCAACACTTGGAAATTTCCCGACAGGGGAAAAATTGGGTATTTATATCCGGTCGAACTTTTTAACATATTCTAAAATTTATCCGAAAAGCCACATAGACAAAATTTGATACTCCGATCGAAACACCGAATCCCCAAATCAATCCCAGAAAATTCAACTCTTGAATAAATATTAAAAATTCCCAGAAAAATCAGCATCAGAAAACATGAATTACTGTGCAGAAAGGGGAGGATGACGTCACCATGTTGCCGCGGAACCGCCGCAGAAGCAAGGCTTCTGCCGCGGTTCCGCCGCCGTTTATAGTGTTCATGAATAAATTTTTGCGCCGTAATTCTTAGAATTCCCTGCTGAATTTTTTAGCAATTTTTAATTTGGAAAAATCCCAGTTTTTGAAAAAAGGACAGAGAGCAATTTTGAAATGGGATTTCGAGTTCGTTCGGACTTCAAACTCCGTCTAGACTTCGCCTAAGGCTCTAGCTAGGCTCTGATACCACTGTAGGGTTCCTAGGCACTCTCAAGAGGTCTCACAAGGCATCAACCATGCCAATTTCAAATTTAAACGGTGCCGAGAAACCCTAAACTACGGATCGTTGGCTAGAAATCTAGGCGAAAAGTAAACTAGTTAACACTTAACTATAAGAATACGGAAATACAACCTTTGTAGATCCGGTCCTCCACCTCCACGGCTCCGTGATGAAGTCACCTCCGCTATCCAAATCAAAATCTGGGCTCTAGCGTCGGCTTCATCGGAGAAAGAGCGGGCAAGGTCGTCGGCTTCGTGCCGAAGATGATCTACGTCGAGGCATCGCTAGATCAAGCTCTCACTTCACCAAGTCAAGAAACTTGTGAAGAAAACACACTCTACTACTTGGCAAGAGGTAGAGGATGAAGGAATAGGAAGTGGGTAGACTTTAGAATTGGATTTCTCACTCTAATTCATCAATCACCATTGATGAGGTAAGCTTTCTTCTTGAAGTGAAGAAGAAGAAGATGATGAAAGTTATGATAAGTTATTTTGTAAAAAGAAATAAATATGAATACTTATCATTAACCAACCATAGTTTAGTGTAGAGAATAAATCATGGTTAGATTGATGGGTTAGGGTTAAGCATCAAGACAAAATGGTGATTTAGTCAAAGTATCATGAAGCTTCATAATCCATCCAAAGAAAGCCACCATTTAATCTTTATGCAAATTATTTTCCAAAAAGAATAAATAGATAAATAAATGAATAAGGAAATAGTAAACCCTAACCATTTCATTAACCAAGGTTTAATTCTTTACACTTAACCAAAAGGCATGTATCATCAAACATGATACAAGCAAGTGCACAAAATCATATCGCATATGCAATGCGCACATCCGAGTGAGAAAATCCATTTAAAGTGAACCGATACTAGTTAATGCAAAGTAATATATCAAATATATAATTATGCATTAAATCATTAAATCAACACTTGATTTAATGATCCGGTCATATCGCATATAACCGACTAATATCAACAGTAACAACTTATCGAATCAACACTTGATCCGATAACCCGGCTATATCGCATATAACCGATCAATGTCACAAATCGCGAGAATCGAATACAGTATCACATACTGGTATCATTCTCGGTCCCGCACATATCTCATATGCGCTCCTATTTCGTTTCGCTTGAGCCAGGAAACCTCTGTGTAGGACTCTAAAGACTCATCAATACGCCGGCAGCGGATGATGATCATATCAAACATCCACAAGCCGCAAGCGGTCTGCTAAACGTAATGGCCACCCGGGTATTGAGCGATCTGAAGATCGACGAGCAAGCCCGCTCACACTCCAGTGAATCCAACCAGTAACACTACCGTACAGTCCGGTCTGATCGTCTGATATGTCGCATATCTCGCCTAGGGGTGGTAAACGTCAGACCCCAATAGCTCGATAAGTCGTGTCAATATGAGGTCTATAACACTTCGAGAAACTACTGGTAACACTTACCAGTAAATCTCAGCAACCCTGGCCAGGGATTTCCTGTTATAGCCAATCGAACACAGCGCAACATCAACTCCCTATACCGGGAGAGACGAATCCCCTCCTATAGCTCATTGCCTCCATGTGACTCGGGACTGTACCCAAAAACCACCGTTTTGCACGCCCTCTTGGACGTGGTAAGATGGAAATCAAAGCATAGTGGGAACCACACAAGACTCTATGACGATCTCGGGTCAACAAACTACTCTGTACCAGTGTCACCAGAGAACTGCCATCTGACGTGAGGTATAATACCATCTGGGAGTTCTCGGCGAGTCCGTCCAGTGTACCCAGTCTCTACTGAGCACCCGTATATCATCTCTGATGTCAAACACCGATGGATATGGGATCATCCATCGCCCATCTGTATGGGTCGAGAAGGTACACGCCAGTCTACTCTGGTATATCGATGCCCCGTCTCGATACACCCACGACTAGGGACTTTGAAGGATGTACTTATGGACTACCATGTCCCCACTAGTATGATCCGCATCATAGTCCAGGTAGTCAAGCACACATCCTAAGGGCTTTACCAACATGTAACAGAGAGACAATCAATATACATGTTAAGGTAAAGAGCAACCAGATAGCATACTATCATGTCGAGCAAGAAAGTCCTCCCTATATATGTCCCAGCATCCACTACAATATACATCCAATGTACAGTAATGGCCTTTAGGGCATACATATAACTAACAGACAGCAGTCGTCGCCAGGGTGCTTTAGGTGCTGGAGTCTGCACCATCGTAGTAGAGATTGTCCAGTAAGGCGACAGGGTGCGGCGACGGTTCCGCATGTGACTCTACCTCCATCACCGCCCCCTCCTCAGAGGGTTCTACTACCTGCCACAGGCGATGTTCTACGCCAGTTAGGTTCACCCAGAGGCCGTGGGCGCGGCGCACCGACCCAGAGAGGACGAGGAGGCAGAGGCCGAGGCCGAGGTCAGCCCGCTATAGGAGGAGGTCAGGCCCGAGTTTTTGCATTGACACCACAGGATGCGCAGGCATCCAATGCCGTCGTTACAGGTACCCTATCTGTATGCTCTATTGATGCACACGTGTTGTTTGATCCCGGATCTACGCACTCATACGTTTCCACCCACTTCGTGCCGAGTTTGGGTAGAGAGTCCGGTTTGCTTGATCAGCCGCTTGTTGTGACCACTCCTGTGGGAGAGTCTTTTGTTGCTAGGCACGTGTTCCGATCCTGTACCGTTCGTATTGGCGAGCGAGAGCTGCCCGTCGACCTGATCCTTTTTAAGATGTTGGACTTCGACGTTCTTTTGGGCATGGATTGGTTAGCCACGTGCTATGCGTCAGTGGACTGCCGTGAGAAGACCGTTAGATTTTGTTTTCCCGGCGAGTCGGCTTTTGTTGTGCAGGGGGACCGTGGTGCCGCCCCTCACATTTTGATTTCTTCTCTCCGCGCTGATCAGCTGTTGAGGAAGGGATGTCGGGGATTTCTAGCCTGTGTATGCGATACTAGAGCTACAGATGTTCCATTGGACCAGGTTCCGATTGCATGCGACTTCCCCGATGTCTTCCCTGATGAGCTGCCAGGACTGCCACCTGAGCGCGACGTCGAGTTCTGTATTGATTTGGTTCCTGGCTCGGGGCCTATTTCTATACCACCTTATCGGATGGCCCCGGCGGAACTTAGAGAGTTGAAGGTTCAGCTGCAAGATTTGTTAGATAAGGGACTTATTCGACCCAGTGTTTCTCCATGGGGTGCTCCGGTCCTGTTTGTCAAGAAGAAGGACGGAAGCTTGCGCTTATGTATCGACTACCGCCAGCTGAACGAGGTGACCGTTCGGAACAGATATCCGTTGCCACGCATTGATGATTTGTTCGACCAGCTCCAGGGTGCGGGTTATTTTTCAAGGATCGACTTACGATCAGGATACCACCAGCTGCGAGTCCGGCAGGAGGATGTTGGAGATAGTGCCCTCAGAGTCAATTATTGGATCACAGGCACGTGATTGCAATGATTGAGGGAGGACCAGTCCCAGTAGGACAGTCTTACTCAAGATGATAGTATGCTATCTAGTTTATCTTTATCATCGTGTACTCCTTAGGTGACCTTACGAGTCGCTATTACACGTTGACAGAGCCCCTAGGATTCTTGCTTGACTACCAGCAGTATGAGGGCGATCATATACGTGAAAGCTGGAGTCTATAAGCACATCCTTTAATGGTCCCTAGTCGTGGGAGTTTCGAGACTGGGCATCGATACTCCATTAGTAGACTAGTGTATACAGTCGAGACCCCGACGAGGGGCGGTGGCCGGTCTCACAAGCCATTGGTGTCAGTTGGTTCACCTAAGATGTATATAAGTGCTCATTGGGTTATGAGTACACCAGACAGGACTCGCCGGGAACCTGCTAGTTGGGATTATACCAGATGTCAGATACCAGTTCCCTGGTGACATGTGTATAGGTTAGTTCATCGACCTGAGATCGTCATTTGTCTCGTGTGATTTCCCACTGTACTTTGATTACTACCCCACCACGGCTCAAAGGAGTCGTGCAAACAGGTTTTAGTTGGGTACAGTCCCGAGCCACATGGAGGCAGTGAGCGGATCTGCAGGGGTTCGTCTCTCCCGGTATTGGGGGTGAGGTCGCGCTGTGTCTAGGAGAGCCATTACACAAAGCCCTCGGCCGAGGCAGGAGATTTACTGGTAGGTATTCCAGTAGTATCTCAGGGTGTTCTGGGCTTCACTCCGACACGACTTGTACTGCTTTTGGGGGTCTGACTTTTACCAACCCCCTAGGCCCGCCATGCGATACTCATAGACGAACGGACCGGACTGTACGGATATTGTCACTGACAGGCTCAGTAGGGTGTCAGGATGAGTTCGCTCATCGACGTCCCTTTTGGTCAATAGTTGGTGGCCCGTCACGTATGGCTGATACCTCTACGTGCTAGTGGTTAAATTCACAGCCATAGTATTGACGAGTCTTTAGAGTCCACCACACTCAGTTACTCAAGTTTAGGGCGAAACGCTGTAGAGGCCGTATGGAGATATGGCAGGGTTCAATCAGATACGTGCGGTATTGCACAGATCGTGATCGGACGGTTTTTTACTAGCCAGCTTTGGCTTAAGCCGGATCCTAGTATTAGATAGTGTAGTTTTATCTCTTTGCATTTGTATTCAGTGGGAATACAAATGCGGGCATGTATATGCAGTAGCGGGGTTTTCCTATAATTTATTACGGGTTAAGTTTTCTGAAGTTGCCAGTTTGCATTCCGTTCCGGCCGGTTTTCCTTTGTTCCTTCTTGGCCGGACTTTTCGATGGAGGGGGTTATTTGCAAGTTTGCAAATAACTTGTTGTGGAGGGGTTTCTTGCTTATTGGTGGCATCATGATGGTTACTAGTATCATTAGATTCTATTTCCATCTCTTTCTTGATTTGAATGGATTAAGAGTTGATGTGAGGTTTACTTTGGATGTGGTCACCCTCTACTTTTCCTACCATCACCTCCCTTGATATGATTTTATTCATTCCTCCACCATTTTCTCATGAGGGGGGCCGGCCATTTTTTGAGGAGAGGATGAGAGGAGTTCTTTTTTCATGAGGGAATTATTCATATCTCATTTGCATGCTTGCCACAAAGAAATCCCTCTCCTCTCCTAAGTTCATATTGATTCCTCCATCAAAGGCAACTTCAAACCCCTAGAGACAATGGTTTCTACATTTGTCTATAGCAAACCTTGGATGCGTCGGCTAGCCAACTTCACGCCCGAGTTGCCTCGGTCCAGAGGTGGGAGCCCGTAAAAGAACCCGGCGATATGGTGCCCGTTTCGACGAGGAGGCGACGACCGGAGATTTCGTGAGGAGATCGGAGTGGAGGCGTAGACCGAAGGACACGGATCGCTCGGTATATCTCTTCCCTTCTCTTGTTAGCTAGGATTGGGTTAATGGTCACGATCCGGGTATATTGTCCACGGTAGCGCCGGTTAAAGTTAAGAAAAAATTTTGATTCCGCATTTTGGCTTCGGATAGACGGCCGGGGCGCTACCGTGGCGCGACATGGTATCAGAGCCACGCCATTAACCTAGTCTTGCTTGTACTAGTATGTTTAAAGCTTCGATCGAACAAAAATCCCAAAACCGCATTTTCATGTATATCAGTTTCTGTCGAAATTTTTTGGGCTCTAAAAATTTTTCAGGTAGTTGCAGAATGATGAGCAGGGTAGTATAAGAATTCTGGTAAAATTTGGTCGCCTGAATCCATCATTCCACCGTGGAAACGCGGCCAGAGCCATGCTTGGGCTGCGGTTCCGCCGCCACTTAGGCTCCACACTGCACCAAATTTTTCCAGATTGTCTTACACTAGAAAATAGGGTTTCTGGAATATTATTTTTGGGCCCAGATTTCTTTATGTGCTACAGTAATGCTTGGGGCCCACTTGGTAAAATTTTGATCGATCGGATGTTTTAAACACATTAGTTCACAGTATTTACATTATATCTGCGACCGTGAATGTCACTCGATCGGTAAATCCAGTCTATCTGCTATAGCCCTTTTAGACGGATTTGCGAACGTGACATTCACGTTGATATTCTGTGTTGTGCTGTGTTGTTGCGGATCGGTCGTGGGGATAGCCTGGATGCAATGTTAGTACAGTTTTGTTTTATATGTACATTTGATATTGCGGGGCGAGCGTCCGACATGTGGACTGCCGTCACTGCCTATTTGTATTATTCTTTTGGGGCACGACCAGGTTGCGGTCGATGTACCCGTTGTATGTATATTTTACTTTCTGTACTAAGATTACCCCGCGGAGGGGTGCACGGATAGCCGGGTTCTAGAGGGCAACGAGCTCGCATCTCATGGCATTGAGACGGAGGGGGCTTTACTCTAGAATTAGCGGGTTGTTCGCCGCACTCGTAGGGGGTACAGGTTGGCCCAAGGAGGGGTGCCCAAGTTACCGGATTCCGTGAAGTGCTGGGTAGTCCATTCACGTTGCTGAAGGGGGCTGCCTCGCTTCAGGTTTTGGCGGGTGACTTGCCGCGCCCGAAGGGATCTAGGTTTTTCATTGCACAGGCTATCCACACGACCAGGGGAACGTCGGGTTTCAGTAGCGGCTCTATGAAACCCGGGGATCCCAGATATCTGTATTATTCTGTGATGCTGTATATTTCTGTGATGTTGCATTTTATCACGCCTTGAGCGAAAATTATATATTATATATATACTAGTAGATGTTGTATATGTTTTGCATCCGCGCTAGTCCAGTCCCCGCTCTGTCGTTAGTTATCTAACCTAACGGGTGATGACAGGACCCAGTGGCGAATGCGGATGGCATATACGTACGTCGTTATTTTCGTTCTTTATGGTGTGATCAATTGATGGGACTGCGTTGATTCGGATCAATGCAAGATAAACAAACCTATTCTGATGTTGTTGGAACATTTTTCAAAAAGCTGTTATTGCAAGGACGTTCACTTTTGTTTTGCATCGTGGTATTCAGTTGGAATATCCTGCTCCTCAGTCGACGAGACAAGGGCCGAGATCCCTTCACCGGGAGTGACCCTTTGGACAGAAGCTTGCGTCAGGGCAATAACTTCACTATAGCCAATTACTTTTGCTTTGCATCGTGGTATTCAGTTGGAATATCCTGCACCTCATTCTACGGGGAAAGAGCCGAGATCCCTTCACCGGGAGTGACCATTTTAGCAAAGGTTTTCGTCACTATAATTTAAAAAAAAAAGTTATCCAGTTCCTTCAACGATATCAAGTTCATTACGTTAAAGGTTTTTCGCCAAAAACCAGCCATAGCCCTCCGTCATTTCAGATTGGTATTGCTTAGTATTCGTGCTACGTATGTCGTGCTCAGCCGAGGCGTAGTGTACGGTAGCTCTGTAATGCTTTTATGTCTTATGGATATGTGATTGGTTAGGACAGTCGTACGATCATTTTGGCTCAGTCAAGGACTCGTGCGGGTGGGTCTAATGCAATCAAGATAATGATGGGTTGAACTTGACTAGGATCCTTTGATATGTTGGCTCAGTCAAGATCACTTGGGTCCTAGGGGTAAAATCACACATCGGGAGTTTCTAAAGAAACTGAAACTTGCCAGGCATGCGCATACCTTCTGGAGTGTGGTGACGTGAGTGAATTCCGTCACGTTATCATGCGATGATAGTTGGATCCCGATTCCCACTGATGAGTTGGTTTACTCCTCGGGTGATCCCGACTAATTCTTCTTTCAGGTTTGGGGAAGAATTTGACGTTACAGTGGGAGGTTTCCTGATTAGATAAAGTGATAACCATTCTGATCTAGGTTAGAGTGCACGTTGAGTGTTTCTTTTCTCTCTCTCTTTGGCAGCGACCATTGACCCGACCCTAGACTATGACTCAGTGACCAAGTTGACCGAACCTTCTTAACACTGACTTTTGGATTGTCAGAGTTGCAAACCTCATTGCCACTCCTACTTTTACCCTTTTCTCCGGGACACCCCATATTACTACGAACGTCCACTTCCATTGGACAAAACCATCGTATGGTTATATACGAACTCGAAGGAATTCGAGGATGGTTTCTGGTTCTGGAGAAAACGAATAGGACTATTCAGTTGACTTTTCCTTTTACCTTCTCTCAGGTTGCGAGTACTCCTTGTTTTAGGAGATAGTACACCTATTACGCAAATTGGATAGTCTTCTTCCAAACATTAGGCTGGTGCCGAACGGTGGGGAATGAAGAAAACCAATTAGCCTAAACGGTGTACAGAAGGTATTAAGTTAAGACAAAGAAAGGGATTAGAAGGAGGGCAAAGTAAATTGCGACTGATATTCACGACCAAACCAAGTATTTCTTCACCAATCCTAAATCACCTTTGTATTTCTCCAGGACACTCCGTATCACTACGAAGATCCCAAGTTTATTGGATAATCCATCGTATGGTTATATACGAACTCGAAAGGAACTTGTTCCAGTTCGGGGATGGATCCTGGTTCAGGAGAAATAGGAATAAGGTTCATTCGGTTGTCTTTTATCTTCACCTTCTCTCGCATTGTGAGTGTTCTTAGGATTAGGACAGTACACCCATTATGCTTATTGGATAGTCTTCTTCCAAACCATAGGCTGGTGCCGAACGGTAGGGAAGGAAGAAAACCATTTGGCTTAAAGGGGCGTGCAGAAGGTAATGACTAAAGACATATAAAGGGATTTGGAGAAGTGGCAAAGAATTATACGGTTACAGTTTTGAATCTGGATAATGGAAGAGGCATTACTAGGAATACCAGGATACCCCATCGAAACATTTTAATGTTTCAGTTTCACTGTGTACTGTTAAAAGAAAAACTGATTTCCCAATTAGACACTTGCTCCAGGGTATGTATTTACCAGGTTTGATTCTCACATCCGTATGGTTTTACAGATGATGAGTGGGAGTAAGTTATTGGGAATTAGGTAATCATCCTCATTATATCGGGATTCGTTGTAATTGGTGATATTTGAGGAAATCGCCTGGGCTGTTTGCCGGTCGGCAAATATTTGGTTTTGAATATCCGTTGTTATGCACCAATTTCAAATTGATATATCTGTACGTCTATTTTTATAGAGTGAGATATACCTTTTGAAATTATGTCTATGACATTTACCTATATCAATGGATGGTTAGGTAAGGAGCATTGAACAGCGGTGTAATTCTTCATAACCATAGTACAGTTTTCAATCTATGACACACAGTGAATGAGTTGTTAGACTCAGGGAATTATACAGAGTATTGTATATTGTCCAGTGTCCATTAAGACAGAGGGGTTGGTCCTCGTACTATATTCTGTTTACTTTTAACTTCTCTAGTTCTTAGACATGTGTTTCGTAGAAATACAGGGTCTGAGTTTTAAGGAGTTATTGGTATAAGAATAGAGTAGAGAACCAGGTATTGCAAGTATCGGGATTCTTCAAGGGGATCGAAGATGTAGATACTTGTGTATGGTATTCAGTTGATAGTAATGAGAACTTGCTTCTCTTTCAGGTTACTCATAATTGGAAGCATTCCTAAGTTGAGTAACGCTGATCGGCCTCCTTCCATTTAGTTGACATGCACTGGTGACAGCTGCATGATTTGAATCTGGTTCAATTAAACCAGTGCCTCTGTTGGATATAGAACAGTTCATATCTTAACGATGTTAAGGTACGGGGAGTTGTCCGGCTTATGCTTAAAACCAGACTCTGGATAACTCAAGGCACGTTTCTGTAATGGCTGTTTGTGGGTTGACCCGGGCTATGACGAGGGTTGACTTTCTACCATCTGGAAGATCAATAGTGATATTGTTCTTGACTCGCCATATTTTTAAAAGAAATGGATTTTTTCAGAAAAAACAGTAGTGGGAGTATGGTAGAACTGGAAGTGATTCCAGAACCGCGAACGATTACTGAAGATTTGATAAGAACCTAAAGATTCAATCTGACTTGACATTCCATTGGCCACTCCGCAGATAAAGTGGGTAACCTCAGGCACCCGAGAGGTACTTCGGTATGCTCAAGGACGGTGGCAGGGAGGTTCTTGTTTACCCAGACTTGCTATTACTGTTGTTCCAGAGTATGAGACCCGGCAGGAGGATGAGTATAGCGTCGTTCTAAACTAGCTTCTGAAGTGTACGTCTATATGACTCTGCCAGAGGGTTCTCGTAGTCAGTGGGAGCAGCGGAAGCATTGGTGGACAGGTGGCTTATGTCTATTTATAGACTAAAGCAGATATAGCGGAGATAGATCATCTATTTCTGATGCGACGGTCATAGGTTTGACTTCATCAGAATAGGGGATGGATCTGTTAAGAAGGTAGTAGGGTGTGATGTCCTGGTATTTGGATGACATACACAGAGTAGGAAGTGATATTCCTATACTACGATCGGTTATACTTTGGTTGTCATACAGTAGTTACTCCACACAGGACTTGGATATTATATTATACATTCTGGTTACTGGATCTATGGTTTTAGATCTAGATTTGGTTGGTTTCCCAATCTGGGTACTTTGACAGCATTCTATAAGTATTTAGAATGGGCGACTCCTGGCACGGTAGTGTACCTGCAGGTGATGGAGTCACCCTCTCTAAAGGTGTCTTACAGACTAAAAGGGAGAGGGATACGCATGATTGGCAGATCACTTGCTTAGGAAATTGAGTCAATCATGAGATGTCAAGTACCACACCAGATGTTGTTCTTGTAGTAGATGCAATAAGATGATATTAATCCAATCCTGGAGAAACAATCGGAAGCAGCTTTAGAACATAAGTGAATGTTCTAGGGATTTGATAACGGCAGCCTCCTTTAAGAGACGGTTATCATTCCAGGCTTCCAAGGTGACCTAGATGGTAGATTGGCTGTCAGAGTTATAGTTTTCCCTCTGACGAGGGGCAGTATTTTGGACAGGTGGTCCAGGTGGATACTGAGGGAAAGGCATGGCGTAGGATACTGATTAAGTTCAGTTGTCGATACAGTCTAAGAAGTTTGGATTTGGAGTTCATTTATGAGCTAGGTCCCATCAGACATCCAGACATTCCAAGACAGGTATTGCTCATTTCGGGAGATGGCTTTCTCCGCGAACTTGAGATATAGAGAGACATACAAAGAAACATCAAAGCGGATCCACTCACTGAGGCTATTCCTCGTACGCAGTAGTTTCGCAAACGAGCTTTGTGAGACTGACTAGTAGAGGAGTTGGGTGTTCGGTATCACACGGGCTGTGAGTATGCGACATCGCAATAATTAGCCTTGAGTGCAAGTGGGAGATTGTTGGAGATAGTGCCCTCAGAGTCAATTATTGGATCACAGGCACGTGATTGCAATGATTGAGGGAGGACCTATCCCGGTAGGACAGTCTTACTCAAGATGATAGTATGCTATCTGGTTTATCTTTATCATCGTGTACTGCTTTAGGTGACCTGACAGGTCGCTATTACACGTTGATAGAGCCCCTAGGATTCTTTCTTGACTGCCAGCAGTATGAGGGCGATCATATACGTGAGAGCTGGTAGTCTATAAGCACAACCTTAAAAGGTCCCTAGTCGTGGGAGTTTCGAGACAGGGCATCGATACTCCAGAGTAGACTAGTGTATACATTCGAGACCCCGACGAGGGGCGGTGGCCGGTCTCACAAGCCACTGGTGTCAGTTGGATCACCTAAGATGTATACAGGTGCTCATTGGGATATGAGTACACCAGACAGGACTCGCCGGGAACCTGCTAGTTGGGATTATACCAGACGTCAGATAGCAGTTCCCTGGTGACATGTGTACAGGTTAGTTCATCGACCTGAGATCATCATTTGTCTTATGTGAGTTCCCAATGTGCTTTGATTACTACCCCACCACGGCTCAAAGGAGTCGTGCAAATAGGTTTTAGTTGGGTACAGTCCTGAGCCACATGGAGGCAGTGAGCGGATCTGCAGGGGTTCGTCTCTCCCGGTATTGGGGGTGAGGTCGCGCTGTGTCTAGGAGAGCCATTACACAAAGCCCTCGGCCGAGGCAGGAGATTTACTGGTAGGTATTCCAGTAGTATCTCAGGTTGTTCTGGGCTTCACTCCGACACGACTGGTACCGCTTTTGGGGGTTTGACTTTTACCAACCCCCTAGGCCCGCCATGCGATACTCATAGACGAACGGACCGGACTGTACGGATATTGTCACTGACAGGCTCAGTAGGGTGTCAGGATGAGTTCGCTCATCGACGTCCCTTTTGGTCAATAGCTGGTGGCCCGTCACGTATGGCTGATACCTTTGACGTGCTAGTGGTTAAATCCACAGCCATAGTATTGACGAGTCTTTAGAGTCCACCACACTCAGTTACTCAAGTTTCGGGCGAAACGCTGTAGAGGCCGTATGGAGATATGGCAGGGTTCAATCAGATACGTGCGGTATTGCACGGATCGTGATCGGACGGTTTTTTACTAGCTGGCTTTGGCTTAAGCCGGATCCTAGTATTAGATAGTGTAGTTTTGTCTCTTTGCATTTATATTCAGTGGGAATACAAATGCGGGCATGTATATGCAGTAACGGGGTTTTCCTGTAATTTATTACGAGTTCAGTTTTCTGAAGTTGCCAGTTTGCATTCCGTTCCGGCCGGTTTTCCTTTGTTCCTTCCCGGCCGGACTTTTTGATGGAGGGGGTTATTTGCAAGTTTGCAAATAACTTGTTGTGGAGGGGTTTCTTGCTTATTGGTGGCATCATGATGGTTACTAGTATCATTAGATTCTATTTCCATCTCTTTCTTAATTTGAATGGATTAAGAGTTGATGTGAGGTTTACTTTGGATGTGGTCACCCTCTACTTTTCCTATCATCACCTCCCTTGATATGATTTTATTCATTCCTCCACCATTTTCTCATGAGGGGGGCCGGCCATTTTTTGAGGAGAGGATGAGAGGAGTTATTTTTTCATGAGCGAATTATTCATATCTCATTTGCATGCTTGCCACAAAGAAATCCCTCTCCTCTCCTAAGTTCATATTGATTCCTCCATCAAAGGCAACTTCAAACCCCTAGAGACAATGGTTTCTACACTTGTCTATAGCAAACCTTGGACGCGTCGGCTAGCCAACTTCGCGCCCGAGTTGCCTCGGTCCAGAGGTGAGAGCCCGTAAAAGAACCCGGCGATGTGGTGCCCGTTTCGACGAGGAGGCGACGACCGGAGATTCCGCGAGGAGATCGGAGTGGAGGCGTAGACCGAAGGACACGGATCGCTCGGTATATCTCTTCCCTTCTCTTGTTAGCTAGGATTGGGTTAATGGTCACGATCCGGGTATATTGTCCGCGGTAGCGCCGGTTAAAGTTAAGAAAAAATTTTGATTCCGCATTTTGGCCTCGGATAGACGGCCGGGGCACTACCGTGGCGCGACAGAGGATATACCGAAGACAGCCTTCCATACACGCTATGGCCACTATGAGTTTCTGGTGATGTCGTTCGGACTCACCAACGCCCCCGCAGCATTTATGGATTTGATGAACCGTACCTTCAGGCCGTATCTTGACTTGTTCATCATCGTGTTCATCAACGATATTTTGGTGTACTCCCGGAGCCAAGAGGAGCACGAGCAGCACCTGCGGATTACGTTACAGACTCTGAGGGAACACCAGCTGTTCGCAAAGTTCTCTAAGTGTGCATTCTGGCTGGACAGCGTTGGATTCTTGGGTCACGTGATTATGAGAGACGGCATTTGTGTGGACCCGAAGAAGATTGAGGCCGTTCAGCAGTGGCCCCGACCTACATCGGTTACTGAGATCCGTAGTTTTCTAGGCCTGGCGGGCTACTACAGGCGTTTTGTTCAGGACTTCTCCCGTATAGCTGCACCTTTGACCAGTTTGACCCGGAAGGGAGTTCCCTTCGTCTGGACGGAGGAGTGCGAGCGCAGTTTTCAGCAGCTACGGACTTGTTTGACTACGGCGCCGGTATTATCATTGCCTTCAGGATCAGGCGGCTTCGTGGTCTATTGTGACGCTTCGCGGGTGGGGTTAGGATGCGTGTTGATGCAGCATGACCGGGTGATCGCATATGCTTCTCGGCAGTTGAAGAAGCATGAACAGAACTACCCCACTCTTGATTTGAAGATGGCTGCAGTGGTCTTTGCACTGAAGATATGGCGACATTACCTATATGGCGAGTCGTGCCAAATATTCACAGACCATAAGAGCTTAAAATACATATTTCAGCAGCGAGACCTGAACCTCAGACAGCGTCGTTGGATGGAGTTGGTGAAAGACTATGACTGTGAAATCTTGTACCACCTGGGCAAGGCGAATGTAGTGGCGGATGCCTTGAGCAGGAGGCCCGAGGGTAGTCTATCCTATTTGCGCACAGTGCAGAGGCAGTCGTCAGCAGATTGGCAGATTTTATGCGACAGCCTAGTTGAGTCCGAGTTCACTCCGACAGGAGGACAGCTTGCGCATGTTCGTGTTCATACCAGAATATTGCATTTTATACCGCCCATTCTTACGCTCGTTTATTTATAGGCAGGTGCTTTTAATCAGTGTTTGCTACATATTTGCAGAATACTGGTTCTCAACTCTAAACAGTGAAATCCATGGAATAGTACGACAAATTCCGGATTACTGCCAACAACAGATAAAACACGGTCTCCGCTCTCTATCCGTGTGTTGCCACATACCAGTTAAGGGACAAAATGGCAAATCGATTGTCATGTCATGCACAAGGCTCAATGGCAACACAAGATCCAAGAAATCTACGCGGAGCTCGAGGAAATCATGGCAAAAGATCCACATCACATCACCTTTTGTTCTACTAAAATTCTGGAATAATTGTGAAGAGTTTCTGAGAAAAGTCATATACCACATAGCAGACAACATGAAACCAGGGAAGCACCCAAAACCCGACCACCCAACTCCACCATAGGGCCGCGGATCCGCGGCCAATAGGGGGTCTAGGCCGCGGATCCGCGGCCGTATGGGCTCCTCACTTTGTCGTGTTTTGGGGGTAGTTTGGGGACTTCATATAGTGGCAGATTCTTGCCCTAGGTCTTCAACCCTCCTCCTATAAATACCCCAGAACTGAGCTAAGCCAAGGGTCCAATTTTGTGTTCATTCTTTGTTCCTCTTTTTGTTAGGATTTAGTCTTTTTCTTCTTTTTCTTCATTCTTCCTCCATGAAAATGTAGTGAGAGCATTGAGTGGATGTTAATGAAGATGAGGGTTTTTGTATCATTCTCTTTTGTTTAACTTCCCCTTGAGATTCTTGCTTTCTCTTGATCTTTCAACCTCTTCATTGAGCTTGAAAGGTTAAGGGTTTGTTATTGATCTAAAGGGTAGTATTTTTCTTATGGAATTAGCGCTTCATTTCACATGCGTTCTCTACCCTTCTCTTGATCTTGCAACCTCTTGATTGAGCTTGCAAGTTTAAGGGTTGGCTATTGATCCCATGCTTGTCTTGAGTTCTAGTTTCTAGTTCTTTTTATTGCTTATTTATTACTTGCTTTTTATTATCTTGCTTTACTTATTTGCAATTTAAATTCATGCACTTACTTACTTGTAATCTTTTCTTTTCTTTGTTCTTTTTGTTCTCTCTTTTTTTGCTCATTTTGTGAATGGTTGTAATTATCATTGTTAAGAATAAATACGGTATTGTAAGTTAATGTTTCTTTGCTCATTTCCTTTTCCCGTTATTTTCCATTGAACTCCGCCCAAACGTTACGCAAGCGCTCCGTTAGGCACCCTACCCTACCAAGGTAACGGTGATTCCTAACCGCGAACGGTTGCGTTCGGTTTGGCCGGAGGCGAAAGCAAGAGACAAGAATGGAAGGACAAGGGTAAATAAGCCGGATTCCACGAATACCGCGCTTAAATCCCCTAATCCACGTTGTTGCCAATTGCTCTAGCTTCAATTGGTCAAGACTCGGCTCAAAGGTTTTGAGTACGGATTTCTTTAGCTTACAATTTCGTATCTTTTTCTTAACAACTTTATACTTGCAAATAATACACATAGGTTAGATCGAACAAACTCATACAAATTCTTTAATGACTCGTCTAAAACAAGAAAGGACATACAACCATCTCCCTGTGGATCGACCCGTGCTCAACCGGCTAGCTGCATAGCGACACCGTCTTGATTGCGGTTAACTTTAATTCTTTCAATCAAATGGCGCCGTTGCCGGGGAGACGGTAGCGTATTTTCTTTCTTGTTATTCGGGTTGATATTCTTTTTGTATATATTTATAAAAAAAATATTCTTTTTGTTTTTTTTGATCATTTTTGTGGGCAAGAGTGCAGATTTTTGCAGATTTGCAAACTGCGATTGTGGGGAGCAAAGTGTACATTCAAGGCTATGGTGATTGCAAAGTACAGTGCCAAAGATCCGGGTAGTTTGACCCGCGCAAGCGAACTTTTCAAGCTTACCGGATTTGATTCAACGGGGGTTTCCTAACCCAAAAACTTAACGGTACGTACTTTACTAACACCTTCTTCTCAAATCCGACGCATCCAATATACTATTCTTTGCAGGATTCTTTGCAAGTTCGCTAACAAACGCTAAAAATTGACTGACCCGTATTTGTTGCAGTGCCGCGCTTAAACTAAAAAACGATTTTTTGATTCTTTATAGAATTTTTATTGAATTGCGCATTGCATACATTAATACGGACTTAAGGGAAAGCGAACCCCACAATATACGGTAAAGGATTTCATCACCTTTTCCGTGGCCCACAAATCACGAACTTGAGCATAACGTTTACCCGCACAAAATTTAAAAGAAACTAGACTTTAAACCTTAAGGACTTCGCGCTCACTAGGATAAGTCAACTGTGTTTAGAACCTCGCTTAACGGTATATTGTTTACGGGGTGTCTAGGAAAGTGTTAACGGCGAAACCGCCAAAAGAGAAAAGGGTTATTTAATTAAGGAACTTCGCGAAAGCGTTGGAAAACCTCCCCTTATCTCTGCACTTACCTGGCCTCGTGATCAGTGTATCTTGAGCCCGTTTCTCAACACAGTTTTACTTCGACAATCAAGTTCTGGAGCAGGTCTAGTTGACCTAGGTGAACCCTAGAACGATTAGGGGTGTGGTATTTTTGTGCCGTGATTGTTTTTGTCCCTATTCTTTTTTGTGTGTATATTTCATTCTTTTGTTAATATCTAAAAAAAAATTAAAAAAAAAATTCACATTTTCCCCCTCCTTTTCTCTTTCTTTCTTTCTTTCTCTCTTTATATCATGGGTACCCCACCTCGCAAAACTCTTGCCGAACTTTGGTACCCACAACCAGACATTACTTCTTACGGTTCTTGCTTTGGCCGAACGTCGAACGATCCCTCCATGCCCAAAATCTCTTTGAAAGATCGGATAGACGCGTCTAAGACAAACACTTGCCCTTCGCAATCCACTCTGTATCAACCTTTTCAACCTCCCCCACCCGCTTATGTTGATACCCCTTTTGCAAGTCGTCCTTTGTCCATCGCTGAACGTATTGAACAATCCCGTAGCCGATCTTTCACTCCTTTCACCACTTCAAATTCTTGGGATCAACAATTCCATTCACCTTCCTATCCAAACGTTGATCCTTCTCCTGTCCAGCCATTCAATTCCTACCAATCCTACCCTACTTTTTCACCTTCCCTAGACATTGCTTCAGAACCGCTATTTGGGAGTTTTCAGTATCCAAACAACTTTGAATCTTTTACTGAAACCCCTTCCCAACCCATGTCTACTCTGGAACAGTCTTTGGAAGACTTTAGGGTAGCGTCGTACCAACAGATGATGGATTTGGATGCGTCCATGGCCGCCCTCATACAACCTAATGACCCGGTAGCTATTTTTCAACTAGCTCCAAATTTTCCAATGTATGAAGAGGCGGTCGGACAGGCTGTGAATTTGAGTGGAGAGAGTGAGCTGTACCCCCTTCCAAATCAAACCTACCCGTTTCAAATTGAATCCCACAACTCCTGTGTTGAAAGTCTATCAAGTGTCCCAACTGAATTATCAATTGAAGATAGAATGTTTAATGAGTTGTGCGACTTTGTAGGGTTTGATTTGCCAGATTGTGAAGGGACCTTGCCAAGTTAAACCACACACAATCCTTTTGACCTCTACACCTCCATCTTAGAACCTGAATTGATTGAAATCCATGCTTTTGATGAGATGTCTGAGAAAATTGACTTTCACTTGATTAAGGATATTGACGCCGGGAATATTTTGGATGATGAACCTGTAGATCTGGCAGAGTTTTTCTCTCCAATTCATCATCCCGAGTCATTAAATATTTTTCCCGAACCCCATATGCGTCTGGATTTTGAAGAGAAATGCATGGATGTGCTAAATTTGGAGGAGAATTTTGAGGATAGCTTTGAGGATGAACCAGTTTTAATTGATGAGTCGGATTTTCCAATTCATCCTGTTCCTTTCATTGACTGTGTGCACCCTCCTGAACCTTTAACCGATAACCTTCCTCAATCACCTACCTCCATCCTTTCCATCGTTCCGACCTTGCAAGAACCTGTCTCACTTTCATTTCATATGTATGGTTTACCAAGTTCGGCGTACCCATGGTTTCTCACAAATCTTGAGGGATTTGACCCCATTTCTCAATGGGTTAATAGATTAGCACAAACGCTTCTTACACATCAGTCATCAAAAATTGTGCTAATCTATTCACTCCATTTCCACCCTCAAGTTCGTATTCCACTTCCTTCTCCCTTCCGCCACTCTTCTTCTCATATACCGAGACCGTGTTCCGCTTCTTCCTCCATACGGTCTCGCGTAGTCTCCATTTCTTACCTCTCCGCATTCTTTCACCAACCAGCACATTATAACGATAAAATCTTTGAATGGTTGGTATTAACTTTTGGTCTGTGTAAGGCCTTGTATAGCTTGATACTATTCTCTTTCCCCCCTAATCCTGAACTTCAACGCTTAATAGTGGAAACACTGTTTTACTTAAGTTTGGGGGGGACTCTTTTTTGTATATATTTTTTGTTTTCCTTTTTGTTTTGTATATAATTTGTTTCTAGGGAGCGCCGACAATTTTGACCCTCTTGGTGTAGCCTGACAATGAGGGCACTGTCAAGTTTAAGTTTGGGAGTGTGCTCGGTAAGCTTTCTTCCTTCGCATTCATTTGTATATTTTGCATTTGCATACCATATTAAAAACCCACAAAAATTAAAAAATTTCCAAAAAATATAAAAACTTTGTCATCAAGTTAGCTAATAGGGTAACTTAGATCTTTATTCCGAAAGTTTAGTTGATATGATAGAAATAACTAAATTCTAGGCTTAGGGATTGAAAACCCTAAAAATAACCCTCATTCTGTCTAACTTTGGTAAGTATACGTCCTTACAGTTTTTTTGAGAAATAGGTAATCTTGAGTTAAGTTCTTGAGTTAAGTCAAGATGAAGGGAAAGTATTGATGCTTTACTGAAGGATAAGTCTGAAAAATAGTTTCTTTTCTCGAGTTCAAATTTAGAAAGTATATACCCTACAAACTGCACTTACACGCACCTTGAAACTTGGGATAGTAGAGGATACCTTGAAATACTCTTGCCTGAAAGTCTAGTATGAAAGAAAAAACGGTATTTAAAGCTAAAACACCAAAAGTGCATGTTGAAAAATATATCCGGTCTTGAAAAAGAAAAAGAAAAAGAAAAAAGAAAAAAATAGAATAAAGTCAAGACCTGGAAACTGCTATTTACGCTTTAAAGTTCACACATTCAATAATCGGTCGTTAGTGCCTCAAGAAGCATTAATAGTCGCATGAAAAGTGTGTGAGTAAATCCGTCCATCCTTAATGAAAAGAAGTAGTATTAGGTATTAAGGCAAGGGTATTATAGCTTGAATTGAATTCTTGAGTGTAGGGGTGTAAATATACACACACGGAGGGGTATACAATTGATGTTTGGATAAGAGATAGAAATAAAGAATAAGACTTGTGTTTTCTGTAAAGTTGATAAAAATCCCTGATTTGAGGCCGCACTTTAGAAGGAAAACTCAGGAGAACCAACATCTTTCTAAACTTTTTTGGAATGTATATGATCTAAGGTTAAACAGATAGGAGGTGTGAAACATAAGGGTTGGATATTTCTAACTTAGGATGATAGAGTTTCTAACGTAAATACTAAACTGTAAGAGTAGAATCAATGTTAATTTATGACACTAGCTTGACGGGATTTTGTGGGTGTAATCCGCTGAAAACCCTCAGGAGACAACACTCCTCCTACTAGGGACACCTAGAGGTTTAACGGCTTGTTGCACGTGCTCAGTGCAATCGCGTTCCCTGCGAAAGTGCGGTTAGGATCTTATACTTTTTTGTGAACAATTGGTTTTGCTCGGGACGAGCAAAAGTTAAGTTTGGGGGTATTTGTTCATACCAGAATATTGCATTTTATACCGCCCATTCTTACGCTCGTTTATTTATAGGCAGGTGCTTTTAATCAGTGTTTGCTATATATTTGCAGAATACTGGTTCTCAACTCTAAACAGTGAAATCCATGGAAAAGTACGACAAATTCCGGATTACTGCCAACAACAGATAAAACACGGTCTCCGCTCTCTATCCGTGTGTTGCCACATACCAGTTAAGGGACAAAATGGCAAATCGATTGTCATGTCATGCACAAGGCTCAATGGCAACACAAGATCCAAGAAATCTACGCGGAGCTCGAGGAAATCATGGCAAAAGATCCACATCACATCACCTTTTGTTCTACTAAAATTCTAGAATAATTGTGAAGAGTTTCTGAGAAAAGTCATATACCACATAGCTGACAACATGAAACCACGAAAGCACCCAAAACCCGACCACCCAACTCCACCATAGGGCCGCGGATCCGCGGCCAATAGGGGGTCTAGGCCGCGGATCCGCGGCCGTATGGGCTCCTCACTTTGTCGTGTTTTGGGGGTAGTTTGGGGACTTCATATAGTGGCAGATTCTTGCCCTAGGTCTTCAACCCTCCTCCTATAAATACCCCAGAACTGAGCTAAGCCAAGGGTCCAATTTTATGTTCATTCTTTGTTCTTCTTTTTGTTAGGATTTAGTCTTTTTCTTCTTCTTCTTCATTCTTCCTCCATGAAAATGTAGTGAGAGCATTGAGTGGATGTTAATGAAGATGAGGGTTTTTGTATCATTCTCTTTTGTTTAACTTCCCCCTGAGATTCTTGCTTTCTCTTGATCTTTCAACCTCTTCATTGAGCTTGAAAGGTTAAGGGTTTGTAATTGATCTCAAGGGTCGTATTTTTCTTATGGAATTAGCGCTTCATTTCACATGCGTTCTCTACCCTTCTCTTGATCTTGCAACCTCTTGATTGAGCTTGCAAGTTTAAGGATTGGCTATTGATCCCATGCTTGTCTTGAGTTCTAGTTTCTAGTTCTTTTTATTGCTTATTTATTACTTGCTTTTTATTATCTTGCTTTACTTATTTGCAATTTAAATTCATGCACTTACTTACTTGTAATCTTTTCTTTTCTTTGTTCTTTTTGTTCTCTCTTTTTTTGCTCATTTTGTGAATGGTTGTAATTATCATTGTTAAGAATAAATACGGTATTGTAAGTTAATGTTTCTTTGCTCATTTCCTTTTCCCGTTATTTTCCATTGAACTCCGCCCAAACGTTACGCAAGCGCTCCGTTAGGCACCCTACCCTACCAAGGTAACGGTGATTCCTAACCGCGAACGGTTGCGTTCGGTTTGGCCGGAGGCGAAAGCAAGAGACAAGAACGGAAGGACAAGGGTAAATAAGCCGGATTCTACGAATACCGCGCTTAAATCCCCTAATCCACGTTGTTGCCAATTGCTCTAGCTTCAATTGGTCAAGACTCGGCTCAAAGGTTTTGAGTACGGATTTCTTTAGCTTACAATTTCGTATCTTTTTCTTAACAACTTTATACTTGCAAATAATACACATAGGTTAGATTGAACAAACTCATACAAATTCTTTATTGACTCATCTAAAACAAGAAAGGACATACAACCATCTCCCTGTGGATCGACCCGTGCTCAACCGGCTAGCTGCATAGCGACACCGTCTTGATTGCGGTTAACTTTAATTCTTTCAATCATTTCGTGCATGCCCACAGTTGCTTGACCGTATATATGAGGCACAGCGCAGAGATGACCGTTGCTCAGATATCATGGCACAGATGGGACAGGGCAGATTTTCCGAGTTCGTGATTGATGATCAGGGGATATTACGATTTGGATCTAGACTGTGCGTACTAGATGCTGATGGATTGCGGCGCGATATTCTTGAGGAGGCACATCGATCGGTGTATAGTGCCCACCCCGGTTCCACCAAGATGTATCATGATATGAGGGAGACCTACTTATGGGATGGAATGAATAGGGACATCGCGGAGTTCGTATCGAGATACCTGACTTGTCAGCAAGTCAAGGCCGAGCACCAGAGGCCCGGAGGAGAGCTACAGCCGTTACCCATTCCGGAGTGGAAATGGGAGCAGATTTCGATGGATTTTGTTGTGGGTCTACCCAGGACCAGTCGAGGGTACGACTCCATCTGGGTGATCGTAGATCGATTGACGAAAGCGGCTCACTTCCTGCCAGTGAAGACCACTTTCAGCTTCGCTCAGTATGCCCAGCTCTACATCGACGAGATCGTGCGGTTGCATGGCGTACCGACTTGTATCGTGTCAGATCGAGGCACCCAGTTTACCAACCGACTTTGGCAGAGACTCCAGGAGGCTTTAGGCACTCGTTTGAGCTTCAGCATAGCGTTTCATCCGCAGACCGACGGACAGTCAGAGCGGACCATTCAGACTCTTGAGGACATGCTCAGAGCGTGCGTTTTGGACTTCGGCGGTAGCTGGGATCGTCAATTACCTCTAGTGGAGTTCTCCTATAACAACAGCTTCCAGGATACTATTCAGATGGCACCTTTCGAGGCGTTGTATGGGAGGAGATGTAGATCGCCCGTCTGTTGGACGGAGCTGAGCGAGAGCAGTATTTTTGGGCCACAGATCGTGCAGGAGACGACCGAGAAAGTGCAGCTGATTCGAGACCGGATGAGAGCAGCTCAGAGCAGGCAGAAATCGTATGCAGACAGGCGCCGTCGCAGGTTAGAGTTCGCTGTCGGCGACCATGTTTTTCTCAGGGTCTCTCCGATGAAGGGCGTGATGCGTTTTGGGCGAAAGGGGAAGCTTAGCCCTAGATTCGTAGGTCCCTTCGAGATCCTCGAGCGTGTCGGCGTTGTTGCATATCGTTTGGCTCTTCCACCTAGATTTTCAGATGTTCATCCCGTCTTCCATGTATCGATGCTATGCCGTTATCTGCATGACCCTTCCCACACGATTCAGCATCAGACAGTTCAGCTCGAGCCCGACCTTTTGTTCACCGTGCAGCCAGTCGAGATATTGGATCGGCAAGTGAAGAAACTTCGATCAAAAGTCCTGCCATCCGTGAAGGTTCTTTGGCGCAGCCCGAGCAGCGAGGAGATCACTTGGGAGGCCGAAGGAGAGATGCGGAAGAAATTCCCTCATCTTTTTGAAGGTACGCGTAGTTGCATATTTTAAATTCAGGGACGAATTTTCTTAAGGGGGGAAGACTGTAACACCTGAGTTTAGGGTTAGTAGTAATTAAATGTTAATGTGGGGTTTTTTTGGTAAAAAGTTTACCAAAATGGGTTTCTAATAAATTATCTGGTTTTATGTTTATTTTTGTGGAATTTTATCTCGATCTCATACACTTGTGCACGTTAACTAGGGTTAAGATTAGGGTTTGCCATATATTTGAACTTGTGGGTTAGCATGTTTGAGTTAACCATGGTGGTCCAACCCTTGTTAAAATAATTGGTGTTAATTAAGGAGTTTTAGTTTTAAGGATAGATTAGGGTTTAAGGTTGACTTGTGATTTGAAGGAGAGATTGTGATGGGGATCTTGAAGCATTTAATGAGAGTGAGGGAATGATGGCTCTTGGATGTGTCACACTATCTTCCTTTCAAAACTTTTCTTACCTCTCTTCTCTTCCTCTCACACACACCATATCATCACCCTTTAGCCACCAAAACAAGTCCTGCTGCCCAAACTCAGCAGCCACTTCTTCAGCATGCAGAACTTCAGCCTGTAGGCATCAGCATCAGCAGCTGAAGCAAACCCCATCATCTGCATCAGCCTCACCAGCCCCCCTACCACTCTACAACAGCTACTAAACCCTCACATCAGCACCACAACACCATCAGCCATCATCACCAGCACATCAGCCCAACTCCAGCTCAAATCAGCCTCCAAAACAACACCATCAGCCCTGACCAAAACCTCAGCAGTACACCATCAGCCTGTTACCATCAGCTTCAGCCTTTTCAATCAGAAACACCAGCAGCAGCAACTGCCATATCAACCCAACTCTTTATACAACAGCTCCCCCACACCACACAACCCCTCTCTTAACACTTCCTCAACCCTTGCCACTAGCAACACCTGAAATCAACACAAACAACACCACTTCACACCTTCACTGCATCAGCATCAGTAGTTGCAGCATCAGCCTGGGACTGTAGCAGCTCCAGTTCAACACAGCAGCACCCACTCCCTCCTTCTTCTCCTTCTCCTTGGTTGCAAGGTTCCTTAGGGGTATATCTCCTAAACTTTTTCCTTATGATGTAGATTATGTGATTGTTAAACTAGTTTAGTGATAAATGGGATTTTAGTACTAGAACTTGTGTAGTGATGCTAGATCTAGTTACCTTGGAGTGCTTGTAGCTTAATAGAACCTTTTTAGTATTAATTAGTCTGTTTAAGCCTAGTAGTGTCATTAAAATTAGATGGTTAGCCTCAAATTGCTAAAATGATGATAATGTAGCATGATTAGTGTTTATTTCATTCCTTAATGGTGATTTTGAGTGATTTAAGAGAATTTTGGCAAAAGTGGAAGTTGTGTTAGTTAGACTAGCCCTTTTAGGTTCTGTTGAGACCAGTTAACCAGAGGATTTCCCCGGATTTCACCAAGACACCCGATTTACCCGACTTGGCGTAATTTAGCAGTTTTATCGACTTTTTGGCCTCTGTTGGATCTTCTGTTGACCCGAGACCTTTAGAATAAAATTGTGAAGACAATGGTATGGTGAGACTAGTATAAACACGCACACAGAGCACGGGGACCCAACTCCCCTCCACGGCCGCCAGTTTAATCGTTCTGGCCGCAAATTGCGGCCAGAGTAGGGGGTGGGTGTGGGGATTTTGGGTGCAGGGTCCTTCTGGGTAGGTTAGTCTGTTGGTATCTGTAACTTTTTGTTTTGGGCCCAGAGTGAAAATCTGGAGCTATTTGTGGGTTTCCGATCTTTTAAGTCTCGTACGACACGCGCGTGATACGCGTGGTTCTGTGGCGTGCTGCGCGACACAGCGTGTCGGTTTAGGTTCTGGTGTTTTGTGCGCGTCGCGTCGTGCCGAGTGCACGCGCGTTTAGTTTCACGCACGCGTATCCCTTTTTATCGATATATCGCGTTTTGCAGGATTTTTCCTTATATGGTGACTTTTGTGAATTCTAGGTTCGCCGGCAGGAATGTCAAGCGCAGCGGAGAAAGGCAAGCAGGTGGTCGGACACACTTAGCACGGGATCACGGGTGAGTAGATTTAACATCTACGGGGGACGATCGTTTGGATGTCGCAAGTCGCCCGATAGATATAGTAGACTTGATATTACTTATGACATTACGATAAAAACACTTGCATGATAACTGTTGTAGTTTGTATCTATATGATGTTCCATATACACAAATTCATTATAGGACACATGCACCATTACCAGGTTTTATATGCAGCACGAGCACTATTCTTGTGGATACACACCCCCTGGTAATTGCCATGTCACGACACTAGATAACTATAAATCTGAAACATGTTAATTGCCTGGAAATGTGATATTGCAATAAGTATTTAAAATGAAACCATAAGCATTACCATACTCGTGCATATGTATTATCATATTACCTGCCCATGCCTAGTAGAAATCATGCATTGCAAATTGACACCATAAGCATTCATGATCATCGACATATGCATTTATGATGATTTCATGAGATTTATGATATTTCTGAATTTCGGGGGAAAGCCGCAAGATTTCAAACTTATCATCTTTAAAATTATAAAAGTTGCGGTTTTCTAGTGATGTAAAGTGTCGTCCGCCATGAATTTGCTGTGGTTTTCGAGATCCGTGTCGAGGAGTGGAGGAACCGTCACGGGTACATGGTGGGCCCGGTAAGGTACCCCGGGGCAAGAGGATCGCAGATGATGGCGTTGAGCCTGGCAGGGGACGGATTACCTACCGGTGACTTCATTTGGCACGGTGGATATCCAGAGGATACCGACCGTGGCCGCTGGATTGAGATATGGATATTTGATATGGATCAGCCGGATGGCTGATGCCAGAGATACTGACATGGATATATGAGATTTGGACAGTTTTGAGGTGTCGTTGCTGGACTCGGATTTTACTGATTTCTTGGATATTATGCTGATGTTTAAAATGGAAGTTTCAAAACAAAGGAAAGAATAATTCTCATACATACTTGATAGTACTTTCATGTGGCATACATACCTGTTATTACCTCCATGTGACATATATACCTGTTAGTACACTGATGATGCATACATACCTGCTAGTACATGTAGCCATACCTGTTTTAGGGATGCTAGGATACTTGTGTGCATGCATACGATAGCCTCAGTAGATGTTATTTATTACTCACGAGCTGGCAACTCACCCCCGTTGTGCCACAGCTTTTCTGCAGGTCCACTTCGTCAGCACTGTAGCGGCGGACACTTTTGCTCATTTTGCCCTTTTTGCCTGGACTCGAGGCTTTTGCTCATAGGTGGGTTATTATCATTTTGTACCACCTTATATATTCGTTGTATCTAGAACACTCCATCTACTGCTATTATCATTTCGGCTGTACTTGTTTATTTGGATTACTGTATATTGACCTAGATGTGAGATTGTGAGACTTGGGGATTTGTTATATGATATATCTGGGTCGAGCTCACTTGAGTCGACATGCTATTTCTTATGCACACTGTTATTTTATTTTGCGTGGAATTGGTGACCGCCATGAGGCGAAGAGCTAGCTCCCGCTTGGGGATGCCATTTTCATCTTATTCATTTATATTCCTGTTGCACCCGTCTGGGGTTTATTTTGCAAGAAAACTCGGTATGAATTTTGGGAAAAAGGGAAAATTATTTCAAAAAGGGATTCAGATATGGTAATGAAGTAAAATACTTAACTAAATTGGTTTTCCTTCACTCTAAAAATCTTATTTGGGTTTTGTATTCTGGGCTTCGGCTTACTTATTTTACGGACGCCTTGAGACGTTTCATAACTTAAGTGCCGGTCGCGTTCCGTACTTTGCGGGTCGTGACAAGCTTGATACCTACTCACTACACTTAGTGAGTATGCTACATCGGGTCTGGTACATAGCATCGCGTACATGATAGAGCCTACAGCCGAAGCATAGGGTATCCCTTGCATGCGAGCTGTCTCCAAATCAGTCTTGGGAGACATCTCTTTGGAGAGAGTGAGCCCGGAGATCGTGGGTAAAAATCCACGTTTGGACTCTTCCATACTAAAGCTCTTTAGTATGGTGTCAATGTACCTAGATTGGGACAGTCCCAATATCCTTTTAGATCTATCTCTATAGATCCTAATTCCCAATATGCAGGAGGCATCACCAAGATCTTTCATTGAGAATCTTTGTGATAAGAAGAGCTTCACCGATTGCAGCATAGGAATGTCATTTCCTATCAAGAGTATGTCGTCCACGTACAATACGAGGAAGACAACCTTACTCTCTGCCACCTTCTTGTAGATACAAGGTTCATCTACATTTTTGACGAAATCAAACTCTTTGATAACGACGTCAAAGCAGATGTTCCAACTCCGTGATGTTTGCTTTAATCCATAAATGGATTTAAGCAGCTTGTATACCTTCCCGCTGCTCCCACTATCTACGAAGCCCTCTGGCTGAGTCATGTACACGCACTCTTCTAAATCACCGTTTAGAAAGGCGGTCTTAACATCCATTTGCCAGATTTCGTAATCATGATATGCAGCGATGGCAAGCATGATCCGGATGGATTTAAGCATAGCCACTGGAGAAAAGGTTTCGTCATAGTCCACACCTGGTCTTTGACGAAAACCCTTTGCAACAAGTCTAGCTTTGAAAGTCTCCACTTTCCCATCTACACCAAGTTTTTTCTTGAAGATCCACTTTCTCCCAATGGGTTTTACCCCTTCAGGAGCATCTTCCAAAGTCCATACTTTGTTGGTGTACATGGATTCCATCTCGGACCGCATTGCATCCAGCCATTTCACTGAGTCTCTACTCGTGATGGCCTGCTCGAAAGTAGTTGGGTCATCATCAACCATGATGCAATCCTCGCTCCCACCATCCATGAGAAAACCGTAGTATCTCTCAAGTGGGTAAGGAACCCTACTAGATCGGCCGAGTGGCTGGGGTTCATTGCGAACTACCGAATCCTCTGGTTCCACCAAATCTTCTGTTGCAGCTTTTGTAGCTGGAACCTCTTCCAGTTCTACCTCATGACCACTAATCTCTTTTGCAAGAAATTCCTTTTCTAAAAAGGTGGCATGCCGAGAAACAAACACTCTTTGTTCCTCAGTGTGGTAGAAGATATACCCTTGTGAATTCTAGGGATATCCTACAAACTTGCATAGAACAGACCGTGCCTTGAGTTTGTCCGGATTTTGTCGTTTGACATAGGCTGGACAACCCCATATCTTAACATAGTTAGACACGGTCTCTTCCTTTTCCATATCTCATATGGAGTGGTAGGCACAGATTTGGTGGGGGCCATATTCAATAGATGTATGGCTGTTTCTAGCGCATACCCCCAGAAGGAAATAGGTAACTCAGCTGTGCTTATCATAGAGCGCACCATATCTAATAGGGTGCGGTTCCTCCGTTCTGATACACCGTTGTGCTGTGGTGTATATGAAGGAGTCAGCTGAGAGAGAATCCCATTCTCTTTTAGGAAGTCCAGGAATTCATTGCTCAAGTATTCACCTCCTCGATCAGATCAAAGGATTTTAATACTTTTCCCGGTTTGGTTCTCGACTTCTTGTTTATATTCTCTAAATTTTTCAAAAGCTTCACACTTGTGTTTTATCAAGAACACATGCCCGTATCTTGAGAGATCGTCAGTGAATGTAATGAAGTACGAAGAACCATCCCTGGCATGTGTAGACATAGGACCGCATACATCACTATGTATCAGTCCCAAGAGTTCGGAAACTCTTTCTCCGTGTCCCGTAAACGGAGTTTTGGTCATCTTTCCTTTGAGACATGACTGGCAAGTGTCATAAGATGAAAATTCTAATGGTTTCAAATATCCATCCTTATGCAACTTAGCTAGTCGTGTGGCATTGATGTGACCTAGTCTACAATGCTACAAGAAGGATTCGTTCAGTTCTGAACTCTTCCTCTTGTGTGTGTTTGTTATGCTCAGAACTGTTGATTGATTTAGAACATAAATGCCATTGCACAACGTGCCTGATCCAACCAACTTTTGGTTTAGGAAAATGTTCATAACATTATCCTCTAATACAAAATTATATCCCTCTTTACTCAACAAAGAAACCGATATAATGTTGTATATCAGGTTCGGCATGTAATAGCATCGTTCAGAATCAATGTATTACCAGTTGGCAATACAAGGTGATATTCCCCGACGGTTTTAGCTGCAACAATTGCACCATTTCCAACCCTTATGTCTTTATCACCTTCTCCAAGTTCTCTACCTTTCCTAAGCCCATGTAACTGATTACATATATGGGATCCTGACCCGGTATCTAATACCCAGGACGTAAAGCAAATGGAGAAACAGTTCTCTGTAACGAACACACCCGAAGAAAATGCATCAACTTGTACTTTCTTCATTCGGGTGGCATGGGAATCCTGGTATTCCCCTATATCCTGTTCAGTCTTATAACTCTTATAAGAAAGAACGGAACCAACGTTTCCCAGCACAGTATAACATGCGGGTTCGGTCAATACATCCATATTATTATCTTGATTAAGGCATGATATGGTCGCTACCTGGAGAGAGAGAGAAGAAAACACTTTTGCATATGCTCTTGCAAGATCAGATTGGTTATTATTTTATCTAATCAGGATGGCTCCTACTATTTTTATCAAATCTTCCTTCAAACCCTAAAAGGAAATACTAGCCGGGATTAATTACACCCTACAACTTCGCCAATCTTTCAGCTAGGCCAGTGTCGGTACTTTGAGGGAGGTTCCCCGTGCTTTCGCACGGACCTAATTAAAGTAAATCTCGTTTTCCCAGAGGCGTAACCCTGTTGACACCTTTCTAGACTCCTACTTGATCGGCTAATTGTCCTGTGTAAAACTCTCCCAGGAGTAACAATTACTCGCAGTGGATATCGGGATCCAACTATCTTATAGAAGGTATGCAATCTCATTGCAAATTTCAACACTTGAAATTCCCGATAATATTTTGCCCCTAACGTGCTATGACCTTGACGAAAGCCAACAAACCATAGCCCGCTAGTCAAGTTCAACCCGTACATTTCTTGACTGAATTAAACCCACCCGCACGACCCTTGACGAAAGCCAACAAAGCCGTACGACTACCCTAATCCAGTCGCATCATATGCAGCAGATAAGCAGCATATAACTACCGCACACTACACCTTGACAAAAGCCAACAAATGCAGCATGAATACTATATACAACTTATCTGAAATGACGGAGGGCTACGACAGGTTTTTTCTGAAAACCTATTGCGTATTGAACTTGATATCGTTGTAGAATCGAGTGAATTTTGAAATGGAGTGATTTTAAGGCTTTTATTAGTTTTGCTAAAGAGGTCACTCCCGGTGAAGGGATCTCGGCTCTTTTCTCATCGAATAAGGTGTAGGACATATCATATATATCACTATGCAAAGCAAAACTCTAAAAGCAATCAAAAACCAAACCGAGTTTTGCAGCATCTGCCAGTTTTGCTAAAGAGGTCACTCCCGGTGAAGGGATCTCGGCTCTTTCCTCATCGAATATGGTGCAGGACATATCATATATATCACTATGCAAAGTAAAACTGTAGCTACCCTTTTTGAAAAATTTGATTCTACAACATCTTTTAGGTTTCTTTTCTTTCATTAATCACATTAATGAAGTCCCATCATTTAAGTCACCTAAACATCACAGATAAATACGACGTACACTTATGCCATCCGCATTCGCCTCGATGTCCCCTCGTGCACCGTTAGGTTAGGTAACTAACGGCAGAGCAGGGCAGGGCTAGCGCGGGTGTAAAACATAAGTAACGTCTATATAATATATCATATATACTATATATAGTATCTATTACAGCACATCACATGATCACATCACAGATATCGCAGCAGAAGAAACATATGAAACATTGGATATACTAGGACATCCGTGTTTTATTTTGAGCCTCTATAAAACACGGATTCCACGGTCGCGATGAATAGCCAAACCCACACCCCTAGACCCCTATGAGAGCGGCAAGCAATCCTACCAATTCTAGAGTTAGGAGACCCGGACTCAACTCCTCGAGTTGGTTTCCTACGGACTCCAGAACCCGGTTACTTGTGCTCTCCTCCTTGGGTCTATCCCAGTGCGGAAAAGTAAATAATATACAAAAGGTGACATCGACCTCATCCCGGAAGTGCCCCAATAAAAGAATATTACATACACTTTATTTTACATGAATGAAAATAAAAACTCTCATCTCACATAAAAACCCTCGGCTATTCAAAACGCGACGATCCAATATAACATATCCAGCAACACATAACATCACATATCATCAACGTAAGTAAATATGCGCATCCCAATTGTCGTTGACATATAGCAACAAAACCGGCGATATCACATATTACACTTACGGTCACAGAAAAAAAAGTTTAAAACTACAACATTTGGAATCCACAATCTCTTAGACATCATAAATCCGAAATATCACATATTTCGTATTTCATGCTTAACTGTATGAATTCCACATATTGTATCACATTCCAGATAAATAGACAGTATTAAACTTTCCGATCGAATAATCAAATACCCAAGATTTCCATAATAGCTCAACACTTGAGCGGAGTTCAAAAATTCCAGAATACATCACAGTAGCAATGGTCCAGCCGTAGAAGGGTCAAGCCAACGCCTCACATGTGGCACGCCGTACTGCCCCAAACCCTAAGGTTCAAAAGGCAGTTCAAGACGGTCACATAATCGAGTTAAGGTTTGTTGTCTTCTAGAGGGTCCATCGCGTCACATGCACGTTTTTCCGAAAGATTTAAACCCGAGAAAAATTCAACACTTGAATGTTTTTCGTGCCGGGAAAAATTGAGTTAATGATATCCGTTCGAACATTTTAATACATTCTAAATTATCCGGAATAACAAAACAAAATTAAATTCTCCGATCGAATCGACGATTACAAATTAAACCCCAAAATACTCAACACTTGAGTTAATTTAAAAATACCCAGAAAATACTAATAACAGAGATAGAAATTACAGTGAAACATTTAGTGCATATCTCCTCTGTACGGTCGCGGAACCGCGGCCCAAGCAGTGTACGGCCGCGGTTCCACGGTGGATTGTACTGCGCATGCTGTCGTGTTTCACCACAATTCTTCTAAAACCCTGCTGAATTTTTTAGGCATTTTTAATTCTGAAAAAACCCAGTTTTTAAAAAATGACCAGAGAGGGGTATAATTTGACGTTTTCGGGTTCGATCGGGGTTTTAACTTCGTTAACACAACGCCTAATGCTCTAGCTAGGCTCTGATACCACTGTAGGGTTACTAGGCACACTAACAAGGCTCTACAAGGCATCGACTATGCCAAAATTAAATTTTTATGTGCCGAACAACCCTAAGCAAGATCGTATACTAGAGTTTAGGCGAAACTAAGAGTAAGTAAACAACTTTACTTCTAAAGGAACACGAAATACAACCTTTGTAGGTCGGTCCTTCACTTCATTTGCTCCTTGTTGAAGTCCCTTCATTGCGATCAAGGTTCTCCCGGGCTCTTGCATGACTTCACGAGGCGAAAAGTGCGACCTTGCTTAAAGTCTCCGAGGCCGAAGATGATCTACGTCGAGGGAATTCCGACTCAAGCTACTACTTCACTAATTTGAGAATTAGTGAAGCAAACACCCTATACTAAAGTGCTAGTCTAGTAGAGGATGGAGAAATAGGAAGTGGGTTCTCTTTGGATTTTTGTTTCTCACAATCTATCTCACTTTTGATCAAACCCTAGCAAGCTTTTTCCTTTTAGCAATGAAGAAGAAGAAGAAATGAAAGAGATGAGGATAATGATCAAGTGAGAAGGCTAACCATGGTGAGTGAGTATCATATACTAACTCTTGTAGAGCCATAACCATAGCTAATTCAAAATGGTTAGGTTAATAAAAATCTAAAGTAAAACAAATTTAGTGGACTTTGTCAAAGCATCTCCAAGCTTCTACAAGCTTCATGCTTATGACCTAAGCACCACTAATTTGTAATTACTTTAAATAAATATTAACCACCATCTTATATAGTATGGTGTATTTCTTACACACCCATGTTTAGTATATCATCAACCATGATACAAAAGAAAACACTTTTAATATATATATCACATATATATATATATTCAAGTGTTCATGTGAGAAAAACCTAAAATGAACAAGTGTTAGTAAATGTAAACTAGTATATCTAATATACAATTATACACTTAATTATTAAATCAACACTTGACTTAATAATCCGGTCATATCTCATATAACCGACTAACATCCAATGTATCGACTTATCGAATCAACACTTGATTCGATAACCCGGCTATATCATATATAACCGACTGATACATAAAGTCGCGAGAATAGAATACGGTATCACATACATGCATTATTCTCGGTTCTGCACATATCACATATGCGCTCCTATTTCGTTTTGCCTGAGCCAGTAAAACCTCTATGTAGGACTCTAAAGACTCGTCAATACGCCGGCAGTAGGTGATGATCACATCAAGCACCCACAAGCCGTCAGCGGTACTAGCTGGACGTAACGGCTACCCGGGTATTGAGCGATCAGAAGATCAACAAGCTAGACCGCTCCAACTCCTGTAAAAGCCTGCCGGTTACACTTCCCGTACAGTTTGGTCTCCTCGTCTGATATGTCGCATATCAAGTTTAGGGGTGGTGAACGTCAGACCCCAATAACCGATAAGTCATGCCGATGTGAGGCTCATAACGGGTCAAGAAACTACTGGTAACACTTACCAGTAAATCTCTAAATCAGCCCTGGCCATGGACTTCCCTGTTACGGCCAATCGAGCACAGCGCAACATCAACCCCCAATACCGGGAGAGACGAAACCCCTCCTATCGCTCATTGCCTCCATGTGACTCGGGACTGTACCCAAAAACCACCGTTTTGCATGCCCTCATGGACGTGGTAAGGTGGAAATCAAAGCACAGTGAGAATCACACAAGACTCTATGACGATCTCGGGTCTACAGACTAACCTGCACAAGTGTCACCAGAGAACTGCCATCTGACGTAGGGTATAATACCTTCTGGGAGTTCTCGGCGAGTCCGTCCAGTATACCCAGTCTCCACTGAGCACCCGTATACCATCTCTGATGTCAAACACCAATGGATATGGGATCATCCATCGCCCATCTCATGGGTCGAGAAGCGTATACGCTAGTCTACACTGGTATATCGATGCCCCGTCTCGATACACCCACGACTAGGGACCTTGAAGGATGTACTTATGGACTACCATGTCCCCACTAGTATGATCCGCATCATAGTCCAGGTAGTCAAGTACACATCCTAAGGGCTTTACCAACATGTAACTTTAAGACAGTATAAAGAGACAAGTATACATGTTAAAGTAAAGTGCAACCAGATAGCATACTATCATATCGAGCAAGAAAGTCCTCTCTATATATGTCCAAGCATCCAATATAATATACATCATCTGTACAATACTGGCCTCTAGGGCATACATACAACTAACACCAGCGCCCATTAAAGCACGCTTCTCCTCCTCCTTCTGAAAGGTTTTTAAAGAGGCAGCAATAGCTTCTTCGGTAGTGACACCTGTTGAAAAATGGGGGAAAGTATTAGTCAAAAATAATGATAAAAAATGCGATTAAATGACGAAGAAAGTAGCTAATGGTTACCTGACTCAGTGAGTTTACTTAACATCGCTTCAAGCCTCGCTGATCGCTCGGAAGCCGCAATAGCCGCCGCCAAATCGGTGTCTGCGGGATCTACCGAGAAGCCTTTATTGCTGCCATACTCACTTATTCCTTCGGTGAGAGGGGCCTCAAGCTCTAAACTGAGGATCGCGTCGATGGAAAGTAATGACTTCTTCTGCTTTTGCCCGCCAGCTCTAGATGCACCTGGAATTGATTTGCGCTTGGCAGACACCTTGGGGCGGCGGGTCCCGATATCCGCGCCTGCGCCGGACTTCGGCGATACTACATTGACCGTCTTCTTGGGAGCACGGGGCCCGGTGGCACATCCACCATAGCAGGCAGCGGCAATCCATACAGGGGGCTCAGCACGCGTGGTCGATCAACTCCGGCATCTTTCAGCGGAGGAATGACCGGGGTCCTTGGCTTCAAGGGGACCTTGCGATCAACGCCAGGAGGCGCACCCCTGCGGTCAACCAGCATACGCTTCTCCATCAGGATAACTGGGCCTATTGCATACGCATACCAAGCCACATACGTGTTGAGCACCTTGGGGACACAGCTTGGTTCTCTGATGAAGAAATAGGAACCCGTGTTAAGCCGCATGAAATGGTGCATTGCATTCTTTATCCCCTCTCGGCTAACCACGGGTTTTTCCAAGAAAGCTTCCATCGGGATCCCCTGGTGATAGCTCGATTGCTGAGCAAACCGGTAAGGGTTATACCTCATGAAGAGTACCGTCTCATTCTGCCTAAACACCAGGTAGCCTGGCCGAATGGAGTAGAGATGTAGGATCTCCCGAGACTTCAATACGGAAGCCCCGTCTTTAAAATCATCGCGCAGTGGCACTACCGACTTAGTTGTCTCTGAGCCTATTGTTATGACCTTATCCAAGAAGGAAATCTTCGCTCCGACCAGATGTGGACGAAGGAGCAGCCCCCTAGATTCCCGTGGAGATGCAACCACAATTGAAGCGCCGACCAACCGCATGTCTCTCGGGAGTCTGCATTTCTCAAAGAACAGAGGAATCTTATGGGCGCCGAACACCCCTTGCACGTGCATTTCCATCCAAGAGGTGAAGTAGTGCATCGGGAAGTTAGCGGGCTGCACCCCAGGCTCACTAGCGTCCGCCGCTACGCTAAGTCCATTATAAAGGTAAGCCAGCCCGGCGATTCCTACCGATAACTGCAAACCAGCCACCATCCGATGTGCTGGGTAGAAGACAGATGGCCGCATGTGGCGCGGGTGCATAGGGAGCGCAAAGCTGCACAGCCACATGCCCAGGAACCCTACAAAAAAGGTCTCCTCGTCCATGCCCGGGACAGCGATTTCTGAGAAAGGGACGATGGCAGCGCCGGGGAGATAAAAGTCCCTTTGATCATTCTCTGATATGGGTCGGCGGTCTAAGCCGAAGCCAAAAGGGTCATCGAGCTGGGCGAACTTCTCGCTCCGCTCTGATAGGAACTCCGGTCGAATGAAGCGGGCAATAAAATCTGCGAAACTGACACCCCGGACGCCCGATTCCAGATAGAGTCCTTCATAGATCTCCAATACCTTCACCAAGCCCAGATACTGGTGCTGAATAGCGTTCTCCGGAGTCAGATCAAACACCAGCGGCTTGGTGGCAAAGACATATTCGTCAGGAGGGAGCAACTCCTCGTAATGCTCCCCCCTCATCGGCAGACCCGAGATTTCGGCAAACTCCTCCAAGGAAATAGAGACCACCCTGTCCGTCATCAAGAAAGTGTGGGTGGGGATATTCCATTGCTCGATAAAAGCCGTAATCCACCACATTGGAGGGGAGGGATACTCGAAGAGCGAAACATAGATGGCCGAATACAAACCGATCTTCGTCAAATGAGTCCTTTTCGCCGATAAGATATACCGAGCCCACTGCAAATATCTGGCGGGCGATCGCGGGACCAATCCAATGTTATAAGCTTGTCCCCAAGGGCGTGCTTCACCCTGACAGATTCGCCTTCCTAGAATGTCTATTGCCGGCGGCTGCTGCACGGGAATAGCACCAATTGCAGGATGGAGGAGGTCATCCGAATTCCAATTCTTGACCTCCACGGCATACTTCACCAGGGGTTTATCCGCATAAGGGATCGAAACTATGGGCTCAGACGGCGTGGCAGAACTGAAATTGCGGCGACCCTGGATGATCTCATTGTACCACCTACCCCACAAGTGAAGGTTTTTGTGCTCGGGGTCATGATCCTTAATGAGAACGAGCACCACTCGGTCCACTGGTGTCTGGGGAAACCCTCCCTCCGAGCGAACAAACGGGAAAGAAAAATTGGCAGACATGTTTCCTGCGGGAAGAAAAAAATAGCCGTCAGTGTTGTAATTCCAATGCTTGGCGTTTTAAAATTTTACACCACAATGCAATGCAGTGGGTAGGGGACCAAAGGGGGACCCACAAAATCTGGATGACAGCGCATCATTTAATAGGACAGCCCCATCATTGGGTGAGACTGTCAATTAATGAAAAGATCCTCACGAGAATATCCTCATTGATGGGAAATCCCTAGAGACAAGGAGAAAGTCTCCTCTTTTAAGAGCAAAGCTCTGTCAACAGAGTGACATTTGTCAAACTCTGGTCTTAAGGGAATAAAATTTCCTTAAAAAAGAGCCTAGCTCTATAATAATGATGGAAAAATCCATCAAAAAGAAAACTTTAACTCCTAAAAATTAGAAAAAATGTAGGATCTTAAAGATCCATGAAAACTTTTAGGAGTTCTCCATTTTCAGATCTAAAAGATCTACATTTGATCCATGAGCAAAGCTCTGTTCATGGGTTAAAACCCACGAACAAGATCTCTGTAGATCTATAGATTTTTGAGAGTAAGGCTCTGTTAATGAAACCCCAAAGGGGTTTTCTTTAGATCAAAGATCTATGAGAGCAAGGCTCTGTTAATTAAACTTAATTTAATTTAAAATTTTACCTAAGATGGTTTTAGCTTCTGAACTTTGAAAGTTCTTAGAAAGAAACAAGAGCAAGGCTCTAAAAGTTCTTAAGCAAGAGCAAGGCTCTGAAATTCAAGATTCAAGAAAATGGTAAAATTTACCAAGGACCAAGGGTCCTATTTATAGGCGCCTGCGCCTCTTCAACTTACCCTTTTTGATCCAACGGCCAGGATCTTGCCACCGCTGCACTCACGTGAGCGCCACATGAGCGCAACGGTGGGGGGGCATTGTTAGTTATGTATATGCCCTAGAGGCCATTGTTGTACATATGATGTATATTATAATGGATGCTTGGATATATATAGAGATGACTTTCTTGCTCGTCATGATAGTATGCTATTTGGTTTCACTTTATCTTAACATGTTGACTTGTATTGGTTTACTGTTTTTCTCTCACATGTTGATAAAGCCCTTGGGATCTGTACTCGACTTCTAGGACTATGATGAGATCATACTAGTGGGGCCATGGTAGTCGATGAGTACATCCTATAACTATTCCTAGTCGAGGGTATATCGAGACAGGGCATCGATACACCAGAGTAGACTAGCGTATACGCATCTTGACCCATATGATAGGCGATGGATGATCCCATATCCATCGGTGTTTGACATCAGAGATGGTGTACGGGTGCTCAGTGGAGACTGGGTACACTGGACGGACTCGCCGAGAACTCCTAGATGGTGATATACCACACATCAGATGGCAATTCTCCGGTGACACTGGTACAGGGTAGTCTGTAGAACCGAGATCGTCATAGAGTCTTGTGTGATTCCCACTGTGCTTTGATTTCCACCTTACCACGTCCAAGAGGGCGTGCAAAACGGTGGCTTTTGGGTACAGTCCCGAATCACATGGAGGCAATGAGCGATAGGAGGGGATTCGTCTCTCCCGGTATAGGGAGTTGATGTTGTGCTGTGTTCGATTGGCTATAACTGGAAGTCCCTGGCCAGGGCTGATATAGATATTTACTGGTAAGTGTTACTAGTAGTTTCTCGACCCGTTATGAGCCATACATCGACATGACTTATCGGTTACTGGGGTCTGACGTATACCACCCCTAGACTTGATATGCAACATATCAGACGAACAGACCGGACTGTACGGGAGTGTTACTGATTGGATTCACAGGAGAACGCACAGGCTAGCTTGTTGATCTTCTGATCGCTCAATACCTGGGTGGCTGTTACGTTTAGCTGACCGCTTGCAGCTTGTGGGTGTTTGATATGATCATCACCTGCTACCGGCGTATTGACGATTCTTTAGAGTCCTACACAGAGGTTTCTTGGCTCAGGCGAAACGGAGTAGAGGCACATATGTGATATGTGCAGGACCGAGGATAATGCGATATGAGATACCGTATTATATTCTCACGATATTTAGATATGAACCGGGACATCGGATCAAGGGTTGATTCGATGAATCGGTACATGATATATTAGTCGGTAATATTCGATATAGCCGGATCATCGAATCAAGTGTTGATTTGATGATTTAATGTATAATAATATATATATGATATATTGTATTACATTATCTGATATTGGCTCGCTTTATTATTTCATTTTCTCACTGGATGATACATTGATATATATGCGATATATGTTAATTGTATTATTTTCTTTTGTTGCAAATATATAATATATATGTGATATATATTATTGTGACATGATATGATTTATTATTAAACATGTTTAAGGATGATTAAATGAGGTTAGGGTTTGATTAGGGTTAGTTGCTTCTTGCACTTTCTAGAAGCTTTTTCTTTTGTCATGGTTAAGATATTTGTTGATGACTCATTGCTAACCCAACCAAACCCTAACTCTAGTTTATTCTCTACAAACTATTAGCCACTCATCCTTGACCATGGTTGATACATCAATCATATACTTTTATTTTCTATTCATCACAAAAGGAATTATCATTTCCATTATCATCTTCTTCTCTCTTGATTTTGAGCTTACTAGAAATTCATTTTGTGATGATAAATTATGAGAAAATGATTTAAAAAGAAAGCATAAATACTACTCTCTCATCCTCATCTCATCTAGCCCATGAGATTAGTGTGTTCGTCTCTTTAGAGTGAGAAAGCTTGAGTTATTGATACTTCGACGTAGATCATCGGAGATTTGGAACACTTTAAGCTAGCATGGATCGTTCGAGTCGTGGAGCCTCTCTTGAGTCCGGGAGATCGTGGATCACGGCGAAGGGACTTCTACTCGGAGCTTATGAAGCGAAGGAGCGGACTACAAAGGTTGTAATCTCTCACACTTAGCTTAAAAGATGTAATCTTGTATGCTTAACCCTAATTATCTAGCAAAGATCCTGTCTTTGGGTTGTTCGGCACATGTAAAATTTTATTCATGCATGTTTGATGCTATATGAACCTTCACTAGTGTGCCTAGGAACCCTGCAGGCATTTGTTTCCCCCAATCAGAGCAAGGCTCTGTTTGAATTTCAAAAATTCAAATTTTGAAGCAATGCTTCAGATCCCGTGCGCTGCGCGCAACGCGCCACGTGTCAGAAGTTGATGCGTCAACGCAGCGCCCAAGACAGTGCGTCCAATCAGAGTAAGGCTCTTTTAAAATAAAAAGTAAAGGAAGCAACGCTTCAGTTGCGCAAGCGCTGCGCTGCGCGACACGTGTCTGCGCAGTTGCGCAAGCACTGCGCAAGCGCTGCGCTGCGCGACACGTGTCAAGCGCTGGGGCGTTTGCGCCAAACAGAATTAAAATTCTAGTAAGATCCTTCTGTTCTTGTTAAAACAAGAAAATTGCTTTCTGTAAAATAGAAGCCCTTGGATCAAGGATCCAACGGTGGGGAAAATTCCCCAAATCACTCAGAGAAGGATCTTTTTAACAAATTTAACTAATTTATGGGCACTATATAAAGGCCCCTAGTCCCCAATTCAAAAAAAAAAGATCATCATCAAGATCGAGATTAAGAGAACTCTCTGAAGAATTTAAGAGAACTCCTCAAGAACAGAAAAGAAAAGGTAAAAACCTTTAGAAAAAGAGAAAATTCTCTTATGAACAGATCATTGATCTAAGAACAAGATCAATGATCTTCAATAAAAAAGAAGAATAAATAACAATAGTGCCTTGCACTTTCTTATGAACCACTGGTTCTCTCAAAACAAGAAAAACTTGTTTTTCTTTGATCTAAATTAATCAAAAGATAAAATAGTGCCCTGCACTTGGAAAAAACTGCACTATTGCGCAAGCCGCCAGGAAGCGCCACGTGTCAGCAGTGCAATAGCACAGCGCACTGACGCAGCGCACTCCGCTGTTGCGCTTGCGCTCACCAGAGCGTGACACATGTCACCTCCACGAGCGCTTGCGCTCATTAATTGGCGCAAAGCGCCTGACAAGCCACGTGGGGCACTGTCAGAGTATTTAATGCTCTGCATTATTAAAGAAAAGGGACAGAGCCCAACTAAAAGGCCTAACAGGCCTAATAAAAAATGCTATGCATTTTAAAAAGGGCAGAGCCTAAACGAAATAGATGCTCTGCATCATTTATAAAAGGGCAGAGCCCAACCAAAACAAAAATAATGCAGTGCATTACTAAAAAGGGGCAAAGCCCTAGCACAGGTCTAATAGGCCAAAGACAAAAGAATATTGAAACTGGACTTAGCCCAATCATGGCCATAAGTCCTCAAATTAAATTGACTGAGCACGGCTGCTCCCTAAATCAATTTACATCCGGTTCGAGGGTACATCTCTGAACTCCTTTGAAACCTATCGTTGTAATTCCTCAACGATGTCAGAGAGGTGACGGGTCCCAACGACCACACATGAATACGGACTGCGGGGTCCTTAAACTAATGATGGATCGAAATGTCTTTAAACTAATGATGGACCGAGACGTCCTTAAACTAATGATGGACCGAGACGTCCCTAAACTAATGATGGACCACCACGTCCCTAAACTGGAACATGGACCACCATGTCCCTAAACTGGAATACGGACCGAAATGTCCTTAAACTACCTATGGACCACTATGTCCCTAAACTGGAACAATAGAGCCTCCAAATGCTCTTTTGTCGGATCCAAACGATCCCGTTAAGTTGATCTTAGTCTCAAATTGGACTAACATATCCTTAACGAACGTTTAAGTTGATCTTAGCCTCAATTTGGCTAACGTATCCTTAAGCTAAAACACTAAACCCAAATCTAAGTAAATACGGATTTGGACTAATCCACGTCCTATGGGCGATGGCATAAGTTAGTCTCCGTATACAATCCACGGGCATCCACAAAAAAAACAAACACACACGACATGAAGTGAAATTCCGGAGAAGGAGAAAGTGGCTACCGCGATGCGGTAGTGTAATTAACTGCAGGGGCTTGCGCCTGCAGGGAAGAGCGTCCTCACAATCAAAAACCCCTCAAGAGAGGGAGAATCTGACGAAGTCTGCTATATCGGCCACATCCGTCTAAACCTCCGATACACTGTGACATAAATCAACTTGGCATCTTCGGAGAGGTGGACGGATAAAACAAAATAGCATCTGCCCCGAACCTCAGTTCAGACGCCCTCACATCTTGGCCGCCGTTCGGAGGGGAACATTCCTATGGATATATCTTCTACCACGGTGAGGAACAAAAGGTGTTTGTTTCTCAATATGCCACCTTTTTAGAAAAAGAATTTCTTGTAAAAGAAATTAGTGGCGAAGAGGTAGAGCTGGAAGAAGTTCCAACCGCACAAACTACAACAGAAGATTTGGTAGAACCGGAGGATTCAATAGTCCCCGACGAACCTCAGCCGCTCCGCCGATCTAGTAGGGTTCCTCATCCACCTGATAGATGCTATGGTTTTCTTATTGATGGTGGGAGCGAGGATTGCAACATGGAAGATGATGACCTAACTAGCTTCGAGCAGGCTATCACGAGTGGGGACTCTGTGAAATGGCTAGATGTAATGCGATCTGAGATGGAATCCATGTACACCAACAAAGTATGGACTTTGGAAGTTGCTCCTAAAAGGGTAAAACCCATTGGGAGCAAATGGATCTTTAAGAAGAAACTTGGTGTAGATGGAAAAGTTGAGACTTTCAAAGCTAGACTTGTTGCAAAAGGTTTTCGTCAACGACCAGGTGTGGATTATGATGAAACCTTTTTTCTCCAGTGGCTATGCTTAAGTCCATCCGGATCCTACTTTCCATCGCTGCATACCACAATTACGAAATCTGGAAAATGGATGTTAAGACCGCCTTTCTAAATGGTGATTTAGAAGAGACCGTGTACATGACTCAGCCAGAGGGCTTCGTGGACAGTGGGAGCAGCCGAAAGGTGTGCAAGCTGCTAAAATCCATCTACGGGTTAAAGCAGGCATCGCGGAGTTGAAACATCTGTTTTGATGTGGTAGTGAAAGAGTTTTACTTCATCATAAACGTTGATGAACCTTGTATTTACAAGAAGGTGGCAGAGAGTAAGGTCGTCTTCCTCGTATTGTACGTGTATGACATACTTTTGATAGGAAATGATGTTCCTATGCTGCACTCGGTCAAGCTCTTCTTATCACAAAGATTCTCAATGAAAGATCTAGGTGATGCCTCCTACATCTTGGAGATTAAAATCTATAGAGATAGATCTAAACGGATACTGGAATTGTCCCAATCCAAGTACATAGACATCATACTAAAGTGGTTTAGTATGGAAGATTCCAAGTGTGGAAATTTACCCATGATCTTAGGACTCACTCTCTCCAAAGAGATGTCTCCCAAGACTGATTTGGAGAGAGTGTAAGTCGACGTTAGAAACCCCACATGAAGCGGGGAGGCGGAAAAGGTAAAACAATCATTTTGTTTAAACTAATATCGACTAACTTTACGGATCTTTGCCAAACCCTAACTAACAACAACATAGAAGTGATTAGCTACTATGAAAGAAGATTATACCTAATGAATCAAGTCCTTCTTGTTCACTTTGTTCACCTCCTCGACGGCCTCCTCGATGTGATAGAAGATCCACCCGAGAGCTACTTCTCCAAGCTTTAACCTCACACTTGAGGTAACTAAGTGGCTATGAGTGCTAATCAAAGCAACCTAGAGGATATAGAAGAGGATTAGGGATCTATTAGTCTTGCTAACCCTTGGATCTCAACACATGAGAGGTTAGGGTTAGGGTTGAAGAGAGAGAGCTTGAGGAGAGAGAATGTGAAAGTAATTATCAAATGGAAATTAACTCATTTGTGTATATATATCATGAAGCATAAAATATCTTGCACAAAATATCTTTTCACAAATATCTTCATGCTTTATTTAATACAAATGAATCATTAAAACCATTAATGCTTCATTAACTCACTTGATGAATCATCTCCATGAGTCTCAAAACCATTTAATGCATATAACACCTAAGCTCTCCACCTCATCAACCTTCTAGAAGCTTCTCGAGTAATTACTAGAACGCCCCTCCTATCCATGAAAACATGGAAATACTGAGACTGTATAAATCCAATAATCCAATACTAGAATCTGGCTTAAACCAAAGCCTGCTAGTATAAACTGTTCGAACATCGTACGTGCGTAAAACACGTATGTGTCCGAACCCTGTCGTAAAACCATACGACCTCTATATCGTTTCGCCCGAAGCAGGGAAACTTTCTGTGTGGGACTCTAAAGACTCGACTACTACGCTGGCAGTGGGTTTAACCACAGACCGCAAGCGGTACTAGATGTACGTAACGGTCCCCAGGTAGATGTCGATAAGAAGGCCGATGAAGAAACCTATCCGAACTCCTACTGAGCCTGATGTGACAATCTCCATACAGTCCGGTCTGTTCGTCTAGGACTATCGCATATCGGGCCTAGGGGGCGGCAAGCGTCAGTCCCCTAAAAGGCGGTATAAGTCGTGTTGGAGTGAAGCCCATTACACCTTGAGAAGCTACTGAAAAACCTACTAGTATATCTCGCTTGCCCTGGCCAGGGACTTTGCGTAATGGCTCTCCAAACACAGCGCGATATCAACTCCCAATACCGGGAGAGACGAATCCTATCCAACCGTCACTGCCTTCAAGTGCTTCGGGACTGCACCCAACTGCTACCTGTTTGCACGACTCCTTTGAGCCGTGGTAGGGTAGCAATCTAAGAATAGTAGGAACACACTCGAGGCGAAGCAGCAGTGTCAAGTCTGCGAACTATGCTGTACTCATGTCACCGGGGAACTGTTAACTGACGACGGGTATAGTACCAACCAACAGTTCCCTGCGAGTCCTGTTCGGTGTACCCGTAACCCAACGAGCACATGTATACTATCTCCAGTATGACGTACTGATGGCTATGGGACAGACCTTCTCCCCAACTGGGATGAGAAGCGTACACACTAGTCTACTCCGGAGTATCTATGCCCTGTCTCGATAATCCTACGACTAGGGACCTGAAAAAGGATATGCTTGTAGACTATCCAGCCCCCACTAGTGTGACTGGCATCACAACACTGGTAGTCAAGCAATATCGTAAGGGCTCTATCAATATGTATTCTCGATATACTAACATATACACATATTAAGATAGAAATAAACCAAGTAGCATACTGCCATGTTTAGTAAGACTGTTAATATAACTGTGAATATCCCAAGCTTCCATTAAGTAATATAAAAACTAGTATGATACAATAATGGCCCCTAGGGCATATACACTAACAATCTCCCACTTGCACTAGGACCATGTACTGGCGTATCGAAGACCTATCATCTCGAGTAGCCTCTCGAACTGAATCTGAGGTAAGGCCTTAGTGAATGGATCTGCAGTGTTCTCCTCTGTAGGAACTCTCCGGACCTCGATCTCCTGGCGATCTATGATCTCCCTGATTAGGTGATACCGCCTCAAGATGTGTCTGGACTTCTGATAGGACCGGGTTCCTTCGCTAAAGCTATAGCTCCGTTGTTGTCACAATACAGTGGTATTGGATCAGCAATGGTAGGAACCACCTGAAGTTCTGTTAAGAACTTCTTCATCCAGAACGCTTCTTTTGCGGCATCGCAAGCAGCGATATACTCTGCTTCCATCGTCGAGTCAGCAACGATGTCCTGCTTGGAACTCTTCCAGCACACCTCCCCTCCATTGAAGGTAAAGACATAAACTGACATGGACTTAGAGTCATCCTTGTCACTCTGGAAGCTGGAGTCAGCAAAAGCCTCGATCTGGAGGTCTTTCCCGCCGTAAACCAAGAACATATCCTTAGTCATTCTCAGGTACTTGAGAATGTTCTTTACTGCTATCCAGTGCTTCTCCCCTGGGTCTGACTGATACCTGCTTACCACGCTAAGTGCGTAAGATATATCTGGTCTGGTGCACAACATCGCATACATTATAGAGCCTACCACAGAAGCGTGGGGTATAACTGACATGCGATCCCTTTCCAAATCAGTCTTGGGAGACATCTTTTTGGATAGGGTGATTCCGTGACAAGCCGTTAAATTACCGCGCTTAGAATCTTCCATACTGAATCTTTTCAATATAGTGTTGATATACCTGGACTGCGATAGTCCCAACATCCTCTTGGATCTATCACGATAGATCCGGATCCCCAGAATGTAAGAGGCATCACCTAGGTCTTTCATGGAGAACCTGTGTGATAAGAATCCTTTGACAGATTGTAGCATAGGAATGTCATTTCCTATCAAGAGAATGTCATCCACGTACAAGACGAGGAATACGACAGTTCGTGCTACAATTTTACTATATATACATGGTTCATCTGGATTTTTGATAAAGTCATATTCTTTGATCGTTTCATCAAAACAGATGTTCCAACTCCGCGATGCCTGCTTTAGTCCATAAATGGACTTAAGCAACTTGCACACTTTCCCGCTGCTCCCACTCTGATTGAAACCTTCTGGCTGATCCATATAGACGCACTCTTCTAAACTACCATTTAGAAAAGCCGTCTTTACGTCCATCTGCCAGATCTCATAATCATGGAAGGCGGCAATGGCAAGAAGGATCCGAATGGATTTGAGCATAGCCACTGGAGAAAAAGTTTCGTCATAGTCCAAACCAGGTCTTTGACGAAAACCCTTTGCAACAAGTCTAGCCTTATAGGTTTCCACCTATCCATCTACACCAATCTTTTTCTTGAAGATCCATTTGCATCCTATGGGTTTTACCCCATCTGGAGAAAAGTCCAAAGTCCATACTTTGTTGGTGTACATGGACTCCATCTCGGTCCACATTGCATCCAGTCATCTTACCGAGTCACCGCTCTGGATGGCCTGCTGGAAGCTAGTAGGTTCATCATTATCAATGACGCAATCCTCTGTATCCCCATCTATGAGAAAACCGTCATATCTCTCATGCGGATGAGACGGCCTACTACTCCTGCGGAAGGATGCGGGAATGTCCTGTTCTTCTTAAACTTCTGGTTCTACCAAACTTTCAATAGTAGTTTGTGGTTCTGGAATTTCTTCCAGTTCTATTTCGCTCCCACATGATCGAAAGTCCAGCGGTGCATAAGTCTAGACGCTGGGCGTCTTGGGGGAGGGCGGTCATTGGCCCGCCCCTGCTCGGACGGAGCCGAATTGTTTCTTTTTCTAAAAACTGATGTTCTAGAAAATGGGCATTACGAGAAACAAAAACCTTTTGTTCCTCTGCGTAATAGAAGAAATACCCCTTGGAGTTCTTTGGATATCCTACAAACTTACACTGTACTGATCGTGCCTTGAGTTTTTCCACATGCTGCTTTTTAAGAAAAGCTGGACATCCCCATATCTTTAGATACTAAAGATAGGGTTTCTTCCCACTCCACATTTGATATGGCGTGGTAGGCACAGTCTTGGTAGGAGCCCTGTTCAAAAGCTATGCTGGTGATTCTAGCGTATAACCCCAGAAAGATCGCGGTAACTCAGCATTACTCATCATGGAACGTACCATATCTAATAGGGTTCGGTTCCGTCTCTCCGATACACCGTTATGCTGTGGAGTGTATGGAGGAGTAAGCTGTGAGAGAATTCCTTTCTCTTTTAGATAACCTAGGAACTCGGCACTTAAGTATTCACCGCCTCGATCAGATCTCAGTGTCCTGATACGTTTGCCGGTTTGGTTTTCTACTTCATTCTTATAGTCTTGGAATTTCTCAAAGGCCTCGGATTTATGTTTCATTAAGAAAATGAATCCGTACCTAGAGTAATCATCCGTAAAAGTACTGAAATATGAAAAACCACCTCTTGCATGTGTAGACATTGGACCATATACATCGCTGTGTATGAGTCCTAAGAGCTCTTTCGCTCTTACTCCATGTCCAGTGAATGGAGTCTTTGTCATCTTTCCTTTGAGACATGATTGATAAGTTGCATAAGATTAATATTCGAACGGATCCAAATATCCTTCTCTATGTAACTTAGTTAACCTTGTCTCATTGATGTGACCCAGTCTACAATGCCATAAGAAAGCCTGATTTATATTTGGAGACTTTCTTTTTAGTGTGTTTTGGACATTGAAAATCTGTAATTGGTTTAATACGTATAAACCGTTATCTAGTGTACCGGATCCAATCAAACCATGATTAAGGTGGATGTTAACAACATCACTTACAAATGTGAAATCATAACCTTCTTTTGATAACAACGATACAGATATGATATTACACGTTAAACTAGGTACACAAAAACAGTTGCGCAAAACCAAAATATGTCCACTCGTCAATCCTAGGTGATAATCCCCTACGGACACAGCACCCACGCTAGCTCCGTTAGCAACCTGAAGGGTCATATCACCAACCTTCAGCACTCTATGGTCTCTCAGTGCCTGCAATGAATTGCATATATGAGATCCTGATCCGGTATCCAATACCCAGGAAGTAGAGTTGATTGACAGACAATTTTCAATTACAAACACACCTGAAGTCGAAGCCACAGCTTGCTTCGGGTCTTGGTTCTTGGCAATCCAAGCTTTGCAATCTTTCTTCCAATGGCCTTTCCTACGACAGTGGAAGCACCCGTCTTTTTCCACTACTGGCACTGCAACCTTTGTCTTTCCCTTAACTCCCACCTTACCAACACCACCTCTAGGTTTGGTAGCGGCCTTCTTCTTCCTTCCTTTGGCCCTTGCCTTGGACCCGGAAGAGGAAGCACCGCGAACAAATATAGTGGATGTTTCCCTTACTTTCGGTAAGGTGCCCTCTGCACTCCTTAACATGTTAAGGAGTTCTGGAAGTTTAACTTCTTTTCCTTGAATGTTGAAATTCAAAATAAACTGGGCGTAGGTGGAAGGAAGGAACTAAAGAACCAAGTCTGTATAGAGCTCGTTCTCTAAAGTCGTCCCGAGGTCCGCGAGCTCTTCTTTATAGCCAATCATATTTAGGACATGTTCTCCTTCAGATGATCTGACGGCCAGCCTCGACTGAAACAAGTTCTTCGAGGTCTCGTATCTAGCTATACGAGATTGCTCTCCATACAGATCCTTTGTGTGGAGAAATATGGATTCAAGATCCATATCCTCGTGCCTCCTCTGATGTTCATTATTCATAGAGGCAAGCACGATGGATTTGGCCTTCGCACAATCTAACTCCCAGGTCTTGTGGATTTCCTTATCCTCAATACTGGATTCTGGACCAGGGACAGCAGGTGACTTAGCAGTAAGGACATACCCCAATTTGTCATAAGTCAAAGCCATCTTGACATTTCGGAACCAATCTTTATAGTTTGGCCCTGTCAGAATATTTTTCTCTAATAGTAACTTAAGGCCTGTCATGTTTTGGGTCGCTGCAATTGAGAGAGAGAGGGAACACTTTAGCATGATGCACTTGCAAGTTTAGAGTGGTTTTTAGTTTATCTAAACATGATGGCTCCCACCGTTTCTCGAATCCCTCCTCAAACCAAAAAGGAAGAACTAGTCAGGACTATTCTCACCGTACAATACTTGCTTAACCGTTCAGCCAGGCCGGTGTCGGTATTTTGAGGGAGGTTTTACGACGCTTTCGCGAAGTTCCTTAATTAAATAACCTCTTTTCTCTGGGGGCGTAACCCCGCTGACATCTTTCTCGACACCTACTTGGTTTATAATATTGATCGTTAAGTGACGAATCTCCTGATGAGTAGCGGATACTCACAGTAGGATCGGGATCCAAATATCATCGTGTGATAAAGCTGAAGGAATGCTACCAAAATTATTACACTCCAAATGGTATGTTTCTTAGCAAATTTCAGTTTCTTTAGAAATTCCCGATATAAATTTCTGCCCCATGTTCTTATGACCTTGGCGTTGATCAAAATGTCATAAGTCACATGCCAAGTTCTACCCATCATTATCTTGTTAATTTGAACCCATCCGTACATACCCCTGACGTTGGCCAAATGATAATATGACTGTTCCAAACTAACTCATCTATCTATGCAACAAATGAATACCCAGTAGCTACCAAACACTATGCCTTGGCGTTGGTCAAAATACATAGCTTGAATACTACTGAATACCCAAATGAAATGACGGAGGGCTACGAATGGTTTTGGCAAAACCGTGAACGTAGTGAACTTGATATGATCGAAGGAACCTGATAGCTTTTAAAAGGAGTGGTTAAAGCTCCGCAATTTAAAAAATATCTTCTGTTTTAAAATAACTGAGTAGTTTCTTTTAAACTGTTCCAACGATTCAACTTTGGTTTATTTTCTTTGCATTATTATAATGCGTCCCATCAATTAAACTATCATTGCAGAAAACAACGAAAATATAACGTCCTCTTATGCCATCCGCATTCGCCACTGAGTCCCGTCATTCACCCGTTAGGTTACTTAACTAACGACAGAGCGGGGGCTGGGCTAGCACGGGTGTAAAACATAAGTGGCGTCTAATAGCTATCATATATAGATATTGTATATTCGTCAGACGCAATAATAAGCATTCTAGATCACAGATGAACATATTGGATTTTCTACGAATCCGCATTCTTTTTGAGCCTGCAAAGAAAGACGGATTACACAGTCGCGATGAATAGCCAAAACCCCACTCTAGACCCCTACGGGTACGGCAAACTACCCGCCTAGTACCCGAAGTGAAGCGATCTCCCTCAACAACGTGAGTAAGCCACTAAACACTTAAAAGTACCCGGTAGTTTGTGCACCCCTTCTTGGGTCTATCCTAGGAGCAGAAAACAGTAATGAAATAATACAACGGTGGCTACAACCTCAGCCCGGATGTAGCCCGCAAAAGAATATTACAACAATTTACAAATTACATTTGAATGAAAGAAACTCTCGTCTCATATCCCCGGCTATCCATTCACGAAAATCCAAGAAGTCCACAAACACAAACCAGTAAAAACATTACAGAAATGTGCAACCCCCTGCTAACCGACATACTAGCAATTAGGGGAGGTTTACGAACACATTATACAAATCACAGATATAATCAAATTAGCCAAACATATTAGAATTTCGATCAAGCAAACAAAAATGATTCTACTCTAAACAATTCTTTGTGCACCTGAAACCTGAGCAGAAACAGAACATCCTAGAAAATACAAAATTAACACAGAAGAGTTACTGGGGAAATTTGGACCGACTCGGCTTCAACTCGGCCGCGGATCCGCGGCGGATCGCTTTGGATCGGCCGATGTTCCGCGGCGGTTTGGCCGAGTTAGGATCCCAAATTTCTCCAGTAACCTTATAATTCCCTGCTTGTATTTTAAGGGTCCCTGAAAAATTTTTAGACCCCGTTTTAAAATCGGCAGAAACATGGTGAAAAAATCGTATTTTTGGGTTCGTTTAGCGATCGAATTTCTAACGACTTTGCTAACAAGTTAGTTATAGTTTAGCGAGGCTCTGATACCACTGTAAGTCGACGTTAGACACCCCACATGAAGCGGGGAGGCGGAAAAGGTAAAACAATCATTTTGTTTAAACTAACATCGACTAATTTTACGGATCCTTGCCAAACCCTAACTAACAACAACATAGAAGTGATTAGCTATTATGAAAGAAGATTATACCTAATGAATCAATTCCTTCTTGTTCTCTTTGTTCACCTCCTCGACGGCCTCCTCGATGTGATAGAAGATCCACCCGAGAGCTACTTCTCTAAGCTTTAACCTCACACTTGAGGTAACTAAGTGGCTATGAGTGCTAATCAAAGCAACCTAGAGGATATAGAAGAGGATTAGGGATCTATTAGTCTTGCTAACCCTTGGATCTCAACACATGAGAGGTTAGGGTTAGGGTTGAAGAGAGAGAGAGCTTGAGGAGAGAGAATGTGAAAGTAATTATCAAATGGAACTTAGCTCATTTGTCTATATATATCATGAAGCATAAAATATCTTGCATAAAATATCTTTGCACAAATATCTTCATGCTTCATTTAATACAAATGAATCATCTAATGAGTCATTAAAACCATTAATGCTTCATTAACTCACTTGATGAATCATCTCCATGAGTCACAAAACCATTTAATGCATATAACACCTAAGCTCTCCACCTCATCAACCTTCTAGAAGCTTCTCGAGTAATTACGAGAACGCCCCTCCTATCCGTGAAAACACGAAAATACTGAGACTGTATAAATCCAATAATCCAATACTAGAATCTGGCCTAAACCAAAGCCTGCTAGTATAAACTGTCCGAATATCGTACGTGCGTAAAAATACGTATGTGTCCGAACCCTGTCGTAAAACCATACGACCTCTATATCGTTTCGCCCGAAGCAGGGAAACTCTCTGTGTGGGACTCTAAAGACTCGACTACTACGCTGGCAGTGGGTTTAACCATAGACCGCAAGCGGCACAAGCTGTACGTAACGGTCCCCAGGTAGATGTCGATAAGAAGGCCGATGAGGAAACCCATCTGAACTCCTACTGAGCCTTATGTGACAATCTCCATACAGTCCGGTCTGTTCGTCTAAGACTATCGCATATCGGGCCTAGGGGCGGCAAGCGTCAGTCCCCTAAAAGGTGGTATAAGTCGTGTCGGAGTGAAGCCCATTACACCTTGAGAAACTACTGGAAAACCTACCAGTATATCTCGCTTGCCCTGGTCAGGGACTTTGCGTAATGTCTCTCTAAACACAGCGCGATATCAACTCCCAATACCGGGAGAGACGAATCCTATCTAACCGCCACTGCCTTCAAGTGCTTCGGGACTGCACCCAACTGCTACCTGTTTGCACGACTCCTTTGAGCCGTGGTAGGGTAGCAATCTAAGAACAGTGGGAACACACTCGAGGCGAAGCAGCAATGTCAAGTCTGCGGACTATGCTGTACTCATGTCACCTGGGAACTGTTTACTGACGACGGGTATAATACCAACCAACAGTTCCCTGCGAGTCCTGTCCAGTGTACCCGTAACCCAATGAGCACCTGTATACTATCTCCAGTACGACGTACTGATGACTTTGGGGCAGACCATATCCCCAACTGGGATGAGAAGCGTACACACTAGTCTACTTCGGAGTATCGATGCCCTGTCTCGATAATCCTAAGTGTAGTGAGTAGGTATCAAGCAGATCCAGGAGAGAATCACTGGACAACTATGAAGAACATTCTCAAGTACTTGAGAAAGACTAAAGAGATGTTCTTGGTGTATAGTAATGGTGAACTCCAAGTGGAGTCCTTTACCGATTCGAGCTTCCAGAGTGACAAGGACGACTCTAAATCGGTCTCAAGATTTGTCTTTACCCTCAGTGGAGGGGCGGTTTGTTAGAAGAGTTCCAAGCAAGAAACCATGGCAGACTCGACGATGGAGGCTGAATATATCGCTGCCAACGATGCTGCCAAAGAGGCTGTCTGGATGAAGAAGTTCATAACCGAACTTGGTGTGGTTCCATCCATCGAGCATCTAATACATTTGTATTGTGATAACAATGGAGCAGTGGCTTTAACCAAGGAACCCAGGTCCCATCAGCGATCCAGGAATATTCTGAGGCGGTATCACCTAATCTGGGAGATAGTTGATCGCCGGGAGATCAAGGTCAGGAGAGTTGACACGAAGAACAACACGCTGGATCCATTCACGAAGGCCATACCTCATATACAATTTGAGAGACTCTTCGGGATGTTGGGTATGAGATACTACAACAACTGGCCTTAGTGTAAGTGGGAGATTGTTAGTTATGTGTATGCCCTAGAGGCCATCATTGTACATATGATGTATATTATAATGGATGCTTGGACGTATATAGAGAGGACTTTCTTGCTCGACATGATAGTATGCTATCTGGTTGCTCTTTTTCTTAACATGTAGACTTGTATTGTGATACTGTCTTGCTCTCACATGTTGATAAAGCCCTTAGGATGTGTACTTCACTACCAGGACTATAATGGAGATCATATTAGTGGGGCCAGGGTAGTCCACAAGTACATCCTTTAAATTTTCCTAGTCGAGGGTGTATCGAGACAGGGCATCGATATTCCAGAGTACACTAGCGTATACACTTCTTGACCCATATGATGGGTGATGGATGATCCCACATCCATTGGTGTTTAACATCAAAGATGGTATACGGGTGCTCAGTAGAGACTAGGTACACTGAACGGACTCGCCGAGAACTCCTAGTTGGTATTATACCTAGCGTCAGATAGCAGTTCTCTGGTGACACTGGTACAGGTTAGTCTGTGGACCCGAGATCGTTATAGAGTCTTGTATGATTCCCACTATGCTTTGATTTCCACCTTACCAAGTTCAAGAGAACGTGCAAAATGGTAGTTTTCAGGTACAGTCCCGAGTCACATGGAGGCAATGAGCGATAGGAAGGGATTCGTCTCTTCCGGTATTAGGGGTTCATGTTGCGTTGTGCTCGATTTGCCATAATAGGAAGTCCCTGGCCATGGTTGATACGGAGATCTACTGGTAAGTGTTATCAGTAGTTTCTCGACCCGTTATGAGCCTCACATCGGCATGACTTATCGGTTACTGGGGTCTGACGTTTACCACCCCTAGACTAGATATGCGACATATCAGACGAAGAGACCGGATTGTACGGTAGTGTTACTAACAGGCTTTACAGGAGTATGAGCAAGCTTGCTTGTTGATCATTTGATCGCTAAATACCCAGGTAGCCGTTATGTCCAGCTAGTACCGCTGACGGCTTATGGGTGACTGATGTGATCATCACCTACCGCCGACGTATTGACGAGTCTTTAGAGTCTTACACAGAGGTTTCCTAGCTCAGGCGAAACAAAGTAGGAGCACATATGTGATATGTGCAGGATCGAGATTAATACGTGTATGTGATACCGTATTCTATTCTCACGATATGTGATATCGGTCGCTCATATGTGATATAGCCGGGTTATCGAATCAAGTGTCGATTCGATAAGTTGATAGATATGATATTAGTCGGTTATATGTGATATAGCCGGATTATTGAATCAAATGTTGATTTAATAATTTAATGTATTACTCTATATTCGATATATTAATTTACATTAACTAATATTTGCTCACTTGTGCATTTCTTTTTCTCACATGTGCACACTTAATATATATGTTATATATATTAATTGTGTTTCTTTTTGTGTCATGCTTGATGATATATGCTACATGGGTGTATGCGACTCACACCATGCTCATTATAATGTAGGATTTATTTATTTAATGTAAATCAAAAATTAGTTGGAAATTAGCTCATGGTTGAAGCTTGTGGAAGCTTATGGAACCATTGACTTAGTCCACTAATTTTGTTGTACTTAAAATATTTATTAACCCAACCATTACCTTTAGCTATGGTTAAGTCTCTACATGAGTTAATATGAGATATTATCTCACCCATGATTGCTATTCTCACACACAACGTTATCTTCTTCATCTTCTTCTTCATCAAGATAGCTCTCTTGGTTTTGGAGAGGTGAGGAAAATTAGTGAGAAAATTTATTCTAAAGTGAGCAAAATTCCTACTTCATCATCCTCTACTAGACTAGCCATTTAGTTTAGGGTGTAAGCTTCACTAATCCCTAATTAGTGAAGAGGTAGCTTGGGTTAGTGTCTACTCGACGTAGATCATCTTCGACCTCGAAGACTTCGTGCAAACTTATTCCTTTCATTTTGTGGAGCCATTCTAGAGTCCGGAAGATCACTACATAGAGCGAATGGACTACTACACGAAGCTATTGAAGTGAAGGACCGGTCTACAAAGGCAGTATTCCATGTTCACTTAGATGTAAAGTTTTTTATATGTTGTATTGTCTAATTCTCTAGTTAAGATTCTAGGGTTAGGCTTGTTTAGCATGGCAAATTTTTGTAAACGACATGGAAGATGCCTCCCGAAACCTTGCTGTCGTGCTTGGTAACCCTACAACTTTAGCTAGTCTTGTTCTATCGACATGACCTAGTCTACAATACCACAAGAAGACTTCGTTCATTTCTGAACTGTTCCTCTTGTGTGTGTTCTGTATATTTAGAACCGTGTTTTGATTCAGAACGTGTATACTGTTATACAACATACCATACTCAATCAATACTTAATTTAGGAAAATATTCACAATATTATTGGTATGAAATAACAGTCGCTCAGAATCATTGTATTACAATTTGGTAACACTAGGTGATATTTGCCAACTGCTTTGGCTGCAAAAATTGCACCATCTCTACTGCTAGAGTCATATCACCCTTTCCCAGTTCTCTTCCTGTCTTTAACCCATGTAACAAATTACATATACAGGATCCTGATCCGGTATCCAATACCCAGGTAGTAGACATAACTGAGAAACAGTTTTTGGTTATAAACACACCAGAAGACAATGCATCAACATGCTTATTCTTTGTTTGGGTGGCGTGGGAATCCGAATATTCCCTTATTCCTTGCTCAGACTTATGACAATCATAAGATAGAGCGAAACCTATCCCAGTACAATAAACAGGTTCGGTCAATACATCTATATTATTATCTTGATTAAGACATGTCATTGGTCGCTACCAGGAGAGAGAGAAGGATAATCACTTTGCGTGCACTCTTTGCAAGATTAGATTGGTTATTTTATCTAATCAGGATGGCTCCGACTATTTTTATCAAATCTTCCTTCAAACCCCAAAAGGTAAGATTAGCCGGGATTAATTACTCCATACAGGTTCGCCAATAGTTCAGTCAGGAAGGTATCGGTACTCCGAGGGAGGTTCCCCATGCTTTCATACGGACCTAATTAAAATAAAGCTCGTTTTTCTAGAGGCTTAACCCCGTTGACACCTTTCTAGACACCTACTGGCTTAGCTAATTATAAAGTGCAAAACTCTCCTAGGAGTAACTCTTACTCGCAGTGGGTATCGGGATCCAACTATCACATAAAAGGTATACAATCTCATTGCAAATTTCAATACTTGAAATTCCCAATAATGGTTTTTACCCCTAGCTTCCTCTGACCTTGACGGAGGTCAATAAACCATAGGCCACTAGTCATGTTCAACCCGTTCATTTCTTGATTGAATTAAACCCACCCGCACGACCCTTGACGGAGGCCAATACGGCCATACGACTACCCTAATCCAATCGCATCACATACGGCAGATAAGCACTAATCAGCTTCCGCACACTACGCCTTGACGGAGGTCAACAAACGCAGCACGAATACTAAATAGTACTTATGTGAAATGACGGAGGGCTACGCAGTTTTTTAAGAAAATCATGAGCGCAATGAACTTGATATTGTTGTCGAATCTAGTGATTTAGAAAAGGAGTGTTTTTTAGGCTTTTGCTAGTCTCGCTAAAGAGGTCACTCCCGGTGAAGGGATCTCGGCTCTTTCCTCATCGAATGAGGCGCAAGATATTCAGGAATACTACTATGCAAAACAAGAACTAGAGAAGCTATAAAAATAAAACCGAGTGGGTCATAGCATTTGCTAGTTTCGCTAAAGAGGTCACTCCCGGTGAAAGGATCTCGGCTCTTTCCTCATCGAATGAGGTGCAGAATATTCATCAAGGAATACCACTATGCAAAGCAAAAACTAGAGATGCCCTTTTCGAAAATTTGATTCTACAACATCTTTTGGTTTCATTCTTTTCATTAATCTCATTAATGAAGTCCCATCAATTAATGTTTCCTAAACATTACAGAAAAATGAAATGAAAATAGAATGTACGCTTATGCTATCTGCATTCGCCACGTGGCCCCGTCATGCACCATTAGATTACTTAACTACCGGCAGAGTGGGGGGTTGACTAGCGCGGGTGCAAAACATAAGCAACGTTTATTATATATCATATATATAATATTACATTCGTCTCATGCAGTTATATGATCAACATCACAGAATTAAGCAGTAAAAGCAACATATAAAATATTGGATATACTAGGATTTCCGTGTTTTAAATTTAGCCGATAATGTAAAACACGGATTCCACGGTCGTGATGAATAGCCAAACCCACTTCCCTAGACCCCTACGAGAGCGGCAAGTAACCCTGCCAATTCTAGAGTTAAGAGGCCCGGTCTCAACTCCTTGAGATGGTCTCCCACTGGACTGTAGAACCCGGTTACTTGTGCTCCCCGCCTTGGGTCTATTCTAATGCAGAAAATTAAATAATATATAATAGTGGTGACATCATCCTCAACCCGGAAGTGCCTCAATAAAAGAATATTACATACAAATTTTACATGAATGAAAATTAAAAAACTCCCATCTCACATAAAACCCCTGGCTATTCTTTCACGACGATCCAATAAATCATATCAACAGCAACACATGATATCACATATCATCAACATAAGCAAATATGCGTATCCCTAAAACTTGTTGACATATAGCAACGAGATTGGGATACCCCATATATTACACTTACGGTCGCAGAAAAGAAAATAGAAAACTATAATAAATAGAATCCGCAATATCCTTAGACATCATAAACCCAGAATATCTCATATTCCGGATTTCATGCCTAACTTATAAAACTTGTATTTTAGTCTCAAATTGATAACTCTTTTCAATTGGTTGTCGGATAATTCAACAAGATTCCCGACTTAGTGATCACGTACAATACACAATTGCGACGGAGTTTTGATCCAAATCAAAAATTCGTGGCAATCGATCAATTGAGACTAAACGGCTAGGTTTACAATATACTAACTATTTTTCAAAAAACTAATTAATCCGGATTTTAATAATTGTATCACACATCACAAATCTTGTAAAGTAATCATGTCATTAGAATTCCACATGCAATTAGCAAACTAAACCAATTTTTCCAAGACATGAAAAATCCAGTGAGCTAAAGTTCCAAAACCGATCGTTTTAAGCCAATTCGGGAGTCGAAACGAACTCGAAACCCGCCCGAATCTTCACGGAGGCGAAGATCCCAAAATTAACTATCGAATTGGGGGCCTCAGAGGGTACCCACCTTGGGGGCCACCTCAAAGTGGCCCCTAGGGGAAGGCAGACCTGAGAGCACCCAGATGGGGTGCTCTCGGGTCACCCACCCCTAAGGCCACCTTATGGTGGTCTTGGGGTGTGGGTCCGGCCTCTGGTACCCCCGGGGTATCCCCGAGGCCACCTCAAAGTGGCCCCTAGGGGAAGGCATACCCGAGAGCACCCAGTTGGGGTGCTCTCGGGTCACCCACCCCCAAGGCCACCTTGTGGTGGTCTTAGGGTGTGGGTCCGGCCTCTGGTCCCTCCGAGGTATCCCCGAGGTGCGCACGCTCCACCCCACGGCTTCTCGGTTCAAACCGTGAGCCCGCGGGGTGTGCAAACAATTCAAAACTTTAATTTTGAAAACTGTTTTTATCGGCAGTTTTTACGCGACAAAAACGGCGGATTTCTAACGTCGCTACAAGCTATGATAGTCTACCATAATGTTCTAGCTTGGCTCTGATACCATGAAAGTCAACCCTAGCACCACCATGAGGTTTTAGTAGCATCAAGCATGCTGAATTTTAATTTTTATTAGGTGCTAAGTAGACTATATAAGATATTTGCTAGAATATTATGGGTAAGTTTTGATATCTAGTAAACTATATGAAATGAAAGATGGCTATACCTTCGTAGATCGAGTCCTTCACTTCACATGCTCTGTGTAGTAGTCCCGCAACTCCACTAGGCTCCACTTGAGCCTTTGGACGAACTTCCTCCGTTGACCTTCGTGCCGAAGATGATCCACGCGAAGTCCCTCCAACTCAAGCTACCTCTACATTAAACTCTTTAGCATAGTAAACATGCTACACTCGATCGCTAGTCAAGTATAGGATTGTGAAGTAGGGGATGTTAAAAGCTCATAAGTTTGTGTTCAAGCTTCTTGGTTCACATCACATGTGAGGGTTGAAGCTAGAACTATAGCAATTAAAGAAAAAGAAGAAGCTAGAGAGCAACCGTAGGAGCAACTCAAGAAAATGGCTAAGGGTTTTTGAATGAGCTAAGAATGAATGGCAGCTCTTGACCCCCACTCATTCAAGCATGGAATTTTGCAATATAAAATTGCAACCATGCTTGAATAGTGAGTCAAGATGAATAAACAAATATAAATCCCATGCTTGCAACCATGCTCTTGTTTTCCACCTTATTTCTATTTTTCTCAAAAATAGAAATCATGCAATGCTACACACACACACACACACATATAATAATACATATAAGAAAATATTTAGTGAGCTAATGATATTAGTTAAGATATAATTATATCAAATATTATATATATCACATTATTAAATCAACACTTGATTTAATAACCCGGTTATATCATATATGACCGACTAATATCATTTATTTGAATATCACATTATCAAATCAACACTTAATTCGACAATCTGGTTATATCACATATAACCGAACCGATAACAGATAACTGCCAGATTACAATACAATATCATATACACGTATTTAATCAGGCCCACATACATATTACATATGTGTCCTACTTCGTTTCGCTTGAACTAGGGAACTTCTGTGTGGGACTTTAAAGACTCATCAATACGCCAGCAGTAGGTGATGATCACATCAGTCACCCACAAGCCATCAGCGGTACTAGATGAACGTAACGGCTACCTGGGTATTGAGCGAGATGAAGATCAACAAGCAAGCTTGTCCATAGTCTCCATGAATCCTATCAGTAACACTACCTGTTCATATCAGAAAACTGCATTTTAATACCGCTCATTCATTATCTATTTTGTGACATATCGGTGCTATTAACCAGTATCTGCTCAGTAATTACAGTTTACAGGTGTTCATGATTAAATACAGGAAACAAACTCAATGTCATGGATATAGCGTTTTGGAGCCGACACTGCAAACAGAACAGGAAACCGATCATATCCAAAGAGTTCTTTTGGAAATAAACACGTGTACTCAATTTTGGTCCAACACAATACAAGTGTACACACAACTCTTTGGCATGGACCTTGACATGGTGGGGCTGCCTATGGCACACAAGAAATGATGGTTTGTTCAAGTGGGTGTGATGCGCATTGAATGCTATAAAGTTTTGATGTGATATTGGCATCAAGTTTCCTTCCAAATCTCTGCATGCAAACCAGAATTTAAATGATAAAACAAGCATCACCAGAGTGATGTTGGAGTGCACAAAAAGCCACAGAATGAATACGAGCCTCATAGCTCAGTTTGGGACCGGCCACATGCCCATAAAGTCCGGCGAGCTCGGCCCCCTAGCTCCTAACATCCCCATTTTTCTTCTGGTCATTTCTGTAGGTCACATCATCTTATTTATATTGTTTATTTTTTCTAATGTATAGCTTATAAATACCAGAACAGAGTTGAGCAAAGGGACCATGTATTATATAGTTTTTTTAGTTTGTTTTTGGTTTAGCTTGAGAGTGAGTGGGCGATCACTTTGTTTCTTCTTCTTCTTCCCTCTTGAAGCTTTCTTTGGAGAACTTCATTATGGAGGTTGAATAAGTTACCAAAATCTTGTATCTCTTTTCTTAAGTGTTAATAATATTATGGTTTCTTTTATTACTTGCTCTTTTTCTTATTTTCTTTTCTTTTATTATGCTTCACTAATATCTCTTTGGTTGTGGTTATGGTAAGGAAGTGAGATGAAAGTCTTTGCCTCCTCCTCCTCTTGTAATTGTTTTATGTGCTTAGTTTTGATTATAAACTTACTTGGAAGGGTTGATATGGTATGTTGATTCCATGGTTACTTTGTAACCTCATCACATACCATATTCTCCCCACAAACCCCATCTTGCAATCCTAAGGTTAAAAGCAACTTGGTGTAAGTTTGCTAAGCTTGGATGTGGTATTTTGTGATTAATTGACTTGACAAATCCTTTTGTTTCATAGACCATATACCATCACAAATTGTAACACCTTAGAATGCGATTATGGTTAATTAAGCGTTAATAAGGATTTTTAGTAAAAAGTTTACCAAAATAGTTTTCAAATATTTTGTAAAAATTAATGAATTTTTTATTAATATTTATTTCGGGCTTGCACACACATGTGCATGTTAACCTAGAGTTAATTAGGTGTTAAACTATGCTTAAGTAGCCATAGCACTTTAACCTCATTTCATTATGTTATATGTAATTAGTTAATTATTTAGTTTTTAAAATAATAATAGATTTGAATTGTTGACTTGAGGAAGAGAGGGGGGGCCATCATGAGGCATGGGGCATGCATGCCATGCATTTAATGAAGAGAGAGGGATGCATAGCTTATGATAAATCACACCCATTTGTATTCCCACACCTTCACACTTACACCCTCACCCATACACTCATTCACTCTCATTCTCATTATTTGTTCACCTCATTTCATGACCCTCACACCCCAAACTGAACCATTACCTTTTTCATCACAAACCCTAACCCAAATCCTCATAAACCCTCACATATCTTCACAAAACTCACTACACCCTTCATCAAACTTGATCCAAAGCCACTAGAGATCACTTGGAGCAATGAAAGCTAGGGTTTTGAGCAAGTGTGGATAGGTATAATCTCTAAACTGTTAATTAGGAGTTTATTATGTGGTGTTGCTAGTTAGTTTCAGTTTAGAACACTAAAGATAAAGTTTTAGTGCAATATTGTGTTTTTAGTGTCATTATAGGATATCTGTAACCTGCTGTGACCCCGAGGGTTCACTGTGAAAACAAACAGTGTAGTAGCGTAGTTCTAGAGACCCTAAGTATTTACCTGAGACCCCGACCCCATCTGACCGGTTTTGGCCGGCGATATGGAGGCTTTATCCGGCGAGCTTAGCCGAGGAGTGGACTCGGGAGTTGATTTTTTTTTGGGTAGTTTTCTGCAGTGGTTTTAGAGTGTTTGGTACTGCTAGATTTTGATGTTTTTACAGTAGGTAAAATCTGGGATCGATTAGCTAGTTTTAGTGTTTCGATGATGCGCATTACGATATCCGATACGGTGTCCGACTTAGTTCTGTGCTTCGCGATATTGATGCACTTAGGGTTGTTTTATAGTGTCACCACACACGTTAGTCGCTAAGCGAACACTTTAGAGGGTGTTGGAGTCGGTGCGTCGATTTGAGCGTAATTGTATGTATTATTGGTCGGTTCCTAAGTTTGCCTTGTTATGTTTTATGTGTTGATAGGATCGCAGGCGGGGACTTCAGACGCCGCGAAGAAAGGAAAGCAAGTGGTTGGCTTTACTTAGCTCGAGATCATCGGTGAGTAGATTTAACATCTACGTGGGAATCGCCCGTATGGCGTTATGCGTCGGGGCTAGATTCAATGATATGACTATTAGTATAAGTATATATATATATATATATACATTGATTGTGCATGTGTACCATTGTTGCATACCTCATTTCCTGTTGCATACGAACATATTATTAATGAGACACAACACTGTTACTAACGGTTCATGTTGCATGAGCACTAAACTATATGCCGCACACATACCGTTAGTAATTCCCATGTCACTCACACTATAGAATTGCCATGGATAATACATTGCTTAGCTTACCTTATCATTAGACATGATTCTTGTTCTATTGCGCATATGAATTGAATACTTGCGTACATACATACTTGCGTACATACATACTTGCGTACATACATACCTTGCCATAGCTACATATATGCTCATATGTGATGTTGCATTGGATTTTTGAGAAATTGGGAACCACATGATACATTTAAAAACTGGTTTCATTTAAAAGAGCGGTTTTCCCTTAATGTGCTTATATTTCTGTTTTATGTTGTATATATCATATTCATGGATTTACGCATTGAGATATGGATTTCATGTGATTTATGGATTTGAGAACCGTGGTATTATTTCAAGAAAGTATGCATTGTTTTGAAAACCCGGTTTCTCTTGATATGATATTTCAGTACGTCCACCATGAGTTTTCTCGGTTCTGAGGCTTGTGTTGATACCCGATTCGAGGAGTGTGTTGGAGATAGTGCCCTCAGAGTCAATTATTGGATCATAGGTACGTGATTGCAATGATTAAGGGAGGACCTATACCGGTAGGACAATCTTACTCAAGATGATAGTATGCTATCTGGTTTATCTTTATCATCGTGTACTGCTTTACATGACATTACGGATCACTATTGCACGTTGATAGAGCCCCTAGGATTCTTGCTTAACTGCCAGCAGTATGATGGCGATCATATACGTGAGAGCTGGGGTCTATAAGCACATCCTTAAAAGGTCCCTAGCCATGGGAGTTTCGAGACAGGGCATCGATACTCCAGAGTAGACTAGTGTATACAGTCGAGACCCCAACGAGGGGCGTTGGCCGGTCTCACAAGCCACTGGTGTCAGTTGGTTCATCTAAGATGTATACAGGTGCTCATTGGGTTATGAGTACATCGGACAGGACTCGCCGGGAACATGCTAGTTGGTAGTATACCTAGCGTCAGATAGTAGTTCCCTGGTGACATGTGTACAGTGTTAGTGTATATGCCCTAGAGGCTTTACATGTGTACAGTGATAGCGTCAGATAGTAGTTCCCTGGCTCGGGACTGTACCCAACTAAAACCTGTTTGTACAACTCCTTTGAGCGTGGTAGGGTAGTAGTCTAAGCACAGTGGGAACTCACACGAGACAAATGACGATCTCAGGTCGATGAACTAACCTGTACACATGTCACCAGGGAATTACTATCTGACGATATATATAATACCAACAAGCAGATTCCCGGCGAGTCCTGTCCGGTGTACTCATAACCTAATGAGCACCTGTATACATCTTAGGTGAGCCAACTAACACCAATGGCTTGTGAGACCGGCCATCGCCCCTCGTCGGGGTCTCGACTGTATACACTAGTCTACTCTGGAGTATCGATGCCCTGTCTCGAAACTCCTATGACTAGGGACACTTTAAGGATGTGCTTACAGACCCCAGCTCCCACGTATATGATCGCCATCATACTGCTAGTAGTCAAGCAAGAATCCTATGGGCTCTATCATCATACAATAGTGAACTAAAGCATGTATACGATGATAAAGACAAACCAGATAGCATACTATCATCTCGAGCAAGACTGTCATATCGGTATAGGTCCTGCCTCAATCATTGCAATCACGTACCTGCGATCCAATAATTGACTTTGAGGGCACTATCTCCAACAGGCATGACGCAGGATACTGATTATGTTCAGTTGACTATACAGTCTAAGAAGTTTGGATTTGGAGTTCATTTATGAACTAGGTCCCATCAAGCATCCAAACATATTCTATGACAGGTATTGCTCATTTCGGGAGAAGGTTTTCTCCGCGAACTTGAGACAAAGAGAGACATAGAAGGAAACATCAGGGCGGATCCACTCACTGAGGCTATTCCTCGAACGCAATAGTTTCGCAAACGGGTTTTGTGAGACTGACTAGTAGAGGAGTTGGGTGTTCGGTATCACACGGGCCGTGAGTATGCGACATCGCAATAATTAGTCTTGAGTGCAAGTGGGAGATTGTTGGAGATAGTGCCCTCAGAGTCAATTATTGGATCAAAGGCACGTGATTGCAATGATTAAGGGAGGACCTATACCGGTACGACAATCTTACTCAAGATGGTGGTATGCTATCTGGTTTATCTTTATCATCATGTACTGCTTTAGGTGACATTACTGATCACCATTGCACGTTGATAGAGCCCCTAGGATTCTTGCTTGACTGCCAGCAGTATGATGGCGATCATATACGTGGGAGATGGGGTCTATAAGCACATCCTTAAAAGGTCCCTAACCGTGGGAGTTTCGAGACAGGGCATCGATACTCCAGAGTAGACTAGTGTATACAGTCGAGACCCCGACGAGGGGCGGTGGCCGGTCTCACAAGCCACTGGTGTCAGTTGGTTCACCTAAGATGTATACAGGTGCTCATTGGGTTATGAGTACACCGGACAGGAATCGCCGGGAACATGCTAGTTGGTAGTATACCTAGCGTCTGATAGCAGTTCCCTGGTGACATGTGTACAGGTTAGTTCATCGACCTGAGATCGTCATTTGTCTCGTATGAGTTTCTACTGTACTTTAATTACTACCCTACCACGGCTCAAAGGAGTCGTGCAAACAGGTTTTAGTTGGGTACAGTCCCGAGCCACATGGAGGCATTGAGCGGATCTGCAGGGGTTCGTCTCTCCCGGTATTGGGGGTAAGGTCGCGCTGTGTCTAGGAGAGCCATTACATGAAGTCCTTGGCCAAGGAAGGAGATTTACTGGTAGGTATTCCAATAGTATCTCAGGGTGTTCTGGACTACACTCCGACACGACTTATACCGCTTTTGGGGGTCTGACTTTTACCAACCCCCTAGGCCCGCCATGCGATACTCATAGACGAACGGACCGGACTGTACGGATATTGTCACTGATAGGCTCAGTAGGGTGTCAGGATGAGTTCACTCATCGACGTCCCTTTTGGTCAATACCTGGTAGCCCGTTACGTATGCCTAATACCTCTGACGTGCTAGTGGTTAAATCCACAGCCAAAGTATTGACGAGTTTTTAGAGTCCCCCACAGACAGTTTCTCAAGTTTCGGGCGAAACGCTGTTGAGGACGTATGGATATATGGCAGGGTTCGATCATATACGTGCGGTATTGCACGGATCATGATCGGACGAATAATACTAGCGGGCTTTGGTTTAAGCCGGATCCTAGTATTGTACAGTGTAGATTTTGTCTCATTGCATTTGTATTTGGTCGGAATACAAATGCGGGTATGTATATACAGTCGCGGGGTTTTCCTGTAATTTATTACGGGATCGGTTTTTGAAGTTGCCAGTTTGCTTTCCGTTTCGACCATTTTCCTTTGTTTCTTTCTTTGGCTGAAAATTGGTGTGGAGGGGGTTATTTGCAATTGTGCATTTTATTATAGACAAGGCTTTTTGTGATGATAGCTTCATGATGGTTCAACCATCATTTGACTTCTTGGTTCATGATTGTTCATGATTGCTTGACTTTTGGGTTATGATGATGAAGGGTTATGATGATGGAGTGAGGATTGCTTTTGGTTTATGATCACCCCTTTCCTTTTTCCTACACTTACCTTTCTTCATTGTTTTTCCCCCTCTCTCCATATGCTTTGGCCGGCCACTAGAAAAAGGCAGCCCATTCTTTTTGGTGAGGAGATGATGCATCTCATTTTTCAATTCATGCTAAAAGACTTGCTCTATTTCATTGCTTATTTCATCTCCACATCTTAAATGGCAACTTCATACCCCCATGAGACAAACCACTCTACACTAGCCTACAGCATTTCTTGGACACGTCGGCTCGCCAACTTCGTGCCCGAGATGCCTCGGTCCAGAGGTGGGAGCCCGTAAAAGAACCCGGTGATGTGGTGCCCTTTCTGACGAGGAGATGAAGACCGGAGATTCCGCGAGGAGATCGGGATGGAGGCCGAAGACCGAAGGACACGGATCACTCGGTATAACTTTCTACCCATTCTCTAGTATGCTAGCATTAGGTTAATGACCCGATCCGGGTTTAACAGTCCGCGGTAGCGCCGATTTACAAGTTTAGTAAAAGTTTTTATTTCCGCATTTTGGACTCGGGATGACGGTCGGGGCGCTGCCGTGCACTTACAGAGTGGTAGGCTGTTGGATATATGTTTGCCCTAGAGGCCATTATTTGATAGTCTATGTACTGATGTGTGTGTGTGTGTGTGTGTGTGTATTCAGAGGACAGTCTTGCTCATGATAGTATGCTATCTGGTTTCTCTTTATCATATGTTCACTTGAACATGTTTTTACTCATTTGGTATATGTTGATAAAGCCCTAAGGATATTTGCTTGACTACTGGGATTATGATGTGGATCATACTAGAGGGACACCTGTAGTTTATAAGCATATATTTGAAATGTTCCTAGTCGTAGGTATATCGAGATAGGGCATCGATATTCCAGTGTAGACTAGCGTATACCATTCTTGTTCCATATGATGGGCGATGGATGATCCCATATCCTTCTGGTGTGGTGACACCAAAGATTGTATATGGGTGCTCAGTGAGACTGGGTACACTGAATGGACTCACCGAGAACTCCTATACGGTATTATATCATACGTCGGATAGCAGTTCTCAGGTGACACTGGTACAGGTTAGTCTATAGACCTGAGATCGCCATAGAGTCTTGTGTGTCCTCCCACTGTACTTTGATCTCCACCCTACTACGGCTTTACTGAGTCATACAAATGGGTGGATTTTGGGTACGGTCCCGAGGCACATGGAGGCAATGAGCGAAAGGAGGGGTTTCGTCTCTCCCGATATTGGGGGTTGATGTTGCGCTGTGCACGATTGGCTATAACAGGAAGTCCCTGGCCAGGGCTGCTGAGGTATTACTGATAAGTGTTATCAGTAGTTTCTCGATCTGTTGTAGACCATATACCGGCATGAATTATTGAGTTATTGGGGTCGACGATTCTATCCCTAGACTTGATATGCAGCATATCCGACGAAGAGACCGGACTGTACGGTAAGTGTTGCCAGTTGGATTGACGGGAGTTTTGACAGGTTCGCTTGTTCTTCTTCTGATCGCTCAATACCTGGATGGCCATTATATTTAGTTGACCGCTTGCGGCTTGTAGGTGTTTGATGTGATCATCACCTACTGCCGGCGTATTGATGAGTCTTAGAGTCCCACACAGAAGTTTCCTAGTTCAGGCAAAACGATGTGGTGTGCATATGAGATATGCGCGGAGCTCGATTAAATGCGTGTATGAGATACCGTATGTTAATCAGGTGTTTACTATTGGTCGGGTCGTATGTGATATGGCCGGTTTATTAAATCAAATGTTGATTTAATAATGACTTTTAGCTCACTTTTATTAAACCCTTTTCTTTTGGATGTATGCATATATATGTATATACATACATATGTTGATGTGAATGCATACATACATGCATGCATATGTATCATGGTTGTTGCTATATTGAAGATGGCAATGCAAGGCTCACATGGTTCTGTAGGGTTGCTAGGCACGCGCACAAGGGTCTACGAGGCATCAACCTTGCCCTATTAAAATTTTAACCGTGCCGAACAACTCTAATACGGATCTTTAAACTAGGGTTTAGGCGAAAACTTGCATATTAACAACTTTAACAATAAGTGAAAGGGATAACAACCTTTGTAGATCCGGTCCTTCACTTCAATAGCTCCATATAGATGTCCCCTTCACTGCGATCATGAACTTCGGACTCTAGAGAAGATCCACAAGAAGAACGAACGTGCTTGCTTCGTTGACTTCGAGGCCGAAGATGATCTACGTCGGGGAGACACTAACTCAAGCTATTCCTTCACTAGGTCATGAACTTTATGAAGAGAACACACTCTACTACATGGCAAGTGGTAGAGGATGAAGAAGTAGGAAGTGGGCTCACTTTAGAATTGTTTTTCTCACATTTTTCCTCATGGCACCATTGGAGCTAGCAAGCTTTTCATGGAGCTTGATGAAGAAGAAGAAGAAGAGAGAATAAATCATTCATCATATGAATTATTATCCTCTTATTTAACCATGGGTGAGTTAAGCTATCATGCTTAACTCAAGTAGAGAATTGACCAAGGGATTAGGTTAAAGGTCAGGTTAACTAAATATCCTAAATAATGACAAAAGAGTTGACTTTGTCAATGTTGAATACAAGCTTCTACAAGCTTGATAACATTGACTAAAGTCTCCTCTCTTTTGTTATTATAAGGAAATAAGTAAACCCTAATTTAATCTAAACTTGATATAAGTCTCATACACCCATCATTGATGTATCATCAAGCATGATACAATCATGTACACTTGCATATATCACATATAAACAAAGTGCACAAATTTGTGAGAAAATAAATCTTAAGTGAGATAATACTAGTTAATGTAATGTAATATATCAAATATATAATTATACATTAAATTATTAAATCAACTCTTGATTTAATAATCCGGCTATAACCGACTAGTATCAAAAGTAACAACTTATCGAATCAACACTTGATCCGATAACCCGGCTATATCGCATACAACCGATTAATGTCACATATCGCGAGAATAGAATACGGTATCTCATATCGTATCAATCTCGGTCCTGCACATATCACATATGCGCTCCTACTCTGTTTCGCTTGAGCCAAGAACCCCTGTGTAGGACTCTAAAGACTCGTCAATACGCCGGCAGTAGGTGATGATCATATCAAGCACCCACAAGCCGCAAGCGGTCTGCTAAACGTAACGGCCACCCAGGTATTGAGCGATCAGAAGATCAACAAGTAAGCCCGCTAGTACTCCTGCGAATCCAATCAGTAACACTCCCATACAGTCCGGTCTCGTCGTCTGATATGTCGCATATCTCGTCTAGGGATGCTAAACGTCAGACCCCAGTAGCTCGATAAATCGTGTCGATATGAGGTCTATAACAGTTCGAGAAACTACGGATAAAACTTACCAGTAAATCTCAGCAACCCTTGCCAGGGATTTCCGGTTATAGCCAATCATACACAGCACAACATCAACTCCCTATACCGGGAGAGACGAATCCCCTCCTATCGCTCATTGCCTCCATGTGATTCGGGACTGTACCCAAAAACCACCGTTTTGCATGCCCTCTTGGACGTGGTAAGGTGGAAATCAAAACACAGTGGGAATCACACAAGACTCTATGACGATCTCGGGTCAACAGACAACTCTGTACCAGTGTCACCGAAGAACTGCCATCTGACGTGAGGTATAATACCATCTGGGAGTTCTCGGCGAGTCCGTCCAGGGTACCCAGTCTCCACTGAGCACCCGTACACCATCCTTGATGTCAAACACCGATGGATATAGGATCATCCATCGCCCATCATATGGGTCAAGATGCGTATACACTAGTCTACTCTGGTGCATCAATGCCCTGTCTCGATACACCCTTGACTAGGAACAGTTATAGGATGTACTCGTCGACTGCCGTGGCCCCACTAGTATGATCTCATCATAGTCCCAGTAGTCGAGTACATATCCTAAGGGCTTTATCAACATGTATTAGAGACAATCAGAGTACATGTTAAGATAAAGTACAACCAGATAGCATACTATCATGTCGAGCAAGAAAGTCCTCTCTATATACGTCCCAGCATCCACTACAATATACATCGTATGTACAGTAATGGCCTCTAGGGCATACATATAACTAACAATTTCCCACTTGCACTAGGGCCATCTGTTGTGGTATCACATACCCAATAATTAGCTGTGGTTGAAGTATCTCATACTCAACCATCCCATAAAAGTCTCTACTGGGGAAAAGGCCTTTGTGAGTGGATCCGCGCTGTTGTCCTCTGCGTCTGCTCTCCTAACCTCGATCTCCCTGGAGATCAACCATCTCCATGATCAGGTGATACTGCCTAAGAATTATATCTGGATTTCTGATGGGACGGCAGTTCCTTGGCTAAAGCCACAACTCCATTGTCATACAATGGTAGGAACGAAGTTCATCTCATGAACTTATATATATCCAGACCGCCTCTTTGGTAGCATCCTTGGTAACGATGTATCTTGCCTTTAATCGTCTAGTATGTCACGGTATCTAGCTTGGAACTCATCCAACATACCGTCCCTCCACTGAGGATAAAGACAATGCCTGCGACTGACATTCAGTCGTCCTTATCATCCTGGAACCTTTCCAGTGATTCTCCCCAGGATCAATTGATACCATCTCACTACATCTAGTGAGTATCCTAACATCCAATTAGATCTATCTCATAGATCCTAAACCCAGCATTTAGGAGGTATCACTTTGATCCTATATGGAGAATCCTTGTGATAAGCGGAGATTGACCGAGCGTAGCATAGGAAACACCTTCCCTATCAAGAGTATGTCTTCCACGTACTCTGCGAGGATCACCACCATACTCCCTACTAGCTTTTTGTATATACAAGGTTCATCTACCATTTTGATGAAGTCAAACTCTTTGACTACCACATCAAAACAAATGTTCCAACTCCGCGATGCCTGCTTTATCCTATAAAGCATCTTGCTCACGTTTCCGCTGCTACCACTATCTACGAAGCCCTCTGGCTGTGTACTTATAGATGCTCTCTTCCAAATCAATATTTAGAAAAGCAGTCATGACACCCAACCACCAGATATCGTAGTCATGGTATGTAGCCGTGGCAAGTAGGATCTGGATGGACTTAAGCATAGCTTTGAAAGTCTCAATCTTTCCATGTACACCAAGTAATCTTCTCAAGATATACTTGCTTCTGATGGGGATCTAACCCTTCAGATAAAGCAACCAAAGTCCATACTTTGTTGGTGTATAAGGATTCCATCTCAGATCACTAAGCATCCAGCCATTCTTACAGAGTCCCACTCCTAATGGCCTGCTCGAAACTAGTTGGGTCATCATCTCATGATGCAATCCTCGCTCCCACTGTCATAGAGAAGTCGAAGTATCTCTCAGGTTGGTGAGGAACCCTACTAGATCGGCGGAGAGGCTGAGGTTTGTTGGTTTCTATTGAATCCTTTGGTTCAACCAAATCATTTGCTGTAGTTTGTATAGCTGGAACTCCCTCCAGTTCTACCTCATGACCACTCATTTTTCACAAGAAATTCCCTTTCACAAAGGTGGCATGTTGAGAAACAAAACATTTTTGTTCCTCGGTTAGGTAGAAGATATTCCCTTGCGAATGCTTGGGATATCCAACAAACTTCCACAGATCTGACTTTGCCTCGAGCTTGTCCGGATTATGCTTTTAGACATAGGCTGGACAACCCCAAATCTTAACATACTTAAGATATGGGCTCTTCCCATTCCATATCACATATGAAGTGGTAGGCAACTGATTTGATTTGAACCCTATTCAATATATGCAGCTTCTCAAGTGCATAACTCCCAAAAGGAAATAGGAAACTCAGTAGTACTCATCATAGAGCACACCATATCACATAGGGTGCTATTGCTCCGCCCCGATACACCGACGTGCTGTGGTGTATACGGAGGAGTAATGCTGAGAGAGAATCTCATTCTCCTTTAGAATAGTTCAGGAATCCCGTGTTCAAGTATTCTCCTCCATGATCTCATCAAAGGAAATAATACTTTTACCCGTTTGTGGTTCTCTACTTCTAACTTATATTTTGTGAATATCTCAAAAGGTTCGGACTTGTGTTTCAACAGGAACATATGTCTGAATCTTGAGAGATCAACAGAGAATGTAATGAAGTACAAAGAACCGGTCTTGGTATGTGTAGACAGGGGACCTTCATACATCAACATGTATCATCCCAAGAGTTCACTAACTCTTTCTCCGTTTTCAATAAACGGAGCTATGGTCATCTTATCTCTGTGACATGACCGGCAAGTTTCATAAGATGTAAATTCAAACTAATTTAAATATACATCTTTATGTAACTTCAGCTAGTCGGGTCACATTGATATGGCCTAGTCTACAATACCTCAAGAAGGATTCGTTCATTTCTGAACTCTTCCTCTTGTATGTATTCTGTATACTAAGAACTGTAGTTTGATTTAGAACATTAATGCTTTTAGATAACGTGCCTGAACCGATCAACTCTTGATATAGGAAATGTTCAAAACATTATCCAACAATACAAAATTATATTCTTTCTTTACTAATAAAGATACTGATATGATTTTGTATATCAGGTTCGGTATCTAATAACATTCGTTCAGAATCAATGTATTCTGGTAATACAGGGTGATAGTTACCAATAGACTTGGCTGCAACACTTGCACCGTTTTCTATCTCATGAAACTTATCACCTGTTCTCAGTTCTCTACCTTTCTGTAGCCCATGTAACAGATTACATATGCGGGATCCTGATCTGGTATCACATACCCAGGACGTAAAGGATACTGAGAAACAGTACTCTGTAATGAACACACCCGAAGATGATGCATCAGTATGCACTTTCTTCGTTTGGGCGGCACGGGAATTCTGGTAATCCCCAATTTCCTGCTCTGTCTTATAACAATTATAAGTTGGAGCGGGACCAACGTTCCCCAGCTCAGTATAACAAGTGGGTTCGGTCAGTATATCCGTATTATTATTTTGATTAAGGCGTGATATGGTCGCTACCTGGAGAGAGAGAGAAGAAAACACTCAGCGTATGCTCTTGCAAGATCAGATTGGTTATTATTTTATCTAATCAGGATGGCTCCCACTGTTTTTATCAAATCTTCCTTCAAACCATAAAAGGAAACACTAGCCGGGATTAATTACACGCTACAAGTTCGCCAATCTTTCAGCCAGGCCAGTGCCGGTACTTTGAGGGAGGTCCCCCGTGCTTTCGCACGAACCTAATTAAAGTAAACCTCATTTTCCCAGAGGCGTAACCCCGTTAACACCTTTCTAGACACCTACTTGATCGGCTAATTGCAATGTGTAAAACTCTCCCAGGAGTAACTCTTACTCGCAGCGGGTATCAGGATCCAACTATCTCATAGAAGGTATGCAATCTCATTGCAAATTTCAACACTTGAAATTCCCGATAATATTTTGCACCTAACGTGCTATGACCTTGACGAAAGCCAACAAACCATAGCCCGCTAGTCAAGTTCAACCCCTACATTTCTTGACTGAATTAAACCCACCCGTACGACCCTTGACGAAAGCCAACAAAGCCGTACGACTATCCTGTAGGGTTCCTAGGCACTCTAATGGAGTCTTACAAGTGATCAAACATGCAAATTTATAAAAATTACGGTGCCTAGAAAACCTAGAACGGATCGGTAACTAGATATTTAGGAAAAGCAAGCAAGTAAACGGAAATATAGAAATAGGGAAGGGGCTACAACCTTTGTAGATCCGGTCCACCACCTCCTAGGCTCCGTGAAGAAGTCCTCTCCGCTATACAAATCCGATCTTGGACCCTCGCGTTAGCTTCATCGGAGAATGGGCGGGCTTGATCGTCGGTTCGATGCCGAAGATGATCTACGTCGAGGCATCGCAAGAACAAGCTCCAACTTCACCAAGCTTTGAAAACTTGTGAAGTAAACACCCTATACAACTTGGCAAGAGATAGAGGATGAAGAAATAGGAAGTGGGTAAACTTTAGATTTGGATTTCTCACACTTTTCCATCAATCACCATTGATGGTCAAGCTTTCTCTTTCTTGCTCAAGATGAAGAAGAAGAAGAAAAGATATGATAAGTATTAAGTAAATGATAAATAAATCAATACTTATCATTTACTAACCCTTGGTTAGTTGTAGAGAATGGACCATGGTTAACTTGAATGGTTAGGGTTAAGGATGAGATAAGAATGGTGGACTAATTCAAAGCTTCAAGAATCTTCAACTAGCAAACAAAATTAGCAACCATTCTTTTCTCATCTTTTTCCAAAATAAATAAATAAATAAATAAGAAAAAAGAAAACCCTAATCATAATCTTAACCATGGTCTAATTCTTTACACTAACCCTAGCTTGCATGTATCATCAAACATGATACAATCATGTGCACAAAATATATCACATATGCAATGTGCACAAACCAAGTGAGTAAATCCATTTAAAGTGAACCAATACTAGTTAATGCAAAGTAATATATCAAATATATATAATTATACATTAAATCATTAAATCAACACTTGATTCAATGATCCGGTCATGTCGCATATAACCGGCTAGTATTCAATGTATCGGCTTATCGAATCAATCCTTGATTCGATAACTAGGTTATATCGCATATAACCAATCGATACATTCGTCGCGAGAATGAAATACGGTATCACATACACGCATTATTCTCGGTCCCGCACATATCTCATATGCGCTCCTATTTCGTTTCGCTTGAGCCAGGAAACCTCTGTGTAGGACTCTAAAGACTCGTCAATACGCCGGTAGCGGATGATGATCATATCAAGCACCCACAAGCCGCAAGCGGTCTGCTAAACGTAACGGCCACCCGGGTATTGAGCAATCAGAAGATCGACGAGCAAGCCCGCTCACACTCCTGTGAATCCAACCAGTAACACTTACCGTACAGTCCGGTCTGTTCGTCTGATATGTCGCATATCTCGCCTAGGGGTGGTAAACGTCAGACCCCAATAGCTCGATAAGTCATGCCGACGTAGGGTCCATAACATTCGTGAAACTACTGATAACTCTTATCAGTATATCACTGCAACCCTGGCCAGGGATTTCCTGTTATGGCCAGTCGAGCATAGCACAACATCAACCCCCAATACCGGGAGAGACGAATCCCCTCCTATCGCTCATTGCCTCCATGTGAATCGGGACTGTACCCAAAAACCACCTGTTTGCATGACTCAGTAGAGCCGTGGTAGGGTGGAAATCAAAGCACAGTGGGAGACACACAAGACTCTATGACGATCTCGGGTCAACAGACTAAGCTGTACCAGTGTCACCAGAGAACTGCCATCTGACGTGAGGTATAATACCATCTGGGAGTTCTCGGCGAGTCCGTTCAGTGTACCCAGTCTCCACTGAGCACCCGCATACCATCTCCGATGTCAAACACCAATGGATATGGGATCATCCATCACCCATCGCATGGGTCGAGAAGATATACGCTAGTCTACTCTGGAATATCGATGCCCCGTCTCGATATTCCCTCGACTAGGAACATTTCAAGGATGTACTCATGGACTATCCAGGCCCCACTAGTATGATCTGCATCACAGTCCTGGAAGTCGAGTACACATCCTAAGGGCTTTATCAACATGTAATCAGAGAGACAGAAAGTATACATGTTAAGATAAAGAGCAACCAGATAGCGTACTATCATGTCGAGCAAGAAAGTCCTACCTATATATGTCCCAGCATCCACTACAATATACATCCAATGTACAGTAATGGCCTCTAGGGCATACATATAACTAATATATCCTAAGCCAATCACATCGTATGCAGCAGATAAGCAGCATATAGCTACCGCACACTACACCTTGACGAAAGCCAACAAATATAGCACGAATACTATATACAACTTATCTGAAATGACGGAGGGCTACGACAGGTTTTTCTGAAAACCTATTGCGTAATGAACTTGATATCGTTATAAAATCAAATGATTTTAAAATGGAGTGTTTTTTAGGCTTTTGCTAGTTTCGCTAAAGAGGTCACTCCCGGTGAAGGGATCTCGGCTCTTTCCTCATCGAATGAGGTGCAGGACATATCATATATATCACTATGCAAAGCAAGAACTAGAAAAACAATCAAAAGACAAAACCGAGGGGTGTAGCATCTGCCAGTCATTGCTAAAGGGGTCACTCCCGGTGAAGGGATCTCGGCCCTTTCCTTATCGAATAAGGTGCAGGATGTTCTACAAGGAACACCGCGATGCAAAGCAAGAACTGTAGCTGCCTGTTTTTAAAAATTCGATTCCACAACATCTTTTTAGGTTTCTTTTTCTTTCATTAATCACATTAATGAAGTCCCATCATTTAAATCCACCTAAACATCACAGATAAATATAACGTACATTAATGCCATCCACATTCGCCTCGATGTCCTGTCTGCACCGTTAGGTTAGGTAACTAACGGCAGAAAGAGGCAGGGCTAGCGCGGGTGTAAAACATAAGCAACGTCTATATAATATATCATATATACTATATACAATATCTATCTGAACATATCACATGATCACATCACAGATAACGCAGCAGAAAATATCATATGAAATATTGGATATACTAGGACGTCCGTGTTTTATTTTGAGCCTGTATAAAACACGGATTCCACGGTCGTGATGAATAGCCAATCCCACACCCCTAGACCCCTACGAGAGCGGTAAGCAACCCTACCAATTCTAGAGTTAGGAGGCCCGGACTCGACTCCTCGAGATGGTCTCCCACTGGACCCTAGAACCCGGTTACTTGTGCTCCCCTCCTTGGGTCTATCCTAATGCGGAAAAGTAAATAATATACAAATGGTGATATCAACCTCATCCCGGAAGTGCCCCAATAAAAGAATATTACATACATTTAATTTTACATGAATGAAAAAGAAAAACTCTCATCTCACATAAAACCCCCGGCTATTCAAACACGACGATCCAATATAACATATCCAGCAACACATAACATCACATGTCATCAACGTAAGTAGATATGCCCATCCCAATTGTCGTTGACATAGCAACAAAACCGGCGATATCGCATATTACATTTACGGTCGCAGAAAAGAAAGTGTAAAACTACAACAGTTGGAATCCGCAGCCTACTTAGACATCGCATGCCTAACCAAATGAATTCCTTAGACATCACATGCCTAACAATTATAAACCCCGCATTTTAGTCTCATTATCGAAAACTCTTTTCAATATTAAGTCGGGCAATTCAACAAGATTCCCGGCATCCAGATCGAATGCTCGTCGCAAACTTTAGTAGACGGCCGCACCCCTGGATGCCGTCGACGAAGTGCACTAAGGCGGAACACCGCTGCCGCGAGCACCCGTACGGATGCTTTTGGCGACTGGGTTCTCCTACAGTCACTTGGTCGGGGCTATGGGGCGTGGCTATCTATTAAGTTTACCCGGTGAGTATCCGTGTACGCTACGTGATTACGACGGACTTTTGATCACATCAAAATTCCGTGGCAACCGATCATCTGAGACTAAACTGCAATGTTTATAATATTCAAATCAGTTATCTCATAACTACTTGTGGATTCCAAATATTGTATCATAATCCAGATAAATAAACTTTCCGATCGAATAATCAAACACCCAGGTTTTCCAATAGCTCAACACTTGAGGGGAGTTTAAAAATATCCATTTCATGCCACAGTACCAACGGTCCAGCCGTAGAAGGGTCAAGCCAATGCCTCACATGTGGCACGCCGTACTGCCCCAAACCCTAAGGTTCAAAAGGCAGTTCAAGACGGTCACATAATCGAGTTAAGGTTTGTTGTCTTCTAGAGGGTCCATTGCGTAACTTGCACGATTCAGATGTTCTCAAACAACGGAAAAATCGAACACTTGGAAATTTTCCGGGACGGGAAAAAGTGAGTTATTGATATCCGTTCGAACATTTTAATAGTTTCTAAAAATATCTGGAACAAACTAAACAAAGTTAAATTATCCGATCGAATCAACGAGTCCCCAATACAACCCTAGATAACTCAACACTTGAGTGGAATAAAAAAATTCCCAGAAAAAATTGACAAGAAAAGACCTAAGAATAAATATATGAAATATTAGGGACTAACTCCAAATTTTGGTCCCTGAAATGACCACGGAACCGCCGCCAAACCCTTAGTTTGGCCGCGGTTCCGCGGTCATTTCAGGGACTTAGTAGACCGTACTTCATAGTAATTCTTAGTTTTTCCTGCTTGTTTTTCTGAGCATTTTTAATTCATAAAAAATCACATTTTCAAAAAATGTACAGAGAAGGGTTTACATCGGGGTTTTCGGGTTCGATCGGACTTCTAACTTCGTCAACACTCCGCCTAAAGCTCTAGCTAGGCTCTGATACCACTGTAGGGTTGCTAGGCACGCGCACAAGGGTCTACGAGGCATCAACCATGCCCTATTAAAATTTTAGCCTTGTCGAACAACTCTAATACGGATCTTTAAACTAGGGTTTAGGCGAAAACTTGCATGTTAACAACTTTAACACTAAGTGAAAGGGATTACAACCTTTATAGATCCGGTCCTTCACTTCAATAGCTCCGTGCAGATGTCCCCTTCGCTGCGATCATGAATTTCGGACTCTAGAGAAGATCCACAAGAAGAAAGAACGTGCTTGCTTCGTTGACTTCGAGGCCGAAGATGATCTACGTCGGGGAGACATTAACTCAAGCTATTCCTTCACTAGGTCATGAACTTTGTGAAGAGAACACACTCTACTACATGGCAAGTGGTAGAGGATGAAGAAGTAGGAAGCGGGCTCACTTTAGAATTGTTTTTCTCACATTTTTCCTCATGGCACCATTGGAGCTAGCAAGCTTTTCATGGAGCTTGATGAAGAAGAAGAAGAAGAGAGAATAAATCATTCATCATATGAATTATTATCCTCTTATTTAACCATGGGTGAGTTAAGCTATCATGCTTAACTCATGTAGAGAATTGACCAAGGGATTAGGTTAAAGGTCAGGTTAACTAAATATCCTAAATAATGACAAAAGAGTTGACTTTGTCAATGTTGCATACAAGCTTCTACAAGCTTGATAACATTGACTAAAGTCTCCTCTCTTTTGTTATTATAAGGAAATAAGTAAACCCTAATTTAATCTAAACTTGATATAAGTCTCATACACCCATCATTGATGTATCATCAAGCATGATACAATCATGTACACTTGCATATATCACATATAAACAATGTGCACAAATTTGTGAGAAAATAAATCTTAAGTGAGCTAATACTAGTTAATGTAATGTAATATATCAAATATATAATTATACATTAAATTATTAAATCAACTCTTGATTTAATAATCCGGCTATAACCGACTAGTATCAAAAGTAACAACTTATCGAATCAACACTTGATCCGATAACCCGGCTATATCGCATAAAACCGATGAATGTCACATATCACGAGAATAGAATACGGTATCTCATATCGTATCAATCTCGGTCCCGCACATATCACATATGCGCTCCTACTCTGTTTCGCTTGAGCCAAGAACCCTTGTGTAGGACTCTAAAGACTCGTCAATATGCCGGCAATAGGTGATGATCATATCAAACACCCACAAACCGCAAGCGGTCTGCTAAACGTAACGGCCACCCGGGTATTGAGCGATCAGAAGATCAACAAGCAAGCCCGCTAGTACTCCTGCGAATCCAATCAGTAACACTCCCATACAGTCCGGTCTCGAAGTCTGATATGTCGCATATCTCGCCTAGGGATGGTAAACGTCAGACCCCAGTAGCTCGATAAGTCGTGTCGATATGAGGTCTATAACAGTTCGAGAAACTACGGATAAAACTTACCAGTAAATCTCAGCAACCCTGGCCAGGGATTTCCGGTTATAGCCAATCGTACACAGCACAACATCAACTCCCTATACCGGGAGAGACGAATCCCCTCCTATCGCTCAATGCCTCCATATGATTCGGGACTGTACCCAAAAACCACCGTTTTGCATGCCCTCTTGGACGTGGTAAGGTGGAAATCAAAACACATTGGGAATCACACAAGACTCTATGACGATCTCGGGTCAACAGACTACTCTGTACCAGTGTCACCGAAGAACTGCCATCTGACGTGAGGTATAATACCATCTGGGAGTTCTCGGCGAGTCCGTCCAGTGTACCCAGTCTCCACTGAGCACCCATACACCATCCTTGATGTCAAATACCGATGGATATGGGATCATCCATCGCCCATCATATGGGTCAAGATGCGTATACGCTAGTCTACTCTGGTGCATCGATACCCTGTCTCGATACACCCTCGACTAGGAACAGTTATAAGATGTACTCGTCGACTACCGTGGCCCCACTAGTATGTCTCATCATAGTCCCAGTAGTCGAGTACATATCCTATGGGCTTTATCAACATGTATTAGAGACAATCAGAGTACATGTTAAGATAAAGTACAACCAGATAGCATACTATCATGTCGAGCAAGAAAGTCCTCCCTATATACGTCCCATTATTCACTACAATATACATCGTATGTACAGTAATGGCCTCTAGGGCATACATATAACTAACAATCTTCCACTTGCACTAGGGCCATCTGTTGTGGTATCACATACCCAATAATTAGCTGTGGTTGAAGTATCTCATACTCAACCATCCCATAAAAGTCTCTACTGGGGAAAAGGCCTTTGTGAGTGGATCCGCGCTGTTGTCCTCTGCGTCTGCTCTCCTAACCTCGATCTCCCTGGAGATCAACCATCTCCATGATCAGGTGATACTGCCTAAGAATTATATCTAGATTTCTGATGGGACGGCAGTTCCTTGGCTAAAGCCACAACTCCATTGTCATACAATGGTAGGAACGAAGTTCATCTCATGAACTTATATATATCCAGACTGCCTCTTTGGTAGCATCCTTGGTAATGATGTATCTTGCCTTTAATCGTCTAGTATGTCACGGTATCTAGCTTGGAACTCTTCCAACATACCGTCCCTCCACTGAGGGTAAAGACAATGCCTGCGACTGACATTCAGTCGTCCTTATCACCCTGGAACCTTTCCAGTGATTCTCCCCAGGATCAATTGATACCATCTCACTACATCTAGTGAGTATCCTAACATCTAATTAGATCTATCTCATAGATCCTAAACCCAGCATTTAGGAGGTATCACTTTGATCCTATATGGAGAATCCTTGTGATAAGCGGAGATTGACCGAGCGTAGCATAGGAAACACCTTCCCTATCAAGAGTATGTCTTCCACGTACTCTACGAGGATCACCACCATACTCCCTACTAGCTTTTTGTATATACAAGGTTCATCTACCATTTTGATGAAGTCAAACTCTTTGACTACCACATCAAAACAGATGTTCCAACTCCGCGATGCCTGCTTTATCCTATAAAGCATCTTGCTCACGTTTCCGCTGCTCCCACTGTCTACGAAGCCCTCTGGCTGTGTACTTATAGATGCTCTCTTCCAAATCAATATTTAGAAAAGCAGTCATGACACCCAACCACCAGATATCGTAGTCATGGTATGTAGCCGTGGCAAGTAGGATCTAGATGGACTTAAGCATAGCTTTGAAAGTCTCAATCTTTCCATGTACACCAAGTAATCTTCTCAAGATATACTTGCTTCTGATTGGGATTTAACCCTTCAGATAAAGCAACCAAAGTCCATACTTTGTTGGTGTATAAGGATTCCATCTCAGATCACTAAGCATCCAGCCATTCTTACAGAGTCCCACTCCTGATGGCCTGCTCGAAACTAGTTGGGTCATCATCTCATGATGCAATCCTCGCTCCCACTGTCATAGAGTAACCGAAGTATCTCTCAGGTGGGTGAGGAACCTTACTAGATCGCCGGAGAGGCTGAGGTTCGTTGGTTTCTATTGAATCCTTTGGTTCAACCAAATCATTTGCTGTAGTTTGTATAGCTGGAACTCCCTCCAGTTCTACCTCATGACCACTAGTATGATCTCATCATAGTCCCAGTAGTAGAGTACATATCCTAAGGGCTTTATCAACATGTATTAGAGTCAATCAGAGTACATGTTAAGATAAAGTACAACCAGATAGCATACTATCATGTCGAGTAAGAAAGTCCTCCCTATATACGTCCCAGCATCCACTACAATATACATCGTATGTACAGTAATGGCCTCTAGGGCATACATATAACTAACAGGTTCATATTAATATATAGATTTTTGTTTTAAGATAAAAGATAAAGGAAATTAACTAATGACTCATTCTTTCCAAATGACTCATAGTTTCCACACTCTTCTTTGTTTGACCTTTGACTAACCCTTGGTTAATTTCCTTTGTTCTTTAACTCATCATAAAATATCTAGATATTTATATTAACCATGGTTTGTTGTGAGAGTGTCTCACATATATATCCTTTTGTATTATTTTTAAAACATAACAATTATCATTATCTTGAAAAAGCTTTGCCATCTTCATCTTCCTCCTTCTTCAAGCTCTTTTGAGATTTGTTTAGAGTGAGGAAAAGAAAAAGAGAGGGTTTTAAAGTGAGAACATAAACCACTTCATCATCCTACACATCCCTAGCTCTTTTGTGTAGTGTGTTTGCTCCACGGATTTGAAAGACCAAGTGAAGCAACAAGATTTGAGCAAAGGACTTCGGATGGATCGTCGTGGACTCGGAAGTGTTCAAGCGAGCCGTTCCAAACTTTAGGAGATCTAAGGAGTCACTCAAGGAGGTCTACAAAGGTTGTAGTCTCACCACTTAGTGATAGATTAACTTTTGTATGTGAGACTATTAGTTGTTACTTAATATTTCTAATTCGATTCCTAGTTAAGTTTGCTTAGCACCTCTTAAAATCAAAGTTGTGGCATGTGTGATGTTTCCAAACCCTATATGAGGTGATAAGGAAACCTTACAGTGGTATCAGAGCCAAGCTAGAGCTTTAGAGTAAGCTAGACGACGTTAAAAACCTCGAACGAACGAAAAATGACGCCCGTAGGGTGCTCTCTGGACTTTTTTCAAAAACGTATATTCTTTCACATTAAAAATACTCAGAAAATCATGCAGGGTATTTTATGGGCCCATAAGAAGAACGAAGCCCTAACTCGTCTATACGACAGCGGAACCGCGGCCAAAATGGTCATTTTGCAGCGGTTCCGCGGCGCCGTTGGTGATGCTTGGACTGTGCCTTCTTGTGCTGTCCCGTATGTACTTGTAGCAGTCTCTGGTATTTTTAAAAACTGCTCAAGTGTTGAGTTTTCTGAGAAGTCTTTGGGTGATCAATCGTTCGATCGAATGTTTTAACTGCACCTAGTTTATTGGTATGTGATACAATAATTGGAATCTACAAATTTGTTTGTTGCGTGTAAATCTAGCATTTCGGTCTCGGGTGTAATCGGAAATCTTGTTGAATTATCCAACATATTTTGAAAAGGTGTTTTCATGGGTGAAACCTAAATGCGAGCTTTACATTATTAGGCATGAAATCTTGGATATGTGATATTCCGGGTTTGTGTTGTCTAAATGCAGTTACGATTCCAATTGTTGTAGTTTTTCATTTTATTTCTCTGTGACCATAAATGTAGTATGTGGTATATCGTCGGTTTCGTTGCTATACATCCACGACAATCAGGGTACGCATACTTACTTACGTTGATGATATGTGATATTATGTGTTGCTGAGATATGATGTGTATGATTGTCGTGATTGAATAGCCGGGGTTTTTATGTGAAATGAGAGTTTTCTTTTCATTCATGTAAAATTAAATTATATGTAATATTCTTTTCTTTGGGACACTTCCGGGTTGAGGATGATGTCACCAGTGTTGTATATTATTTACTTTTCCACATTAGCGTAGACCCAAGAAGGGGGGCACAAGTGACCAGGTTCTAGGGTTTAGTGGGAGGCCATCTCGAGGAGTCGAGACCGGGTCTCCTAAACTCCAGAATTGGTAGGGTCAATTGCCACTCTCGTAGGGGTCTAGGGGTGTAGGCTTGGCTATTCATCGTGACCGTGAAATCCGTATTTTCTATTGATGGCTAAATACAAAATACGGACCTCCTAGATATCCTATATTAAATGTGCTTCTGCTGCTTATATTCTCTGATGTGATCATTTAATATATTTGAGACGAATGGAATATTATATATATGATATATAATAGACGTTGCTTATGTTTTGTACTCGCGCTAGCCCCCTCCCGGTATGCCGTTAGTTAAGTAACCTAACGGTGCATAACGGGACACTGTGACGAATGCGAGTGGCATAAGCATAAGTTATATTTTCATTTCTTTCTGTGATGGCTTTAGGACTTAAATGATGGGACTACATTAATGAGATTAATGTAAAGAAAAATGAACCTAAAAAGATGTTGTAGAATCGGATTTGAAACACACTCGGCCTTTTATGAAAAAGCAAGTTTTCAAAGTGCGGAGCTTAAGCCACTCCATTTAAACCCATTGGATTCTACAACGATATCAAGTTCAAAGCGTTAAAAGTTTTCTTAAAAACTATCCGCATCCCTCCGTCATTTTAGGAAGTAGAGTACTTAGTATTCGTGCTGTGTATTTTGACTTTAGTTAAGGCGCAGTGTATGGTAGCTAAGTGATGTCTTCCTACACTGCATATGATGCAGATTAGTTAGAACATTCATATGATTATGTTGACTTTAGTTAAGGGTCATGTGGGTGGGTCTAGTAAATCACGAAATGATGGGAAGAACTTGACTAGTACTTATGATATGTTGATCATAGTTAAGGTCATGAGTACTAAGGGTAAAAACAATATCGGGAATTTCAAGAGTTGAAATTTGCAATGAGATTGCATACCTTCTATATGATAGTAGGATCCCGATCCCACTGTGAGCAAAAGTTGCTCCCGGGAGAGTTTTGCACTTTACAATTAGCTAAGCCATTAGGTGTCTAGAAAGGTATCAAACGGGGCTACGCCTATGGGAAGACGAGGTTTATTTTAATTAGGTCCGTGCGAAAGCACGGGGAACCTCCCTCAAAGTACCGGCACTGGCCTGGCTGAACGGTTAGCGAAGTTATAGAATGTAATTAATCCCGGCTATTTTTCTTTTTAAAAGGTTTTAAAGAAAATTTGATAAAAATAGTGGGAGATATCGATTAGACAAGATAATAACCAATCTGATCTTTGCAAGAGCTTTCGTTGAGTGTATTCTTTTCTCTTTCTTAATGGCAGATACCAATGACATGACTCAAGCTTCTATTAGATAAAAATAAACTGAATGGGACCAATTATAAAGACTGGCTGAGGAATCTCAACATTGCCTTGACTTTTGATAAGGTATCATATGTCCTCAAGGCTCCAACCCCGCCCATCCCAGGTCCTAAACCTTCAGTTGCGGATAGGGAAATCCGCAAGATATGGGACGTTGACTGTGCCACAGCCAAATGCCTCGCGCTTGCATCGATAGATAACACACATCAGAAGCAGCACGAGAATATGGACGTCCAAGCCATATTCCTCCATACAAAAGAGTTGTATGGAGAGCAATCTCGCGTATTACGATACGAAGTATCTAGAAAGCTGTTTCAGATATGAATGGCCCCTGGCACACCAGTAGGAGACCATATTCTGAAGATGATAGCTCTCATAGAAGAGCTTGAGTACCTTGGGTAGACAATGGACAATGAGCAATATACGGATATTATTCTGCAGTCTCTTCCCTCCATCTTTGCTCAATTTATAGTTAATTTCAACATGCACAATATGGAGAAGGAACTACCTGAACTCCTTAATATGTTAAGGATTGCAGAGAGCACGCTGAAGTCGATGAAGACTCCCGTTTTGAGTGTTGGACCATCTTCCTCCTCTTGCTCGAAGGCTAAGGCCAAGGGAAAGATAAAGAAGAAACCACCAAACCTAAGGGTGGAGTCAAAAAGGTTAAGGGGAAAGACAAGTCCAAGGTTGGGGAATCGGGGAAAGGAGAATGTTTCCACTGCAAAAAGATGGGACACTGGAAGTGGAACTGTATTGAGTACCTTGAACTCAAGAAGAAGCATGGTGATGCTTTAGCTTCAGGTGTGTTCGTAATTGAAAACTGTTTTTCTATTAACTCTGCTTCTTGGGTATTAGATACCGGTTCGGGTTCTTATATTTGCAATTCTGTGCAGGCGTTGAGAAATAGCAGAGTTTTGAAGATAGGTGATCATACTCTTCAGGTTGGAAATGGTTCCAATGTAAATGCAGTTTCAATGGGAGAGTATCACCTAGGGTTGCCGTCGGGTTGTATATTTGTTTTGAACCCATGTTATTTTGTGCCAAGTATGCTTTGTAATATTATATCCGTTTCTTTGTTAGACAATGAAGGATATCATTTTGCTGTGCAACACAATGTTATGAACATTAGACTTAATCAAGAGTTGATTGGTTGTGGTACACTTAATAACGGGATATACGTCCTTAATCAACACACAGTTTTCAACATTCAACACACAAGTAAAAGAAAATTTTCAGATATAAATGAAGCTTTTCTTTGGCATTGTAGACTTGGTCATATTAATGATAAAAGACTAAACAAGCTTCATAAAGATGGATATTTAAATTCTTTTGAGTATAAATCTTATGCAACTTGCCAGTCTTGTATCAAAGGTAAAATGACCAAAACTCCGTTTACTGGACACAGAGAAAGAGCTACTGAACTCCTAGGCCTCATACATAGTGATGTATGTGGGCCAATGTCTACACATGCAAGAGGCGGTTTTTCTTACTTCATAAATTTTACTGATGATTTCTCAAGATTCGGTAATGTGTTTTTGATAAAGCATAAGTCTGAAGCTTTCAAGAAATTCAAGGAGTACAAACTTGAAGTAGAAAACCAAACAAGAATGAGAATCAAGATACTTCGATTAGATCGAGGTGGAGAGTACTTAAGTACTGAGTTCTTGGACTTCCTAAAAGAGAATGGGATTCTCTCTCAGCTCACTTCTCCTTACACACCACAACACAACGGTGTGTCAGAGCGCCAGAATCGTACCCTATTAGATATGGTACGATCTATGATGAGTGATTCTGAGTCACCCTTCTCCATTTGGGGCCATGCATTGGAAACTGCAGCTTTTCTGTTAAACAAAGTTCCAACCAAGACCGTGTCTACCACTCCATATGAGATATGGCATGGGAAGAGACCATCTCTTAAACGAGTTAATATTTGGGTTTGTCCGGCTTTTGTCAAAAAGCAGAATCCAGACAAACTCGAGACACGATCGGTTAAATGTATATTTGTGGGATATCCAAAACATTCGTTTGGGTATCTTTTCTACCACAAGGAGGAATAAAAGGTGTTTGTTTCTCAGTATGCCACATTTTTAGAAAATGAGATTTTTCCAAATGTTGCTGATGGCAATGTGGAAGATTGCATCATGGTTGATGATGATCCTGCCAGTTTTCATCAAGCTATCACGAGTGGTGACTCTGTGAAATGGCTGGATGCCATGAGATCCGAAATGGAGTCTATGTACACCAACAAAGTATGGACTTTGGAGGATGTACCCTCCGGGATAAAACCTGTAGGCTGCAAATGGATCTTTGAAAGAAAGATCGGTGTAGATGGACAGGTAGAGACCTATAAGGCAAGGTTGGTAGCAAAAGGTTTTCGTCAAAGACCAGGTTTGGACTATGACGAGACTTTCTCTCCGGTAGCCATGCTTAAATCCATTCGGATCCTACTTGCTATTGCTGCTCACTACGACTATGAAATCTGGCAGATGGACGTTAAAACTGCATTTCTAAATGGTGATTTAAATGAATGCGTTTATATGGATCAGCCAGAGGGATTCATTGGCAGTGGGAGCAGCGGGAAAGGATGTAAATTGCTTAAATCCATTTTGGATTAAAGCAGGCATCACGGGGTTGGAACATCTGTTTTGATGATGTTATCAAAGAGTTTGATTTCATCAAAAATCCAGATGAACCTTATGTTTATAAGAAGACTGTAGGGAGAACTGTTGCATTCCTCGTATTGTACGTGGATGACATTCTTCTGATAGGAAATGATATTCCTATGCTACAGTCGGTCAAATCATTCTTAGCACATAGGTTCTCCATGAAGGACCTGGGTGATGCCACATACATATTGGGCATACGGATCTATAGGGATAGATCCAAACGGTTATTGGGATTGTCCCAAACCAAGTACATCAACACCATCCTAAAGAGGTTAGTATGGAAGACTCCAAGCGGGGTGCCTTACCCGCTTGCCATGGAGTCACTCTCTCCAAGGACGATTGCCCAAAGTCTGAAAAAAGAGAGCTCGCGTGAGCATTATTCCGTATGCTTTGGCCGTAGGATCGATAATGTATGCGATGTTATGTACACGCCCTGATGTTGCTTATGCACTTAGTGTAGTAAGCAGGTATCAGTCAAACCCATGGGAGAATCACTGGACTGCTGTGAAGAACATTCTTAAGTACTTGCGAAGGACTAAACAATTGTTCTTGGTGTATGGTAACGGGGATCTCCAAATGGAGGTCTTTACCGATTCGAGCTTCCAGAGTGACAAGGATGACAACAAGTCTATCTCAGGGTTTGCATTTACGCACAATGGAGGGACGGTAAGTTGGAAGAGTTCCAAACAGGATACCGTTGCAGACTCAACGATGGAAGCTGAGTACATTGCTGCAAATGATGCTGCCAAGGAAGCCGTCTGGATAAGGAAGTTCATAACGGAGCTAGGAGTAGTTCCAACCATTATTGATTCAATACCTTTGTATTGTGACAATAATAGGGCTATGGCGTTGGCCAAAGAGCCCAGGTCTCATCAGAAGTCCAGACACATCCTAAGCCGATATCATGTGATCCGGGAGATAGTTGATCGCCACGAGATCGAGATTAAAGGAGTAGATACAAAGAACAACACTACGGATCCATTCACCAAGGCCCTCCCTCAGCTGCAACATGAGTGACTTTTTGAGATGTTGGGTATGAGATACGCAAATAATTGGCCTTAGTGCAAGTGGGAGATTGTTGGATATATGTATGCCCTAGAGGCCATTATATGATAGTGTATGTACTGATGTGTGTGTGTGTGTGTCTATATATATATATATATATATATATATATATTCAGAGGACTGTCTTGCTCGACATGATAGTATGCTATCTGGTTTCTCTTTATCATATGTTCACTTGATCATGTTTTTACTCATTTGGTACATGTTGATAAAGCCCTAAGGATATTGGCTTGACTTCTGGGATTATGATGTGGATCATACTAGTGGGACACCTATAGTTTATAAGCATATCTTTGAAATGTTCCTAGTCGTAGGTATATCGAGATAGGGCATCGATATTCCAGTGTAGATTAGCGTATACCATTCTTGTTCCATATGATGGGCGATGGATGATCTCATATCCGTCTGGTGTGGTGACACCAAAGATTGTATACGGGTGCTCTGTGAGACTGGGTACACTGAACGGACTCACCGAGAACTCCTATACGGTATTATATCATACGTCGGATAGCAGTTCTCAGGTGACACTGGTACAGGTTAGTCTGTAGACCTGAGATCGCCATAGAGTCTTGTGTGTCCTCCCACTGTACTTTGATCTCCACCCTACTACGGCTTTACTGAGTCATACAAATGGGTGGATTTTGGGTACGGTCCCGAGGCACATGGAGGCAATGAGCGATAGGAGGGGTTTCGTCTCTCCCGATATTGGGGGTCGATGTTGCGCTGTGCACGATTGGCTATAACAGGAAGTCCCTGGCCAGGGCTGCTGAGATATTACCGATAAGTGTTATCAGTAGTTTCTCGATCTGTTGTAGACCATATACCGGCATGACTTATTGAGTTATTGGGGTCGACGATTCCATCCCTAGACTCGATATGCAGCATATCCGACGAAGAGACCGGACTGTACGGTAAGTGTTGCCAGTTGGATTGACGGGAGTTTTGACAGGTTTGCTTGTTCTTCTTCTGATCGCTCAATACCCGAGTGGCCATTATATTTAGCTGACCGCTTGCGGCTTGTAGGTGTTTGATGTGATCATCACCTACTGCCGGCGTATTGATGAGTCTTAGAGTCCCACACAGAAGTTTCCTAGCTCAGGCAAAACGATGTGGTGTGCATATGAGATATGCGCGGGAGCTCGATTAAATGCGTGTATGAGATACCGTATGTTAATCAGGTGTTTACTATTGGTCGGGTCGTATGTGATATGACCGGTTTATTAAATCAAATGTTGATTTAATAATGACTTTTAGCTCACTTTTATTAAACCTTTTCTTTTGGATGTATGCATATATATGTATATACATACACATGTTGATGTGAATGCATACATACATGCATGCATATGTATCATGGTTGTTAATATATTGAAGATGGCAATGCAAGACTCACATAGTTCATATTAATATATAGATTTTTGTTTTAAGATTAAAGATAAAGGAAATTAACTAATGACTCATTCTTTCTAAATGACTCATAATTTCCACACTCTTCTTTGTTTGACCTTTGACTAACCCTTGGTTAATTTCCTTTGTTCTTTAACTCATCATAAAGTATCTAGATATTTATATTAACCATAGTTTGTTGTGAGAGTGTCTCACATATATATCCTTTTGTTTTATTTTTAAAACATAACAATTATTATTATCTTGAAAAAGCTTTGCCATCTTCATCTTCCTCCTTCTCCAAGGTCTTTTGAGATTTGTTTAGAGTGAGGAAAAGAAAAAGAGAGGGTTTTAAAGTGAGAACATAAACCACTTCATCATCCTACACATCCCTAGCTCTTTTGTGTAGGGTGTTTGCTCCACGGATTTGAAAGACCAAGTGAAGTAACAAGCTTTGAGCAAAGGACTTCGGGTGGATCGTCGTGGACTTGGAAGTGTTCAAGCGAGCTGTTCCAAACTCTAGGAGATTCAAGGAGTCACTCAAGGAGATCTACAAAGGTTGTAGTCTCACCACTTAGTTATAGATTAACTTTTGTATGTTATACTATTAGTTGTTACTCAATATTTCTAGTTCGATTCCTAGTTAAGTTTGCTTAGCACCTCTTAAAATCAAAGTTGTGGCATGTGTGATGCTTCTAAACCCTATATGAGGTGATAAGGAAACCCTACATAGGCACCATCTGCGGGTACATAGTGGACCCGGTATGGTACCCTGGGGCAAGAAGACTCGTATAGAAAGGCGGTGAGCCTAGCGGAGGGACTACTACCTACCGGTGATAGTATAGAACCCGACGGATATCCGGAGGATACCGTTTGGGAGTTATGACATGAGATATATTGATGGACGATCTGGGGGTGCGGCGCCTGTGAGATGAGTATTTACGTGTCGATGCTGGACATGAGTATTTCATGATGTTTTCGAGTACCGATGTTGGGGACTCAGGTTCCATGAGATTTACAGGATGTGAGGGCCGATCCGAGCGAAGGCGCCTGAGGTATTGGGATTTTGGCCGTATTTGATGGACACAGGTTTTTCCACGATGATGATTCATTGATGATGACATGTTTTATCCCATACTCAGCATTCATTGCTATGCGTAGCTTCATGTATTTTTAGTACCTGATAGAGTACCTTTCATGATTGTTGCATATCAATATTAGCATATTGATACTATCAGATTGCATGTGATAGAGTATCGCAGTACGTGCATACCTGCGATTACCTGTATGATGTTATTTACTACTCACGAGTTGGCAACTCACCCCCGTTGTGCCACAGTGTTTTGCAGGTTTGACCCTCAGAGTAGTCGCGGCAGGGCTTCTTCTTATTGTATCTTTTTGCAGCGGATACCGCTACGGTTGGCTGTGAGCCATTTGCTGTAGGTGGGTTGTGGTTATCCGTTTATATTTATTGTATACCTCTCATTGTATCTAGTACTCTCCATCTACCCTTTCATGTATTGACTTAGAGACGAGTTGTGAGGACGATATTGTATATTTTGTGACTCTGGATGTCAAGCTCGTGTGAGCCGGCTTTTATTATGCAGTTTTATCTTTATGCTGTTTTCACTTTATATCGTTCTTTTCTTCGCTACGGCGTCGTATATATGCTTGTGGTGGTTGTTTACACCTTTTGGCGTGATTTGCTCCCGTTTGGGGATGCTTTATTTATATCTTATGATGTTTTACTTATGTTATATGTTTGTACCCGTTTCGGGGCTAGTTTTTACAAAGGAGGCGCTGCCGTAATTTTTAAGAAAATAAACTTAAACTTTAAAGATTTGTACTCGAGATTTCCCAATGTTTTAACAATGTTTTATCACTTACTACTTTTGATGGTATAGATTTCTGGGTTTCAGCTTACTTAAATTGCGTTACGCCTGTAGACGTTTCGTGGTTTAAGTGCCGGTCAAGTGCCAAATTTTGGGTCGTGATACAAACTCTTAGCACACTTAACACTAAAATCATTTGCTCTCACTCACTAATATGTGTTTTTGATGTTGTGGTATGTTTGCTAACCATTGTGTTTAGTGTTGATACCCCAAGCTTGGACATGCAAACGGTAAGTGAACAAACGGACTCGTTTCGTGTTTTGCGGCGTATATCGGCAACTTGATGATTCGTGCTTCACAACCACTTTGACGATTCATGCTTCGTGCCGGGATCGACGCAAGAACGGACAACTCATGATCAAGGGAGCGTCGAAGGAATCGTCGCGATTCGATCTTCCGAACCAACGCCACAGCCAACTTCTTTCTTAACCTCTTTTCTTGTTTTCGTTGTTTTCGTATTTTCTATTCTTTTTGTGACAACCAATCCAATTCATTATTTGTTGAACCTTAAATCACAAAACCTAATACACAATTCCCTGCAGATCGACCCGTACTTGCCGGCTTGCTACAACACGCCGTGCAGTTGCGGTTTATAAATATTAAAAACGAGAACGATCTCGCGTGCGCATTCCATTTCCTTCATTGCATATCCGTTTCCATAACATACGCGTTTGCGCATACGGGTGAATTTCCAACAAGTTTTTGGCTTGATCACTAGTTATAATGTTTACAAACTTTTATGATTTAAGGTTCAACAAATAATGAATTGGATTGGTTGTCACAAAATGAATAGAAAATACGAAAACAAGGAAAACAAGCAAATAAGTTAAGAAAGAAGTTGCCCGTGGCGTTGGTTCGGAAGATCGAATCGCGATGATTCCTTCGACGTTGATCATGAGTTGTCTGTTCTTGCGTCGATCCCGGCATGAAGCATGAATCGTCAAAGCGGTTGCGAAGCACGAATCATCAAGTTGCCGATATGCGCCGCAAAACAAAATGTGTCCGTTTGTTCACTTACCGTTTGTATGTCCAAGCTTGGGGTATCAACACTAAACACAAGGGTTAGCAAGCATACTACAACATCAAAAACACAAATTAGTGAGTGAGAGCAAAGGATTTCAGTGTTAAGTGTGCTAAGAGTTTATGATGGTATATGGTATATGGAACAAAAGGATTTGTCAAGTCAATTAATCACAAAATACCACATCCAAGCTTAGCAAACTTAACGCCAAGTAGATTTTAACCTTAGGCTTGCAAGATGGGGTTTGTGGGGAGAATATGGTATGTGATGAGGTTACAAAGTAACCATGGAATCAATATACCATATCAACCCTTCCAAGTTACAATACTAAGTTTATAATCAAAATTAAGCATATAAAACAATTACAAGAGGAGGAGGAGGCAAAGCCTTTCATCTCACTTCCTTACCATAACCACAACCACAACCAAAGAGATATTAGTGAAGCATAATAAAAGAAAAGCAAATAAGAAAAAGAGCAATTTACAATAATATTATTAACACTTGAGAAAAGAGATACAAGATTTTGGTAACTTATTCAACCTCCATAATGAAGCTCTCCAAAGAAAGCTTAAAGAGGGAAGAAGAAGAAGAAGAAACCAAGTGATAGCCCACTCACACTCAAGCTAAACCAAAAACAAACTAAAACAAAACTATATAATACATGGTCACTTTGCTCAACTCTGTTATGGTATTTATAGGCTAGACATCAGAAAAAATAAACAATATAAATAAGATGATGTGACCTACATAAATGACCAGAAGAAAAATGGGGAAGTTAGGAGCTAGGGAGGCCGAGCTCGCCGGACTTTGTGGGCATGTGGCCGGTCCCAAGCCGAGCTATGAGGCTCGTATTCATTGTATGGATTTTTGTGCACTCCAACATCAATATGGTGCTGCTTGTTTTATCATTTTAATCCTGGTTTGCATGCAGAGATTTGGAGGTAAACTTGATACCAATATCACATCAAAACTGTATAGCATTCAATGCACATTCAATGCACATCACACCCACTTGCACAAACCATCATTTCTTGTGTGCCATGGGCAGCCCCACCATGTCATGGTCCATGCTAAAGAGTTGTGTGTACACTTGTATTGTGTTGGACCAAAATTGTGTACACATGTTTATTTCCAAAAGAACTCTTTGGATATCGGTCGGTTTCCTGTTCTGTTTGCAGTGTCGGCTCCAAAACGCTATATCCGTGACATTGAGTTTGTTTCCTGTATTTAATCACGAACACCTGTAAACTGTAATTACTGAGCAGACACTGGTTAATAGCACCGATATGTCATAAAATAGATAATGAATGAGCGGTATTAAAATGCAGTTTTCTGAGATGAACAAATACCCCCAAACTTATCTATTGCTCGTCCCGAGCAATACAAAAAATCCTAGCCTCACTTTCGCAGGGAACGCGTTTGCACTGAGCATGTGAAACAAGCCGTTAAACCTCTAGGTGTTCCTAGTAGGAGGAGTGTTGTTTCCTGAGGGTTTTCAGTGGATTACACCTATAAAATCCAGTCAAGTTAGCATTGCGGAAAAACTGTTGAATTTAATCTTAAGGTTTAGATATCAAAGTTAGAAATTCTATTACCCAAGTCAGAAACGTTAAACACTATTTTTCACTCCTCACAATTTTTTTAACATAAGCTCATACGCGTCTTTACGTGATTGTGCGGATAGTGTCCATAAGATTTTAAGAACTTTGATTAGGGTCATCATGTCATAATTGCAGACCAGGATAAACTTCTATCACACGAGTTTGAAAGGAGTTAAGATTTTCTTAAGTTTTATTCTCTAGTTAGGTTTCAAGTCAGAATATATATCAATTTTAACAGAGAACCTAAGTCTTATACTTCACTCCACCATTTCACATGTTTTTGTTCATACACACCTTTTGTTATCGTGCAGAACGTCTTAATAAATACAAACCTTCATATCTCCGCGAAAAAACTGTTTTAATAGAAAATTCGTCTCCGCCAAGATAATTCTCCCACAAAGAACCGTTAGGACTTTTAACTCGGAGAGAATATTTGCTTAGCTTGTTTTATCTGGCGATTGCAAACTTAGCGAGTTTTGGGTCAATGACTCCCAAATCAGATGGTTTTAGGGTATTAGGTGTGGAGACACCCTAAGAACTTAATTACCCAAGTTACTAAGGCCACAAAACAAAAAACTTATTTTATTTTAAATAATTCTGCACTCAGTGAAAACGGAGATATAGCCAGCTTTTTCTTTTAAATCCGAAGACGTTACATGTGGATAAGGTGTGTAATTATTCCAATAAGGTTTCAGATGGGTTATTTTTCAGACTTATAGCTTCTGTTAAAACCTCTATAAAATTCTTCATATCTACTTCACTATATGAAGTATTCTTGATATTTTGCTTAACTTAGAACAAATCTGCTTGATCCTAATGATGTTTATCAATTTTAAAAGTTTTTCAGACATATCAGACATTTATCAAAGTCTCAAAACACTTATGACACGTGTAAAGTGTCATAAAAGATGTATATCAGCTATGGTGAAACACACAGGAGGGTTTATTTTTCGGGTTGTCGGTTTCATAAAAAGGATTTAGCTATTTCAACTTATCAACCGAACCATCAGAATTTGAATCTAAGTTTCCCCGCTAGCCAACATGACAAAGATTTTATATTTTTAAAGAAATTTTTCAATTTTTATAAGTTTTTCAATTTTTTAATACAATGCAATATAAAAGAAGATATGAAATGCAACTACATGCAAAAAAGAAAAGAAAAATACAATATGTAAGTGCTGAAATGGAGGAAATATGCACATGCAAACTATATGCAGATACAAAATACAAAAAAAAAGCTCCACCTCCAAACTGAATCTGACGATGTCCTCATCGTCGCTTGGCTTTGCCCTTGGCTCTGCCGCTGCCGCTCGCTTCTTCCTGGTTAGCTATGACCTGGCTGAGCTGTTCTTTGATTACTTTATTTTGCCGGATCAAAGTCTTGATGCCGTGGACTTCCATCCTGTGTAATTCATAGGGATCCGTCGGAACGTCCTCTCCCAAGTAAATTTCCGAGGAAGTTAGCGGGGCCGCATGCTCGCTGGGTTCGGTGGGGGACCAGATCTGCTGTTCACTCCTGGGGTCTGTGTAGCCTGGTGAGATCCTCTCTATCTCTACTGGGACTGTGTCATACATCGTGAGGCAGGCCGTGAAGTCATCGTCCTCCATATAGTATCGACAAATCTGGGTAACGAGAACGGGAAGTAAAGATTTGCGTGCGGCGACACTTTCCTTGATTGCGGCGAAAAGCATGCTCGCCATGCAAAATTGGTAATCCCCGGTCATTAAGAAATGAACCATGTGCCCCACAATCGCCGGAAAAGATCAAACTCGAGCGATCCCCCTGACGTTTCGTTACACCCAGCGGCATGCTGTATAGACGTTCCTATAAATCTGCTGGGCATTCAGCCCAACATCTCGTAGCTCGAACCTATCACCCATAATCGTCCTATACTGGGCCAGCACTAATGATTTTTGAAAACCAGATCGGATCGGGATATTGGTGACATTTGATATGGTATCAGCTGAAAATACCCTACGTCTACCCTGAAAATGAAATCTAATCCGATCTTGGAGTATCTCCCCATTTCTAAGAGCATCATAAAACTCATCAATTAAGTGTTCGTAAGCGCATAAACCCTCTTCCCCATACAACAGAAATTCCCAGCCCAACTGTCGGATCGCATCATAGAAATAGCTTTCGAACCCTTCATGGGAAAAAATAGCGACAAATTTTCGTTCTAATTCGAAGGGGGCCGTTTTTTTGTGGGCTGGGGAACTTGCAAAAAACTAACAGTGTAAGAGAGGGGGCAGAGAAAACCTTACAGCACTGAGGAAGCAAATCGATGATCGGAGGAAAGCAGGCCGAGCTCGCCGGATTTTCTGAGGAGATTGCCGGCCAAGATCCGAGGAAAGGGGCTAGGGTTTTTGGAAGAGGCTGAGGGGACAAAGAGAAAGAAGATGGTTCTATTTGAGATCTGAGAAATAAGGGCACGGGTTGGGAAGCAGGCAATATAATTGTCATTTTACAAACCCCTTCCCCCCACAACAAGAAAACCCCATATATTTACAATCATACCTAAACAAAAAGTGAAATCAGCCTTGTCCCCAAAAATTCGCACTCACCCCCTAACAGGTGAGATATTATTTTTAAAAAAACTAGAAAAAACAAAGATTTAATTATAGTATTTGTTAGGTCCACATTACCTCTCCCGGTACTTTCGGGGTTGCGGAAACGGTAAATCAAAATTTTTCTTAACTTTGTAACATGGACCGTAAAAGCCGGATCTTTGCTAAACTAAACTAGCAAACTTGCAAAGAAGAATTAACTACTCGGCAAAGTGGTTATACCTCAACTTGAACTCCTTCACTTCTTGTTGTTGTTCTTCTTTGATGTTCTTCTCTTCTTGTTGTTCTTCTCATTTCTTGCTCAATGGTTGATCCGGACTTCGGTCACCTCCGCGGCCTCCTTGAGTCGAAGACGATCCACCCGAGAGATGTACACCGAGCTCCACCTCGAGCCGAGGTAACTAGGGCAAGGAGATTGCTAATCTAGAAGCCCTAGGTTGTGTAGAGAGGATGTATGGATGTGTTTGTCAAGTAGAATCCTTTTTCTCTCAACACATGAGATCAAAGGAGAAATCAAGAGGAGGAAGAAGAAGGAGATTTTCTAGCAACCATGGAGCTTCTCATTTCAAGAGAGAGAATGAGAATGAGCAAATGAAAAGCTTAACCAAGAGAAAAGCTAACCATGGTTGCAATAATGCACAAAACATTATCATTACAAATCCAATCAAGATAAAGGTGATGGCTACAAATGACATGACCATTATCATAACTTAAAAAGAAAACCAAAGAATACTTTAGATCTTCTAAGAAGGTCCAAGTCAACTTTGGTCAAAAGGTCAACAAAGTCAAGATGGTCAAATGGTCAATGTAATTAGCCATAACAAAATTATCAATGAAAGGATTAGTAAATAATGTCCCCGGCTCATTTATGGTTTTATTATTATTATTATTTGTTTGGCCGCACAACCGGGTCGGGGTTGTAGCCGTCATTGTATAATTCTTTTTACTGTTTTTGCTCCTAGGATAGACCCATAGAGGGGGTGCACAAACTGCCGAGAACTTGGCGGGTAGTTTGCCGCACCCGTAGGGGTCTTGGGTGGGGTATTTGGCTATTCACCGCGACCGTGTTATCCGCTTTTTCGTTCCAGGCTCGAAAGGATTGCGGATTGCTAGTATATCCAATGTATTCATCTGTGATCTGTAATGTCTATCATTGCTTTACTATTTAGGCGTTGCTTATGTTTTACAGCCGCGCTAGCCCAGCCCCCGCTCTGTCGTTAGTTAAGTAACCTAACGAGTGATGACGGGACCCCGTGGCGAATGCGAATGGCATAAGCGTACGTCATATTTTGGTTGTTTTCTGCAATGGTAGGATTAAATGATGGGACGCATTAAAAGAACTAATGCAAGAATATCACGCATTAAAAGAACTAATGCAAGAAAATAAACCTAAAAGACGTTGTTGGAACAATTTTTCAAAAAGCCGTTATTACAAGGACGTTCATTTTTGTTTTGCATCGCGGTATTCAGTTGTGAATGCCCAGCACCTCAGTCGACGAGGCAAGGGCCGAGATCCCTTCACCGGGAGTGACCCCTTGGACAAAAGTTTGCGTCAGGGTAATAACTTCACTATAGTCGATTATTCTTGCTTTGCATCGAGGTATTCAGTTTGGAATATCCTACACCTCATTCGACGAGGAAAGAGCCGAGATCCCTTCGCAGGGAGTGACCTCTTTAGCAAAAGTTTTCGCCACTATATTTTCAAAAAGATTATCAGGTTCCTTCAACGATATCAAGTTCATTACGTTAACGGGTTTTTCGCCAAAAACCCAGCCGTAGCCCTCCGTCGTTTCGGATAATTAATACTTTGTATTCGTGCTGCGTTTGTTGATTATTCGTCAAGACACAGTGAACGGTAGCTGAGTAATAATTCTCTGTTGCACTGATAGATGCGATTGGTTAGGACGGTCGCATGATTTTGTTGATTATTCGTCAAGGGTCATGCGGGCGGGTCTAATGCAATCCTGGATGACGACGGGTTGAACTTGACTAGGACCTTTTGATTTGTTGATTATTCGTCAAGGTCACTTGGGTCCTAGGGGCAAAAACCACATCGGGAGTTTCAAAAGAACTGAAACTTGCAGATTTAGCATACCTTCTGGAGTGTGGTGACTAGAGTGGATTCCATCTAGGTTATCACACAATGACAGTTGGATCCCGATCCCACTGATGAGTTGGTTTACTCTCGGGAGATTATTTCACTTAACGATCAATGCTATAAACCTAGTAGGTGTCAAGAAAGGTGTTAGCGGGGTTAAGCCCCCAGGGAAAAGAGGTTCTTTAATTAAGGAACTTCGCGAAAGTGTTGGAAAACCACCCTCGAAGTACCGACACTAGCCTGGCTGAAAGGTTAAGCAAGTATTGTGATGTGAATTAAAACCCGGCTAGTTCTTCTTTTAAAAGGTTTTAAGAAGGATTTGAGGAAACAGTGGGAGACATCCTGGTTAGATAAATTAATAAACCAATCTAATCTTGCACGAGCATACGCTGAGTGTTTCTTTTCTCTCTCTCCAGGCAGCAACCTTTTCACGCCCTAATCAAGATAATAAAATGTATCGCTTGACCGATCCGAATTCTTATTCGAGACTGGGGAAAGTTGGTTCAGCTCTAACTTGTGACAACAGTCATGAGTATGAGAATGGGAAAGGGGATTGTATGGATTTCCAGGTTACCCAGTCGAAGAAGAAGCATGGTTTTGCATCTACTTCAGGTGTTCTTGTAATTGAGAACTGTTTTACGGTCAGCCCTACCTCCTGGGTACTTGATACCGGATCAGGATCTCATATCTGTAATTTATTGCAAGGACTGAGAAAAAGTAGGAAAGTTGCACCGGGTGATATGTCGCTCAGAGTAGCGAATGGAGCACAAGTTAATGCGGCAGCCGTCGGTGAATATCACCTAGTATTGCCAAATGGCAAGACTATGATTTTGAACGATTGCTACTATGTACCCTCCATGGTTTGCAACATCATATCAGTTTCTTTACTCGATAAAGATAGATATAAGTTTGTTCTTGAAAAGAATATCATGAACATTTACCTTGATAAGGTACTGGTTGCAGAGGGTACACTGTTTAATGGTATCTACGTTCTAAATCAGAATACAGTTCTCAATATACAAAACACACGCAAGAGGAAGAATTCAGATACGAATGAATCCTACTTGTGGCATTGTAGACTTGGTCATATCGGAGAGAAAAGACTGAGTAAGTTGCATAAAGATGGACTCTTGGATGCGTTCGAGTTTTCATCTTATGAAACTTGTCAGTCTTGTCTCAAAGGGAAGATGACCAAATCTCCGTTCACCGGACATGGAGAAAGAGCAGCAGAGCTCTTGGGACTCATACATATTGATGTATGGGTCCGATGTCTATACATGCAAGGGGTGGGTTCTCGTATTTCATCACATTCACTGACGATCTCTCTAGGTTCGGATATGTGTATCTGATGAAACACAAATCTGAAGCTTTTGAGAAATTCAAGGAATTCAGAAAGGAAGTAGAGAACCAGACAGGCAAAAGTATCAAGATCCTCCGGTCTGACAGGGGAGGGGAGTACTTAAGCACGGAATTCCTAGATTACTTAAAAGAGAATGGTATTCTCTCTCAGCTTACTCCTCCTTATACACCACAACACAACGGTGTATCGGAGCGGAGGAATCGTACCCTATTGGATATGGTTCGCTCCATGATGAGTAGTGCTGAGTTACCTCTTTCATTCTGGGGACATGCGCTTCAGACAGCGGCATACCTTTTGAATCAAGTTCCGTCCAAATCTGTGCCTAAAACTCCGTATGAAATATGGAGCAGTAAGAAACCATGTCTGAAGTTTATTAAGATATGGGGTTGTCCGGCCTATGTGAAAACACAGAAACCGGACAAGTTAGAGGCACGGTCAGTTCTCTGTAAATTTGTGGGATATCCTAAAGACTCACTAGGATATCTGTTCTACCACACTGAGGAACAGAAGGTGTTTGTATCTCGCCACGCCACCTTCTTAGAAAGGGAGTTTCTTGCAAAAGAAACTAGTGGGAGTTCGGTAGAACTGGAAGAATTTCAGCGACCACAAAATGTAACTGAAAATTTGGAGGAACCGCTAGATTCTATAACCCCAAACGAACCTCAGCCACTCCGCAGATCTGGTAGGATTTCTCATCCGCCCGAGAGATACTACGGTTTTCTCATTGACGGGGATCGAGAGGATTGCATCTTGGAAGAAGATGACCCTACCAGTTTCAGGCAGGCCATTATCAGTAGGGACTCTGATAAATGGCAGGAAGCAATGCAATCCGAAATGGAGTCCATGTACGCCAATAAAGTGTGGACCTTGGATATTGCTCCACCTGGGGTAAAACCCGTTGGATGCAAATGGATCTACAAAAGGAAACTTGGTGTAGATGGGCAGGTGGAAACCTATAAAGCTAGACTCGTTGCAAAAGGTTTTCGTCAAAGACCTGGTTTGGACTATGACGAGACTTTTTCTCCGGTGGCTATGCTCAAATCCATTCGGATCCTACTTGCCATTGCTGCCTTCCATGACTATGAAATCTGGCAGATGGATGTTAAGACGGCTTTCCTAAACGGTTGTTTGGAAGAGTGCGTTTACATGGATCAACCAGAAGGTTTCATAGATAGTGGGAGCAGCGGAAATGTGTGCAAGTTGCTTAAATTCATTTATGGATTAAAGCAAGCATCGCGGAGCTGGAACATCTGTTTTGATGAGGCAATCAAGGAATTTGATTTCATCAAGAACGAAGATGAACCCTGTGTATATAAGAAGATTGTAGGACGAACTGTCGTATTCCTACTCTTGTACGTGGACGACATTCTTTTGATAGGAAATGATATTCCTATGCTACAATCGGTCAAGCTATTTTTGTCACAAAGGTTCTCCATGAAGGACCTGGGAGATGCCTCATACATTCTGGGGATCAAGATCTATAGAGATAGATCCAAGAGACTATTGGGACTTTCGCAGTCCAGGTACATAGAGACCGTACTAAAGAGATTTAGTATGGAGGGTTCCAAGCGCGGTAACATACCCGCATTGCACGGAATTACCCTCTCCAAGAAGATGTCTCCTAAGACTGACGAGGAGAGGGTTCACATGAGCACTATACCCTACGCTTCGGCGGTAGGATCTATAATGTATGCGATGCTATGTACAAGACCAGATGTAGCTTACGCGTTGAGCGCGGTAAGCCGGTATCAGTCAGACCCAGGGGAGGACCACTGGACAGCAGTGAAGAACATTCTCAAGTACCTGAGAAGAACTAAGGAGATGTTCCTGGTTTACGGTAATGGAGACCTCAGGGTCGAGTCCTTTACCGATTCAAGCTTCCAGAGTGACAAAGATGACAGCAAGTCTGTATCGGGTTTTGTGTTTACCCTCAACGGAGGGGCGGTATGTTGGAGGAGTTCCAAGCAGGATACCGTCGCAGACTCGACGATGGAGGCTGAATACATTGCTGCAAGCGATGCCGCAAAAGAGGCGGTCTGGATAAAGAAGTTCATTAATGAACTTCAGGTGGTTCCGTCCATTGTTGACCCAATACCTCTGTATTGCGATAACAATGGGGCTATAGCTTTAGCGAAGGAACCAAGGTCCCATCAGAAGTCCAGGCACATCTTAAGGCGGTATCACCTGATCAGGGAGATCATTGATCGACAGGAAATCGAGGTGCGGAGAGTGGACACAAAGGACAACACTGCGGACCCATTCACAAAGGCTTTACCCCAGACTCAGTTCGAGCGGCTGATCGAGATGATAGGTCTTCGATACGCCAGTACATAGCCTTAGTGCAAGTGGGAGATTGTTGGTGTATATGCCCTAGAGGCCATTACTGTATCATACTAGTATGTATATTACTTGATGGAAGCTTGGGATATCCACAGTTGTACAGACAATCTTGCTCAATATAGTAGTATGCTACTTGGTTTGCCTCTGCTTTAATGTGTACATGTGTGTTTGTTTATTATATCACCTATACGCATTAGTAGAGCCCTTAGGATCTTTGCTTGATTACCGGCGTTGTGATGGCGATCACACTCGTGGGGGCTGGGTAATCTACAAGCACATCCTTATACACGTCCCTAGTCGTGGGAGTACCGAGATAGGGCATCGATACTCCGGAGTAGGCTAGCGTATGTGCTTCTCATCCCAGCACGGGAGACGGTCTGTCCCACAGCCGTCGGTACGTCGTACTTGAGATAGTATGCGGGTGCTCGTTAGGTTACGAGTACACTGGACAGGACTCGTCGGGAACTGATGGTTGGTATTATACCTATCGTCAGTTATCAGTTCCCAGGTGACATGAGTACAGCATAGTCCGCTGACTTGATACTGTCACTTCGCCTCGAGTGTGTTCCCACTGTTCTTTGATTACTACCCTACCACGGCTCTACTGAGTCGTGCAAACAGGTAGTAGTTGGGAGCAGTCCCGGAGCACTTGGAGGCAGTGACGGTTAGACAGGATTCGTCTCTCCCGGTATTGGGGGTTGACATCGCGCTGTGTCTAGGAGAGCCATTACACGAGTAGTCCCTGGCCAGGGCAAGCGAGATATACTGGTAGGTTCCAGTGTTATCTCAGGGTGTTCTGGGCTTCACTCCGACACGACTTGTACCGCTATTAGGGGTCTGACGCTTGCCGCCCCCCTAGGCCCGACATGCGATGTATCAGACGAACAGACCGGACTGTACGGAGATTGTCACATGCAGACTCAGTAGGAGTTCGGATGGGTTTACCTCATCGGCCTTCTTATCGACATCCACCTGGGGACCGTTACGTACAGCTAGTGCCGCTTGCGGTCTGTGGTTAAACCCACTGCCAGCGTAGTGTCGAGTCTTTAGAGTCCCACACAGAGAGTTTCCCTGCACTGAGCGAAACGTGTAGAGGCCGTATGGTTTTACGGCAGGGCTGCGATCACTTACGTACACTTGTGTGCGTATGATGTTCGAGCAGGCAGTACTAGTGGGCTTTGGTTTAAGCCAGATCCTAGTATTGCACGGATGGATCTGTTTTGTCTTCTGCGCATCCGCATTCTACGGAATACGGATGCAGGTGTGTATGCACAGTTTTCTGGAGCGATGGAGGAGGAGGTGCCTCATTAGGGTTTTGGCAGTTGGTTCGGCCAAAACCACTATGTGGCAGGCTCATTAGGGTTTTGACAGTTGATTCGGTCAAAACCATTTTGAGGCGGACTCATTAGGGTTTCGACAGTTCGTTTGGTCAAAACCATAAATGAGACCGCCTCAAAATGGTTTTGACCGAATCAACTGTCAAAACCCTAATGAGCCTGCCACATAGTGGTTTTGGCCGAACCAACTGCCAAAACCCTAATGAGGCACCTCCTCCTCCATCGCTCCAGAAAACTGTGCATACACACCTGCATCCGTATTCCGTAGAATGCGGATGCGCAGAAGACAAAACAGATCCATCCGTGCAATACTAGGATCTGGCTTAAACCAAAGCCCACTAGTACTGCCTGCCCGAACATCATACGCACACAAGTGTACGTAAGTGATCGCAGCCCTGCCGTAAAACCATACGGCCTCTACACGTTTCGCTCAGTGCAGGGAAACTCTCTGTGTGGGACTCTAAAGACTCGACACTACGCTGGCAGTGGGTTTAACCACAGACCGCAAGCGGCACTAGCTGTACGTAACGGTCCCCAGGTGGATGTCGATAAGAAGGCCGATGAGGTAAACCCATCCGAACTCCTACTGAGTCTGCATGTGACAATCTCCGTACAGTCCGGTCTGTTCGTCTGATACATCGCATGTCGGGCCTAGGGGGGCGGCAAGCGTCAGACCCCTAATAGCGGTACAAGTCGTGTCGGAGTGAAGCCCAGAACACCCTGAGATAACACTGGAACCTACCAGTATATCTCTCTTGCCCTGGCCAGGGACTACTCGTGTAATGGCTCTCCTAGACACAGCGCGATGTCAACCCCCAATACCGGGAGAGACGAATCCTGTCTAACCGTCACTGCCTCCAAGTGCTCCGGGACTGCTCCCAACTACTACCTGTTTGCACGACTCAGTAGAGCCGTGGTAGGGTAGTAATCAAAGAACAGTGGGAACACACTCGAGGCGAAGTGACAGTATCAAGTCAGCGGACTATGCTGTACTCATGTCACCTGGGAACTGATAACTGACGATAGGTATAATACCAACCATCAGTTCCCGACGAGTCCTGTCCAGTGTACTCGTAACCTAACGAGCACCCGCATACTATCTCAAGTACGACGTACCGACGGCTGTGGGACAGACCGTCTCCCGTGCTGGGATGAGAAGCGCATACGCTAGCCTACTCCGGAGTATCGATGCCCTATCTCGGTACTCCCACGACTAGGGACGTGTATAAGGATGTGCTTGTAGATTACCCAGCCCCCACGAGTGTGATCGCCATCACAACGCCGGTAATCAAGCAAAGATCCTAAGGGCTCTACTAATGCGTATAGGTGATATAATAAACAAACACACATGTACACATTAAAGCAGAGGCAAACCAAGTAGCATACTACTATATTGAGCAAGATTGTCTGTACAACTGTGAATATCCCAAGCTTCCATCAAGTAATATACATACTAGTATGATACAGTAATGACCTCTAGGGCATATACACCAACAGTATTCACAAGCTAAACGACATGGTTAGTCCAGAAATTAATACCAGCCACAAAAATACTTTGTCGATATAATGTAGTGGCTGGTAAAAGAATATGTATATACAAAGAAAAAAGAAAAAGAAAAGGTATAAGTTAGATGTTAGTGAAGGGCATGGGCGTGTAAAGGTAGGGATCAGAAGACGCTGAAGATGAATATGCAGTTTTGAAAAGGTCAAAAAATTATTTCCCGGATGAATTGAGTGTTCAAAAAGCACGTGTTGAGTTCCAAAGTCAAGTTCGTGTAAAAACTGGAGTTCATCCGCAAAAAGTTCGGCAAAAGAAAGGTTCCTAGGATGTTCACAAATTAATCCTGACTCAAACTCACCTAAAATATCGAGTTCATCCGCAAAAATTTCCTCAAAACTCGACACGAAAGAATATTTTTCAATGCTATCTTCCTCCCTATAATTTTTCACAATTTTATTCTTATCATTATAGCTCACAGACTCTCCCAATACAAATTTTCCCTCATCATATTCACAAATGGGTAGGTTTATGTCATCCAAAAAAGTAGGTTCCCACACTAACCTTTCTTCCGAAGCAATATCAGTAGGTGATACAAAAATTGTGGGTTCCTGATCAGATCTTTTCTGACAATCTTTTCAAACCATTCCCGTAAAAATCACAAGATTCCTCCTCTAAAATTGAAATGCAAAAATCAGTCGGTGGATTTTCTTGTGTGTCCTGATAACACTCAGTCAATTCAATTGCATCGTCATCTATGAAATCATCAAAAGTCAATTGATCGTTTATCTTACTTGGGTGACTTCCTATATGACAGATGTAACGTTTTAAAAATAATTAAAAAAAAATTAGATAAATAAAATCCTTTAAGTGAATTTTCTGATTTTCGGTAAAATAAAACGTATTTTTTGTAAAATTTAACCATAATTATTTTTCATTATAAATTTAAAAAGACCTATTTTAATCATGTAATTACTAGTAAACGGTGTTTATTTAGTCACTTATAAATTTTTAGTTTAATGAAATATTTTTCCTAAATTAATTATTTTAAATATTAACATAAGCTTTTAAATATACATTAAATTAGTGTAAATTAAAATTTTCAGTGGGTTTATTTTTCAAAAGTTAACTATGACATATTAGAATTAGGTTTTTAGCATGCTAATCTCTTCTTGAATTGTCTTTAAAATTCTAGAGTTTTCTATGATGAATTGAATTAAGAAAATTAATAAAATAAAGAAATTATGAAAAGACATAAAAGGTGTATTTCTTTGGAGAATGTTCTACACTATTCTTCATTCCTTCTTCCTATTTTCCTCACCTCATGGCCGGCCTCACCTCCATGGGCAGCCCCAAAATTTCCCCCCCATCATTTTTGCATTAAAAATCATCAAAATTCATCAAAAATTCCAAAAATAAACCTCAAAAATCAACATTCAACCTCTACCAGTTTCCTTTGACCTATTTAGCATGGAATTTGGAGTTGGAAACCATTATTTTGGAAGCATATTTTCATGTTTGGATCTCATGCTTTGAAGGTATAATTTTTATTCTTATGATTAATTGTTGTTAAATGCTTTTATTTAGCATATTTAGATTTTCTTAATTAATTCTATTTGCAAGTTTAAAATTCAAGATAGGGTTTCTAAAATCAAGTTAGGGTTTTTATTAATTAAGTGGGGTTATAATAAGTAGCTCAAAATTTTTAGAAGGGAAAAATCTAGCATGGTTGATGTATTATAATTTGTGCATTCAAAATTGTTTAAATTAAGCAATTTTGCTAACTAGATTTTTATAAATTATATATATTGGTGTGTTAAAATTCTAATTAAGGTTTTTATCATTATATTGTGATTTTAATGAGAATATTAACATGTTAAATGAATGAAAGACCTAATCTAATTATTAGTTTCAAATTGTTAGTTAATATAATGTGATAAATATGCTATTTCGGTAAACTAGGTTTCAGAAATTAATTTAAAATGTAGTATTAAAAATCTAATTAGGGCTTTAGCTCATTCTTAAGGTTTCATGGAGTGGTTTAACACTTTAATATATGCAAATCAAGTTTAGTAGTGGAATTGTGAATTTTTTCTTAACAAGTATTAATTCTGGCTAATTTGCAAACTAGAAATTTTAAATTAAGACAAAATGGTGTGAGAAAAATATGGTAATGGTTTCTATAATCTAGTTATGTTATTTAATGAATATTATGACCATTACTTTCTTTTAAACATCAAGTTTTGAAGTAAAACGGTAAATTGACATTTTCAAGGTTTTGCGGAATTGGACGATTTGATCGATTTTAGGGTTTCGATGAATTAAATCATGTTTTATATTATAAGTAATGAGTTTTAAAACTACGAGTTGTTTGTTGGTATTTTATCTCGATCAATCGGTGTTTGTACGCCGATATCGAGCGATATTTGGTTCTTTTGCATGAGAGGGTCATAGGTTTTAACCTATGCGCGTTTCGTGCGTCGTTTTGGTTTTGTCCGTGATTCAGTTTACGATATTATACATGTTTGCGTATAGGTACCCCTCGCGTGGACTTCGGACAAGGAAGAAGAGGAGGGCGGCATCGTCTTCGACAGACAAGGACCAGGTGAGTAGATGTATATCTACGGGGGAAGTCGGGTGGATGGCGTTTAGCACCCCCACAAACGTAGAATAGGGATATTGCTTATTGTCATTAGGAAGTCGGACCTGACCTTAGATTCTTGGCGAGTAGGACCCTATTAAAGACCTTAGGTTGGACTAGACTGATTTAGATAGACTTTACCAGAGGAGGAATGTCTTGGAGGAAATTCGTAGGTTTCAGGTAGACACACACACGCACACACAGAAACTTGGCTTGGTGTATATGTGTATGTGTATATATAAGTAGGAATGTGTGTAGGTGTATATCTACACAACATGTATATGTGATATAAGGATGTTATATGATACATGGGGATGAGACGATATAACTGGGCTTGATGCCGTGATCTCTTGGCTATACAGTCATATTATGATCTTAGCGGATCATTGGACAAGAGAATGGATATGTATACATAAACGATAATAGGTGATGATGACATTGAGATATACGAGACTCTAGAATAGAACTCGGACCGTAACTTGTGACTTGATTACGATATGATATATGTGTGACTTGGTTATGATATGATATATGTGTGACTTGATTACGATATGATATATGTGTGACCTGATTACGATATGATATATATGACATGATATTTCTAAGGAACAATTGACGACGTATATGTTCGCAGACAATGATATATGATTGATGATATTGGGATGTATGCGATTACAGTATAGTACCTTTGATCATAACATTATTTGATGATGATATTATATGAATGATGATGTACGTAGGTGATACTTGACCCGTACCCCGATATTGGGATGCCGTACGATGGATTTTACCGTACGAGGCATAGATGTGATGATTGATCCGCGCTCTTGATTCGAGGAAGCCGTACTACGTACGTGACGCTATTGAGGCTGGATCGCCGACTATTACAGATATGGACTCAGACCTTAGGTGGATTCTTATTTCCTATCGACTAGTTCCTTTAGTTTAGTTCCTTAGGGGGTTAGATAGATACTAGTTGAGGCTCGAGTCATATAGTTGTAGTTAGATATGTATATTCCAAATGAGTGTTTAGTATACATTTTACCTTTACATTCAGATTGAAATCATCAAGTTGCATGTTCATACATATGTTTCTTTAGTCAGTATGAAACTCTGCCTGTTAGGACACCAGCACCATTACAGATGATGCGCATGTCCCACGTACACTTATTTGCCGGCTCACACACACATCATCGGTAATTGCCATGTCACGTACACTTTAGAACATATTATCTTTTATGATAGAATCAGCTAAAGGCTAGATCAATATAGTATTGTGATTACTCTCAGGTGTTAGTCTAGACATTGCATTTATTACTTAGACATTTCATGCATTCACATTTTCATGTTATCATGCAGTATTATAGGGCTTATGCCGACACTTACCATTTAGTCACTCATGATTTTGGGATTTTGGATTTCTATGAGATTTCTGGATTTTGGGGAAAACCGCAAGAATATATATAAAAACTTCTCTCTCTTTCTCCCTCTCTTTTTAAAATATAAGTTGCGGTTTTCTCGTGATGTATGTGTCGTCCACCATGAGATTTCATGTTTTCTGTTGGATTTCGAGACCCGATTCGAGGAGTGGATGAACCGTCTCGGGTACATGGTGGGCCCGGTATGGTACCCCGGGGCAAGAAGATCGAGTTGTAGATGATAAGCCTGGCAGGGGAAGACTACCTACCGGTGATGTCTGGCGCGGCGGATATCCGGAGGATACTGACCGTTGTCGTGAGATTTGATGATATGGGCCGATCCGGACTGACGGAGCCCGAGATATTGAGACTATGAGGTATTGAGACTTGAGATTTACATGTTTTGTGTCGATACTTGACACAGATTTCTATGGATTTCATCGATGATGTTTCAGACTTCTATACAAATTTTACTATGGTGAAAGTTAAAGACTTTTTATACAGATATATCCAGATTTCAGGGTTGATTGTTTTACATTCATGGTGCATGCATACTCATTCACACGACATATTACTATTTGAGGCACTGACACGAGCACGGAGCATTTGCATTTACGCGTAGTTTATTACCCTGCACTACTAGATGACTAGTGATATATTAGTATATTATTATGACCTAGGACAGCGTCGTGCATTCGATTTCTTTTCGCAGATGTCTTCTACTCACGAGTTGGCAACTCACCCCCGTTGTGCCAAATTTTATTACAGGTTCGATGTACAGGTTTCCTTGGCAGCTTGCTGGCACATCTTTTCATTCAGGGTGATTTGCACGGTAGGTTGGTTCATTTGTATCAGGACCGCCGTTGTACTTTATTTATTTCATTGGTATCTAGTAAGCTCCATCAACCAAACTTGTATTACTTGATAAGTTTAAAGGACCAGTTATTTATTTCGACCTTAGAGTCACGCTTGTATTATTATGGTATCTGGTGGATTTGTTTTCTTTTGAGTTTTGAGCCTCGCCCTTTGGCGTTGTATATTATTGTGCTTGGTGTGGTTGTTTCCGCCTGTTAGCGTAGAGCTAGCTCCCGCTTGGGGATGCCTTTTTATTGCTGTATATATATTATTCTTGTTTGTACCCGTTTGGGGCCAGTTTTTACAAAGGAGACTCTGCCGAAATTTTTGAGAAAATTGGATGTTGCTTTTAAATTTGTTTTTCTACATGTTTTCCTTTACTTCTTCTTTTATATGGTTTAGATTTCTGGGTTTCGGCTTACTTAGATTACGTTGCGCCTCTAGACGCTTCGTAATTTAAGTGCCGGTCACGTTCCGTACCTTCGGGTCGTGACAACAGATATCAACACTATGTGGTTCTAATTGATCGTGTTCACGCTTTAGAATCACAACAGCTACATGGTCTTCAATTCTAGCTAAAGATTGAGCTTGAGTGTGAAACAATTGCTCAGACTGCTGTATTCACAGGGCTAGCATTGCAGCTGTTTGATTCTTGACCGCAATCATCACTTCAATACCATTTTCTAAAGCGGTCAACCTAGCATCTATCTTACCATCATTCCCTAAGGATGTATCAGTTGTTTCATGTAAGGAGGGTTGTGACAGTGGTGATGCTAAAGCAGTCAATTTGTCGACCTCTTTCTCTAAATCTTGAATCACTAGTTCTCTAATTGAAGTGGGACTGGGTTCAAGAGTGTTGGGTGGGTGACCGTTATCAAAACTCTGGGACGGTTGGTCACCCCCTAAGAAAGGACAGTTGTCATGAATGTGGGAAGAATCATGACAGTTTGAACAAAAGAATTGGGAATGAGTATAAACAAAAGAATAAGAATCATGAGAAATTGAAGTAAATTGTGTATCACCCATAATAACAAGAATTCACAAATATCACAAAAATAAAGAATATCACACCTCTAGCAGTCTATGGTATGCTTTTCAACTAGACCTGCTCAAGAATCTGATTGTTGAAATAAAACTGTGTCAATAAACAGGCTCAAGATATACTGATCACGAAGCCAGATAAGTGCAAGAGGGAACAAGAGGTTTTCCAACGCTTTCGCGAAGTTCCTTAATTATATAACCCTTTCTCTTGAACACTTGCCTAGACACCCCATGAACGATATACCGTTAAGCGGTGTTCTAAACACAGTTAACTTCTCCTAATGAGCGCGAAGTCCTTAAAGTCAGAGTTCTAGTTGATTTTAAATTACTGTGGTTGTGGAAGAATGCAGTTTTGTGATTTGTGGGCTACGGAGAAAAGGTGATGAAATCCTTTACCGTATCTTGTTTGGTCATTTTTCCCTTAATTCTGTATTAAGTTGCAAATGCGCAATTAATAAAAGAATTCAAGAAATCAAGCAATTTAAGCAATTCTTTTTCATTTAAGTTTTAAGCGCTGCAAAAAATACGGTTAGTTCTCTGTTCAATTGGCAGCAAGTTTGTGCGAAGAATCCTGCAGAAGATAGAAATATTGGACTGCGTCGGATTCGAGAAGAGTGTGTTAGGAAATTACGTACCGAAATGATTTGGGTTAAAAACCCCCTTGAAAGTGATCCGAGTCTTTGATTGTTCGCTTGCGCGGGTCAAACTACCCGGATCTTTGGCACTATACTTCACTAACGTCTTACAATTGCTTTTGAGTCTCGCTTCGCACGATCGCTGGTCGTAATTCCTTAAAAACCTGAAATGTCGGAAAATACGATATCTAGTGTCAAAAAGCGATATATATGCCCCAATTCCTGCACACATAAAATTAGAAAAACCAAACAATACCACTAGAATGACAGCACAACACTGGAGATGACACAAAAAAAAAATCACAAACACCCTCCTTGTGCCGGCGAGCTCGGTTTCTATGATGATGTCGCCCACCAAATGGTGATAATTCGTGCTGGAATTTTGTGTGGATCTTTCAGGCAATATTACTATTCTATTGGTATAACTTGATTTTTCAATGGAATCATAGAGTGCTAGCAGGTATTAAGGACAGAGAACAAAGTGAAAAGAATCGTGTTTTGTTAGTTTTGAAAAAAATTTGAATTAGAAATTAGTGAGTTAGTAAGAACCAGAAATAACAATTCCTAATACTACCAAATCTCCATCAACGGCGCCAAAAACTTGTTGGAAATTCACCCATGCACGCAAATGCATATGTTATGGAAACGGATATGCAATGAAGGAAACGGAATGCGCACGCGAGATCGTTCTTGTTTTAAATATTTATAAACTGCAAGTGCACGGCGCGTTATAGCAAGCCGGCAAGTACGGATACTTGCCAGCTTGCTACAACGCGCCGTGCACTTGCGGTTTATAAATATTTAAAACGAGAACGATCTCGCGTGTGCATTCCATTTCCTTCATTGCATATCCATTTCAATAACATACGCGTTTGCGCGCGCGGGTGAATTTCCAACAAGTTTATAGCGCGTTTGCGCGCGCAGGTGAATTTCCAACACTACCGTACAGTCCGATCTCTTCATCTGATATGTCGCATATCATGTCTAGGGATGGTAAACGTCAGACCCCAGTAACGTGATAATTCATGCCGATGTCTGGCATATAACAGTTTGAGAAACTACTGATAACACTTATCAGTAAATCTCATAAGCAGCCCTGTCCAGGGACTTCCAGTTATAGCCAATCGAGCATAGTGCAATATCAACCCCCAATATCGGGAGAGATGAAACCCCTCCTATCGCTTATTGCCTCCATGCTACTCGGGACTGTACCTAAAATCCACCTATTTGCACGTCTCCTTTGAGCGTGGTAGGGAGGAAATCAAAGCACAGTGGGAGCCGCACAAGACTCTATGACGATCTCGGGTCTACAAACTAACCGGTACCAGTGTCACCAGAGGACTTCTATCCGACGATAGGTATACTACCACATAGGAGTCCTCGCCGAGTCCTATTCGGTGTACCCATTCTCCAATGAGCAGCTGTGTACAATCTTTGATGTCACACACCAATGGTTGTGGGATCAACCATTGCCCTCTAAGGGACAAGAAACGTACACACTAGTCTACTCTGGAATATCGATGCCCTAGTCTTAATATTCCCTCGACTAGGAACTGATTAAAGGATATAGTTCTGGACTACTATGGCCTTACTAGTATGATATCATCATAATCCTGGTAGTCAAGACATATCCTAAGGGCCTTATCAACATGTAAGAGACAGACAGTATAAATACCAGTCCACATGATAAGATAAAGGTAACCTGATAGCATACTATCATGTCAAGCAAGAAAGTCCTCAATATATATGTTCAAGCATCCACTATTTCATCAATAATGGCCTCTAGGGCATACATATTCCTAACAATTTATCACATATCAAATTTAAACCGGAAACGATGTAAAAATTATGACTACGAAACACTCCGTATTAGCCCCTTAAATAAATTAACATCACATGCAATTTTGGGCTAATCAAACATAACCTGAAACCCCAAAAGCAAGTGAACAGAACACCACAAAAATTCTAACTACTAATTGCTACAGTAAACGGGTGAGGCAGGTCCTTTTTTGCAAATGTGGCCGGCCACTTTTTGTCCAAAATGCCTCAAATTATTCTGGTGTTTTAGAAACTTCATAAGTAGCACTCTGCACTTGTTTAAAAAATTTTCAGAGCCCATTAAAAATTCAACAGAGAATAGGGTTTCGATGCGACTGTTTCGGAGTTGTTTCGGTTTCGTAATTCTATAAACATCGTCTAATCTTCTAGATTTGGCACTAATACCATGAAAGTGTTTGTTAGCTCCACCACTGGGTTTTACTAGCATCAAGCATGCCATTTAAAAAAATTTCGGGGTGCTAATCAACACTAACCAAGATCTTAAACTAGATGATTAGGGTTTAACTATGATATCATAAAAACTATACTAAGAGATGGATGGCTACAGCATTTATAGACCGTGTCCTTCTCTTCTAAAGCTCTGGGTTATAGTCCACGCGACTCCACCAGGCTCCACTTGAAGGTTGAACGAACTTGCTTCAATGGCCTTCGTGCCGAAGATGATCCACCCGAGCTCCGCTAATCCAAGCTACCTCTTCACTGTACGGTTACTAGGCACTCTCACAAGTGTCTACAAGGCATAAACCATGACCGATTTAAAATTTAGACGTGCTGAACAACCCTAAACCAAGATCTTAAACTAGAGATTAGGCGAAACAAAGCAAGTAAACAACTTTACTTCTAAGAGTTTGGGATTACAACCTTTGTAGTCCGGTCCTTCACTTCATAAGCTCCGTGTTGAGGTCCCTTCACTGCGATCATCGATAATCCGGACTCTAGAGAGGTTCCACGAAAAGAAAGATGTATGCTTGCTTCCGATCTTCGATAACAAAGATGATCTACCTTGAAGTTTCTTTAACACAAGCTCTCACTTACTAACGAAGTGAACACCCTAATCTAATTGGCAAGAATAGATTAGGATGATGAAGTAGGAATTTATATCTCATTTGTTTTCTTAATCTCACTTATTTTCATCACTTCATAAAAAGCTAGAAATGTTTTCATGCAAAGAAGAAGAAGGAAGAAGATGATCTATTTCTTTTATGATGAATAATGCAAAAAAAATAGTGTGAGGTTAGAAATGCAACCTTGGTTCAAGTGAGAAGAATTAACCATTGTAGAGAGTTTACTATGGTCAAGGGTTCGGGTTGGGTTAAGGAAATATCAACAAAATATCATAACAAATATCTTTGCTTAAAACAAAAGCAAAGCTTCTAGAAGCTACTAGAAAGAATTTGTAAGTCCACGTTACCTCTCCCGGTTCTTTCGAGGTTGCGGAAATGGTGAAAAATGTTTTTTCATGAAAGGGTAACATGGACTAGAAAACCCGGATCTTTGCTAAACAACACACTAGAAACTACTATGAGCTTTACCTACTCGGTTAGGGGGTTATACCTAGTCTTGAACTCCTTCTCTTCTTCTCCTTGGAGTGGGTTGGATGGTTCTCCTCGTCGCCTTCTCTTGATGAAGAAAGATCCACCCGAGGGCCTCTACCTTAAGCTCCTTCCTCGAACTTAAGGTAACTAAAGTATTAGGTTTGCTAAACCTTCAACCTTAGGATGAGTAGAGATGAGTTTTGGTGTTTTATCTCCAAGGAAATGGTTCTCAACTCATGAGAGGGATTTTCCTTGAGCTAGAGGAAGAGGGAGAGCAAAGGATGAGAGAGAATGAGAATGAGATAATGAAAAGGATTTTGCAACCATATGCAAATATATGTGAATTATCAAATTAACAATATTAATCAAAAAGGAAAAAGGTGATGGTAGGTTGAAAAGACCATTATCATTTCACATTTAATGAGTTTTGCAAAGATCATAGAGCATCTTTGCTTGAAATGACGATGGTCAACTTTTCAACCTTAGTCAACAAGTCAACCTTGGTCAAAAGGTCAACAACCCTAACCATAACATAATTTCCTTTAATTAATATTATTAATTGATGTTTCACATATTCATTAGGGTTTGGAGAATGACAACCGTCATCAACCCTAATGAGAATCCTCTGCCTCTGCCTCTGCCTCAGTCAACTGTGCATACACACCCGCATCCATGTTCCGAGGAACACGAATATAATAAGATAAAACTAACCCCCAAAACATATACTAGGATCTGGCTCAAACCAAATCCCGCTAGTAATAACTGTCCGGACACAAAACGTGCACAAGTGCGCGGATGTGAACGAACCCCGTCGCAAAACCATGCGACCTCTACTCTGTTTTGCCCAAAGGCGAATAACCCTCAGTGTGGGACTCTAAAGACTCGACGCTATGCAGGCAGTGGGTTTAACCACAGACTGCAAGCGGCACTAGCTGTACGTAATGGTCCCTAGGTAGCTGCCGATAAGAAGACTGATGAGGTGAACCCATCCGAACTCCTACTGAGCCTGTATGTGACAATCTCCGTACAGTCCGGTCTGTTCGTCTGAGAATATCGCATGGCGGGCCTAGGGGGTGGTAAACGTCAGTCCCCTAATAGCGGTATAAGTCATGCCAGAGTGTAGCCTAGAACACCCTGAGATAACACTGGAAACCTACCAGTATATCTCGCTAGCCCTGGCCAGGGACTTTGTGTAATGGCTCTACTAGACACAGCGCGATATCAACCTCTAATACCGGGAGAGACGAATCCTATCTAACCGTCACTACCTCCAAGTGCTTCGGGACTGCACCCAACTACTACCTGTTTGCACGACTCTTTTGAGTCGTGGTAGGGTAGTAATCAAAGTACAGTGGGAACACACTCGAGGCGAAGTAACAGTGTCAAGTCAGCGGACTAAGCTGTACTCATGTCACCTGGGAACTGATAACTGACGACAGGTATAGTACCAACCAACAGTTCCCGACGAGTCCTGTCCAGTGTACTCGTAACCTAACGAGCTCCCACATACTATCTCAAGTACGACGTACTGACGGCTGTGGGACAGACCGTCTCCCCTACTGGGATGAGAAGCGCATATGCTAGTTTACTCCGGAGTATCAATGCCCCGTCTCGATAATCCCACGACCAGGGACGTGTATATAAGGATGTGCTTGTAGATTACCCAGCCCCCACGAGTGTGACTACCATCACAACGCTGGTAATCAAGCAAAAATCCTAAGGGCTCCACTAATGTGTATAGGTGATATACTAAAAGAAACACATGTACACATTAAAGCAGAGACAAACCAAGTAGCATACTACCATTTCGAGCAAGATTGTCTATACAACTGTGAATATCCCAAGCTTCCATCAAGTAATATACATACTAGTATGATACAGTAATGGCCTCTAGGGCATATACACTAACAATCTCCTACTTGCACTAAGGCCATGTACTGGCGTATCGAAGACCTATCATCTCGATCAGCCGCTCGAACTGAGTCTGGGGTAAGGCTTTCGTGAGTGGATCTGCAGTGTTATCTTCTGAAGCAACCCTCCGAACCTCGATCTCCTGGCGATCCACGATCTCCCTGATCAGGTGATACCGCCTCAAGATGTGTCTGGACTTCTGATGGGACCGGGTTCCATCGCTAACGCTATAGCCCCGTTGCTGTCACAATACAGAGGTATTGGATCAACAATGGACGGAACCACCTGAAGTTCTTTCAAGAACATCCTTATCCAGATGGCTTCTTTTGCGGCATCAGCAGCAGCGATATATTCCGCTTCCATCGTCGAGTCAGCCACGGTTTCCTGTTTGGAAATCCTCCAACACACCGCCCCTCTATTGAGGGTAAAGACTTATCCCGACATGGACTTGGAATCATCCTTGTCACTCTGGAAGCTGGAGTCAGCAAAGGCCTCGATCTGGAGGTCTTTTCCGCCATACACCAAGAACATCTCCTTAGTCCTTCTCAGGTACTTGAGAATGTTCTTTACCGCTATCTAGTGCTTCTTCCCAGGGTTTGACTGATACCGGCTTACCACACTCAGTGCATAAGCAACATCTGGTCTGGTACACAACATCGCATACATTATAGATCCCACCGCAGAAGCATAGGGTATAATAGACATGCGATCCCTTTCCAAATCAGTCTTGGGAGACATCTCTTTGGATAGGGTGATCCCGTGACAAGCCGGTAGATTACCGCGCTTGGAATCTTCCATACTGAATCTTTTCAGTATGGTGTCGATGTACCTGGACTGTGAAAGTCCTAATATTCTCTTGGATCCGGATCCCCAGAATGTAAGAGGCATCACCCAGGTCTTTCATGGAGAACCTGTGTGACAAGAACCCTTTGACAGATTGTAGCATAGGAATGTCATTTCCTATCAAGAGAATGTCATCCACGTATAAAACGAGGAATACGACAGTTTTTGCTACAAATCTACTAAAGATACATGGTTCATATGGATTTTTTATAAAGCCAAATTCATTGACCGTCTCATCAAAACAGATGTTCCAACTCCGCGATGCCTGCTTTAGTCCATAAATGGACTTAAGCAACTTGCACACCTTTCCGCTGCTCCCACTCTGAATGAAACCCTCCGGCTGGTCCATATAGACACACTCCTCAAAATTTCCATTTAGAAAAGCGGTCTTTACGTCCATCTGCCAAATTTCATAATCGTGGAAGGCAGCAATGGCAAGAAGGATCCGAATGGATTTAAGCATAGCCACAGGAGAAAAGGTTTCGTCATAGTCCAAGCCAGGTCTTTGACGAAAACCCTTTGCAACAAATCTAGCCTTATAGGTCTCTACCTGTCCATCTACACCAATCTTCCTCTTGAAGATCCATTTGCATCCCACGGGTTTTACCCTTTCTGGAGCAACGTCCAAAGTCCATACTTTGTTGGTGGACATGGACTCCATTTCGGTCCGCATTTCATCCAGCCATTTTACCGAGTCAACGCTCTGAATGGCCTGCTGGAAGCTAGTCGGCTCATCATTATCAATGATGCAATCCTCTCTATCCCCGTCTATGAGAAAACCGTAGTATCTCTCGGACGGATGAGACTGCCTGCTACTCCTGCGGAGCGGCGTAGGAATGTCCTGTTCTTTCGAACCCTCTGGTTCTTCTAAGATTTCAGTAATAGCTCGTGGTTCTGGAATTTCTTCTAGTTCTATTGCGCTCTCACTTATCTGATTTTCCAAAAATTCAGTTTCCAAGAAGTAGGTATGACGAGAAACAAAAACCTTTTATTCCTCTTTGCAATAGAAGAAATATCCCTTGGAGTCTTTCGGATATCCCACAAACTTGCACTGTACTGAGCGTGCCTCGAGCTTGTCCGCATGCTGCTTTTTGACAAAAGCTGGACATCCCCATGTCTTAATATGCTTAAGATTGGGTTTCTTCCCACACCACATCTGATATGGTGTGGCAGGAACAGTCTTAGTTGGAACTCGGTTCAAAAGGTATGCAGCTGATTCTAGTGCATATCCCCAGAATGATCGCGGTAACTCAGCGCTACTCATCATGGAACGTACCATATCCAATAGGGTTCGGTTCCAGTCTCTCCGATACACCGTTATGTTGTGGAGTGTATAGAGGAGTAAGCTGAGAGAGAATTCCATTCTCTTTTAGGTAATCCAGGAACTCGGCACTCAAGTATTCTCCACCTTGATCAGATCTCAGTATCTTGATACTTTTGCCTGTTTGTTTTTCTACTTCATTCTTGTATTCCTGGAACTTTCCGAAGGCTTCAGATTTATGTTTCATTAAGAAGACATATCCGTACTTCGAAAAGTCATCCGTAAAAGTAATGAAGTAAGAATAACCGCTTCGCGCATGCGTAGACATTGGACCGCACACATCACTGTGTACGAGCCCTAAGAGCTCGTTCGCTCTTACTCCGTGTCCAGTGAACGGAGTCTTTGTCATCTTTCCTTGGAGACAAGATTGACAAGTTGCATATGAATGATATTCGAACGGAACCAAATATCCTTCTGTATGTAACTTAGTCAACCTTCTCTCATTGATGTGACCCAGTCTACAATGCCATAAGAAAGCATGATTTATTTCTGGAGACTTTCTTTTGTGTGTATTCTGGACATTGAAAATCTGTGGTTGGTTTAATACGTATATACCATTGCTTAATGTACATGACCCAATCAAACTTGATTAAGGTGAATGTTCACAACATTACTTACAAATGCAAATTCATAACCTTCTTTAGATAATAAAGATACAGATATGATATTACAGGTTGCATTAGGTACAAAATAACAATCACGCAAAACCAAAACGTGTCCATCTGACAATCCCAGGTGATATCCCCCCACGGACTCAGCATCCATGCTAGCTCCGTTCGCAACTCTGAGGGTTATATCACCTGCCTTCAAAACCCTACGCTTTCTCAGTGCCTGCAAAGAATTATAGATATGAGATTCTGATCCGGTATCCAATACCCAGGAAGTAGAGTTTACTGAAAGACAATTTTCAATAACATACACACCTGAAGCCGAAGCTATAACTTGCTTCGGGTCCTAGTTTCTGGCCTTTCAAGCCCTGCAATCCTTTTTCCAGTGTCCACTCTTGTGACAGTAAAAGCACTCTTCCTTTCTCACAAGCTTTCCCGCTACCTTTGTTACTTTTGCATTTCCCTTCGTTTCCACTTTACTAACACCGCCCCTTGGTTTGGTGGGGGTTTTCCTCTTCTTTCCCTTGGCTTTCGCTTTGGACCTAGAAGAGGAAGGTCCTCCAACAAACAAAGTGGATGTTTCCTTACTTTTTTGTAAGGTGCCCTCTGCACTCCTCAACATGTTCAGAAGTTCGGAAAGTTCAACCTCATTTCCTTGCATGTTGAAGTTTAGGATAAACTGGGCATAAGTGGAAGGAAGAGACTGGAGAATCAAGTCAATGTAGAGTTCATTCTCCAACGTGGTCCCTAGGTCCGCGAGCTCTTCAATGTAGCCAATCATCTTAAGCACGTGTTCCGCTACGGATGATCCAATGGCCAATCTCGCCGAAAACAACTTTTTCGAGACTTCGTATCTAGCGATACGGGATTGCTCTCCATACAGTTCTTTTGTATGAAGAAATATGGATTCTAGGTCCATATTCTCGTGCCTCCTCTGATGTTCATTGTCCATAGAGGCAAGCACGAGGCACTTGGCCTTCGCGCAGTCGATCTCCCATGTCTTACGGATTTCTATATCCGCGACGCTGGAGGTGGGACCTGGGACAGGGGGAGCTTTGGTGGTAAGGAGATACCCCAACTTGTCATAAGTGATTGACATTTTGACATTCCTGAGCCAATCTTTGTAGTTTGGCCCTGTCAGTATATTTTTATCTAGTAGTAACTTAAGTCCGGTCATGTCGATTGGTCGCTGCAATTAGGAGAGAGAGAAGAAACACTTTAGCACGATGCTCTTGCAAGTTTAGAGTGGTTTTTAGTTTGTCTAAACAGGATGGCTCCCACTGTCTCTCGAATCCCTCCTCAAACCATAAAGGAAGAATTAGTCGGGTCAATCTCACCGTATAATACTTGCTTAACCGTTCAGCCAGGCCAGTGTCGGTACTTCGAGGGAGGTTTTTCAACGCTTTCGCGAAGTTCCTTAATTAAATAACCTCTTTTCATTGGGGGCGTAGCCCCGCTAACACCTTTCTAGACACCTACTTGGTTTATAGCATTGATCGTTAAGTGAGAAATTTCCTGAGGAGTAGCATATACTCACAATAGGATCGGGATCCAAATATCATCGCGTAACGAAACTGAAGGAATCCTACCAGAATCATCATACTCCAAATGGTATGCAGCGCTAGCAAGTTTCAGTTTCTTTTGAAACTCCCGATGTGGATTTTTGCCCCATGCTCTTATGACCTTGACTTTGGCCAACAAATCATAAGTCACATGTCAAGTTCTACCCGTTATTCTCCAGGTTAATTTGAACCCACCCGTACCTAGCCTTGACTTTGGCCAACAAGGCAGTACGACTGTCCCAAACCAATGCATCTATCTATGCTGCATATGAATATCCAATAGCTACCAAACACTGTGCCTTGACTTTGGCCAATAAACACAGCTTGAATACTATTGACTATCCATATGAAATGACGGAGGGCTACGAATGGTTTTGGCGAAACCGTGAACGTAGTGAACTTGATATAATCGATGGAACGAGATAGCTTTTAAAAGGAGTGGTTCAAGCTCCGCGTTTAAATGTTGGTTTTTTGAAAAGAACCGAGTGGTTTTAAAAGTGTTCCAACGACTTTACTTGGTTTATTTTCTTGCATTAATTTTAATGCGTCCCATCAATTAATCCTACCATTGCAGAAAACAACGAAAATATGACGTACGCTTATGCCATCCGCATTCGCCACGGGGCCCCGTCATCACCCGTTAGGTTACTTAACTAACGACAGAGCGGAGGCTGGACTAGCGCGGATGCAAAACATAAGCAACGCCTAAATAGATATCATATATAGATATATACACATTCGTCAGATGCAATGATAGCCATTCCAGATCACAGATGAACACATTAGATATACTAGGAATCCGCATTCCGTTCGAGCCTGTAACGAAAAGCGAATTACACGGTCGCGATGAATAGCCAATACCCCACCCTAGACCCCTACGGGTGCGGCAAACTACCCGCTAAGTACCCGTAGCGAAGCAACCTCCCTCAACAACGTGAGTAGGCCACTCGGCACTTCGAGATACCCGGTAGTTTGTGCACCCCACCTTGGGTCTATCCTAGGAGCAAAAACAGTAAAAAGAAATTATACAATGGTGGTTACAACCTTATCCCGGATGTGCGGCCATACAAATAATATTACATCAAATTACATATTTCATGAATTGAAAGATAAAGAAAACTCTCATCTCACAACCCCCCGGCTATTCATCCGGGAAAATCCAACGAATTCATATACACAAACCATCAACATTACAGATCACAGATATGTATAACGATCAGCAGACGTTCGATACATATATAACATCAAAGATATAACCCATTAGCCAAAGTCTATAGAAATTCGATCTAAACACGGATTTGTAACCACCCCAAAAACAAACTTTGTTCTCTGGAAATTCTGGGCAGAAACAAACCATCCTAAAAATCACAAAACACCAATATAAGAACAGTGCAGGAGAAACGACCCACGGCCTAATAAACTCGACCGCGGATCCGCGGCAGGAGTAAGCTCATGCTGCGGATCCGCGGTGAGTTGGTCGACTCACTGGATCATTTTTCTTGTCTGTTCTTTAAAAACCCTGAGCCGATTTTTAGTGTATGATTTATTATTTTTTGAGCAGAAATAAAAATCGGCAGAAAGTTAGCATTTTCGGCGTGTTTTGCGGTTTTTTCTCCGATCGAAATTCTAGATACTTTGCTAACATGCTAGTGTGTGTTTAGCTAGGCTCTGATACCACTGTAAGTCCACGTTACCTCTCCCGGTTCTTTCAGGGTTGCGGAAATAGTGAAAAACGATTTTTCATGAAAGGGTAACATGGACTAGAAAACCAGGATCTTTGCTAAACAACACTCTAGCAACTACTATGAGCTTTACCTACTCGGTTGGGGGGTTATATCTAGTCTTGAACTCCTTCTCTTCTTCTCCTTGGATTGGGTTGGATGGTTCTCCTCGTCGCCTTCTCTTGCCGAAGAAAGATCCACCCGAGGGCCTCTACCTTGAGTCCTTCCTCGAAATTGAGGTAACTAAAGTATTATGTTTGCTAAACCTTCAACCTTAGGATGAGTAGAGATGAGTTTTGGTGTTTTATCTCCAAGGAAATGGTTCCCAACTCATGAGAGGGATTTTCCTTGAGCTAGAGGAAGAGGGATATCAAAGGATGAGAGAGAATGATAATGAGATAATGAAAAGGATTTTGCAACCATATGCAAATATATGTGAATTATCAAATTAACAATAATAATCAAAAAGGAAAAAGGTGATGGTAGGTTGAAAATACCATTATCATTTCACATTTAATGAGTTTTGCAAAGATCAAAGAGCATCTTTGCTTGAAATGATGAGGGTCAACTTTTCAATCTTGGTCAACAAGTCAACCTTGGTCAAAAGGTCAACAACCCTAACCATAACATAATTTCCTTTAGTTAATATTATTAATTGATGTTTCTCATATTCATTAGGGTTTGGAGAATGACAACCGTCATCAACCCTAATGAGAATCCTCTGCCTCTGCCTCTGCCTCAGTTAACTGTGCATACACACCCGCATCCATGTTCCGAGGAACACGAATACAATGAGATAAAACTAACCCTCAAAACATATACTAGGATCTGGCTCAAACCAAAGCCCGCTAGTAATAACTGTCCGGACACCAAACGTGCACAAGTGCGCGGATGTGAACGAACCCCGTCACAAAACCATGCGACCTCTACTTTGTTTTGCCCAAAGGCGAATAACCCTCTGTGTGGGACTCTAAAGACTCGACGCTACGCTGGCAGTGGGTTTAACTACAGATCGCAAGTGGCACTAGCTGTACGTAACGGTCCCCAGGTAGATGCCGATAAGAAGACTGATGAGGTGAACCCATCTGAACTCCTACTGAGCCTGTATATGACAATCTCCGTACAGTCCGGTCTGTTCGTCTGAGAATATCGCATGGCGGGCCTAGGGGGGTGGTAAACGTCTGTCCCCTAATAGCGGTACAAGTCGTGCTGGAGTGTATCCCAGAACACCCTGAGATAACACTGGAAACCTACCAGTATATCTCGCTAGCCCTGGACAGGGACTTTGTGTAATGGCTCTCCTAGACACAGCATGATATCAACCCCCAATACCAGGAGAGACGAATCCTATCTAACCGTCACTGCCTCCAAGTGCTTCGGGACTGCACCCAACTACTACCTGTTTGCACGACTCTTTTGAGCCGTGGTAGGGTAGTAATCAAAGTACAGTGGGAAAACACTCAAGGCGAAGTGACAGTGTCAAGTCAGCGGACTAAGCTGTACTCATGTCACCTGGGAACTGATAACTGACGATAGGTATAGTACCAACCAACAGTTCCTGACGAGTCCTGTCCAGTGTACTCGTAACCTAACGAGCACCCGCATCCCATCTCAAGTACGAGGTACTGACGGCTGTGGGACAGACCGTCTCCCCTGCTGGGATGAAAAGCGCATACGCTAGTCTACTCCGGAGTATCGATGCCCCGTCTTAATAAACCCACGACCAGGGACGTGTATATAAGGATGTGCTTGTAGATTACCCAGGCCCCATGAGTATGACTGCCATCACAACGCTGGTAATCAAGCAAAGATCCTAAGGGCTCCACTAATGTGTATAGGTGATATACTAAAAGAAACACATGTACACATTAAAGCAGAGACAAACCAAGTAGCATACTACCATTTCGAGCAAGATTGTCTATACAACTGTGAATATCCCAAGCTTCCATCAAGTAATATACATACTAGTATGATACAGTAATGGCCTCTAGGGCATATACACTAACAGAATTAACCCAAATCAAACCCTAACCATGTTTAATCTGCACTAATCATGTTGCATTTATAACTTTAACTTGTTACAATATTATATATCACATATATAATATATTTTGTAACAAATAAAAATAATACAATTTACATATATCGCATATATATCAATGTATTACCCGAGTGAGAAAAAGAATCTTTTAGTGAGCTTATATTAGTTAATGTAATTTAATATATCAAATATATATAATTATACATTAAATTATCGAATCAACACTTAATCCGATAATCCGGCTATTTCACAAATAACCGACTAATATAATCTGTATCGGTTCATCGAATCAACACTTGATCCGATGACCCGGCTATATCACATATACCCGGCCGATATCTCATATCTTGAGAATCTAATACGGTATCACATACACGTATTGTTCTCGGTCCCGCACATATCATATATGTGCTCCTACTCCGTTTTGCCTGAGCCAGGAAACCTCTGTGTAGGACTCTAAAGAATCGTCAATACGCCGGCAGTAGGTGATGATCATATCAAACACCCACAAGCTGCAAGCAGTCAGCTAAACGTAACAGCCACCCAGGTATTGAGCGATCAGAAGATCAACAAGCAAGCCTGTATATTCTCCTACGAATCCAATCAGTAACACTCCCGTACAGTCCGGTCTCTTCGTCTGATATGTCGCATATCTCGCCTAGGGGTGGTAAACGTCAGACCCCAATAGCTCGATAAGTCATGTCGATATGAGGTCTATAATAGTTCGAGAAACTACTGATAACACTTACCAGTAAATCTCAGCAATCCTGGCCAGGGATTTCCAGTTATAGCCAATCGAACACAGCGCAACATAAACTCTCTATACCGGGAGAGACGAATCCCTTCGTATCGCTCATTGCCTCCATGTGATTCGGGACTGTACCCAAAAGCCATCTTTTTCCACGCCCTCTTGGACGTGGTATGATGGAAATCAAAGCACAGTGGGAATCACAAAAGACTCTATGACGATCTCGGGTCTACAGACTAACCTGTACCAGTGTCACCAGAGAACTGCCATCTGACGTGAGGTATAATACCATCTAGGAGATCTCGGCGAGTCCGTCCAGTGTACCCAGTCTCCACTGAGCACCCGTATCCTTCTCAGATGTCAAACACCAATGGATATGGGATCATCCATCGCCCATCATATGGGTCAAGAAGCGCATACGCTAGTCTACTCTGGAGTATCGATGCCCTGTCTCGGTACTCCCACGACTAGGAACATTTGAAGGATGTACTTGGCGACTACACTGTCCCCACTAGTATGATCCGCATCATAGTCCTGGTGTAAGTGCACGGCGGCGCCCCGACCGTCGATCCGACGCCGGAAATGCAGAAACGAAAAACTTTGCGAAACTTGCAAACCGGCACCACTGCGCACTTTCATACCCGGATCGGGCCATTAACCTAGCTACTAGCAAACTAAAAGATGGGTGAAGAGATATACCGAGCGATCTGTGTCCTTCGGTCTTCGTCTCCACTCCAATCTCCCGTGGAATCTCCGTCCATCACCTCCTCGTCGGAAAAGGTACCACGTAGCCGAATTCTTTTACGGGCTCCCACCTCTGGACCGAGGCAACTCGGGTGCGAAGTTGGCAAGCCGACGCGTCCAAGGGTACTGTAGGTGTAGTGTATAACACTTTGTCTCTTGAGGTTATAGAAGTTGCCATGATGGAGAAGAGAGAAAAATGCTTTGGATGAAAATGGTGCTCACTATTTTTAGCAAGGAAATGAGATGAAGAAAATGCTACACCAAATGAACCTCTCTCCTCTCCCCTTCAAAAGTGGCCGGCCCCATAATCATATGGTGGAGGGTAAAAAGGAATTTTAATTTCAAGAGAAGAATAAAAGATCAATGAAAAGAAAAATGGTCACCACATTTCTAATCCAAATCAACTCCTCATCTTTTCCATTTCTAATCTCAAAAATGCTAGGATTGATTCAAAAGGAATCTCATCATGATGAAGCCACAAAATGCAAGAAACCCCTCCACGATAAGTTATTTGCAAACTTGCAAATAACCCCCTCCATCAGAAAGTCCGGCCGTGAAGGAACAAAGGAAAACTGGCCGTAACGGAATGCAAACTGGCAACTTCAGAAAACTGATCCCGTAATAAATTACTGGAGAATCCCGCTACTGCATATACATGCCCGCATTTGTATTCCAACTGAACACAAATGCAAAGAGACAAAACTACACTGTCTAATACGAGGATCCGGCTTAAACCAAAGCCGGCTAGTAAAATCCGTCCGATCACGATCCGTGCAATATCGCACGTATCTGATCGAACCCATCCATATCTCCATACGGCCTCTACAGCGTTTCGCCAGAAACTTGAGTAACTGTGTGTGGTGGACTCTAAAGACTCATCAATACTATGGCTGTGGATTTAACCACTAGCACGTCAGAGGTATTAGCCATACGTGACGGGCTACCAGCTATTGACCAAAAGGGACGTCGATGAGCGAACTCATCCTGACACCCTACTGAGCCTGTCAGTGACAATATCCATACAGTCCGGTCCGTTCGTCTATGAGCATCGCATGGCGGGCCTAGGGGGTTGGTAAAAGTCAGACCCCCAAAAGCGGTACAAGTCGTGTCGGAGTGTAGCCCAGAACACCCTGAGATACTACTGGAATACCTACCAGTAAATCTCCTGCCTTGGCCAAGGACTTTTCATGTACTGGCTCTCCTAGACACAGCGCGACCTCACCCCCAATACCGGGAGAGACGAACCCCTGCAGATCTGCTGACTGCCTCCATGTGGCTCGGGACTGTACCCAACTAAAACCTGTTTGCACGTCTCCTTTGAGCGTGGTAGGGTAGTAATCAAAGCACAGTGGGAACTCACACGAGACAAATGACGATCTCAGGTCAATGAACTAACCTGTACACATGTCACCAGGGAACTGCTATCTGACGTTAGGTATAATCCCAACTAGCAGGTTCCCGGTGAGTCCTGTCTGGTGTACTCATAACCCAATGAGCACCTGTATACATCTTAGGTGAACCAACTGACACCAGTGGCTTGTGAGACCGGCCACCGCCCTTCGTCGGGGTCTCGACTGTATACACTAGTCTACTCTAGAGTATCGATGCCCTATCTCGAAACTCCCACAACTAGGGACCTTTTAAGGATGTGCTTATAGACCCCAGCTCCAACGTATATGATCGCCCTCATACTGCTGGTAGTCAAGCAAGAATCCTAGGGGCTCTATCAACGTGTAATAGCGACCTGTAAGGTCACCTAAAGCAGTACACGATGATAAAAATAAACCAGATAGCATACTATCATCTCGAGTAAGACTGGCCTACCGGTATATGTCCTCCCTCAATCATTGCAATCACGTGCCTGTGATCCAATAATTGACTCTGAGGGCACTATATCCAACAATCTCCCACTTTCACTCAAGGCTAATTATTGCGATGTCGCATACTCACAGCCCGTGTGATACCGAACACCCATCTCCTCTACTAGTCAGTCTCACAAAGCTCGTTTGCGAAACTATTACGTTCGAGGAATAGCCTCAGTGAGTGGATCCGCTTTGATGTTTCTCTCTATGTCTCTCTATATCTTAAATTCGCGGAGAAAGCCATCTCCCAAAATGAGCAATACCTGTCTTAGAATATGTCTGGATGTCTGATGGGACCTAGCTCATAAATGAACTCTAAATCCAAACTTCTTAGACTGTATCGTCAACTGAACTTAATCAGTATCCTGCGCCATCCTTCCCTCAGTATCCACCTGGACCATCTGTCCATAATACTGCCCCTCGCCAGAGGGAAAACTATAACTCTGACAGCCACTCTGTCATCCAGGTCACCTTGGAAGCCTGGAATGATAACCGTCTCCAGAACGAGGCTGTCGTTATCATATCCCTAGAACATCCACTTATGTTCTAAAACTGCTTCTTAATGTTTCTCCAGGATTGGATCAATATCAACTTATTGCATCTACTGCAAGAACAACATCTGGTGTGGTACTTGACATCTCATGATTGACTCAATTGCCTAAACAAGTGATCTGTCAATCATGCACATCCCTCTCTATTTTAGTCTGTATGACACCTTTAGGGAGGGTGGCTCCATCACCGGCAGGTACACTACCGTGCCAGGAGTCGTCCATTCTAAATACTCATAGAATGTTGTCTAAATACCCAGATCGGGAAACTACCCAAATCTAGATCTAATACCATAGATCCAGTAACCAGAATGTCTGATATAATATCCAAGTCCTATGTGGAGAAACCACTGTGTGACAACCAAAGTATAACCGACCGTAGTATAGGAATATCACTTCCTACTCTGTGTATGTCATCCATATACCAGGACATCACACCCTACTACCTTCTTAACAGATCCATCCCCTATTCTGATGAAGTCAAACCTATGACTCTCACATCAGAAATAGAAGATCTATCTCCGCTATATCTGCTTTAGTCTATAAATAGACATAAGCCACTTGACCACCATGCTTCCGCTGCTCCCACTGACTATGACAACCCTCTGGCTGAGTCATATACACGTGCAGTTCTAAAGCTAGTTTAGAACGACGCTATACTCATCCTCCTGCCGGATCTCACAGTCTGGAACAACAACAATGGCAAGTCTGGGTAAACAAGAACCTCCCTGCCACCGTCCTTGAGCATACCGAAGTACCTCTAGAGTGCCTAAGGTTACCCACCATACCTGCGGAGTGGCCAATGGAATGTCAAACCAGATTGAATCTTTAGGTTCTTATCAAATCTTCAGTAATCGTTTGCGGTTCTGGAATCACTTCCAGTTCTACCATACTCCCACTCCTGTTTTCTGAAAAAATCCATTTTTGTTAAAACTGTGGCGAGTCTAGAACAATATCACTATTGATCTTCCAGATGGTAGAAAGTCAACCCTCGTCATAGCCCGGGTCAACCCACAAACAGCCATTACAGAAATGTGCCTTGAGTTATCCGGAGTCTGGTTTTAAGCATAAGCCGGACAACTCCCCGTATCTTAACAATGTCAAGATATGAACTGTTCTATATCCAATATAGAAACAGAGGCACTGATTTAATTGAACCAGATTCAAATCATCCAGCTGTCTCCAGTGCATGTCAACTAAATGGAAGAGAGGCCGATCAGCGTTACTCAACTTAGGAGTACTTCCAATTATGAGTAACCTGAAAGAGAAGCAAGTTCTCTTAATCATTACTATCAACTGAATACCATTCACAAATATCTACATCTTCGATCACCTTGAAGAATCCCGATACTTGCAATACCTGGTTCTCAACTTTACTCATATACCTATAACTTCTCAAAACTTGGACCCTGTGTTTCTACGAAACACCTGTCTAAGAACTAGAGAAGTCACAAGTAAACAGAATATAGTACGAGTACCTACCCCTCTGTCCTAATGGACACTGGACAACATGCAATACTCTGTATAAGTCCCTTGAGTCAAATAACTCATTCCCTGTGTGTCGTAGGTTGAAAACTGTACTTATGGTTAAGAAGAATTACACCGCTATTCAATGCTCCTTACCAACCATCCACTGATATAGGTAAATGTCATAGACATAATTTCAAAAAGGTATATCTCACTCTATAAAAATAGACGTACAGATATATCAATTTGAAATTGGTGCATTATAACGGATATTCAAAACCAAATATTTGCCGTCCGGCAAACAACCCAGGTGACTTCCTCAAATATCACCAATTACAACGGAATCCCGATATAATGAGGATGATCACCTAATCCCCAATAATTTATTCCCACTCATCATCTGTAAAACCATACAGATGAGAGAATCAAACCTGGTAAATACATAACCTGGAGTAAGTGTCTAATTGGGAAATCAGTTTTCTTTTAACAGTACACGGTGAAGCTGAAACATTGAAATGTTTCGATGGGGTATCCCGGTATTCCTAGTAATGCCTCTTCCATTATCCAGATTCACAACTGTAACCGTATAATTCTTTGCCATCTCTCCAAATTCCTTTATATTTCTTTAGTCGTTACCTTCTGTACACCCCTTTAGGCCAATTGGTTTTCTTCCTTCCCTACCGTTCGGCACCAGCCTATGGTTTGGAAGAAGACTATCCAATAAGCATAATGGGTGTACTGTCCTAATCCTAGGAGCACTCACAATGCGAGAGAAGGTGAAGATAAAAGACAACCGAATAAACCTTATTCCTATTTCTCCTGAACCAGAATCCATCCCCGAACTGGAACAAGTTCCTTTCGAGTTCGTATATAACCATACGATGGAGTATCCAATAAACTATGGATCTTCGTAGTGATACGGAGTGTCCTGAAGAAATACAAAGGTGATTTAGGATTGGCGAAGAAATATTTGGTTTGGTCGTGAATATCAGTCGCAATTTACTTTGCCCTCTTACTAATCCCTTTCTTTGTCTTTACATAATACCTTCTGTACACCATCGTTATGCTAATTGGTTTTCTTCATTCCCCACCGTTCGGCACCAGCCTAATGTTTGGAAGAAGACTATCCAATTTGCGTAATAGGTGTACTATCTCCTAAACCAAGGAGTACTCGCAACCTGAGAGAAGGTAAAAGGAAAAGACAACTGAATAGTCCTATTCGTTTTCTCCAGAACCAGAAACCATCCTCGAATAAATTCCTTCGAGTTCGTATATGACCATACGATGGTTTTGTCCAATGAAAGTGGACATTCGTAGTAATACGGGGTGTCCTGGAGAAAAGGGTAAAAGTAGGAGTGGCAAAGAGGTTTGCAACTTTGACAATCCGAAAGCCAGTGTTTAAGAAGGTTCGGTTAATATGGTCACTGAGTCATAGTCTAGGGTCGGGTCAATGGTCGCTGCCAAAGAGAGAGAGAAAAGAAACACTCAGCGTGCACTCTAACCTAGATCAGAATGGTTATCACTTTATCTAATCAGGAAACCTCCCACTGTAAACTCAAATTCTTCTCCAAACCTAAAAGAAGAATTAGTCGGGATCACCCGAGGAGTAAACCAACTCATCAGTGGGAATCGGGATCCAACTATCATCGCATGATAACATGACGGAATCCGCTCACGTTATCACACTCCAGAAGGTATGCGCATATCTGGATAGTTTCAGTTTCTTTAGAAACTCCCGATGTGGATTTTTGCCCCATGCTCTTATGACCTTGACGAAGGCCAACAAATCATAAGTCACATGTCAAGTTCTACCCGTCATTGTCCAGGTTAATTTGAACCCACCCGTACAAGCCCTTGACGAAGGCCAACAAGGCTATACGACTGTCCCAAACCAACGCATCTATCTATGCAGCAGAAAGGTAACAAGAAGCTACCATACACTATGCCTTGACGAAGGCCAACAAACATAGCATGAATACTACATGCTACCCGTCTGAAACGACAGAGGGCTACGAATGGTTTCTGGTGAAAACCTTTAACGTAAGGAACTTGATATCTTGAAGGAACCGAATAGCTTTTATAAAAATATAGTGGCGAAAACCTTTGCTAAAGAGGTCACTCCCGGTGAAGGGATCTCGGCTCTTTCCCCGTAGAATGAGGTGCAGGATATTCTAACTGAATACTACGATGCAAAGCAAAAGTAAACGGCTACAGTGAAGTTATTGCCCTGACGCAAACTTTTTTCCAAGGGGTCACTCCCGGAGAAGAGATCTCGGCCCTTGCCTCGTCGACTGAGGAGCGGGATATTCCAACTGAATACCAATGTGCAAAACAAAGGAGAACGCCCTTGCAATAACAGCTTTTTGAAAAGTGTTCCAACAACATCAGTATAGGTTTGTTTATCTTGCATTGATCCGGATCAATGAAGTCCCATCAATTGATCACACCAATAAAGAACGAAAATAATGATGTACGTATATGCCATCCGCATTCGCCACTGGGTCCCGTCATCACCCGTTAGGTTACTTAACTAACGACAGAGTGGGGACTGGACTAGCGTGGATGCAAAACATATACAACATCTACTAGTATATATATCAATATAATATTTCGCTCAAGGCGTGATAAAAAATGCAGCATTACAGAAATGTAACCAGCATCACAGAACAATACAGATATCTGGGATCCTCGGGTTTCATAGAGCCGCTACGGAAACCCGACATTCCCCTGGTCGTGTGGATAGCCTGAGCAATGAAATCCTAGACCCCTACGGGCGCGGCAAGTTACTCGCCAAAACCTGGAGCGAGACAGCCCCCCTCAGCAACGTGAATGGACCACCCAGCACTTCACGGAATCCGGTAACTTGGGCATCCCTCATGGGTCAACCTGTACCCCCTACGAGTGCGGTGAATAGCCTGCCAATTCTAGAGTAAAGCCCCCTCCGTCTCAATGCCATGAGATGCGGGCTCGTTGCCCTCTAGAACCCGGCTATCCGTGCACCCCTCCGCGGGGTAATCCTAGTACAGAAAGTAAAATATACATACAACGGGTACATCGACCTCGACCCGGTCGTGCCCCAAAAGAATAATATACAAACAGGTAGTGACGGCAGTCCACATGTCGGACGCTCTCCCCGCAATATCAAATGTACATATAAAACAAAACTGTACTAACATCGCATCCAGGCTATCCCCCACGACCAATCCGCAACATCACAGCACAACACAGAACATCAACGTGAATGTCACGTTCGCAAATCCGTCTAACTAGGCTATAGCAGTTAGATAGGATTTACCGATCAAATGACATTCACGGTCACAGATATAATGTAAATACTATGAACTAACATGTTTAAAATATCCGATCGAACAAATTCACCAAAGTAGGCCCCAAGCACTACTGTAGCACTCACAGAAAATCTGGGTCCAAAAAGAATATCCCAAAACCCCTATTTTCAAGTCCAAAGAGTTCTGTGCAAAAATGGCACAGAGTGGACACTGTACTGCGGCGGAACCGCGGCCATATGGGGGGTTTGGCCGAGGTTTCGCGGTCGTCCTACAGTATCATGCCACCATTTTTTCACAGAATTCTTAAAACTTCCTGCATGTTTCTCTGCAACAACCTGAAAAATTTTTGGAGCCAAAACAAAATTCGACAGAAACCAGATGCACTAGAAAATACGGTTTTTGGGGTTTTATTGTTCGATCGAGTTCTAAACACGTTAGAGCAAGCTAGGCAAGGTTAATGGCGTGGCTCCGATACCAATGTAAGTGCACGGCGGCGCCCCGGCCGTCGATCCGACGCCGGAAACGCGGAAACGAAAAACTTTGCGAAACTTGCAAACCGGAACCACCGCGTACTTTCATACCCAGATCGGGCCATTAACCTAGCTACTAGCAAACTAAAAGATGGGTGAAGAGATATACCGAGCGATCCGTGTCCATCAGTCTTCGTCTCCACTCCAATCTCCCGCGGAATCTCCGTCCGTCACCTCCTCGTCGGAAAGGGCACCACGTAGCCGGATTCTTTTACGGGCTTCCACCTCTGGACCGAGGCAACTTGGGCGCGAAGTTGGCAAGCCGACGCGTCCAAGGGTACTGTAGGTGTAGTGTAGAACACTTTGTCTCTTGAGGTTACAGAAGTTGCCATGATGGAGAAGAGAGAAAAATGCTTTGGATGAAAATGGTGCTCACTATTTTTAGCAAGGAAATGAGATGAAGAAAATGCTACACCAAATGAACCTCTCTCCTCTCCCCTTCAAAAGTGGCCGGCCCCATAATCATATGGTGGAGGGTAAAAAGGAATCTTAATTTCAAGAGAAGAAAAAAGATCAATGAAAAGAAAAATGGTTACCACATTTCTAATCCAAATCAACTCCTCATCTTTTCCATTTCTAATCTCATAAATGCTAGGATTGATTCAAAAGGAATCTCATCATGATGAAGCCACAAAATGCAAGAAACCCCTCCACAATAAGTTATTTGCAAACTTGCAAATAACCCCCTCCATCAGAAAGTCCGGCCGTGAAGGAACAAAGGAAAACTGGCCGGAACGGAATGCAAACTGACAACTTCAGAAAACTGATCCCGTAATAAATTACAGGAGAACCCCGCTACTGCATATACATGCCCGCATTTGTATTCCAACTGAACACAAATGAAAAGAGACAAAACTACACGGTCTAATACTAGGATCCGGCTTAAACCAAAGCCGGCTAGTAAAATCCGTCCGATCACGATCCGTGCAATACCGCACGTATCTGATCGAACCCTGCCATATCTCCATACGGCCTCTACAGCGTTTCGCCCGAAACTTGAGTAACTGTGTGTGGTGGACTCTAAAGACTCATCAATACTATGGCTGTGGATTTAACCACTAGCACGTCAGAGGTATTAGCCATACGTGACGGGCTACCAGCTATTGACCAAAAGGGACGTCGATGAGCGAACTCATCTTGACACCCTACTGAGCCTGTCAGTGACAATATCCATACAGTCCGGTCCGTTCGTCTATGAGCATCACATGGCGGGCCTAGAAGGTTGGTAAAAGTCAGACCCCCAAAAGCGGTACAAGTCGTGTCGGAGTGTAGCCCAGAACACCCTGAGATACTACTGGAATACCTACCAGTAAATCTCCTGCCTTGGCCAAGGACTTTTCATGTACTGGCTCTCCTAGACACAGCGCGACCTCACCCCCAATACCGGGAGAGACGAACCCCAGCAGATCCGCTCACTGCCTCCATGTGGCTCGGGACTGTACCCAACTAAAACCTGTTTGCACGTCTCCTTTGAGCGTGGTAGGGTAGTAATCAAAGCACAGTGGGAACTCACACGAGACAAATGACGATCTCAGGTCGATGAACTAACCTGTACACATGTCACCAGGGAACTGCTATCCGACGTCAGGTATAATCCCAACTAGCAGGTTCCCGACGAGTCCTGTCCGGTGTACTCATAACCCAATGAGCACCTGTATACATCTTAGGTGAACCAACTGACACCAGTGGCTTGTGAGACCAGCCACCGCCCCTCGTCGGGGTCTCGACTGTATACACTAGTCTACTGTGGAGTATCGATGCCCTATCTCGAAACTCCCACGACTAGGGACCTTTTAAGGATGTGCTTATTGACCCCAGCTCCCACGTATATGATCGCCCTCATACTGCTGGTAGTCAAACAAGAATCATAGGGTCTCTATCAACGTGTAATAGCGACCTGTAAGGTCACCTAAAGCAGTACACGATGATAAAGATAAACCAGATAGCATACTATCATCTCGAGTAAGACTGGCCTACCGGTATAGGTCCTCCCTCAATCATTGCAATCACGTGCCTGTGATCCAATAATTGACTCTAAGGGCACTATATCCAACACCTGGTAGTCAAGTACTCATCCTAAGGGCTTTATCAACATGTAACATAGAGACAATCAGAGTACATGTTAGGATAAAGAGTAACCAGATAGCATACTATCATGTCGAGCAAGAAAGTCCTCCCTATATATGTCCAAGCTTCCACTACAATATACATCGTATGTACAGTAATGGCCTCTAGGATATACATATAACTAACATTCACTAAACTCTTTAGTGAAGAAAACACACTACACCAAAGTGCTAATCTAGTGTAGGATGGTGAAGTAGGGGTGTTGTTTGCTCATCAGGGTTCTCAAAAGCTCAAGGGTTCACAACTCATGTGAGGGATTGAGCTTGGAGGTGGAGGTGAAGAAGATAGAGAGAGCTAGAGATCAACTCATCACATGAGCTCTCAAAATGAAAAATGAACAAAGTCATGTGAAGAATGTCTTGACCCCCTGTCACGACCAGAAATAACCCGTGACTGGCACTTGAATCATATGAAGTCTATAGGACCCCATCTAATTCAAGTAAGCCAAAAGCCCAGAAATCTAAACCATTTTAAATTATAAATGAAGGAAAAATAGTTTTAAGAAGTAAAGAAAACATGTTTTAAAAACAAGGTTTTTAAATAAGTAAGTCGAATATGCATTTTAAAAATCTCTAGTCTTTTATGAAAATTTCGGCAGAGTTTCTTTTGCAAATACTGGCCCCGAACAGGGTACAACAAGAATAATATATACACAATGATAAAAGGCATCCCCAAGCGGGAGATAGCTCTTCGTCAATCGACGATCACAACCACGCAAGCAATACAATATACAACGCCAAGGGGCGAGGATCAAAACTCAAAATGAAACTCAAAAACAACATGAAAACCATAATACTACAACGCGCGACTCTAAGGTTGAAATAATACATAACTGGTTTCTAAGTCTGAAACATTACACAAGTTTGGTTGATGGAATTACTAGATACAACTTAATAATACATGTACAATGGTGGTTCTGATGCAAAAGAACCCACCTACCAAAGCAAATTACCCGCAAAAGAAGCAGTGTGCCAGAAATGCTGCCATGAAACCTGTACGGCAAAACCTGCAAGAACTGTGGCACAACGGGGGTGAGTTGCCAACTCGTGAGTAGAAAACATCTATAAGCAGAAATCGAATGCATGACATAATCCTAGGTCATACAATCAGTAATAATATATCCTCAATATGAATAAGTCTGAAGCATGATAAGGTGACAATATAACATCTATACATGAGTGTAGTGCCAAGTGCTCGTGCTCGTGCCTCAGGTAATAACATATCAGGAATATGAGGTATGATCAATGTAATCAATATGAATCAATGTCAACTATAACATGAAGTCTAGTAGTATGTGGATATCATCCAACTATGTAATCAATGTCTGTATGTATGTGGATCTTGTCCACGTGTCATCCAATGACAATAAGCATCATGCATGTAAATATCATAAAGCATATGCATGGAAGTATGAGGATGTAAATCAACATGTGTCGCTCGCGACATATCAAGATCATGGAACCTGAGTGTCTAGCATCGACGCTCGAAAACATCATGAAAACCGTGCCCATCATCGGCACGTAAATCCTCATACATCTCAGGTGCCGCACACCCTGGTCGGCCCTCATATCCATCTCATGACTCCGGTCGGTATCCTCCGGATATCCGCCGAGCCCAAATACTATCACCGGTAGGTAGTGGTCCCTCTGCCAGGATCACCGTCTAGCTACACAGCAGATTCGTTCTCGCCCCGGGGTACCATACCGGGTCCACCATGTACCCGCAATCGGCCTCGTCCGCTCCTCGAATCGGGTTTCACATGTCGCTCTTAGCACCGAGAAAACACATGGTGGATGCACTGAAATATCATATCAAGGGTAACCGGGTTTTAAAACAATTACATACTCTCTTTTGAAATATCCACGGTTCCTAAATCCAGAAATATCATGGAAACAATATATCTCAATGCGTATAATCAAAAGCATGATGTATGCGACATGTAAAAGAAATGTAAGCATATCAGTATATCATGCAATATGGAATAGTAATATGCACACATTGAGGGAGACCGCTCTTTTAAAATGAATCAGTTTTAAAGAGTATCTTGCGGTTCCCAAATCTCCAAATCCAACGAGAGTCTTCTATGTATGTGCGAATATGTATGTATGCACGTATGGGTGTACAATAGGTATGTACATAAGTATGCCATGCAAGGGATCATATCCTGAATGTAACAGTACTACAGTGTAGTGACATGGCAATTATTGATGATGAAGTCTGTGAGCCGGCAAGCAAGTGTACGTGGAACATATGCATCATCGATAATGGTGTTGGTGTCCTGAAATCATGAGTTTAATATAACAATAACCATTTTTATCATGCAATGCGATGCAAACGGCAAGCGTATGCAGCAAATGGCAAATAAACAAAACAATGTAGAAGCTATATCAATGCATCCATATCATACTGTTTTGCCATTTGAAAGAAGACGAATCGGTGTTTTAGGAAAATAAAGGCTACGGTGTTTTTAAGAAAAGACGCGTCTTTGAAAATATCCGTAGAATCCCTTTGCCTGTCTTTAAAATACTCCCGATTTGTTAGTTTTTGAAATAGGCATGACATCAACCTAGCCTAACATCTACTAGCAAAACTACAGCTCTAACTAACAAGTCAATCAGGAGGGGTATGGAAACCACCTAAATCTGAGTCGATATATATATAAAAGTATAATAGTCGGTGATCCCGTCTCAAGGTACTGCGTACGAAACAATATCATGTGACATCCTCGAGTCATGAGTGTGGATCTATCTTCAATATGTAGCTCGTACGTAAATCCGTCGTACGGCATCCCAAATCTGGTTACGGGTCAATATCACAGTCATCTCATCAATTATCTGGTATCCTTATCATCATATCACATGATCCCCAGATACTGATCTAAGTCTAGTACAATTCGATACCGTTTAGATAAATATAAATGCGTGTGTGGAACACACGTCTAAAGGCCCGCTAAAATCACATGTCGTATCCCAAATACGAATCACAATATATCACCGATCTCATGGTACTATGCCCAATCTCATCGACTCATCTCCAAATATCATCCACAATCCTCATCATCTAGGTATAACTATAACAAATAAGCATGGGTGTGCGTGTGGGTGTAAACCTATTCTATGGTTCGCATCTAGGAAACTATACTAGTTTACTTCTACGCCCTAATCTAATCATTGTACACCTAATCTCATCTCAATATTCACGACACACAATAAGCTATCATAAATAGTATATATATACTATTCTAAATATCGGACTGCGGGGGTGCTATACGCTATCCACCCGACCTCCCCCGTAGATATAATCTACACACCTTGAATCCTGCGTGTCGGTGTCGATGTCGCCTTCGTCTTCTTCATCCTGTGGAATTCTCATTATGGTACCTACATAGATAACATAATCGGAACGCGTATTAAAATCACATCGGGACTATCCAAAACGACATGCTAATGCCTATAGGTTTGAACCTATAGACTACGCTTCAAAACACTACTAAAATAGGGGGTTGCCCCTACGGATAACGAAATCCAAAGGGGCAGATTTAGTTTGGCCCTACGGACTAATCCGTAGGGCCAAAAGGTTGCCCCTACGGTCCATACATATTAATTTAAAAAATATTAAATCGTAAATTGTTCTTTGCCCCTACGAAGCCGCAAACCAAGAACCTACGGACTTATCTGTAGGGGCATCTAAATAGGGATTTAATTAAAAAGGCACAGATCGATCCCTACGCTGATTACCTAAATATCATATTTTCCCATCGATATCGCGCGCGAACCCAAAATCCCCAAACCCTCATTCCCGCCGATCGCCAGTGTTTCGTCGCCGTTCTCGTCGTCGCCAGCACAGGCCGACTCGTCGTCGCCGTTCTTGTCGTCGCCAGCACAGGCCGATTCGTCGTCGCCACCGCCTGGTTCTTCCTCATCTCCGTTTTCTTCGTCGTCGCCTCCGGTCGATCGTCGCCTCCACTGCACAGGTTAGGAAATCTTAAATTAAACAAATTTTTGATTATTTTAAGGCTAGGGTTCATGGTTTGGGTACCGATGAGGTATCGGTTGGGGTTAGCGTTAGGGTCAGGGTTGGGGTTGCGGTTGGGGCTGGGGCTGGGGCTGGGGTTCGGAAGGGGGTTGCGGTTGGGGTTGGGGTTGGGGTTAAGGTTAGGGTTGGGGTTCGGCTGGGGTTGGGGCTGGGGCTGGGGTTAGGGTTTGGGTTAGAATTGGGGTTGGGGTTAGGGTTAGAAACCTCTTCTTGACATTATTGATAGCAGTGACACACACACATAAATAATGCTCTCAAAATTAAAGCTTGATCACATGAGTTTAATCCATTATTAATGTTATTAATTATGTCTCTTCCTTTATTTGTTGTTACATTGCTATTAAGCATATTTTACTTATGAAGGAGGATACTGTTGATAGAAGACCTTTTAGAATAGAATACTATGTTGAGGCAAACAAGCCGTCTGAGAAAAAAATAGAGTAGAACACTGCCCATTATATGTAAAATAACCTCGAAATTATTTAATGATATAACTATAGGGATCACACTACACTACAGTTATTATCATGGAAAATCAAATAAACTAATAAATGGGTGTCCTTAAATTAATTTGTGAGATTAAGGTAATGAATGATGGTGGCAATGTTGGTGATATAGTGTTTTATTATGATATATATGGTATCATGCAAATCTTTCAAGACTTAACTAGTACCATTTCTAAAGATTATCATATATATCATGCTAAACATACTATATATAGGAACAAGTAAAGCAAATGTCATTAATGTACATTTTAGCCTCAGTTTGCTTCATGCACGCTCCCATTAGGAAGATTAGTTGTATTATAGTGATAATTTTAAGTATTGTCTCTAATTTTTCTTTCTAAAGCCTTCCTTAAATTTCAATATCAACATTACAAACAAATAGTTAATTACTATCATATTTTCAGATATATTCTTGTGTGAGCGCAACAATATCTTTAATAGCAAACGACAATTTGGATTTAGACTTCAATTCATGCTTAAGCTATATGTGTTACAATATAATATTAAAATATATGTTCAATATATATAGTGTTATATGATAATGGACCAATTATTTAATTGATATGCATTCTTTTGTACCTGCATCATGCACAGTACTAGTTACAAAATACTTCAGATACATTAGACATCCATTTGGCTAACAAATTAAGATCATGAATGGAACTATATTTTTTATACAAAATATAAATCTAAATGTGATAATGAATATTATGGAAGTAGAGCAAGTACCATATATGAAGATCGACATGAATGCACAAGAAGAACGAAGTTGGAGAATTGATTTATATTTTTTGGGTAAAGTGGGGAATGCCTTATGTCTGCATGCTACATATGCTTTGTTGAGTTTCAATAGCCTGCAAGAAATGGCCATGAAAGAATACTGCAAAACTTTATAATTGGAGTTGAAAAATGAGCTTGATTTGTGTTGTTGAAGATGACATGTAAATAATAGTAACTAAGCTTGTTAGGTAATTGCTTAAACATTTTGCATATGTAGGAGATCTAAAATTTAATTATTTATATCTTGTTCTCTATTAATTAGATCCAATGAGTATATATATTTCTTAGTTTTTATATGTTCTTATCCATGATATTAACCTATGATGATCATTTTTTTCTATGACACATTTTCATACCAATGATTTCATAAGTAATAGAGATTGTATTATTCAGTTCATTTACAACTTTTCAATCTTTTCTCCTTTAATGCTTTAGATGCATATAAGTTGTTTTCTTTTTTTTAGAACAATAGCATAGCAAACACTACTAAAATAGGGGGTTGCTTAAACATTTTGCATTATTTATGTGTGTGTGTCACTACTACAAATAAGGGTAACCCCCGACAGCCGAAACACACACACACAAGAATACACAACAAACGCATCATTAGAGAGTGAATCAAGATGTTCAAGTTAAAACCAATATATGATACTCGATGATAATATGGAACTTTCCTATTCTCATCGATACTCATATATGAAACTAAAAGCGCCACTTAGTCCCCGTCTATCGGTTAACATACGTTCGATATTCGTCGTGACATAGAACTATACAAAGTTGATCTTAGTCTAAAATTAGACTAACGTATCCTTAACAAACGTTTAAGTTGATCTTAGTCTCAAATGAGATTAACGATCCTTAACCCAACCCAAACCCAAATCTAAGATAATACGGATTTGGACTAATCCACGCCATACGGGCGACGACATAAATTAGTCTCCGTATACAATCCACAAGCAACCAAAAACAAAACAAACACCCACGACACGAAGTGACCATCTGGAGAAGGAGAAAGTTGTTACCGCTATGCGGTAGCGTAATTAACTGCAGGGGCTTGCGCCTGCAGGGAAGAGCGTCCCCACAATCAAAAACCCCTCAACGAGGGGGAATCTGACGAAGTCTGCTACATCGGCCGCATCCGTTTAATCCTTTGATATACGGTGCCATAAATCAACTTGGCATCTTCGGAGAGGTGGACGGTTAGAACCAAATAGCATCTGCCTCGAAGTTCAGGCCCGGACGTCCTAACGTCCCGGTCGCGTCTTTCGGCGGAGAACATATGTGACATGTGATATGTATGCATGTGTTTATGTGATATGTGCGTATGTATGCATTTAAGTAAAAACAACCCTACACTAAAGCAAAATCATAAATTGAAACACACATATATAGAATACAACTCATACATGGGTATCCTCAAATCTAACTTTGATTATCGATAATTTATTCTTTTCAACGACAAACGCACACACAAAGTATATACACGGATTTTCTCCTTTGTCAGTAACCATCCCATTCTTAGATTTCTCAATATAGTCATCATAACCTACAATTTATATGATACAGTCTAACATGGCCCATGAGTACGTCAGAGTTAAGGACTGGATGTATGTGACTTGGCAACAACATATGCAACCTAAGTTTGTCACTGGAGTTTCTGCTTTCATTGAATTTGCACGTGCACATAATAAGAAGGAGAAGACAGTAATGTGCCAGAAGAAGAAGGAGAAGACAGTAATGTGGAAGGAGAAGAAGAAAATGACATTCTTTGTTTTCTGTTTTAGCATCAATTTTCTGATATGAACTAATGATGGCTTTCACATTGGCTTTTCCTTTTAGAGACTTCTTAGTGTCCAATGGAAAATATACATAGATTTGTGCAGGTCAGGTTCTTATTTGACTTTCAAGAGTTTCAACTGGTTCTGTAAATTACACCCTTGTTGGGTGATACTTTTACCACTTCTCACTGCAGTTGCGCTCTCTAATTGACTAAAAGGGTTTTCTGTTGCCTTCTTTGGCTTTATAGAAGTCTTTTGATGGGGGTCATCTGAAATCTGAGTATGATGCTTGATCAGAATTTTCACTTTCTTTTTTTGTATATTCAAAGTCCTATTCCTTTCAAGAATTTATGAGAATATTAGGTGATTTCTTATAGGGGTTCCAAGGTTTCTTAAAGGAGTTTCAAGGATTTTTTATAGGAGAATATGCAGGACTAGATTTGATGACGATGACGGGAGCAGCGAGGGGTGGCGTTCCAGCCGCGGCACCGGCAGAGGCAGAGGCAGAGGCAGAGTGGTTCTCCCGGAGAGCTGCGTAGGGAGCTTTAGAGGGCCGGTCTTGCACCAAGATCAGAGACCCCTCCGGATGCCTCCTTCCGTATGGACTTTGCCACACCTCCAGGTATATTGCACGCATATCCATTTTGAATGTAATATTATAGATATTCATGCCTGTTTATGTCAAAATTACTTATATTGTCAATGTTTGATTGTCTAGTTGTTGGTGATGCGTCCACATCAGGGACAGAGGCCACTCCCGTTCTTCCAGGTATGTTTATATATCATATAGTGCATGTATATTGATTTAGAATGCTATATCATAAATATACACACATTCTTTTTTCTCTTACTTAGATAGTAATTTTTATTATTGTCTAGCTGTAGGTGGTGACACCACCGCACCTGCGGGTATGTTTATATTTCCTATAGTGCATGCATATTGATTTAGAATGTTATATTATTGATCTACACATTATTTTTGCAATTACTTATATAATCTATTTTTAATTGTCTAATTATAGGTAGTGCGTCTACATCTGATCCAGGGGCCACTCCTGCCACTTCCGTACCCTCCGCATCGTCTGTAGGTTAGTATGAATAAATATAAAATATTTATTCATTTTACATATGCTCTATAGAATAAATATGAATTCCATGGAAATTTAGCGTCATTGTTTATTTTCTAGTTGGAGGGGATGCGTCCGCATCCGGGACACCGGCTGTTCCTCACCAGAGGAACTATCGTCCCGCTCGTGCTGCTGCCTGGGCCCAGGCTCATGCTTTAGTCACCGGAGGTATATATCACACTTCAATTTTCATTTAACCTTGATTTCTTAATACAACTTTATCTTAATATTGATTGTCTTGATATTTCTTGCAGACGCAGGGCCTTCCCATCCCCAGAGGGGGACTCGAGGCCCAAATCAGTCCCATAGGCTGAAGCCTGACAGAGCTAGGGGGAGGCAGCATTCCCCCTCATTTTTACCCTTGATTATCGCTATACCGGTCCTCATGCCGAGAGGTTCGGCCGGTATATGGGGGATGAGAGCAGGCTCGTGAAGAACTATCCACTTCATGTTGAGTGGGGCGAGCAGCACCGGCGCTCATTCGCCCTTTTCTTTGATCAGGCTCGGGTATTAATATATATTTTCATTTGATTTATCCAATATATTTATTATTAACACTTGCGATCTAATAACAATGTTTTTTTTTGTATTTTCAGTTGGATTACGATTTTCAGCCTATACCCAACCCTGATCACCCTGGGAGGGTGCTCGACCTTCATGCTCTGTATAATGGCCTGATGAAGAACATGCAGACCAAGGTCCGATACAACAGGAATGAGCTGAAGGCCAACTGCTACTCCCTGTGGATGGCGACCCCCAAGGCAGAGAGAGCGGCCCTCCTATCTACTCCGGCCTTTGCGAGAGTCGACATAGAGACATGGCCTCTATTGTGCGAATATTTCGACTCTCAACGCAAACAAGTATGTATTTTAAATGTAATTCATTGTTTAGTATATAATTTATTTTTTTGTGTTCCTTAATTAGAAAACTAAATGTGAATGCGTTGTGCAGAAACAGGCCGCTAAAAATATAGAGAATAGGAAGTCGGCGAAGAGAGGTCGCCCCACTTATACAGGTGGCTCGAGGAATATTACTCGAGCCATGGAGTTATCGGTAAATTACAATAGACCGGCCTTTGTGATATAATGTAATATTAAGAGTTATTTTCTAATATATCTAATATTAAGAGTTATTTTCTAATATTGCAGATAGCTCAGACCCTGGCGCAAGGTGGTACACCGAGCGTGCTGTCCGCATATCTTGCCGTCCACGGCACCTCGACAGATCCCGCCATGGGTGAGCTTCGATATCCCGACGTCGCTACCCAGGAGTATTGCGTAAGTGTTAATATTTATTCAACCCCTCTTTGAAATTTTAGTTTTGGAAGGTTCAAATTTAAATTTTATACTTATACTTTACTGCTTAATGTGGGTGTAGGAGCGGGTGGTTGAGCAGGCCAAGGTATCGGGGATCGATTTTACCGGATAGAGCGATCCGAGGCTGCTGACCCCAGTCCTGGACGCCGCACACGGAGAGCACCACGGAGGTTGGGAGAGAGGCCGGGGACTGGGCCCTAGCAGGGCCCATATGAGGTTGGACTCCACCCCGGCGGTTACTTCCTCCATCTCCAGTGAGCGACGTGTCCAGCAGGAACTGGAGAGCTTGAAGGCCACCGTTTAGGAGTTGAAGGAGATGCTGGTATGTATACTACTTAATAGTAAAATATCATGTCATAGTATAGATATCAACATATCCAATATTAGTACGTAGCCTGAGCTTATTTGGTTGTAGACTTAGCTTTAATTAATCATACATACATATCTAATTAAAATAAACTACAGTTTTCAAAACTAGATATCCAAATGGGGTTTCGAAATAACTTGATAATGATACGAATTCGAATAATACACAGTTCTTACACGCTTATTACACACGTTAGGTCCAGACGCGACAGGGTACATCGGCCGAGTCTCCATATGCATCTCTTTCGGCTGCGGCTCCGCAAGCCACTACATCGGCTGCGGTTCCACAGACAGCACCTATAGCTCCACCGCCCGCTCAGACTCCCGTAGCCACGGCTCCACAAGCCACTACCTCGACGGCGGCTGCGCAGACCACATCGCCAGCCCCACAGCCCGCTCAGACTCCCGCACGCTCCGCATCGCATGATTTATTGACCGAGGAGCAGGCGCGCCAGATTCTAGCGTTTATCAGAGGTGGAGCTGGACCGAGCTAAGGTAGATTTTTGATTCTTATTTTTTGAAACATGTATTTATTTATATGATACATATTGTACTACATTTTGGACGATATTGATATTGGTGGTCCTACGGTATTTATATTTATATCATATTCTGTTTTTTGGTTTCTTTTGTATATTATATGCATGAGATGTGATTATGAATACTGCGATATTTGTTGTGTGATGATTAATTTTATATTTGATCGATGTATATATTATTGTGCACAGGGCGAGAAAAAAATAGGCAGCCCCTTTTTAAAAAAAAATTGATAATATGTACCTACAGATTAATCCGTAGGTACAAACATTGCCCCTACGTACATATCCGTAGGGGCAAAATATCAGGATAACTGATATTTTCCCCTATGATCTCAGTATCAGGGGGTTGAGCTTGCCCCTACGGATATATCCATAGGGGCAAACAAATGCCCCTACCCAGTTATCCGTAGGGGCAAAATATCAGGAATCCTGATATTTTGCCCCTACGGATATGTACCTACGCAGGTATCCGTAGGGGCTATTACTTGGCCTTACGGATTCATCCGTAGGTACAAGTAATCTATTTTAAAAAACCGTAAATATAATAAATTTTTTGCCCCTACGGCCTATTCCGTAGGGCAAACGGGACCTACAAAGAACTCCGTAGGGGCAAATTTTTGTCCGTATGGGCAAGTTCAAGGCTTCGACTTGCACCTTCGGCGTTTTTACCTACACGGTATTTTCTTGTCCCTACGGCTATATGCGTAGGGGCAGTAGTTTGCCCCTACGGATAAATCCATAGGGGCAACCCTTATTTGTAGTAGTGAAACCATCAATCAATCCTCGATACTGTCGTACAAACGCCAAGAAATCGAGGTAAAACACATATATATAAATCCAGAATTCAAAATATGAAATACAGAAACATGAATCAAAACAGCAACTTAAGAAAAGGGTCCCAGATTTCACCCTAGGTCAAATTGGACAATTTTGCATATGCCAGGGGTCTAATGTACATGAAATAAAGCTACAGAACCAACACGAGCCATATCCAACCTAGTCTGGCCGCAATTTGCGGCCAGAATGGATTTATTTGTGGCCTGAAAGAGGGGTTAGGGGCTAGGGCTTCCTAGGTGCCTGCACATCTCACTGTCAATCCAATTTAATTTTCAGAGTCTCGGGGTGATAGCAGATCCCATATAACCCTCACAGAAATCACAGTTTTTCCCGATATCGATTTCTAAATCCGTATTCCGGGTTTCAAGTCTCAGGTTTTGGGTCTTAATTCAAGCACTAGGGTGTTTGTGTAGCCTCTAATGAGCTCAATTTCACAACACAACCTTCAATTTTTCATAACCCTAACTAGGTTTTTCCCAAGTCCAGCAAATCACACAATATCGGTTCTAATCTAGCATGGGGGTATAAGTAATGCAAAAACTAAGCTAATGGTTCAGAAAATACCTCATTTGGCAACTCAAGAATTTTCTTGAGTTGCCCCTAGTGGCCAAAATCCTTGCTTTCTTGGTCCAAAATGCTTCTCTTGAGCTTGTGCACAATTTTAGTGAAATGGGAGTAGGGTTTTGGAGTTGTTTTGGATGTGTTTTGAGGAGGTGAAGCGGGGGAGAAGGAGCTAGGGCAGTAGCAGAAGCAACCAAAGAAGAGGGAGAGAGATGAGTGTTAGAAACATGAGAGAATGGCCAAGTCTTGGTCAAAGGAAAACCCTCCTTTTCTCTCTCTCACCCATACCTCAATATAATAATCCTTTTCTTTTTTCTTTAACCCAAATTCCTTCTCACACCAATAGTAACCCCAAAACAACATGGTAGAAATGCACAAGTGTAAAAAAAATGATATGTGCATGTTTTGCACAAAAATGCTAAAAACCGATGAGCGACTTTTAATCGCGATTAGCACTAAATTAGCATATAATTAATCATAAAAACTTAAAAATGGCATAATTCCATAAAATACCCTATTTTAGTAATTTCTATAATTTTCCAAATTTTTTCCCCATTTATCGGTATTTAATTATATCGAAATATTAAAATATTCAATAAAATAGTATTAAATTATAAAAATTCCCAAAAATAATATTTTATTTATTTATTTTTTGAAATGTTACAATATTCCCCCCTTAAAGAAATTCGGTCCCCGAATTTAAATTTAAACCCCCAAATTCTAAAACATTTCAATAAAAAGTCCAAGTCGTCGGGGCTCCGAAATCATCAATACATAAAACGCATCATAGCGCAATACATGCGCATGAGTAATGAGCAGATAACTCAAAATCGAAACTCCGTCAAGCATCCCACAATCATCGGAGTTATGGTAAAGACACGAATGTCAAATCCAAAGTAAAACCAATATGATATAAATCAAAACTATACATGTAAATAGCTGAAGTAAATGCATGCCAAATCTTTTTAAGTCGCTGTGCGATGCGCATAACACTGCACAGTGGCGGACGTCTATCATAAGAAAATAACCATATATGTATATATCTTTTGTTTAATATGTACGCTCCGCCGTTTTCAAAACAATTTAGAAGGGTTTCCTTATTTTAAAACGTGTCGTGTCATATCAGACACGTAGGTAAATACTGAGACTATAGCTCTCTTTTTGGAAATCCCTTTGATAACTATCAATGCATGCAAAATATCTCCAAGTACTGTCCTCTGACTAGTCCTGCTCAGTACGAAAACAAATAGCAAATATCATAAAAACGTACTGCTCCATAAGGAATTCATCCTAAAATGTACATAAGAATACCCTGTGCGTCTGGTGCTCACGGAAATCAAAATCCATATATGTGCCAAACAGGTGTACAAAATAACATCTAGGTGCAACGGGTGTGCACGAAACATCTGTCATAGGCAACGTGTGTGCCTGACAGCAAAATCAGGTGCATCTGACATGCACGAAGAATCCCGATTTAGTGCATCTGGTGTGCACCAAAATCGTATCTCAAAACATGCGCTCATCACACGCGAAAATTAAAATCAAATGCATGGAGTGCAAGAAATCAATCTCAATATCAGAATCAAAATTGACGGTATACTATACGGCTCAATCCAAATCAGGTATACCGCGGTGTATAAGCTCACAATCATGTGCATCAGCGTGCACAAATCAAATCAAAACAATAAAAGTGTATGAAAATTATGCTGGAAGCGTAAATCAAATCACCGGCATAAAATAAGCATGAAATCACAATCAATACCTCAAGCGTAATAACTATGTGCAAAATATCAATACTCAGTAGGTGCAACCATGGTGCACGAAAACAAATATCATGAAATTCAGCCATCAAGACCAAATCATGCGAATAGATCGCCCAAAAATACCGAAATACATAGTGAAGGATACGTGATAATCGAATCACAAAATCACAAATCATAAATACCGTCGTCGTTATATCCTCCTTCAAAGTCGAGAAGGTGTCGGTGCATCCAATGCTAGCAGCACAAGGTCTCTACTTGCCTCTTGCTCACGGTCTGGCGTCCTCTGTCTGGGTCCTTATCTTTTCTGCGGATTACCTATCTCGCAATCAATCGGCTCATCGGCCCTGTCAGGTGTGCTAACGGGAACGATTCCGTTCTGGTACTTCTCTGGTCATTTGAGTCCTCAGCACAGCATTTTCTCGGGAACTGGTCGCATCTCAACGCCTCTGTAGACATATCCGAACTTTAACCTTAACGGGGAGTAACAACAGCGCGTCAGCATCTCGCACGAACCTCTTGTCCCACTTTGTTCCAATGTCGACCGATTCGGACTCGTCTTCTCGTGGCTGCATGGACTGTGCTCCAACGGCTATACTCGTGTCTGGAGCCTCCCAAGCAGTGCATCCCATCATATGATATCCGAAAGATGTCGAACCTTTTGATCGATTCGCCAAAACCTCATAATCCCCTAAGAGATCAACATCTTGAGTACAGTTTAATAGTATCGAGTACATACCATAGCATCGGTGGTCCAGCCGTAGAAGGGGAAACCCAAGCCTCACTAATGGCGCCGCGGAACTGCCGCAAACCCTAAGGTTCAAAGAATTTCACACGGTCATTATGTCGAGTTAGGGTTTCATTCTTCTAGAGGGACTATAGAATCGCTTGCATGTCTTTCCGAATACTTTAAACTTGGAATCGGGTTCCTGACATTCGATCGTCTCTATCGACTCTTAACGAATCTGCGTGAAGTCGTCTCTAGCTGGAATCAATCTATCTGATGACCTCGCATCGGTGTAAGCGAACAACCACATGTCCTGGTCGTTCCTCCTTGGGTGACTAGTGACCTTCCATCATATCTCTAAGTATATACTCATGCTGCAGTAGCTCCAATCATCCGGGCAATATCTCGTCATTTGCAGCAGCAACTGGCTCATTCGTCTGTACGCTGAACAGCGCCTCAATTATCCTGGATAAGTGATATATCAATGGTCATCATACTCTGGCTGGCCTCTAGCAGTAGCCTGATCCTCTGGTGCTGATATGCACGTCCGAGAAATCTCGTAAAAGCGATCAGTCAAACGCTCATGGCGCGAAAACACAAAAAGACGACGCCTCCATATGCAATCGTACGTATCTGGAATCACGCCTTGGCCAGTTCTCGTCCATGACGAGCTCAAGCTGACGCAACTCTAGCCGTAGCTCTCTCTGCCCGTGTAGTCGTGGCAGCAAAATCATAACCAATATCGATGAGGATAGATCATAGGAATGAATATAATACTGTGCAAGGAAATGTACATCCTAAGGTCTCTTAAGTGGAGTAGTGTGTCGTAAATATGACGCGAAATATACGTACGGTACGTCACTCTACTCAAGCTACCTACTCCATCAACCAAGGGTCATCTTACGCGACGAAAGTTCGGGTATAATACCCCCTCGACTAAGTCTAAGTTCCGTAAGGTCAAGCCTAAGTTCCGTATATATATAAATGCTCTAGGCTCCGCATAGTCAAACTTAGACTCGAACCAAGATTAACCTAGCGCTCTGATACCAACTTTGTCACGACTCGAAATAGCCCGTGACTGGCACTTGAATCATATGAAGTCTATAGGACCCCATCTAATTCAAGTAAGCCAAAAGCCCAGAAATCTAAAACCATTTTAAATTATAAATGAAGGAAAAATAGTTTTAAGAAGTAAAGAAAACATGTTTTAAAAACAAGGTTTTTAAATAAATAAGCCGAATATGCATTTTAATAATCTCCAGTCTTTTATGAAAATTTCGGCAGAGTTTCTTTTGTAAATACTGGCCCTGAACGGGGTACAACAAGAATAATATATACACAATGATAAAAGGCATCCCCAAGCGGGAGCTAGCTCTTCGTCAATCGACGGTCACAACCACGCAAGCAATACAATATACAACGCCAAGGGGCGAGGATCAAAACTCAAAAAGAAACTCAAAAACAACATGAAAACCATAATACTACAACGCGCGACTCTAAGGTCGAAATAATACATAACTGGTTTCTAAGTCTGAAACATTACACAAGTTTGGTTGATGGAATTACTAGATACAACTGAATAATACATATACAATGGTGGTTCTGATGCAAAAGAACCCACCTACCAAAGCAAATCAACCGCAAAGGAAGCAGTGTGCCAGAAATGCCGCCATGAAACCTGTACGGCAAAACCTGCAAGAACTGTGGCACAACGGGGGTGAGTTTCCAACTCGTGAGTAGAAAACATCTACAAGCAGAAATCGAATGCATGACATAATCCTGGGTCATACGATCAGTAATAATATATTCTCAATATGAATAAGTCTAAAGCATGATAAGGTGGCTATGTAACATCTATACATGAGTGTAGTGCCAAGTGCTCGTGCCAGTGCCTCAGGTAATAACATATCACGAATATGAGGTATGATCAATGTAATCAATATGAATCAATGTCAACTATAACATGAAGTCTAGTAGTATGTGGATATCATCCAACTATGTAATCAATGTCTGTATGTATGTAGATCTCGTCCACGTGTCACCCAATGACAATAAGCATCATGCATGTAAATATCATAAAGTATATGCATGGAAGTATGAGGATGTAAATCAACATGTGTCGCTCGCGACATATCATGATCATGGAACTTGAGTGTCTAGCATCGACACTCGAAAACATCATGAAAACCGTGCCCATCATCGGCACGTAAATCCTCATACATCTCAGGCGCCGTACACCTTGGTCGGCCCTCATATCCATCTCATGACTCCGGTCGGTATCCTCCGGATATCCGCCGAGCCCAAATACTATCACCGGTAGGTAGTGGTCCTTCTGCCAGGCTCACCGTCTAGCTACACAGCAGATCCGTTCTCGCCCGGGGTACCATACTGGGTCCACTATGTACCCGCAATCGGCCTCGTCCGCTCTTCGAATCGGGTTTCACATGTCGCTCTCAGCACCGAGAAAACACATGGTGGACGCACTGAAATATCATATCAAGGGTAAACGGGTTTTAAAACAATTACATACTCTCTTTTGAAATATCCACGGTTCCCAAATCCAGAAATATCATGGAAACAACATATCTCAATGCGTATAATCAAAAGCATGATGTATGCGACATGTAAAAGAAATGTAAGCATATCAGTATATCATGCAATATAGAATAGTAATATGCACACATTGAGGGAGACCGCTCTTTTAAAATGAATCAGTTTTAAAAAGTATCTTGCGGTTCCCAAATCTCCAAATCCAACGAGAGTCATCTATGTATGTGCGAATATGTATGTATGCACGTATGGGTGTACAATAGGTATGTACATAAGTATGCCATGCAAGGGATCATATCCTGAATGTAACAGTACTACAGTGTAGTGACATGGCAATTATCGATGATGAAGTGTGTGAGCCGGCAAGCAAGTGTATGTGGAACATATGTATCATCGATAATGGTGCTGGTGTCCATCATGAGTTTAATATAACAATAACCATTTTTATCATGCAATGCGATGCAAATGGCAAGCGTATGCAGCAAATGACTAATAAACACAACAGTGTAGAAGCTATATCGATGCATCCATATCATACTGTTTTGCCATTTGAAAGAAGACGAATCGGGGTTTTAAGAAAATAAGGGCTACAGTGTTTTTAAGAAAAGATGCGTCTTTGAAAATATCCGTAGAATCCCTTTGCCTGTCTTTAAAATACTCCCGATTCATTAGTTTTTGAAATAGGTATGACATTAACCTAGCCTAACATCTACTAGCAAAACTACAGCTCTAACTAACAAGTCAATCCCGAGGGGTATGGAAACCATCTAAATCTGAGTCGATATATATATAAAAGTATAATAGTCGGTGATCCCGCCTCAAGGTACCGCGTACGATACAATATCATGTGACATCCTCGAGTCATGAGTGCGGATCTATCTTCAATATATATCTCGTACGTAAATCCGTCGTACGGCATCCCAAATCTGGGTACGGGTCAATATCACAGTTATCTCATCAATTATCTGGTTTCCTTATCATCATATCATATGATCCCCGGGTACTGATCTAAGTCTAGTACAATTCGATACCGTCTATATAAATATAAATGCGTGTGTGGAACACACGTCCAAAGGCCCGCTAAAATCACATGTCATATCCCAAATACGAATCACAATATATCACCGATCTCATAGCACTATGCCCAATCTCATCGACTCATCTCCAAATATCATCCACAATCCTCATCATCTAGGTATAACTATAACAAATAAGCATGGGTGTGCGTGTGGGTTTAAACCTATTCTAGGGTTTGCATCTAGGAAACTATACTAGTTTACTTCTACGCCCTAATCTAATCATAGTACACCTAATCTCATCTCAATATTCACGACACACAGTAAGCTATCATAAATAGTATATATATACTATTTATGATATCGGACTGCGGGGTGCTATACGCTATCCACCCGACTTCCCCCGTAGATATAATCTACTCACCTTGAATCCTGCGTGTCGGTGTCGATGTCGCCTTCATCTTCTTCATCGTGTGGAATCCTCATGATGGTACCTACATAGATAAAATAATCGGAACGCGTATTAAAATCACATCAGGAATATCAAAAACGACAAGCGCCTATAGGTTAGAACCTATAGACTACGCTTCAAAACCATCAATCAATCCTCGATACCGTCTACAAATGCCAAGAAATCGAGGTAAAACACAGATATATAAATCCAGAATTCAAAATACGAAATACGGAAACATGAATCAAAACAGCAACTTAAGAAAAGGGTCCCAGATTTCACCCTAGGTCAAATTGGACAATTTTGCATATGCCAGGGGTCTAATGTACAAGAAATAAAGCTACGGAACCAACACGAGCCAAATCCAACCTGGTCTGGCCGCAATTTACGGCCAGAATGGATTTATTTGCGGCCTGAAAGAGGGGTTAGGGGCTAGGGCTTTGGGTGATGGTTCCTAGGTGCCTGCAAATCTCACTGTCAATCCAAAATAATTTTCAGAGTCTCGGAGTGATAGAAGATCCCATATAACCCTCACAGAAATCACAGTTTTCCCGATATCATTTTCTAAATCCGTATTCCGGGTTTCAAGTCTCAGGTTTTGGGTCTTATTTCAAGTACTAGGGTGTTTGTGTAGCCTCTACTGAGCTCAATTTCACAACACAACCCTCAATTTCTCATAACCCTAACTAGGTTTTTCCCAAGTCCACCAAATCACACAATATCGGTTCTAATCTAGCATGGGGGTATAAGTAATGCAAAAACTAAGCTAATGGTTTAGAAAATACCTCATTTGTCAACTCAAGAATTTTCTTGAGTTTCCCTTAGTGGCCAAAATCCTTGCTTTCTTGGTCCAAAATGCTTCTCTTGAGCTTGTGCACAATTTTAGTGAAATGGGAGTGGGGTTTTGGAGTTGTTTTGGATGTGTTTTGAGGAGGTGAAGAGGGGGAGAAGGAGCTAGGGCGGCAGCAGCTGCAACCAAAGAAGAGGGAGAGAGATGAGTGTTTGAAACATGAGAGAATGGCCAAGTCTTGGTCAAAGCAAACCCCCCCTTTTCTCTCTCTCACCCATACCTCAATATAATAATCCTTTTTCTTTTTCTTTTTTCTTTAACCCAAATTCCTTCGCACACCAATAGTAACCCCAAAACAACATGATAGAAATGCACAAGTGTAAAAACAATGATATGTGCATGTTTTACACAAAAATGCTAAAAACCGATCATCGACTTTTAATCGCGATTAGCACTAAATTAATCATAAAAACTTAAAAATGGCATAATTCCATAAAATACCCTATTTTAGTAATTTCTATAATTTTCCAAAATTTTTTCCCATTTATCGGTATTTAATTATACCGAAATATTAAAATATTCAATAAAATAATATTAAATTATAAAAATTCCCAAAAATAATATTTTAATTTTTTTTTTTGAAATGTTACACCCCCTACTCACTTATTGAAGCATCCAATATCCATTAATATAGAATTGTAACCATACTTCAATAGTGTAGGATAATGAATAAAAAATTCATCAAGCCATGCTTTACACCATGCCACAAAAGTCTCCTTATTTTTCCACCTCCTTTTCTATTTTCTGAAAATAGAAAATTAATGCCATGCTTCATATTATATATATATATATATATATATATATATATATATATATATATATATGTAAGACTACGGTAGCGTCCCGGCCGTCTTTCCGAGGCCAAAATGCGGAAAACAAAAACTTTTTCAAACTAGAAACCGGCACTATCGTATGCTTAAAACCCGGATCGAACCATTAACCTATAACTAGATACTAGAGAAAGGGTTGGAAAGCTATACCGATCGATCCGTGTCCTTCGGTCTTTGGCCACCATCCTAAGCTCCCCGCGGCAACTTCGGTCTCGATCTCCTCGTCGGAAAGGGCACCATATCTACGAGTCTTTTTACGGGCTCCCGCTTCATCCGAAGCAACTCGGGCACGAAGTGTGCTAGCCGACGTGTCCAAGGTGTTGTAGAGAATGTTTGTGATCACTTTGTCTCTTGCATCCATGGATTTTGATGGAGGTTAGAGATGAAGCCATTGATGGAGATAATGAGCTAGAGGAAGAAGAAGAAGAGGTTTCTTTTTCTTTTGTTATTGTGTTATGATAAAATGAGAGCAAGAGAGAAATAATACAAGACCAAGCTCACCCAAGGCAGCCCCTCTCTCTCTTCTTATCATATCAATACCAATCAATCCACTAATGTGACATTTTTCACTAAAAAAGAGACCATGAGTCACTATATATGTCTATGTCACATTTAAAGCATCTCATGATGAATTCTAGCACATTATTTCAATAAGCAAACATTAATCCAAATGTTTGCCACAACAAAAAGATACGGCAACATCTAAAATAACTCATGACGGATCACAAGGATACCCCTCACCTGTATATACATACCTGCACCCGCATTCCGACTGAATGCGAATGCGATGAGACTAAAGTAATCCAACAAATCAAATACTAGGATCCGACTTAAACCAAAGCCCACTAGTATGATCCGTCCGATCATGATTCGTACACTACTGCACGTATATCATCGGACCCTGCCATATATCATACGGCCTCTACAATGTTTCGCCCGAAACTTGAGAAACTGTCTGTGGGGACTCTAAAGACTCGTCAATACTTTGGCCGTGGATTTAACCATTAGCACGTCAGAGGTATTAGCCGTACGTAACGAGCTACTAGGTATTGACCAAAAGGGAGGTCGATGAGCGAACTCATCTTGACACCCTACTGAGCCTATCGGTGACAATATCCGTACAGTCCGGTCCGTTCTTCTATGAGCATCGCATGGCAGGTCTAGGGGGGTTGGTAAAAGTCAGACCGCCAAAAGCGGTACAAGTCGTGTCGGAGTGTAGCCCAGAACACCCTAAGATACTACTGGAATACCTACCAGTAAATCTCCTGCCTCGGCCGAGGGCTTTATGTAATGGCTCTCCTAGACACAGCATGACCTCACCCCCAATACCGGGAGACACGAACCCCTGCCGATCCGCTCACTGCCTCCATGTGGCTCGGGACTATACCCAACTAAAACCTGTTTGCACGACTCCTTTGAGCTGTGGTAGGGTAGTAATCAAAGCACAGTGGGAACTCACACGAGACAAATGACGATCTCAGGTCGATGAACTAACCTGTGTTAGTTATATGTATGCCCTAGAGGCCATTACTGTGCATATGATGTATATTGTGATGGATGCTTGGACATATATAGGGAGGACTTTCTTGCTCGACATGATAGTATGCTATCTGGTTGTACTTTATCTTAACATGTATTCTGATTGTCTCTATATTACATGTTGATAAAACCCTTAGGATATGTACTCGACTACTGGGACTATGATGAGATCATACTAGTGGGGCCACGGTAGTCGACGAGTACATCCTATAACTGTTCCTAGTCGAGGGTGTATCGAGACAGGGCATTGATACACCAGAGTAGACTAGCGTATACGCATCTTGACCCATATGATGGGCGATGGATGATCCCATATCCATCAGTGTTTGACATCAAGGATGGTGTACGGGTGCTCAGTGGAGACTGGGTACACTGGACGGACTCACCGAGAACTCCCAGATGGTATTATACCTCACGTCAGATGGCAGTTCTCCGGTGACACTGGTACAGAGTAGTCTGTTGACTCGAGATCGTCATAGTCTTGTGTGATTCCCACTGTGCTTTGATTTCCATCATACCACGTCTAAGAGGGTGTGCAAAAAGGTAAATTTTGGGTACAGTCCCGTATCATATGGAGGCAATGAGCGATAGGAGGGGATTCGTCTCTCCCGGTATAGGGAGTTGATGTTGCGCTGTGTTCGATTGGCTATAACCGGAAATCGCTGGCCAGGGTTGCTGAGATTTACTGGTAAGTGTTATCAGTAGTTTCTCGAACTGTTATAGACCTCAAATCGACACGACTTATCAAGCTACCGGGGTCTGACGTATACCACCCCTAGGCGAGATATGCAACATATCAGACGACGAGACCGGACTGTACGGGAGTGTTACTGATTGGATTCACAGGAGAATGTACAGGCTTGCTTGTTGATCTTCTGAGCGCTCAATACCTGGGTGGCTGTTACGTTTAGCTGACCGCTTGCAGCTTGTGCGTGTTTGATATGATCATCACCTACTGCCGGCGTATTGACGATTCTTTAGATTCCTACACAGAGGTTTCTTGGCTTAGGTAAAACGGAGTAGGAGCACATATGTGATATGTGCGGGACCGAGGATAATGCGATATGAGATACCGTATTCTATTCTCGCGATATTTGATATCAGCCGGGTCATCGGATCAAGTGTTGATTCGATGAATCGGTAAATGATATATTAGTCGGTTATATGTGATATAGCCAGATTGTCGGATCAAGTGTTGATTCGTTGATTTAATGTATAATTATATATATGATATATTAAATTACATTAACTAATATTAGCTCACTAAAAGATTCTTTTTCTCACTCGGGTAATACATTGATATATATGCGATATATGTTAATTGTATTATTTTATTTTGTTGCAATAAATATTATATATATGATATATAATATTGTAACATGATATGATTACTAATGCAACATGTTTAGTGGAGATTAAACAAGGTTAGGGTTTGAATTGGGTTAGTTCTTTCATGAAAATTCTAGATGGTTTTTCTTTTGTCTTGAGTTAAGATATTATGTTGATATTTATGTGTGACTCATTCTTAACCCAACCAAAACCCTAGCCCTAGTTAAATCTCTACAAAGGTTTAGTTAACCATGGTTGCATTATTCTTCATTATTATCTTTTCATTATTCATCACAAAAGGATTCTAATCATTATTCATCTTCTTCTTGCTTGAGTTCTTCATGAAAAGCTTTCTTGTTTTGATTTTGTGATGAAAAATGAGTGAGAATAAGAAAACAAATGAGAGTAAAAATCCTACTTCATCATCCTCATCTACCCTTGCCGTTTAGATGAGGGTGTTCACTTCATTTAGTAAGTGAGAGCTTGTGTTAATAAAACTTCAAGGTAGATCATCTTTGTTATCGAAGATCGGAAGCAAGCTTGCATCTTTCTCTTCGTGGAGCCTCTCGAGAGTCTGGAACATGATGATCGCACCGAAGGGACCTCAACAGGGAGCTTAAGAAGTGAAGGACCGGATCTACAAAGGTTGTAATCCCTCTCACTTAGTGTTAAAGTGTTTAACATGCTTGTTTTCGCCTAATCTCTAGTTTAAAGATCCAGCTTTGGGTTGTTCGGCACGGCTAAATTTTAAATCGGGCGTGGTTGATGCCTCATAGACCCTTGTGCGTGTGCCTAGCAACCCTACAGTGGTATCAGAGCCAAGTTAGAGATTTAGGCGAAGTCTAGACGAAGTTTAAAGTCCGATCGAACCCCAGAACCCTAGTTTTTAACCCTCTCTGGACATTTTCTAAAAATGTGAATTTTTTCTGTATTAAAAATGCTCAAAAAAATCAGCAGGGAAATACAAGAGTTACTGTGAAACACGTGCCCTAAATACCAAAAAAGCGCCGCGGAACCGCGGCCGTACCATGGCTTTAGCGGCGGTTCCCCGGCTAAACAGTAGCATATTGGTTTCAGTATTGCATAGTAACCTCCGTATGTGTTTCCTGATTCTTCTGGGAATTTTTAATTTATACTCAAGAGTTGAGTTTTCTGGGCTGTAATGGGGACTCGTTGATTCGATCGGATAATTTAATTTTGTTTAGTTTGTCCGGGTAATTTTTAGAACGTGTTAAAAAGTTCGAACGGATATCAATAACTCACTTTTTCCCCTGCCGGAAAATTTCCAAGCGTTGGATTTTTCCGTAGTTTAAGAACGTTCTAAGTCGTGCAAGTAATGCGGTGGACCCTCTAGAAGACAACAAACCTTAACTCGATTATGTGATCGTCTGAACCGCCTCTAAACCTTAGGGTTTGTGGCAGTATGGCGTTGCTACATGTGAGGCGTTGGCTTGACCCTTCTACGGTTGGACCATTGGTACTGTGGCATGTGATGGATATTTTTGAACTCCGCTCAAGTGTTGAGCTATTTGGGAAATCTTGGGTGTTTGTTTATTCGATCGGAAAGTTTAACACTGTCTATTTATCTGGAATGTGATACAATATTTGGAATCCATAAGTAGTTATGAGATAACTAATATGAAAGTTATAAATCTAGCGTTTCAGTCTCAAATGATCGGTTGCCATGGGATTTTGATGCGATCAAAAGTCCGCCGTAATCACGTAGCGTACGCGGATACTCGCCGGGTAAACTTAATAGACAGCCACGCCCCATAGCCCCGACCAAGTGACTGTAGGAGAACCCCGTCGCCAAAAGCATCCGTTCAGGTGCTCGTGGCAGCGGTGTTCCGCCTTAGTGCACTTCGTCGACGGCATCCGGGGGTGCGGCCGTCTACTAAAGTTTGCGACGAGCATTCGATCAGGATGTCGGGAATCTTGTTGAGTTGCCCGACTAGATATTGAAAAGAGTTTTCGATAATGAGACTAAAATGCGGGGTTATAATTGTTAGGCTTGCGATGTCTAAGGAATTCATTTGGTTAGGCATGCGATGTCTAAGGAGGTTGCGGATTCTAACTGTTGTAGTTTTACACTTTCTTTTTTGCGACCGTAATTGTAGTATGTGGTGTATCACCGGCTTCGTTGCTATACATCAACGACAATCAGGATACGCATACTTGCTTACGTTGATGATATGAGATATTATGTGTTGCTGTGATATGTTATATTGGATCGTCGCGTTTTGAATAGCCGGAGTTTTATGTGAGATGAGAGTTTTTTCTTTTTCATTCTTGTAAAATTCATTGTATGTAATATTCTTTTATTGGGGCACTTCCGGGATGAGGATGATGTCATCATTGTATATTATTTACTTTTCTGCATTAGGTAGACCCAAGGCGGGGAGCACAAGTAACCGGGTTCTAGAGTCCAGTGGGAGACCATCTCGAGGAGTCGAGACCGGGTCTCCTAACCCTAGAATTGGCAGTGTTGCTTGCCGCTCTCGTAGGGGTCTAGGGATGTGGCTTTGGCTATTCATCGCGACCGTGGAATCCGTGTTTTATACAGGCTCGTATTAAAACACGGACGTCCTAGTATATCCAATATTTCATATATGTTCTTCTGCTGCAATATTCTGCGATGAGATCACATTACTGCCTGAGACGAATGTTTATATTATATATATGAGATATATGTTATATTGCAGATTTCGTTTCAAATGTGATGCTTGAGAAGCATAATAAAAAAGGGAATTCATTGATGAGATTAATGAAACTAAAAGAATCCTAATGATGTTGTAGAAACTTGTTCAAAAACTGGTATCTCTAGTTCTTGCTTTGCATAGAGGTGTTCCTTGTAGAACAACCAGCACCTTATTCGATAAGGAAAGAGCCGAGATCCCTTCACCGGGAGTGACCTCTTTAGCGAAACTAGCAGATGCTACAAACTCGGTTTGTCTTTTAATTGTTTCTATAGTTTTTGCTTTGCATAGTGGTATTTTTGAAATATCCCGCACCTTATTCGATGAGGAAAGAGCCGACGATCCCTTCACCAGGAGTGAACTCTTTAGCAAAACTAGAAAAGCCTAAAAAACACTCCATTTAAAATTGTTAGTGAATATGCCCTAGAGGCCATTACTGTATCATACTAGTTTGTATATTACTTAATGGAAGCTTGGGATATTCACCATTGTATACACAATCTTGCTCAAAATAGTAGTATGCTACTTGGTTTGTTTCTACTTCAATGTGTGTACATGTGTTTCTTTTAACATATCGTTTATATACATTAGTGGAGCCCTTAGGATCTTTGCTTGACTACCGGCGTTGTGATGGCGATCACACTAGTGGAGGCTGGGTAGTCAATAAGCACATCCTTATTCTTGGTCCCTAGTCGTAGGATTATCAAGACAGAGCATCGATACTCTAGAGTAGACTGGTGCATACGCCTCTCTTCCCAGTATGGGAGATGGTCTGTCCCACAGCCATCGGTATGTCGTACTGGAGATAGTATGCGGGTGCTCGTTAGGTTACGAGTACACAGGACAGGACTCGTCGGGAACTGTTGGTTGGTATTATACCTATCGTCAGTTAACAGTTCCCAGGTGACATGAGTACAGCTTAGTCCGCTGACTTGACACTGTCACTTCGCCTCGAGTGTGTTCCTACTGTTCTTTGATTACTACCCTACCATGGCTCTACTGAGTCGTGCAAACAGGTAGTAGTTGGGTGCAGTCCCGAAGCACTTGGAGGCAGTGACAGTTAGACAGGATTCGTCTCTCCCGGTATTGGGGGTTGATATCGCGCTGTGTCTAGGAGAGCCATTACACATAGTCGTCCCTGGCCAGGGCAAGCGAGATATACTGGAAGGTTTCTAGTGTTATCTCAGGGTGTTTTGGGCTACACTCCAACAAGACTTGTACCGCTATTAGGGGACTGACGTTTACCACCCCCTAGGCCCGCCATGCGATATTCTCAGACGAACAGACCGGACTGTACGGAGATTGTCACATATAGGCTCAGTAGGAGTTCGGATGGGTTCACCTCATCAATCTTCTTATCGGCATCTACCTAGGGTCCGTTACGTACAGCTAGTGCCGCTTGCGGTCTGTGGTTAACCCCACTGCCAGCGTAGTGTCGAGTCTTTAAAGTCCCACACAGAGGGTTACTCGCCTTTGGGCAAAACAGAGTAGAGGTCACATGGTTTTGCGACAGGGTTCGTTCACACTCGCGCACTTGTGCACATTTGGTGACCGGGCAGTTATTACGAGTGGGCTTTGGTTTAAGCCAGATACTAGTATTTGTTTTGGGATTGGTTTTGTCTCATTGTATTCGTGTTTCTCGGAACGCGGATGCGGGTGTGTACGCACGGTTGATAGAGGCAAAGGCAGAGGATTCTCATTAGGGTTGTTTACCATTTGACTTTGGTTGACTTGTTGACCGTTGACTTTTTCCAAACCCTAATGAGAATGATAAATATGATTAATAATGATAATTAAGGATCATTGTGTGATGGTTAGGTTGACCATTTGACCATGGTGGACATTTTGACCCTTGTTGACATTTTGACCATAATCATTTCATATCAAAGATGCTTCTTGATCTTTGCAAATTGCATTTATTATGAAATGATAATGGTCATTCCTTACTCACCATCACATTTTCCTTTTTAATTATTATTATTAATCTATTATTCTCTAATATGAGCATGGTTGTAAAAAGAGAGCTCTAATTCTATCATATCTCTTCTCTCTCTTTGCAAAAGCTCTTCTTCTTCCTCTCTCAAGCTTAAGTGTTCCATGTGTTGGAAATCATAAGTTTTGAGACAAAGCGACCATAACACATCTCTACTCATTCTAGGGTATTAGGTTTAGCAAACCAAACACCTTAGTTACCTCTAGGTTGAGGTAGGAGCTCAAGTTCGAGGCCCTCGGGTGGATCTACCTTCGGCAAAGAGGAGATGAGGAGGAGGAGCCGTTCAAACTACCACAAAGAGCAAGCAAGGAGGAGAACAACAAGAAGAGAAGGAGTTCAAGTTAAGGTATAACCCCTAACCGAGTAGGTAAAGCTCTTAGTAGTTGCTAGTGTGTAGTTTAGCAAAGATCCGGGTTTTCAAGTCCATGTTACCTTTTCATGAAAAAATTTGATTTTTACCGTTTCCGCAACCTCGAAAGGACCGGGACGGGTAACGTGGACCTAACAGTGGTATCAGAGCCTAGCTAAAAACACCCTAGCATGTTAGCAAAGTATCTAGAATTTCGATCGGACAAAAATCCGCAAAACACCCCGAAAATGCTAACTTTCTGCCGATTTTTTTTCTGCTAAAAAATAAATAAATCATGTACTAAAAATCAGCTCAGGGTTTTTGAAGAACACACAAGAAAAATGATCCACCAACTCGGTCAATGCACCGCGGAACCGCGGCATGAGCTTGCTCATGCCGCGGATCCGCGGCCGAGTTGATTCGGCTGTGGGTCAAGTTTCCTGCAGTTTTCTTATATGGGTGTTTTGTGATTTTTCGGATGGTTTGTTTCTGCCCAGAATTTCCAGAGAACAAAATTTGTTTTTGGGGTGGTTACAAATCCGTATTTTGATCGATTTTCTGTTGACTTTGGCTAATGGGTTATATCTGTGATGTGATATATGTATTGAACGTCTGCTAATCACTATACGTCGATTAGTGGGGGTTATACATATCTATGATCTGTAATGTTGATGGTTTGTGTATATGAATTCGTTGGATTGTCGCGGATGAATAGCCGGGGGGTTGTGAGATGGGAGTTTTCTTTATCTTTCAATTCATGTAATATGTAATTTGATGTAATATTATTTGTATGGCCGCACATCCGGGATGAGCTTGTAGCCGCCATTGTATAATTTCTTTTTACTGTTTTTGCTCCTAGGATAGACCCAAGGAGTGGTACACAGACTACCGGATACCTCGAAGTGCCGAGTGGCCTACTCATGTTGTTGAGGGAGGTTGCTTCACTTCGGGTATTTGGCGGGTAGTTTGCCTCACCCGTAAGGTCTAGGGTGGGGTATTTGGCTATTCATCACAACCGTGTAATCTGTCTTTCGTTGCAGGCTCGAACGAAATGCAGATTCCTAGTATATCCAAAGTGTTCATCTGTGATCTGGAATGACTATCATTGCATCTGACGAATGTGTATATATCTATATATGATATCTATTTAGGCGTTGCTTATGTTTTGCATCCGCGCTAGTCCAGCCCCCGCTCTGTCGTTAGTTAAGTAACCTAACGGGTGATGACGGGACCCCGTGGCGAATGCGGATGGCATAAACGTACGTCATATTTTCCTTGTTTTCTGCAATGGTAGGATTAATTGATGGGACGCATTAAATTAATGCAAGAAAACAAACCTAAAAGACGTTGTTGGAACAATTTTCAAAAAGCTGTTATTGCAAGGACATCCACTTTTGTTTTGCACAGAGGTATTCGGTTATGAATGCCCGGCACCTCATTCGACGAGGCAAGGGCCGAGATCCCTTCACCGGGAGTGACCCCTTGGACAAAAGTTTGCGTCACGGTAATAACTTCACTGTAGTCGATTATTCTTGCTTGCATCGAGGTATTCATCTTAGAATATCCTGCACCTCATTCGACGAGGAAAGAGCCGAGATCCTTTCACAGGGAGTGACCTCTTTAGCAAAAGTTTTCGTCCCTATATTTTCAAAAAGTCTATCATGTTCCTTCAACTACATCAAGTTAATTACGTTAACGGGTTTTTCGCCAAAAACCCAGCCGTAGCCCTTCGTCGTTTCAGATAATTAATACTTAGTATTCGTGCTGCGTTTGTTGATTATTCGTCAAGACAAAGTGAACGGTAGCTAAGTAATAATTCTCTGTTGCACTGATAGATGCGATTGGTTAGGACGGTCGCATGATTTTGTTGATTATTCGTCAAGGATCATGCAGGCGGGTCTAATGCAATCCTGGATAACGACGGGTTGAACTTGACTAGGACCTTTTGATTTGTTGATTATTCGTCAAGGTCACTTGGGCCTTAGGGGCAAAAACCACATCGGGAGTTTCTAAAGAAACTGAAACTTGCAGATTTAGCATACCTTCTGGAGTGTGGTGACTAGAGTGGATTCCATCTAGGTCATCACACAATGATAGTAGGATCCCGATCCCACTGATGAGTTGGATTAATCTCGGGAGATTATTTCACTTAACAATCAATGCTATAAACCAAGTAGGTGTCTAGAACGGTGTTAGCGGGGCTACGCCTCCAGGGAAAAGAGGTTACTTAATTAAGGAACTTCGCGAAAGCGTTGGAAAACCTCCTTCGAAGTACCAACACTAGCCTGGCTGAAAGGTTAAGCAAGTATTGTGACGTGCAATTAATCCCGACTAGTTCTTCTTTTAAAAGGTTTTAAGAAGAATTTGAGGAAACAGTGGGAGCCATCCTGGTTAGATAAACTAATAAACCAATCTAATCTTGCAAGAGTGCACGCTGAGTGTTTCTTTTCTCTCTCTCCAGGTAGCAACCATTTCACGCCCTAATCAAGATAATAAAATGTATCGCTTGACCGATCCGAATTCTTATTCGGGGCTGGGAAACGTTGGTTCGGCTCTAACTTATGACAACAGTCATAAGTTTGAGCAAGGGAAAGAGGATTGTATGGATTCCAAGGATACCCAGTTGAAGAAGAAGCATGGTTTTGCATCTATTTCAGGTATTCTTGTAATTGAGAACTGCTTTACGGTCAGCCCTACCTCCTGGGTACTTGATACCGGATCAGGATCTCATATCTATAATTTATTGCAGGGACTGAGAAAAAGTAGGAAAGTTGTACCTGGTGATATGTCACTCAGAGTAGCGAACGGAGCACAAGTTAATGCTGCAGCCGTCGGTGAATATCACCTAGTATTGTCAAGTGGCAATACTATGATTTTGAATTATTGCTACTATGTACCTTCCATGGTTTGCAACATCATATCAGTTTCTTTACTCGATAAAGATGGATATAACTTTGTTCTTGATAGAAATATCATGAACATTTACCTTCATAAGGTACTGGTTACAGAAGGTACATTGTGTAATGGTATCTATGTTCTAAATCAGAATACAGTTCTCAATGTACAAAACACACGCAAGAGGAAGAATTCAGATACGAATGAATCCTACTTGTTGCATTATAGACTTGGTCATATCGAAGAGAAAAGACTAAGTAAGTTACATAAAGATGGACTCTTGAATGCGTTCGAATTTTCATCTTATGAAACTTGTCAGTCTTGTCTCAAAGGGAAGATGACCAAATCTCCGTTCACCGGACATGGAGAAAGAGCAACAGAGCTCTTGGGACTCATACACAGTGATGTATGTGGTCCGATGTCTATACGTGCAAGGGGTGGGTTCTCGTACTTCATCACATTTGTTGCGCCACGGCAGCGCCCCGGCCGTCTATCCGAGGCCAAAATGCGGAATCAAAATTTTTCCTTACTTGGAAACCGGCGCTACCGCGGACAATGAAAACCCGGATCGTTAACCATTAACCTATACTAGCTAACAAGAGATGGGAAGAGAAGTATACCGAGTGATCCGAGTCCTCCGGTCTTCTCGTCATCGTCCCGATCTCCCGCGGAAAGTCTTGTCTCCACATCGTCGCCTCCTCGCCGGAAGGGCACCACATCGCCTGCGTCTTTTACGGGCTCCCGCCTCAATACCAAGGCAACTCGGGCATGAAGCCGGCAACTCGACATGCTCAAGATATGCTGTAGAATGTGTAGTGTAGAGGCTATGTCTCATTTGGGGTTTGTTGCCTTTGAAGATGATGGAGGAAACAAGATTAGAAAAATGGTGCTTGCATTTTTCTAGCATGAAAATGAGATCAAGAATGAAACTCTCAAGATGAAGCTCTCATCTTCTTCTTCTCTCCAAAATGAAAACCTTATCATCTTAGAATGGTGGAGGAAAGAATATATCAAACATAACAAGAAGGGAGGTGAGTGTAGGAGAAGAGAATGGGTGACCACAACCAAACATCATCATAACAAAGCTCACATCAACCTCTAATCACCTCAAATCACCAAAAAGCAAGTGATGATGATAGAAAAGAATGGTATCAAAAGATGCTTTCATAATTAATACATTTGCAAGAAAACCCTCCACAATGTGTTATTTGCAAACTTGCAAATAACACACTCCATCGGAAAATTCCGGCCGGGAAAGAACAAAGGAAAACCGGCCGGAACGGAATGCAAACTGGCAACTCCAGAAAACTGGTCCCGTAATAAATTACAGGAAAACCCCGATACTGTGCATACACACCCGCATCTGTATTCCGACCGGATACAAATGCAATGAGACAAAATCTACACTGTACTAAACTAGGATCCGGCTTAAACCAAAGCCGGCTAGTAATGTCCGTTCGATCCTGATCCGTGCAATACCGCACGTATCTGATCGAACCCTGCCATATATCCATACGGCCACTAGTACAAACCGTCCGATCCTGATCCGTGCAATACCGCACGTATCTGATCAGACCCTGCCATATCTCCATACGGCCTCTACAGCGTTTCGCCCGAAAGCTTGAGTAACTGAAAGTGTGGTGGACTCTAAAGACTCGTCAATACTATGGCTGTGGATTTAACCACTAGCACGTCAGAGGTATTAGCCAATACGTGACGGGCCACCAGCTATTGACCAAAAGGGACGTCGATGAGCGAACTCATCCTGACACCCTACTGAGCCTGTCAGTGACAATATCCGTACAGTCCGGTCTGTTCGTCTATGAGTATCGCATGGCGGGCCTAGGGAGTTGGTAAAAGTCAGACCCCCAAAAGCGGTACAAGTCGTGTCGGAGCGTAGCCCAGAACGCCCTGAGATATTACTGGAATACCTACCAGTAAATCTCCTGCCTCGGCCGAGGGCTTTGCGTAATGGCTCTCCTAGACACTGCGCGACCTCACCCCCAATACCGGGAGAGACGAACCCCTGAAGATCCGCTCACTGCCTCCATGTGGCTCGGGACTGTACCCAACTAAAACCTGTTTGCACGACTTCTTTGAGCCGTGGTAGGGTAGTAATCAAAGCACAGTGGGAACTCACACGAGACAAATGACGATCTCAGGTCGATGAACTAACCTGTACACATGTCACCAGGGAACTGCTATCTGACATCTGGTATAAGACCAACTAGCAGGTTCCCGGCGAGTCCTGTCCGGTGTACTCATAACCCAATGAGCACCTGTATACATCTTAGGTGAACCAACTGACACCAGTGGCTTGTGAGACCGGCCACCGCCCCTCGTCGGGGTCTCGACTGTATACACTAGTCTACTAATGGAGTATCGATGCCCTGTCTTGAAACTCCCACGACTAGGGACCATTTAAGGATGTGCTTATAGACCCCAGCTCCCACGTATATGATCGCCATCATACTGCTGGTCGTCAAGCAAGAATCCTAGGGGCTCTATCAACGTGTAATAGCGACCTTTAAGGTCACCTGAAGCAGTACACGATGATAAAGGTGAACCAGATAGCATACTATCATCTCGAGTAAGACTGTCCTACCGGGATAGGTCCTCCCTCAATCATTGCAATCACGTGCCTGTGATCCAATAATTGACTCTGAGGGCACTATCTCCAACAATCTCCCACTTGCACTCAAGGCTAATTATTGCGATGTCGCATACTCACAGCCCGTGTGATACCGAACACCCAACTCCTCTACTAGTCAGTCTCACAAAGCTCGTTTGCGAAACTATTGCGTTCGAGGAATAGCCTCAGTGAGTGGATCCGCTGCGATGTTTCTTTCTATGTCTCTCTATATCTCAAGTTCGCGGAGAAAACCATCTCCCGAAATGAGCAATACCTGTCTTAGAATATGTCTGGATATCTGATGGGACCTAGCTCATAAATGAACTCCAAATCCAAACTTCTTAGACTGTATCGTCAACTGAACTTAATCAGTATCCTGCGCCATGCCTCCCTCAGTATCTGCCTGGATCACCTGTCCAGAATACTGTCCCTCGTCAGAGGGAGAACTATAACTCTGACAGCCACTCTGCCATCCATGTCACCTTGGAAGCCTGGAGTGACAACCGTCTCCAAAAAGAGGCTGTCGTTATCACATCCCTAGAACATTCACTTATGTTCTAAAACTGCTTCCGACTGTTCCTCCAGGATTGGATCAATATCAACTTATTGCATCTAGTGCAAGAACAACATCTGGTGTGGTACTTGACATCTCATGATTGACTCAATTGCCTAAGCAAGTGACCTGCCAATCATGCACATCCCTCTTTACTTTAGTCTATAAGACACCTTTAGAGAGGGTGACTCCATTACCTGCAGGTACACTACCATGCCAGGAGTCGTCCATTCTAAATACTCTTAGAATGCTGTCAAAATACCCTGATTGGGAAACCACCCAAATCTAGATCTAAAACCAAAGATCTAGTAACCAGTATGTCAGATATAATATCCAAGTCCCATGTGGAGAAACCACTGTGTGACGACCAAAGTATAACCGATCGTAGTATAGGAATGTCACTTCCTACTCTGTGTATGTCATGCAAAACCAGGACATCACACCCTACTACCTTCTTAACAGATCCATCCCCTATTCTGATGACGTCAAACCCATGACTGTCACATCAGAAATAGATGATCTATCTCCGCTATATCTGCTTTAGTCTATAGACATAAGCCTGATGTCCACCAATGCTTCCGCTGCTCCCACTGACTACGACAACCCTCTGGCAGAGTCATATAGACGTGCACTTCTAAAGCTAGTTTAGAACGACGCTATACTCATCCTCCTGCCGGGTCTCGCAGCCTGGAACAACAACAATGGCAAGTGTGGGTAAACAAGAACTTCCCTGTCACCGTCCTTGAGGCTACCGGAGTACCTCTCGGGTGCCTGAAGTTACCCACCGTATCTGCGGAGTGGCCAATGGAATGTCAAATCAGATTGAATCTTTAGGTTCCTTATCAAATCTTCAGTAATCGTTTGCGGTTCTGGAATCACTTCCAGTTCTACCATACTCCCACTACTGTTTTCTGAAAAATAACCATTTCATTTTAAAATGTGGCGAGTTAAGAACAATATCACTATTGATCTTCCAGATGGTAGAAAATCAACCCTCGTCATAGCCTGGGTCAACCCACAAACAGCCATTACAGAAACGTGCCTTGAGTTGTCCAGTGTCTAGTTTTAATCATAAGCCGGACAACTCCCCGTACCTTAACATCGTTAAGATATGAACTGTTCTATATCCAATATAGAACCAGAGGCACTGATTTAATTGAACCAGATTCAAATCATGCAGCTGTCTCCATTGCATGTCAACTAAATGGAGAGAGGCCGATCAGCGTTACTCAACTTAGGAATGCTTCCAATTATGAGTAACCTGAAAGAGAAGCAATTTCTCTTTATCATTACTATCAACTGAATACCACACACAAGTATCTACATCTTCGATCACCTTGAAGAATCCCGATACTTGCTACACCTGATTCTCTACTCTATTTAAATACCTATAGCTCCTCAAAACTTAGACCCTGTGTTCCTACGAAACACATGTCTAAGAACTAGAGAAATTAAAAGTAAACAGAATATAGTATGAGGACCAACCCCTCTGTCCTAATGGACACTGGACAACATACAATACTCTGTATAAGTCCGCTGAGTCTAACAACTCTTTCACTGTGTGTCGTAGGTTGAAAACTGTACTTATGGTTAAGAAGAATTACACCGCTGTTCAATGCTCCTTACCTAACCATCCTCTGATATAGGTAAATGTCATCGACATAATATCAAAAGGTATATCTCACTCTATGAAAATAGACGTACAGATATATCAATTTAAAATTGGTGCATAACAACGGATATTCAAAACCAAATATTTGCCGACCGGCAAACAACCCAGGTGGCTTTCTCAAATATCACCAATTACAACGAATCCCGATATAATGAGGATGGTCACCTAATTCCCAATAACTTACTCCCACTCATCATCTGTAAAACCATACAGATGTGAGAATCATACCTAGTAAATACATACCCTGGAGTAAGTATCTAATCGGGAAATCAGTTTTCTTTTAACATTACACAGTGAAACTGAAACATTGAAATGTTTCGGTGGGGTATTCCGGTATTAGTAATGCCTCTTCCATTATCCAGATTCACAACTATAACCGTATAATTCTTTGCCACCTCTCCAAATCCCTTTATATGTCTTTAGTCATTACCTTCTGCACACCCCTTTAGGCCAATTGGTTTTCTTCTTTCCCTACCGTTCGGCACCAGCCTATGGTTTGGAAGAAGACTATCCAATAAGCATAATGGGTGTACTGTCCTAATCCTAGGAGCACTCGCAATGCGAGAGGAGGTGAAGAGAAAAGACAACCGAATAATCCTTATTCCTATTTCTCCTGGACCAGAATCCATCCCCGAACTGGAACAAGTTCCTTTCGAGTTCGTATATAACCATACGATGGAGTATCCAATAAACTGTGGATCTTCGTAGTGATACGGAGTGTCCTGGAGAAATACAAAGGTGATTTAGGATTGGCGAAGAAATACTTGGTTTAGTCGTGAATATCAGTCGCAATTTACTTTGCCCTCTTACTAATCCCTTGCTTTGTCTTAATCTTAATACCTTCTGCACACCATCGTTATGCTAATTGGTTTTCTTCATTCCCCACCGTTCGGCACCAGCCTAAGGTTTGGAAGAAGACTATCCAATTTGCATAATAGGTGTACTATCTCCTAAACCAAGGAGTACTCACAATGAGAGAAGGTGAAAAGAAAAGACAACTGAATAATCCTATTCGTTTTCTCCAGAACCAGAAACCATCCTCGAAGTCCTTCGAGTTCGTATATAACCATACGATGGTTTTGTCCAATGGAAGTGGACGTTCGTAGTAATACGGGGTGTCCTGGAGAAAAGGGTAAAAGTAGGAGTGGCAATGAGGCTAGCGACTCTGACAATCCAAAAGCCTGTGTTAAGAAGGTTCGGTCAACTTGGTTACTGAGTCATAGTCTTAGGGTCGGGTCAATGGTCGCTGCCAAAGAGAGAGAGAAAAGAAACACTCAGCGTGCACTCTAACCTAGATCAGAATGGATATCACTTTATCTAATCTGGAAACCTCCCACTGTACCTCAAATTCTCCTCCAAACCTGAAAGAAGAATTAGTCGGGGTCACCCGAGGAGTAAACTAACTCATCAGTGGGAATCGGGATCCAACTATCATCGCATGATAACTTGACGGAATCCACTCAAGTCACCACACTCCAGAAGGTATGCGCATGCCTGGCAAGTTTCAGTTCTTTTGAAACTCCCGATGTGATGTTTTTACCCCTAGGACCCAAGTGACCTTGATAATGCCAACATATCAAAGAGTCCTAGTCAAGTTCAACCCGTCATTATCTTGATTGCGTTAAACCCACCCGTACGAGTCCTTGACAATGCCAACATAACCGTACGACTGTCCTAACCAATCCACTTATACATGCGACAGAAAAGTATTACACAGCTACCGAACTGTCACGACCCGAAAGTACGGAACATGACCGGCACTTAAACTACGAACGTCTCGAGGCGTACATAATCTAAGTAAACCGAAAACCCAGAAATCCAAACCAAGAAAAGTAGTAGAGTACAGGAAAACCAATTTAAAACAAGTAGTTTTAATAGCATAAGCCGAATTATGCGGTTTTTAAGAACATCAAAATTTACTGAAAATTTCGGCAGAGTCTCCTTTGTAAATACTGGCTCCCAAATGGGATACAACATGAATAGTATACGAAATCAATAAAAAGGCATCCCCAAGCGGGAGCTAGCTCTTCGTCAATCGACGGTCACAACCACACAAGCAATATAGTATACAACGCCAACGGCGAGGATCAAAACTCAAAAGGAAACTCAAAACCACCAGAAATATAACGAGCGACTCTAAGGTCCAAAGAATAAACAACACTGGTCTCTATCTCAATAAATACATGTTTGGTTGATGGAATTTACTAGATACAACGGAATAATATTATACAAGGTAATATGATGGGTACGATACAAGAAAAACCCACCTACTAGCAAGTCACCCGAATGAAACTGAGCCCGCAAAGCCGTAATGAAACCTGTACGGCAAACCTGCAAGAAACTGGGGCACAACGGGGGTGAGTTGCCAACTCGTGAATAGAAAAACATCTACGCACAGAAATATCATAAATAACGCAATCCTAGGTCAATAATCATAATATATCCTCAAAAATGTATATAACATGCAGCCTATAACAAGGCTAGGGTAAATATCTAACCCGAGTGTAATCTCATGTAGCCGTGTCTGTGCCTCAGGTAGCAATATATCATATGAATGAGGTATGCATGCATGAAACAGAATACACGTAAATGAAGAAACTGTTTTCATAATTTAGTGAGATTTCCTTCGTATTTTTAAACTGAGGTATCATAAATGAAATCAGTATCAACAGTGTCTAGCATCGACACAAAACATAAATCTCACTGTCTCGAAATATCAATGTCTCAATCTCAATATCTAGGGCGCCGTCAGTCCAGACCGGCCCCTACCATCCATCTCAAGACCATGACGGTATCCTCCGGATATCCGACGCGTCGGGTAATATCACCGGTCGGTAGTGCTCCCTTGCCGGTCTCAACGTCAACACCACATTCCTCTTGCCCCGGGGTACCGCACCGGGCCCACCATGTACCCGAAACGGTTCCTCCACTCCTCGAATCGGGTCTCGAAATCCATCAGCAAACTCATGGTGGACGACTCATACATCATAGGAAAACCGCACTTTTTATTTTAAAAGAGAGAAAAGGTTTATTTATGTTTTTGCGGTTTTCCTCCAAATCCAGAAAATCTCATGGAAATCCGAATCCAAAACCTCAATAACACGTAAAATAGTGAATATATGCATGAGAATCCATGAATGCGGCATAACGATGAATAACAGTATGCATGAAGTGACAAGTAATAACTACAATATCTAAGCTGGCATATAAGGTAAGTACACTAATATTATGTCAAACTACTAGCTATCTAGCTAAGTTAAGCAATAATGTTTTCTAAGGTGTACGTGACATGGCAATTACCGATGAAGATGTGTGTGAGCCGGCAATTAAGTGTACGTGGTACCTACGCATCATCGGTAATGGTGCTGGTGTCCTAACAGCATGATATCACTAATGGAGTATGAAACATAAAATAAGCATGCGATGCGAAGCGGACCACAAAAATGAGCGGGAGGTGAAAACTAGACGCAACTATAACAATCTGCATTAATCTAATATAAGTCCTACAAATGGTGCCTTTTGAAATAACACGAATCATGGGTTTTGAAAATAGGGGCTACGGTGTTTTTTTATGAAAAGATACGTCTTTTGAAATATCCGTAGGATCCCTTGGGCTGTCTTTAATAATGCCCACGATTCGTTGGTTTTTGAAATAGGTACGAAGTCTAATCTAATCTAACAACTACACTAAACTATACGGCTGAACTAACAAGCTGGACTACAGGTAAGGGAACCGCCTATCATCTGAGTCGATACATATACATAGCTGTATATGTATAGTCGGTGATCCCGCCTCAATAATATCATATCCGATACCCTATCTATAATCAGGCATCCCAAGTCAAGAGTGCGGATCAATCATCAATATAGCTCGTACGTAAATCCGTCGTACGGCATCCCAATCTGGGTACGGGTCAATATCACATTCATCATACTATTCACCTGGTATCCTCTTTATCAATTATCATGATCGGGGTACTGATCTACGTCTAGTACCATACTGATACCGCCTACGTATGCATGGACGTGTGTGAAACACTACGTCAAGGACCCGCTACAACGTCATGTCGTATCTCAAATACGGACCCTGCTATATCGCCGATCTCACAGGCTCAAATCAAATCTCATCGACTCAGCTCAATCCCAAGTATCATCCTCAAACCCGTATGTGAACACATAGTCCCATACCCATGTGAACCCATAACTATAAAGAATCCCATGAGCACATATCAATAGGAATGTATGCAAGTATGTATGTGTGTATGTGTAGTGCAACACTACCCTAGGGTTCGCAACACTAAGATAATCCAACACACCAATATCCATCCTAAGCAATATTATTAATCCCAAATAACATATAATAAATGTTGGTGTGTATACGCATCCGTATACACCACCACAGACTGCGGGGGTGCTATACGCCATCCACCCGACTTCTCCCCGTAGATATAAATCTACTCACCTGGTCCTCGCTCGCCGGTGCCGACGCCGCCAGGCGCTTGCTTGTCGTCCCGAAGTTCACATGGGGTACCTACATATCATAACGTACCATATCGCATTAAAACTAAATTCGAAATCGAAACGGCATACGAAAATCAAATCGGCACGCGTATCACGCATAGATCCAAACCTATCGCCTACGCATGCAAGAATAGTCAAACCAACCCCCGATGTCGATGTACAAACGTCAAACCATCGAGAAAACCCAAACACACCAATCGTGATTTCAAAACTCACTAATTATATAAGAAAAAGGGTTTAGTTCATCAAAACCATAAAATTAAACAATTCGTTTTATTTTCCAAAAACCTAGTTAGCACAAATTCCCATTTCGGTTCAAAACTTGATGTTTTACCCAAACTAAATATTTTGATGATTCTAATGGCCAAAATGCTCACTTAATATCATAATTAGGTCATACAAATCACCTCCATATTTTTAATCTCACGAATTAGCATTAACTCAAAATTCAAGTTTGCAACAAATATCGATTTTAACACTTTTCAAAGTAAAATTCACAATTTATCAATTAAGCATGGTTTTGCATGATCAAAGTCGCTAAACAACAAATTAAAATGCTAATAAAGTCATCAAAACCTTAATTACATTTTAAATCACAATTTATATGTATTTCACTAAAACCTAGTTTGCAAATTTTCCAATTTCAACCATTTTAAAGCAACAATACATAATTCAACAAGTAGGCTAGGTTTTGCACAAGCTAAGGTATTAAACTAGCCATTATAATTTCAATGATGTGATGAAACCCTTACCATAATTTTAATTCTCAATTTTTTTCATAATATTAAAAAAAAAACTAGTAAGCATAAAATTCCAAATTCGGTGCAAGCATCTTAGATTTACGATCTAAAGATCAAAATCACAAGTAAATATCCAAACTAAACAAACTAGATAACAACTACACATAGCTAATCTAGTTGTGATGCTTAAAACCCTAATTCAAAACCAAACCCTCTTCTTTAAAAACCTAGAATGAAATTAGCACAAAAATTTAACACTAAAACAATTTACTTAAAGGAATTAACCATAAGTGTTAGTTGGGTAAAGATTATACCTCAATATATAGAGATCTAGCATGAAGATTTGCTTCCAAAAACACCTCCTTTCTCCATGTTTTAAACCAATTTGGGTTAGAGAAGAGGTAGAATAGGGTTTTGTGTTGAATTTGTAAAGAAATTTGTGGATTTTTGTAGAATTTTGATGGAATTTAAAGCAAAAGAATTGGGGATAAAAATGAGGGCTGAAGCAAGGAATGATTCGGCCAAGGAAAGATGGGAGAGAGTGTGAGGAAATGGTGTGAAAAAAATCCAAGTCAAAGCCCTCCCTAAATTACCGTAATACCCCCATCCAAAACAATATAATAAAAACCTATATTTAAATCATTTGAATGAGTCAAAGAAGCAAGGAATGGAGGGGGAGTTGCTGATCCAGCAGTGGTGGGGCCGGCCAAAGTAGTGAGGAATGAGTGAGAGAGATTTTACAAAGAAATTCTATGCAAAAAGACCCCCCACAATGCCATAATTGCAAGTTTAAGCTTAAATTCAATAGATTTGGTTTTCTATAATAAAAATTAGTTAAAACTTAAAATAAAATACTAAAAATTTATGTTACAACTAGATTTTAATTAACATGATTTTAAAGCTTAAATTTAGCCCATTTAAATTTGTATTTATCGCTAATTTAATGTATTTTCTTACCGGCTTAAAATAATATTAAAAATTAAAAAATTAGGGAAAATTTTTAAACGACCAGAATTTTATAAGTAACTCATTAGATACTAAAAACTAGCAATTGCCTATCCAAATTAGGTATAATTAGGCCTAAACTGCAAAATAACAAAAAGGACGATTTACGGAAAAATACCAAATTTTCACCGATTTTCGGGAAAACACCAAAACGACTTTTCTAGGCGTTACACGAACACTACGCCTCGGCAATGCACGACATACGTAGCACGAATACTAAGCAATACTGATCTGAAATGACGGAGGGCTACGGGTGGTTTTTGGCGAAAAACCTTTAACGTAATGAACTTGATATCGTTGAAGGAACTGGATAGCCTTTTATAAAAATATAGTGACGAAAACCTTTGCTAAAGAGGTCACTCCCGGTGAAGGGATCTCGGCTCTTTCCCCGTAGAATGAGGTGCAGGATATTCCAACTGATTACCACGATGCAAAGCAAAAGTAATCGGCTATAGTGAAGTTAATGCCCTGACGCAAACTTCTGTCCAAGGGGTCACTCCCGGTGAAGGGATCTCGGCCCTTGCCTCGTCGACTGAGGAGCAGGATATTCCAAATGAATACCACGATGCAAAACAAAAGTGAACGTCCTTGCAATAACAGCTTTTTGAAAAATGTTCCAACAACATCAGAATAGGTTTGTTTATCTTGCATTGATCCGAATCAACGCAGTCCCATCAATTGATCACACCACAAAGAACGAAAATATACTGACGTACGTATATGCCATCCGCATTCGCCACTAGGTCCCGTCATCACCCGTTAGGTTAGCTAACTAACGGTAGAGCGGGGACTGGACTAGCGCGGATGAAAAACATATACAACATCTACTAATATATATACCAATATATAGTATTTCGCTCAAGGCGTGATAAAAGACAACATCACAGAAATATACAGCATCACAGAACAATACAGATATCTGGAAACCCCGGGTTTCACAGAGCCGCTGCTGAAACACGATGTTCCCCTGGTCGTGTGGATAGTCTGTGCAATGAAAACCTAGACCCCTACGGGCGCGGCAAGTCACCCGCCAAAACCTGAAGCGAGGCAGCCCCCTTCAGCACCGTGAATGGACCACCCAGCACTTCACGGAATCCGGTAACTTGGGCACCCCTCCTGGGTCAACCTGTACTCCCTACGAGTGCGGCGAATAGCCCGCCAATTCCAGACTGAAGCCCCCTCCGTCTCAATGCCCTGAGATGCGGACCCGTTGCCCTCTAGAACCCGGCTATCCGTGCACCCCTCCACGGGGTAACCCTAGTACAGAAAGTAAAATATACATACAACGGGTACATCGACCGCAACCAGGTCATGCCCCAAAAGAATAATACAAACAGGCAGTGACGGCAGTCCACATGTCGGACGCTCGCCCCGCAATATCAAATGTACATAAAACAACAAAACTGTACTAGCATTGCATCCAGGCTATCCCCCACGACCGAGCCGCAACAACACAGCATAAACATAGAACATCAACGTGAAAGTCACGTTCGCAAATCCGTCTAACCGGGCTATAGCAGTTAGACAGGATTTACCGATCAAGTGACATTCACGGTCGCAGATATAATGTAAATACTGTGAAATAATGTGTTTAAAATATCCGATCGATCAAACAATTAACAAGTGGGCCCCCAAGCAATACTGTAGCACTCACAGAGATTCTGGGCCCAAATTTAATATTCCAAAACCCCCAAAATCAGCCCACAAGCCCACTGGAAAAATTGGATGCAGTGAGGACACTAATGTGCGGCGGAACCGCGGCCCAAGGGGGGGTTTGGCCGCGGTTCCGCGCCTCAGTGGTCGAGTCACTGTGTCGAACTTTTCCAGTATTCTTAGAATTTCTTGTACATCAGTTTTCTACAACCTGAAAAAAAATTTGAGCAAGGAAAAATTCAACAGAAAACTGATGTGAGGAAAAATGTAGATTTTGGAATTTTGGTCGATCGGAAATGCAAAAACACATCAAACAAAGCTAGAAAAGGTTAATGGCGTGGCTCTGATACCATGTTGCGCCACGGCAGCGCCCCGGCCGTCTATCCGAGGCCAAAATGCGGAATCAAAATTTTTCCTTACTTGGAAACCGGCGCTACCGCGGACAATGAAAACCCGGATCGTTAACCATTAACCTATACTAGCTAACAAGAGATGGGAAGAGAAGTATACCGAGTGATCCGAGTCCTCCGGTCTTCTCGTCATCGTCCCGATCTCCCGCGGAAAGTCTTGTCTCCACATCGTCGCCTCCTCGCCGGAAGGGCACCACATCGCCTGCGTCTTTTACGGGCTCCCGCCTCAATACCAAGGCAACTCGGGCATGAAGCCGGCAACTCGACATGCTCAAGATATGCTGTAGAATGTGTAGTGTAGAGGCTATGTCTCATTTGGGGTTTGTTGCCTTTGAAGATGATGGAGGAAACAAGATTAGAAAAATGGTGCTTGCATTTTTCTAGCATGAAAATGAGATCAAGAATGAAACTCTCAAGATGAAGCTCTCATCTTCTTCTTCTCTCCAAAATGAAAACCTTATCATCTTAGAATGGTGGAGGAAAGAATATATCAAACATAACAAGAAGGGAGGTGAGTGTAGGAGAAGAGAATGGGTGACCACAACCAAACATCATCATAACAAAGCTCACATCAACCTCTAATCACCTCAAATCACCAAAAAGCAAGTGATGATGATAGAAAAGAATGGTATCAAAAGATGCTTTCATAATTAATACATTTGCAAGAAAACCCTCCACAATGTGTTATTTGCAAACTTGCAAATAACACACTCCATCGGAAAATTCCGGCCGGGAAAGAACAAAGGAAAACCGGCCGGAACGGAATGCAAACTGGCAACTCCAGAAAACTGGTCCCGTAATAAATTACAGGAAAACCCCGATACTGTGCATACACACCCGCATCTGTATTCCGACCGGATACAAATGCAATGAGACAAAATCTACACTGTACTAAACTAGGATCCGGCTTAAACCAAAGCCGGCTAGTAATGTCCGTTCGATCCTGATCCGTGCAATACCGCACGTATCTGATCGAACCCTGCCATATATCCATACGGCCACTAGTACAAACCGTCCGATCCTGATCCGTGCAATACCGCACGTATCTGATCAGACCCTGCCATATCTCCATACGGCCTCTACAGCGTTTCGCCCGAAAGCTTGAGTAACTGAAAGTGTGGTGGACTCAAAAGACTCGTCAATACTATGGCTGTGGATTTAACCACTAGCACGTCAGAGGTATTAGCCAATACGTGACGGGCCACCAGCTATTGACCAAAAGGGACGTCGATGAGCGAACTCATCCTGACACCCTACTGAGCCTGTCAGTGACAATATCCGTACAGTCCGGTCCGTTCGTCTATGAGTATCGCATGGCGGGCCTAGGGGGTTGGTAAAAGTCAGACCCCCAAAAGCGGTACAAGTCGTGTCGGAGCGTAGCCCAGAACGCCCTGAGATACTACTGGAATACCCACCAGTAAATCTCCTGCCTCGGCCGAGGGCTTTGCGTAATGGCTCTCCTAGACACAGCGCGACCTCACCCCCAATACCGGGAGAGACGAACCCCTGAAGATCCGCTCACTGCCTCCATGTGGCTCGGGACTGTACCCAACTAAAACCTGTTTGCACGACTCCTTTGAGCCGTGGTAGGGTAGTAATCAAAGCACAGTGGGAACTCACACGAGACAAATGACGATCTCAGGTCGATGAACTAACCTGTACACATGTCACCAGGGAATTGCTATCTGACATCTGGTATAAGACCAACTAGCAGGTTCCCGGCGAGTCCTGTCCGGTGTACTCATAACCCAATGAGCACCTGTATACATCTTAGGTGAACCAACTGACACCAGTGGCTTGTGAGACCGGCCACCGCCCCTCGTCGGGGTCTCGACTGTATACACTAGTCTACTAATGGAGTATCGATGCCCTGTCTCGAAACTCCCACGACTAGGGACCATTTAAGGATGTGCTTATAGATCCCAGCTCCCACGTATATGATCGCCATCATACTGCTGGTCGTCAAGCAAGAATCCTAGGGGCTCTATCAACGTGTAATAGCGACCTTTAAGGTCACCTGAAGCAGTACACGATGATAAAGGTGAACCAGATAGCATACTATCATCTCGAGTAAGACTGTCCTACCGGGATAGGTCCTCCCTCAATCATTGCAATCACGTGCCTGTGATCCAATAATTGACTCTGAGGGCACTATCTCCAATAACATTCACTGACGATCTCTCTAGATTCGGATATGTGTATCTTATGAAACACAAATCTGAAGCTTTTGAGAAATTCAAGGAATTCAAAAACGAAGTAGAGAACCAGACTGGCAAAAGTATCAAGATCCTCCGGTCTGATAGAAGAGGGGAGTACTTGAGCACGGAATTCCTAGATTACTTAAAAGAGAATGGTATTCTCTCTCAGCTTACTCCTCCTTATACACCACAGCACAACGGTGTTTCGGAGCGGAGGAATCGTACCCTATTGGATATGGTTCGCTCCATGATGAGTAGTGCTGAGTTACCTCTTTCATTCTGGGGACATGCGCTTCAGACAGCGGCATACCTTTTGAATCAAGTTCCGTCCAAATCTGTGCCTAAAACTCCGTATGAAATATGGAGCAGTAAGAAACCATGTCTTAAATTTATTAAGATATGGGGTTGTCCGGCCTATGTGAAAATACAGAAACCAGACAAGCTAGAGGCACGGTCAGTTTTGTGTAAATTTGTGGGATATCCTAAAGACTCATTAGGATATCTGTTCTACCACACTGAGGAACAGAAGGTGTTTGTATCTCGCCACGCTACCTTTTTAGAAAGGGAGTTTCTAGCAAAAGAAACTAGTGGGAGTTCGGTAGAACCGGAAGAAATTCAGCTACCACAAAATATAACTGAAAATTTAGAGGAACCACTGGATTCAATATCCCCAGACGAACCTCAGCCACTCCGCAGATCTGGTAGGATTTCTCATCCGCCCGAGAGATACTACGGTTTTCTCTTAGACGGGGATCGAGAGGATTGCATCTTGGAAGAAGATGACCCTACCAGTTTCAGGTAGGCCATTATCAGTAGGGACTCTGATAAATGGCAGGAAGCAATGCAATCCGAAATGGAGTCCATTTACGCCAATAAAGTGTGGACCTTGGATATTGCTCCACCTGGGGTAAAACCCGTTGGATGCAAATGGATCTACAAAAAGAAACTTGGTGTAGATGGGTAGGTGGAAACCTATAAGGCTAGACTCGTTGCAAAAGGTTTTGGTCAAAGACCTGGTGTGGACTATAACGAAACTTTTTCTCCGGTGGCTATACTCAAATCCATTCGGATCCTACTTGCCATTGCTGCCTTCCATGACTATGAAATCTGCCAGATGGACATTAAAACGGCTTTTCTAAACGGCTGTTTAGAAGAGTGCGTTTACATGGATCGGCTAGAAGGTTTCGTAGACAGTGGGAGCAGCGGGAAGGTGTGCAAGTTGCTTAAATCCATTAAAGCAGGCATCGCGGAGCTGGAACATCTGTTTTGATGAGGCAATCAAGGAATTTGATTTCATCAAGAACGAAGATGAACCTTGTGTCTATAAGAAGATTGTAGGACGAACTGTCGTGTTCCTAGTCTTGTACGTGGATGACATTCTTTTGATAGGAAATGACATTCCTATGCTACAATCGGTCAAGCTATTCTTGTCACAACGGTTCTCCATGAAGGACCTGGGTGATGCCTCGTACATTCTGGGGATCAAGATCTACAGAGATAGATCCAAGAGACTACTGGGACTTTCACAGTCCAGGTACATAGAGACCGTACTAAAGAGATTTAGTATGGAGGATTCCAAGCGCGGTAACATACCCACATTCCACGGAATTACCCTCTCAAAGAAGATGTCTCCTAAGACTGACGAGGAGAGGGTTCGCATGAGCACTATACCCTACACTACGGCGGTAGGATCTATAATGTATGCGATGCTATGTACAAGACCAGATGTAGCTTACGCGCTGAGCGTGGTAAGCCGGTATCAGTCAGACCCAGGTGAGGACCACTGGATGACAGTGAAGAACATTCTCAAGTACCTAAGAAGGACTAAGGAGATGTTCCTGGTTTACGGTAATGGAGACCACAGGGTCGAGTCCTTTACCGATTCAAGATTCCAGAGTGACAAAGATGACAGCAAGTCTGTCTCGGGTTTTGTGTTTACCCTCAACGGAGGGACGGTATGTTGGAGGAGTTCCAAACAGGATACCGTCGCAGACTCGACGATGGAGGCTGAATACATTGCTGCAAGCGATGCCGCAAAAGAGGCGGTCTGGATGAAGAAGTTCATTAGTGAACATCAGGTGGTTCCGTCCATTATTGACCCAATACCTTTGTATTGCGATAACAATGGGGCTATAGCTCTAGCAAAGGAACCAAGGTCCCATCAGAAATCCACACACATCTTAAGGCGGTATCACCTGATCAGGGAGATCATTGATCGCCAGGAGATCGAGGTACGGAGAGTGGACACAAAAGACAACACGGCGGATCCATTCACGAAGGCCATGCCCCAGACTCATTCGAGCGGCTGATCGAGATGATAGGTCTTCGATACGCCAGTACATGGCCTTAGTGCAAGTGGGAGATTGTTAGTGTATATGCCCTAGAGGCCATTATTGTATCATACTAGTTTGTAGATTACTTAATGGAAGCTTAGGATATTTACCATTGTATACACAATCTTTCTCAAAATAGTAGTATGCTACTTGGTTTGTTTCTACTTCAATGTGTGTACATGTGTTTCTTTTAACATATCGCCTATACACATTAGTGGAGCCCTTAGGATCTTTGCTTGACTACCGGCGTTGTGATGGCGATCACACTAGTTGGGGCTGGGTAGTCTATAAGCACATCCTTATTCTTGGTCCCTAGTCGTAGGATTATCGAGACAGGGCATCGATACTCCAGAGTAGACTGGTGCATACGCCTCTCTTCCCAGTATGGGAGATGGTCTGTCCTATAGCCATCAGTACGTCGTACTGGAAATAGTATGCGGGTGCTCGTTAGGTTACGAGTACACTGGACAGGACTCGTCGGGAACTGTTGGTTGGTATTATACCTATCGTCAGTTAACAGTTCCCAGGTAACATGAGTACAGCTTAGTCCGCTGACTTGACACTGTCACTTCGCCTCGAGTGTGTTCCCACTGTTCTTTGATTACTACCCTACCACGGCTCTACTGAGTCGTGCAAACAGGTAGTAGTTGGGTGCAGTCCCGAAGCACTTGGAGGCAGTGATAGTTAGACAGGATTCATCTCTACGGTATTGGGGGTTGATATCGTGCTGTGTCTAGGAGAGCCATTACACATAGTCGTTCCTGGCCAGGGCAAGCGAGATATACTGGTAGGTTTCCAGTGTTATCTCAGGGTGTTCTGGGCTACACTCCGACACGACTTGTACCGCTATTAGGGGACCGACGTTTACCACCCCCCTAGGCCCGCCATGCAATATTCTCAGACGAACAGACCGGACTGTACAGAAATTGTCACATACAGGCTCAGTAGGAGTTCGGATGGGTTCACCTCATCAGTCTTCTTATCGACATCTACCTGGGGACCGTTACGTATAGCTAGTGCCGCTTACAGTCTGTGGTTAACCCTACTGTCAGCGTAGTGTCGAGTCTTTAGAGTCCCACATAGAGGGTTACTCGCTTTTGGGCAAAACAGAGTAGAGGTCGCATGGTTTTGCGACAGGGTTCGTTCACACTCGCGCACTTGTGCACGTTTGGTGACCGGGCAGTTATTACTAGTGGGCTTTGGTTTAAGCCAGATACTAGTATTTGTTTTGGGCTTGGTTTTGTCTCATTGTATTCATGTTCCTCGGAACGCGGATGCGGGTGTGTATGCACAGTTGATGGAGGCAGAGGCAGAGGATTCTCATTAGGGTTGTTGACCATTTGACTTTGGTTGACTTGTGGACCGTTGACTTTTTCCAAACCCTAATGAGAATGATAAATATGATTAATAATGATAATTAAGGATCATTGTGTGATGGTTAGGTTAACCATTTAACCATGGTGGACATTTTGACCCTTGTTGACATTTTGACCATAATCTTTTCATATCAAAGATGCTTCTTGATCTTTGCAAATTGCATTTATTATGAAATGATAATGGTCATTCCTTACTCACCATCACATTTTCCTTTTTAATTATTATTATTAATCTATTATTCTCTAATATGAGCATGGTTGTAAAAAGAGAGCTCTCATTCTATTATATCTCCTCTCTCTTTGCAAAAGCTCTTCTTCTTCCTCTCTCAAAGCTTAAGTGTTCCATGTGTTGGAAATCATAAGTTTTGAGACAAAGCCACCATAACACATCTCTTCTCATTCTAGGGTATTATGTTTAGCAAACCAAACACTTTAGTTACCTCTAGGTTGAGGTAGGAGCTCAAGTTCGAGGCCCTCGGGTGGATCTATCTTCGGCAAAGAGGAGATGAGGAGGAGGAGCCGTTCAAACTACCACAAGGAGCAAGCAAGGAGAAGAACAAAAAGAAGAGAAGGAGTTCAAGTTAAGGTATAACCCCTAACCGAGTAGGTAAAGCTCTTAGTAGTTGCTAGTGTGTAGTTTAGCAAAGATCCAGGTTTTCAAGTCCATGTTACCCTTTCATGAAAAATTTGATTTTTACCGTTTCCGCAACCCCGAAAGGACCGGGACGGGTAACGTGGACCTAACAAAAATCACTCGATTCTACAACGATATCAAGTTCATTACGCAAAGGGTTTTCTTAAAAATCTGTCGTAACCCTCCGTCATTTCAGATAAGTACTAGTTAGTATTCGTGCTACGTTTGTTGACTATGTTAAGGCGTAGTGTGCGGTAGCTGATTAGTGCTTATCTGTATAAGCATATGATGCGATTGGATTAGGATAGTCGTGCGACTTTGTTGACTATGTTAAGGGTCGTGCGGGTGGGTTTAATTCAATCGGGAAATGACGGGTTGAACTTGACTAGCACTTATGATTTGTTGACTATGCTAAGGTCATATAGCTGCTAAGGGTAAAATATTATTGGGAATTTCAAGTGTTGAAATTTGCAATGAGATTGCATACCTTCTATGAGATAGTTGGATCCTGATACCCGCTGCGAGTAAGAGTTACTCCTGGGAATACACATTACAATTAGCCGATCAAGTAGGTGTCTAGAAAGGTGTCAACGGGGTTACGCCCCTGGGAAAATGAGGTTTACTTTAATTAGGTTCGTGCGAAAGCACGGGGGACCTCCCTCAAAGTACCGGTACTGGCCTGGCTGAAAGATTAGCGAACTTATAGCGTGTAATTAATCCCGGCTAGTCTTTCCTTTTATGGTTTGAAGGAAGATTTGACTAAAACAGTGGGAGACATTCTGATTAGATAAATTGATAACCAATCTAATCTTGTAAAAGCGCACGCTGAGTGTTTTCTTCTCTCTCTCTCTCTCCTGGTTACGACTATGTCATGCCTTAATCAAGATAATAATACGGATGTATTGACCAAACCCGCTTGTTATACCGAGCTGGGGAATATTGGTCCAGCTCCAACTTATAATTGTTATAAGACAGAGCAGGAAATAGGGGATTACCAGAATTCCCGTGCCGCCCAAACGAAGAAAGTGCATGCTGATGCATCTTCTTCGGGTGTGTTCATTACATAGAACTGTTTCTCAGTATCCTTTACGTCCTGGGTATTTGATACCGGATCAGGATCCCACATATGTAATTTGTTACATGGGCTACAGATAGGTAGAGAACTGAAAACGAGTGATAAGTTTCATGAGATAGAAACGGTGCAAGTGTTGCAGCCAAGTCTGTTGGTCACTATCACCCTGTATTACCAGAATACATTGATTCTGAACGAATGTTATTAGATACCGAACCTGAAGTACAACATCATATCAGTCTCTTTATTAGTAAAGAAAGGATATAATTTTGTATTGTTGGATAATGTTTTGAACATTTCCTATATCAAGAGTTGATCGGTTCAGGCACGTTATCTAAAAGCATTGACGTTCTAAATCAAACTACAGTTCTTAGTATACAGAACACACACAAGAGGAAGAGTTCAGAAATGAACGAATCCTTCTTGAGGCATTGTAGACTAGGTCATATCAATGCGACCCGACTAGCAAAGTTACATTTAGATGCATATTTAAATTAGTTTGAATTTACATCTTGTGAAACATGCCGGTCATGTCACAAAGATAAAGATGCCCACAACTCTGTTTATTGGAAACAGAGAAAGAGTTAGTGAACTCTTGGGATTGATACATGCTGATGTATGCAGGTCCCCTGTCTACACATGCCAAGACCGGTTCTTTGTACTTCATTACATTCACTGATTATCTCTCAAGATCCGGACATGTGTTCCTGTTGAAACACAAGTCTGAAACTTTTGAGAAATTCAATGAATATAAGTTAGAAGTAGAGAACCAAAAATGGGTATAAGTATTATGTCCTTTGATGAGATCAGGGAGGAGAATACTTGAGCACGGAATTCCTGGACTATTCTAAAGGAGAATGAGATTCTCTCTCAGCATTACTCCTCCGTATACACCACAGCACCTCGATGTATCGGGATGGAGCAATAGCACCCTATGTGATATGGTGTGCTCTATGATGAGTACTACTAAGTTTCCTATTTCCTTTTGGGTGTTATGCGCTTGAGAAGCTGCATACCTATTGAATAGGGTTCCAATCAAATCAGTTGCCTACTACTTTATATATGATATAGAATGGGAAAAGCCCATCTCTTAAGTGTATTAAGATTTGGGGTTGTCTGGCCTATGCCTAAAAAGCAAAATCCGGACATGCTCGAGGCAAAGTCAGTTCTGTGGAAGTTTGTTGGATATCCCAAGCATACGCAAGGGAATATCTTCTACCAAACCGAGGAACAAAAAATGTTTTGTTTCTCAACATGCCACCTTTGTGAAAGGGAATTTCTTGTGAAAAAAAAATTAGTGGTCATGAGGTAGAACTGGAAGGAGTTCCAGCTATACAAATTACAGCAGATGATTTGATAGAACCAAAGGATTCAATAGTTTCCAACGAACCTCGGCCTCTCCGCCGATCTAGTAGGGTTCCTCACCCACCTGAGAGATACTTCGGTTTTTCTATGACAGTGGGAGCGAGGATTGCATCATGAGATGATGACCCAACTAGTTTCGAGAAGGCCATCAGGAGTATGACTCTGTAAGAATGGCTGGATGCTTAGCGATCTGAGATGGAATCCTTATACACCAACAAAGTATGGACTTTGGTTGCTTTATCTGAAGGGTTAAATCCCCATCAGGAGCAAGTATATCTTGAGAAGATTACTTGGTGTACATGGAAAAGTTGACACTTTCAAAGCTATGCTTAAGTCCATCCAGACCCTACTTGCCACTGCTGCATACCATGACTACGATATCTGGTGGTTGGGTGTCATGACAGCTTTTCTAAATGATGTTTTAGAAGAGAGCGTCTATAAGTACACAGCCAGAGGGCATTGTAGACAGTGGGAGCAGCGGAAAAGTGTGCAAGATGCTTTATAGGATAAAGCAGGCATCGCGGAGTTGGAACATCTGTTTTGATGTGGTAGTCAAAGAGTTTGACTTCATCAAAATGGTAGATGAACCTTGTATATACAAAAAGGTAGTAGGGAGTATGGTGGTGATCCTCGTAGAGTACGTGGATGATGTTAGTGTATATGCCCTAGAGGCCATTACTGTATCATACTGGTTTGTATATTACTTAATGGATGCTTGGGATATTCACCTTGTATATACAATCTTGCTCAAAATAGTAGTATGCTACTTGGTTTGTTTCTACTTCAATGTGTACATGTGTTTATTTTTGTATATCGCCTATACACATTAGTAGAGCCCTTAGGATCTTTGCTTGATTACCAGCGATGTGATGGCCGTCACACTAGTGGGGCTGGGTAATCTATAAGCACATCCTTATGCAGGTCCCTGGTCGCAGGGCTATCGAGACAGGGCATCGATACTCCGGAGTAGACCAGCGCATGCGCTTCTCATCCCAGTGTGGGAGACGGTCTGTCCCACAGCCGTCAGTACGTCGTACTTGAGATAGTATGCGGGTGCTCGTTAGGTTACGGGTACACTGGACAGGACTCGTCGGGAACTGACTAGTTGGTATTATACCTATCGTCAGTTATCAGTTCCCAGGTGACATGAGTACAGCTTAGTCCGCTGACTTGACACTGTCACTTCGCCTCGGGTGTGTTCCCACTGTACTTTGATCACTACCCTACCACGGCTCAAAGGAGTCGTGCAAACAGGTGGTGGTTGGGTGCAGTCCCGAAGCACTTGGAGGCAGTGACGGTTAGACAGGATTCGTCTCTCCCGGTATTGGGGGTTGACATCGCGCTGTGTCTAGGAGAGCCATTACACGAGTAGTCCCTGGCCAGGGCAAACGAGATATACTGGTAGGTTTCCAGTGTTATCTCAGGGTGTATTGGGCTTCACTCCGGCACGACTTGTACCGCTATTGGGGGACTGACGTTTACCGCCCCCTAGGCCCGCCATGCGATGTATCAGACGAACAGACCGGACTGTACGGAGAATGTCACACTCAGGCTCAGTAGGAGTTCAGATGGGTTTCGCCTCGTCGGTCTTCTTGTCGGCATTACCTGGGGACCGTTACGCACAGCTAGTGCCGCTTGCGGTCTGTGGTTAAACCCACTGCCAGCGTAGTGTCGAGTCTTTAGAGTCCCACACAGAAAGCTTTTCGCCTTTAGGCAAAAGAGTAGAGGTCGCATGGTATTGCGACAGGTCGCATGGTTTTGCGACAGGGTTCGGTCACATCCGTGCACTTGTGCACGTACAGTGTCCGGACAGTTTACACTAGCGGGCTTTGGTTTAAGCCAGATCCTAGTGTACCTTATGGGATTGGATTTATCCAGTTTGCATTCGTGTTCCTCGGAACGCGGATGCGGGTGTGTATGCACAGTTGACAGGGAGGCAGAGGCAGAGGATTCTCATTAGGGTTGTTGACAGTTGACCGTTGACTTTTTGACTTTTTGCTCAACCCTAATGAGAATATGATATGTGATTAACTATTATATTAATTAAGTATTATGGTGATATGGTTGTTGACTTGTTGACTTTTGTTGACTTGTTGACTTTGTTGACTTGTTGACTTTTGTTGACTTGTTGACCGGTTGACTAGGCTTGACTAGTTGACCATCATGATAACCATGGTTATCATTTCATGCCAAAGACTTTTACTTGCTTGTTCATTTGAGTAAAATGAGTGCATGACATGATAAGTTTATGGTTGCTTCTAACCATCACATAAGACTTTTTTGATATGATGAGTTATGATCACTTTGGATTATGAGAGGGTGAGAGACAAAATACTTGCTCATTCTTTCTTGCTCATTCTCTCTCTTGTTCTTGAGCTCTCCTCTTGCTCTCACCCTCAACCTCTTGCTCCCTCTCTTGATCTATGGTTCTCTTGTCTCATGAGTTGAGAATCAAGAACCATAGATAAAATCCCATTCTAAATCATCTCTACTCATTCTAGTTCACTAGGTTTAGCAAACCAAGTGAACTAGTTTCTTCAAAGAACGAAGAAGGAGCTAAAGGTCGGAGCTTTCAAGTGGATCTATCTTCGGCGTACGGAGACAACAAGAAGGAGCCATCGAACCACCATCGGAGCTTGAAGAGAAGGAGTTCAAGTTTAGGTATAACCATCTTCATCCGAGTAGCTAAATATCTTTAGCTTAGTATGCTAGTTTTAGTTTAGGTAAAGATCCCGACCTAACTTAGTCCATGTTGCCTCTTGCGTTAAAATTTTGATTTTATACCGTTTCCGCCTCCCCGTAAGAACCGGGGGTCGCAACGTGGACTTACAGTGGTATCAGAGCCAGGTTAAACTTAAACTAGCTTGGTAGTGAAGTGTAACGAAGTTCGGAACCGGAAAAATCCAAAAACCAAACTTTTACAAAAACTGAGTTTCTGTTGAAATTTTTTTGGCTCAAAATGAAAAACTTTACACTTGTAAATTCGGCTCAGGGTTTTTTGTGAACACTCAAGAAAAACGATACAGTAATTCGTCCAAACCGCCGCCCATCCGCCGCGTGAGCTTGGTATCCGCCGCGGAAGCGCCGCGTGTTGTCGTCTTCTGTGCATCGTTTTTCGTGCAGTGTGTGTCTGTGTTGGTTTTGGGATTTTTGAAATAAATTATATGTGCCCAGATTTTCCAGAAAAGAAATTTCCTTTTGGGGTCCTATAATTCCGTATTTTTTCCGAACTTCACTGCACTTTGACTATGATGGTTATATCTGTGATGTTTGCATGTATTGAACGTCGGCCAATCGCTATAAGTCGATTGGTCGGGGTTATACATGATCTGTAATGTGCTGGAATGTGTATATAAATATGTTGGATTGTCGCGGGTGAATAGCCGGGGGTTGTGAGACGAGAGTTTTCTTTTCTTGCAATTCATGTAAATTTGTAAATTGATGTAATAATTATTTGTATGGCCGCACAACCGGGAAGGGGTTGTAGCCGTCATTGTATAATTTCTTTTTACTGTTTTTGCTCCTAGGATAGACCCATAGAGGGGTGCACAAACTACCGGGTATGCCGAAGTGTCGAGTGGCCTACTCATGGAGATGAGGGAGGTTGCTACGCTTCGGGTACTTGGCGGGTAGTTTGCCGCACCCGTAGGGGTCTTGGGTGGGGTTTTGCTATTCACCGCGACCGTGTTATCTGTTTTTGTTACAGGCTCGTACAAATTACAGATTGCTAGTATATCCAATGTATTTATCTGTGATCTGAAATGTTTATCATTGCAATATATCTATATATGATATTATTTAGGCGTTGCTTATGTTTTACAGACGCGCTAGCCCAGCCCCCGCTCTGTCGTTAGTTAAGTAACCTAACGGGTAATGACGGGGCCCCGTGGCGAATGCGAATGGCATAAGCGTACGTCATATTTTGGTTGTTTTCTGCAATGGTAGGATTAAATGATGGGACGCATTAAAAGAACTAATGCAAGAATATCACGCATTAAAAGAACTAATGCAAGATAATAAACCAAGTTAAAGTCGTTGGAACACTCTCGAAAAACCACTCGGTTCTTTTCAAAACAACTTTTAAATGCGGAGCTTGAGCCACTCCTTTTAAAAGCTATCTCGTTCCATCGACCATATCAAGTTCACTACGTTCACGGTTTTGCCAAAACCATCCGTAGCCCTCCGTCGTTTCACATGAATAGTCAATAGTATTCAAGCTGTGTATGTTGGCCAAAGTCAAGGCACAGTGATTGGTAGCTATTGGGTGTTCATGTGTAGCATAGATAGATGCGTTGGTTTGGGACAGTCGTACTGCCATTTTGGCCAAAGTCAAGGGTAGGTACGGATGGATCCAAATTAACCTGGAAAATGACGGGTAGAACTTGACATGTGACTTATGATATTTTGGCCAAAGTCAAGGTCATAAGAGCATGGGGCAAAAATCCACATCGGGAGTTTCATAAGTACTGAAACTTGCTAGATTTGCATACCATTTGGAGTGTGATGATTCTGGTAGGATTCCTTCAGTTTCATCACGCAATGATATTTGGATCCCGATCCTACTGTGAGTATATGCTACTCCTCGGGAAATTTCTCACTTAACGATCAATGCTATAAACCTAGTAGGTGCCTAGAAAGGTGTTAGCGGGGCTACGCCCCCAGGGAAAAGAGGTTCTCTAATTAAGGAACTTCGCGAAAGCGTTGGAAAACCTCCCTCGAAGTACCGACACCGGCCTGGCTGAACGGTTAAGCAAGTATTGTACGGTGGGATTGATCCTGACTAATTCTTCCTTTATGGTTTGAGGAGGGATTCGAGAAACAGTGGGAGCCATCCTGTTTAGACAAACTAAAAACCACTCTAAACTTGCAAGAGCATCATGCTGAGTGTTTCTTCTTCTCTCTCCTAATTGCAGCGACCAATCAACATGACTGGACTTAAGTTACTCCTAGATAAAAACAAACTGACAGGGCCAAACTACAAAGATTGGCTCAGGAATGCCAAGATAGCAATCACTTATGACAAGCTGGGGTATCTTCTTACCACCAAAGCTCCCCCTGTCCCTGGTCCAACTTCCAGCGTCGCGGATAAGGAAATCCGTAAGACTTAGGAGATTGATAGCGCGAAGGCCAAATGCCTCCTGCTTGCCTCGATGGACAACGAACATCAGAGGAGGCATGAGAATATGGACATGGAGTCCATATTGCTCCATACAAAAGAACTGTATGGAGAGCAATCACGTATCGCAAGATACGAAGCGTCGAAAAAGTTATTTTCGACAAGAATGGCCGTCGGATCATCAGTTGCCGAGCACGTGCTAAAGATGATCGGCTTCATTAAGGAGCTCGCTGACCTAGGGATCACATTGGAGAGTGAGCTATATACGGATATAGTTCTCCAGTCCCTTCCTTCCACTTACGCCCAGTTTATACTGAACTTCAACCTACAAGAAAAAGAGGTTGAACTATCAGAGCTCCTCAACATGCTGAGGAGCGCAGAGGGCACCCTACAGAAAAGTAGGGATACATCCACTTTGTTTGTAGGAGGATCATCTTCTTCTAGGTCCAAGGCGAAAGCCAAGGGAAAGAAGAAGAAGGCCCCCGTCAAACCAAGGGGCGGTGTTAGTAAAGTGGATACGAAGGGAAAAGGTAAAGCAACAAAGATAGCGGGGAAGCTTGTGGATAAGGAAGAATGCTTCTATTGTCATAAGAAAGGACACTGGAAGAATGATTGCAGGGCCTGGAAGGCCAGAACACAGGAATTGAAGCAGGTTGCAGCTTCAGCTTCAGGTGTGTATGTTATTGAAAACTGTCTTTCAATAAACTCTACTTCCTGGGTATTGGATACCGGATCAGGATCTCATATCTGTAATTCTTTGCAGGCGTTGAGAAACCGTAGGGTTTTGAAGGCAGGTGACATGACCCTCAGAGTTGCAAACGGAGCTAGCATGGATGCTAAAGCCGTGGGGGACTATCACCTGGGAATGTCAGATGGACATGTTTTGGTTTTGCGTAATTGCTTTTTTGTACCCAACGCAACTTGTAATATCATTTCTGTATCTTTAGTTTCTAAAGAAGGTTATGAATTTGCGTTTGTAAGTAATGTTGTAAACATTCACCTTAATCAAGTTCTGATTGGGTCAGGTACATTGAGTAATGGTATATACGTGTTAAACCAATCGCAGATTTTTAATGTCCAGAATACACACAAAAGAAAGTCTCCAGAAATAAATCAGACTTTCTTATGGTATTGTAGATTGGGTCACATCAATGAGAGAAGGTTGACTAAGTTACATACAGAAGGATATTTGAATGCGTTCGAATATCAATCGTATGCCACTTGTCAATCTTGTCTCAAAGGAAAGATGACAAAGACTCCGTTTACTGGACAAGGAGTAAGAGCGAGCGAGCTCTTGGGACTCGTACACAGTGACGTGTGCGGTCCAATGTCTACACATGCCCGAAGCGGACATTCTTACTTCATTACTTTTACGGATGACTTCTCAAGGTACGGTTATGTCTTCTTAATGAAACATAAGTCCGAGGCCTTTGGAAAATTCCAGGAGTATAAGAATGAAGTAGAGAAACAGACCGGCAAAAGTATTAAGATTCTAAGATCGGATCGAGGTGGAGAATACTTAAGTGCCGAGTTCCTGGACTATTTAAAAGAGAACGGAATTCTCTCTCAGCTTACTCCTCCATACACCCCGCAACATAACGGTGTATCGGAGAGACGGAACCGCACCCTATTGGATATGGTGCGGTCCATGATGAGTAACGCTGAGTTACCGCGATCATTCTGGGGGTATGCGCTAGAATCAGCCGCATACCTTTTGAACCGAGTTCCCACTAAGACTGTGCCTACCACGCCATTTGAGATGTGGTGTGGGAAGAGACCCCATCTTAATCACATTAAGATATGGGGAAGTCCAGCTTTTGTCAAAAAGCAGCATACGGACAAGCTCGAGGCACGCTCAGTACTGTGCAAGTTTGTGGGATATCCAAAGAATTCCAAGGGATATTTCTTCTACTGTGAAGAGGAACAAAAAGTTCTTGTTTCTCGACATGCCCACTTTCTAGAACACCAGTTCATAGAAAAAGAAATAAGTGGGAGCGCAGTAGAACTGGAAGAAATTCCAGAACCACAGACTGTTACTGAAAGCTTGATGGAACCAGAGGGTTCAACAGAACAGGACATTCCTACGCCGCTCCGCAGGAGTAGTAGGCAGTCTCATCCGCCCGAGAGATACTACGGTTTTCTCATAGACGGGGATAGAGAGGATTGCATCATAGATTATGATGAGCCTACTAGCTTCTAGCAGGCCGTTCAGAGCGTTGACTCAGTGAAATGGCTGGATGCAATGCGGACCGAAATGGAGTCCATGTACACCAACAAGGTATGGACGTTGGACATTGCTCCAGACGGGGTAAAACCCGTAGGATGCAAGTGGATCTTCAAAAGGAAGATTGGTGTAGATGGACAGGTTGAGACCTATAAAGCTAGGCTGGTAGCAAAGGGTTTTCGTCAAAGACCTGGCTTGGACTACGACGAAACCTTTTCTCCAGTAGCCATGCTGAAATCCATTCGGATCCTTCTTGCCATTGCTGCCTTCCACGATTATGAGATCTGGCAAATGGACGTAAAGACAGCTTTTCTAAATGGAAATTTAGAGGAGTGTGTCTATATGGACCAGCCGGAGGGTTTCATTCAGAGTGGGAGCAGCGGAAAGGTGTGCAAGTTGCTTAAGTCCATCTATGGACTAAAGCAGGCGTCGCGGAGTTGGAACATCTGCTTTGATGAGACGGTCAAGGAATTTGGCTTTATCAAAAATCCAGATGAACCATGTATCTATAGTAGATTTGTAGCGAGAACTGTAGTATTCCTCGTTTTATAAGTGGATGACATTCTCTTAATAGGAAATGACATTCCTATGCTACAATCTGTCAAGGGGTTCTTGTCACACAGGTTCTCCATGAAAGACCTGGGTGATGCCTCATACATTCTGGGTATCCGGATCTACCGTGACAGATCCAAGAGGATATTAGGACTTTCTCAGTCCAGGTACATCGACACCATACTGAAGAGATTCAGTATGGAAGATTCCAAGCGCGGTAACCTACCGGCTTGTCACGTGATCACCCTCTCTAAAGAGATGTCTCCCAAGACTGATTTGGAGAGGGATCGCATGTCTATTATACCCTATGCTTCTGCGGTAGGCTCTATAATGTATGCGATGTTGTGTACCAGACCGGATGTAGCTTATGCACTGAGTGTGGTAAGCCGGTATCAGTCAAACCCTGGGGAGAAACACTGGATAGCGGTAAAGAACATTCTCAAGTACCTGAGAAGGACTAAGGAGATGTTCTTGGTGTATGGCGGAAAAGACCTCCAGATCGAGGCCTTTGCTGACTCCAGCTTCCAGAGTGACAAGGATGATTCCAAGTCCATGTCGGGTTTTGTCTTTACCCTCAATGGAGGGGCGGTGTGTTGGAAGAGTTCCAAACAGGAAACCGTTGCAGACTCGACGATGGAAGCGGAATACATCGCTGCATCTGATGCCGCAAAAGAAGCTGTCTGGATGAGGAAGTTCTTGAAAGAACTTCAGGTGGTTCCGTCCATTGTTGATCCAATACCTCTGTATTGCGACAACAACGGGGCTATAGCTTTAGCGAAGGAACCCAGGTCCCATCAGAGATCCAGGCACATCTTAAGGCGGTATCACCTGATCAGGGAGATCGTAGATCGCCAGGAGATCGAGGTTCGGAGAGTCGCTTCAGAAGATAACACTGCTGATCCATTCACCAAGGCCCTGCCCCAGACTCAGTTCGAGCGGCTGATCGAGATGATAGGTCTTCGATACGCCAGTACATGGCCTTAGTGCAAGTGGGAGATTGTTAGTGTATATGCCCTAGAGGCCATTACTGTATCATACTGGTTTGTATATTACTTAATGGATGCTTGGGATATTCACCTTGTATATACAATCTTGCTCAAAATAGTAGTATGCTACTTGGTTTGTTTCTACTTCAATGTGTACATGTGTTTATTTTTGTATATCGCCTATACACATTAGTAGAGCCCTTAGGATCTTTGCTTGATTACCAGCGATGTGATGGACGTCACACTAGTGGGGCTGGGTAATCTATAAGCACATCCTTATGCAGGTCCCTGGTCGCAGGGCTATCGAGACAGGGCATCGATACTCCGGAGTAGACCAGCGCATGCGCTTCTCATCCCAGTGTGGGAGACGGTCTGTCCCACAGCCGTCAGTACGTCGTACTTGAGATAGTATGCGGGTGCTCGTTAGGTTACGGGTACACTGGACAGGACTCGTCGGGAACTGACTAGTTGGTATTATACCTATCGTCAGTTATCAGTTCCCAGGTGACATGAGTACAGCTTAGTCCGCTGACTTGACACTGTCACTTCGCCTCGGGTGTGTTCCCACTGTACTTTGATCACTACCCTACCACGGCTCAAAGGAGTCGTGCAAACAGGTGGTGGTTGGGTGCAGTCCCGAAGCACTTGGAGGCAGTGACGGTTAGACAGGATTCGTCTCTCCCGGTATTGGGGGTTGACATCGCGCTGTGTCTAGGAGAGCCATTACACGAGTAGTCCCTGGCCAGGGCAAACGAGATATACTGGTAGGTTTCCAGTGTTATCTCAGGGTGTATTGGGCTTCACTCCGGCACGACTTGTACCGCTATTGGGGGACTGACGTTTACCGCCCCCTAGGCCCGCCATGCGATGTATCAGACGAACAGACCGGACTGTACGGAGAATGTCACACTCAGGCTCAGTAGGAGTTCAGATGGGTTTCGCCTCGTCGGTCTTCTTGTCGGCATTACCTGGGGACCGTTACGCACAGCTAGTGCCGCTTGCGGTCTGTGGTTAAACCCACTGCCAGCGTAGTGTCGAGTCTTTAGAGTCCCACACAGAAAGCTTTTCGCCTTTAGGCAAAAGAGTAGAGGTCGCATGGTATTGCGACAGGTCGCATGGTTTTGCGACAGGGTTCGGTCACATCCGTGCACTTGTGCACGTACAGTGTCCGGACAGTTTACACTAGCGGGCTTTGGTTTAAGCCAGATCCTAGTGTACCTTATGGGATTGGATTTATCCAGTTTGCATTCGTGTTCCTCGGAACGCGGATGCGGGTGTGTATGCACAGTTGACAGGGAGGCAGAGGCAGAGGATTCTCATTAGGGTTGTTGACAGTTGACCGTTGACTTTTTGACTTTTTGCTCAACCCTAATGAGAATATGATATGTGATTAACTATTATATTAATTAAGTATTATGGTGATATGGTTGTTGACTTGTTGACTTTTGTTGACTTGTTGACTTTGTTGACTTGTTGACTTTTGTTGACTTGTTGACCGGTTGACTAGGCTTGACTAGTTGACCATCATGATAACCATGGTTATCATTTCATGCCAAAGACTTTTACTTGCTTGTTCATTTGAGTAAAATGAGTGCATGACATGATAAGTTTATGGTTGCTTCTAACCATCACATAAGACTTTTTTGATATGATGAGTTATGATCACTTTGGATTATGAGAGGGTGAGAGACAAAATACTTGCTCATTCTTTCTTGCTCATTCTCTCTCTTGTTCTTGAGCTCTCCTCTTGCTCTCACCCTCAACCTCTTGCTCCCTCTCTTGATCTATGGTTCTCTTGTCTCATGAGTTGAGAATCAAGAACCATAGATAAAATCCCATTCTAAATCATCTCTACTCATTCTAGTTCACTAGGTTTAGCAAACCAAGTGAACTAGTTTCTTCAAAGAACGAAGAAGGAGCTAAAGGTCGGAGCTTTCAAGTGGATCTATCTTCGGCGTACGGAGACAACAAGAAGGAGCCATCGAACCACCATCGGAGCTTGAAGAAAAGGAGTTCAAGTTTAGGTATAACCATCTTCATCCGAGTAGCTAAATATCTTTAGCTTAGTATGCTAGTTTTAGTTTAGGTAAAGATCCCGACCTAGCTTAGTCCATGTTGCCTCTTGCGTTAAAATTTTGATTTTATACCGTTTCCGCCTCCCCGTAAGAACCGGGGGTCGCAACGTGGACTTACAGATGACATACTCTTGATATGGAAGGAGTTTCCTATGCTACGCTCGGTTAATCTCCGCTTATCACAAGGATTCTCCATATAGGATCAAAGTGATACCTCCTAAATCCTGGGTTTTTGGATCTATGAGATAGATCTAATTGGATGTTAGGATACTCACTAGTTGTAGTGAGATGGTATCAATCGATCCTGGGGAGAATCACTGGAAAAGTTCCAGGATGATAAGGACGACTGAATGTCAGTCGCAGGCATTGTCTTTATCCTCAGTGGAGGGACGGTATGTTGGAAGAGTTCCAAGCTAGATACCGTGACTTACTAGACGATTAAAGGTAAGAGACATCGTTACCAAGGATGCTACCAAAGAGGCAGTCTAGATATATATACGTTCATGAGATGAACTTCGTTCCTACCATTGTATGACAATGGAGTTGTGGCTTTAGCCAAGGAACTACCATCCCATCAGAAATCCAGATATAATTCTTAGGCAGTATCACCTAATCTTGGAGATGGTTGATCTCCAGAGAGATCGAGGTTAGGAGAGTAGACACAGAAGACAACAGCGCGGATCCACTCACAAAGGCCTTTTTCCCAGTAGAGACTTTTATGGGATGGTTGAGTATGAGATACTTCAACCACAGCTAATTGTTGGGTATGCGATACCACAACAGATGGCCCTAGTGCAAGTGGGAGATTGTTAGTTATATGCATGCCCTAGAGGCCATTACTGTGCATATGATGTATATTGTGATGGATGCTTGGACATATATAGGGAGGACTTTCTTGCTCGACATGATAGTATGCTATCTGGTTGTACTTTATCTTAACATGTACTCTGATTGTCTCTATGTTACATGTTGATAAAGCCCTTAGGATATGTACTCGACTACTGGGACTATGATGAGATCATACTAGTGGGGCCACGGTAGTCGACGAGTACATCCTATAACTGTTCCTAGTCGAGGGTGTATCGATACACCAGAGTAGACTAGCGTCTACGCATCTTGACCCATATGATGAGCGATGGATGATCCCATATCCATCGGTGTTTGACATCAAGGATGGTGTACGGGTGCTCAGTGGTGACTGGGTACACTGGACGGACTCGTCGAGAACTCCCAGATGGTATTATACCTCACGTCAGATGGCAGTTCTCCGGTGACACTGGTACAGAGTAGTCTGTTGACCCGAGATCGTCATAGAGTCTTGTGTAATTCCCACTGTGCTTTGATTTCCATCATACCTTGTCCAAGAGGGCGTGCAAAAAGGTGGCTTTTGGGTACAGTCCCGAATCATATGGAGGCAATGAGCGATAGGAGGGGATTCGTCCCTCCCGGTATAGGGAGTTGATGTTGCGCTGTGTTCGATTGGCTATAACCGGAAATCCCTGGCCAGGGTTGCTGAGATTTACTGGTAAGTGTTATCAGTAGTTTCTCGAACTGTTATAGACCTCAAATCGACACGACTTATCAAGCTACCGGGGTCTGACGTATACCACCCCTAGGCGAGATATGCGACATATCAGACGACGAGACCGAACTTTACGGGAGTGTTACTGATTGGATTCACAGGAGAATGTACAGGCTTGCTTGTTGATCTTCTGAGTGCTCAATACCTGGGTGGCTGTTACATTTAGCTGACTGCTTGCAGCTTGTGGGTGTTTGATATGATCATCACCTACTGTCGGTGTATTGACGATTCTTTAGAGTCCTACACAGAGGTTTCTTGGCTCAGGCAAAATGGAGTAGGAGCACATATGTGATATGTGCGGGACCGAGGATAATGCGATATGAGATACCGTATTCTATTCTCGCGATATTTGATATCAGCCGGGTCATCGGATCAAGTGTTGATTCGATGAATCGGTAAATGATATATTATTCGGTTATATGTGATATAGCCGGATTGTGTAAGTCCCCGCAAGCACCGGGATGGGCAACGTGGACTTACAGTGGTATCAGAGCCTAACTAAACATAAACTAGCTAGGTAGTGAAGTGTGTCGAAGTTCGAAACGGAAAAATCGAAAAACCAAAATATCAAAACCCTAGTTTTCTGTTAAAATTTTTTCTGGTCAAAACAAAATTTGTTTTACTCCAAAAATCATCTCAGGGTTTTTTAAAGATAGCCACCAAAAACGATCAAGTGAATCGACCAACGTGCCGCGGTTCCGCGGCAATAGCAAGCTATTGCCGCTCAACCGCGGCCGTCTTGGCTCTTCACTTGGTCGAGTTTGGTGCAGTGTATCTCTGGCTTGGTTTTAGGATTTTTGAGATAGTTTATATGTGCCCAGATTTTCCAGAATAGAAATTTAATTTTTGGGGGCCTATAAATCCGTATTTTTTTCGAACTTCAATACACTTTGACTATAAGGGTTATATCTGTGATGTTTGAATGTATTGAACGTCGGCTAATCGCTATATGTCGATTAGTCGGGGTTATACATATCTGTGATCTGTGATTGATACTGGTTTGTGTATATGAATGGGTTGGATTGTCGCGGATGAATAGCCGGGGTGGATGTGAGATGAGTGTTGCTTTTTCTTTCATTCATTGTAATATGTAAATTGATGTAATATTATTATTTGTTTGGCCGCACAACCGGGTCGGGGTTGTAGCCGTCATTGTATAATTCTTTTTACTGTTTTTGCTCCTAGGATAGACCCATGGAGGGGGTGCACAAACTACCGGGTATCTCGAAGTGCCGAGTGGCCTACTCACGGTGGTGAGGGAGGTTGCTTCGCTTCGGGTACTTGGCGGGTAGTTTGCCGCACCCGTAGGGGTCTTGGGTGGGATATTGGCTATTCATCACGACCGTGTAATCCGCTTTTCGTTGCAGGCTCGAACGGATTGCGGATTCCTAGTATATCCAATGTATTCACCTGTGATCTGTAATGTCTATCATTGCTATATATTTATATATGATAACTATTTAGGCGTTGCTTATGTTTTACAGCCGCGCTAGCCCAGCCCCCGCTCTGTCGTTAGTTAAGTAACCTAACGGGTGATGACGGGGCCCCGTGGCGAATGCGAATGGCATAAGCGTACGTCATATTTTGGTTGTTTTCTGCAATGGTAGGATTAAATGATGGGACGCATTAAAAGAACTAATGCAAGAAAATAAACCAAGTAAAAGTCGATTGGAACACTTTGAAAACCACTCGGTTCTTTTCAAAACTAAACTTTTAAACGCGGAGCTTGAACCACTCCTTTTAAAAGCTATCTCGTTCCATCGATTAGATCAAGTTCACTACGTTCACGGTTTCGCCAAAACCATTCGTAGCCCTCCGTCATTCCACATGAATGGTCAAAAAGTATTCAAGCTATGTATTTTGGCCAAAGTCAAGGCATAGTGATTGGTAGCTATTGGGTATCATGTGCAGCATAGATAGATGCGTTGGCTTGGGACAGTCGTGCTGCCATTTTGGCCAAAGTCAAGGGTAGGTACGGGTGGGTCCAAATTAACCAGGAGAATGACGGGTAGAACTTGACATGTGACTTATGATATTTTGGCCAAAGTCAAGGTCATAAGAGCATGGGGCAAAAATCCACATCGGGAGTTTCATAAGTACTGAAACTTGCTAGCGCTGCATACCATTTGGAGTGTGATGATTCTGGTAGGATTCCTTCGGTTTTATCACGCGATGATATTTGGATCCCGATCCTACTGTGAGTATATGCTACTCCTCGGGAAAACTCTCACTTAACGATCAATGCTAAAAACTTAGTAGGTGTCTAGAAAGGTGTTAGCGGGGCTACGCCCACAGGGAAAAGAGGTTACTTAATTAAGGAACTTCGCGAAAGCGTTGGAAAACCTCCCTCGAAGTACCGACACTGGCCTGGCTGAACGGTTAAGCAAGTATTGTACGGTGAGATTGATCCTGACTAATCCTTTCTTTACGGTTTGAGAAGGGATTCGAGAGACAGTGGGAGCCATCCAGTTTAGACAAATTAAAAACTACTCTAAACTTGCAAGAGCATCATGCTAAAGTGTTTCTTTTCTCTCTCCTAATTGCAGCGACCATTCAACATGACCGGACTTAAGTTATTACTAGATAAAAACATATTGACAGGGCCAAACTACAAAGATTGGCTCAGGAATGTCAAGATGGCAATCACTTATGACAAGTTGGGGTATGTCCTTACCACCAAAGCTCCCCCTGTCCCAGGTCCCAAAACCAGTGTCGTAGATAGGGAAATCTACAAGACCTGGGAAATAGATTGCGCGAAGGCCAGATGCCTCGTACTTGCCTCGATGGACAACGAACATCAGAGCAGGCACGAGAATATGGACCTAGAGTCCATATTTCTTCATACAAAAGAACTGTATGGAGAGCAGTCTCTTATCGCAAGATACGAAGTGTCGAAGAAGTTGTTTTCGGCAAGGTTGGCCGTCGGATCATCGGTAGCGGAACACGTGCTTAAGATGATTGGCTACATTGAGGAGCTCGCGGACCTTGGGACCACGTTGTAGAATGAACTCTATACTGATTTGATTCTCCAGCCCCTTCCTTCCACTTACGCCCAGTTTATTCTTAACTTCAACATGCAAGGAAAGGAGGTTGAAATTTCCGAGCTTCTGAACTTGTTGAGGAGTGCTGAGGGCACCCTACAGAAGGGTAGGGAGACATCCACTTTGTTTGTAGGAGGAAGAATGCTTCTATTGTCACAAAAGTGGTCACTGGAAACAGGATTGCTTAAGAAGAAAGCCCCCGCCAAACCAAGAGGCGGCGTCGGTAAAGTGGATACGAAGGGAAAAGGAAAAGCAACAAAGGTAGCGGGAAAGCTGGTGGGGAAGGAAGAATGCTTCTATTGTCACAAAAGTGGTCACTGGAAACATGATTGCAAGGCTTGGAAAGCCAGAACACAGGATTTGAAGCGAGTTGCAGCTTCAGCTTCAGGTGTGTATGTTATTGAAAACTGTCTATCAATAAACTCTACATCCTGGGTATTGGATACCGGATCAGGATCTCATATCTGTAATTCTTTGCAGGCGTTGAGAAAGCATAGAGTTTTGAAGGCAGGTAACATGACCCTCAGAGTTGCAAACGGTGCTAGCATGGATGCTGAGGCCGTGGGGGACTATCACCTGGGATTGTCAGATGGACATTTTTTGGTTTTGCGTAGTTGTTATTATGTACCAAATGCAACCTGTAATATCATTTCTGTATCTTTATTATCTAAAGATGGTTATGAATTTGCATTTGCAAGTAATGTAGTGAACATTCACCTTAATCAAGTTTTGATTGGGTCAGGTACATTGAACAATGGTATATACGTATTAAACCAGGCACAGATTTTCAATGTCCAGAATACACACAAAAGAAAGTCTACAGAAATCGATAAAACTTTCTTATGGCATTGTAGACTGGGTCACATCAATGCGAGAAGGTTGACTAAGTTACATGCAGAAGGATATTTGGATTCGTTCGAATATCAATCGTATGTAACTTATCAATCCTGTCTCAAGGGAAAGATGACAAAGACTCCGTTCACTGGACACGGAGTAAGAGCGAGCGAGCTCTTGGGACTCGTACACAGCGACGTGTGCGGTCCAATGTCTACACATGCGCGAAGTGGTTATTCTTGCTTCATTACTTTTACGGATGACTTTTCAAGGTACGGTTATGTCTTCTTAATGAAACATAAATCCGAGGCTTTTGAAAAATTCCAGGAATATAAGAATGAAGTAGAAAAACAAACAGACAAAAGTATCAAGGCACTGAGATCTGATCGAGGTGGTGAATACTTGAGTGCCGAGTTCCTGGGTTACTTAAAAGAGAATGGAATTCTCTCTCAGCTTACTCCTCCATACACTCCGCAACATAACGGTGTATCGGAGAGACGGAACCGAACCCTATTGGATATGGTACGGTCCATGATGAGTAATGCTGAGTTGCCGCGATCGTTCTGGGGATATGCGCTAGAATCGGCTGCATACCTTTTGAACCGAGTTCCAACTAAGACTGTGCCTACTACACCATATCAGATGTGGTGTGGGAAGAGACCCTATCTTAATCACATTAAGACATGGGGATGTCCAGCTTTTGTAAAAAAGCAGCATGCGGACAAGCTCGAGGCACGCTCAGTACAGTGCAAGTTTGTGGGATATCCAAAGAGCTCCAAGGGATATTACTTCTATTGCGAAGAGGAACAAAAAGTCCTTGTTTCTCGCCATGCCCACTTTCTAGAACACCAGTTCATAGAAAAAGAATTAAGTGGGAGCGCAATAGAACTGGAAGAAATTCCAGAACCACGAGCTATTACTGAAAGCTTGGTTGAACCAGAGGATTCGAAAGATCAGGACATTCCCACGCCACTCCGCAGGAGTAGTAGGCGGTCTCATCCGCCCGAGAGATACTACGGTTTTCTCATTGACGGGGATAGAGAGGATTGCATCATAGACTTTGATGAGCCTACTAGCTTCCAGCAAGCCATTCAGAGCGTCGACTCGGTAAAATGGCTGGATGCAATGCGGACCGAAATGGAGTCCATGTACACCAACAAAGTATGGACGTTGGACATTGCTCCAGATGGGGTAAAACCCGTAGGATGCAAGTGGATCTTCAAAAGGAAGATTGGTGTAGATGGACAGGTTGAGACCTATAAAGCTAGACTGGTAGCAAAGGGTTTTCGTCAACGACCTGGTTTGGACTATGACGAAACCTTTTCTCCAGTAGCTATGCTGAAATCCATTCGGATCCTTCTTGCCATTGCTGCCTTCCACGATTATGAGATTTGGCAGATGGACGTAAAGACAGCTTTTCTAAATGGACATTTAGAGGAGTGTGTCTATATGGATCAGCCAGAGGGTTTCATTCAGAGTGGGAGCAGCGGAAAAGTGTGCAAGTTGCTTAAGTGCATTTATGGACTAAAGCAGGCATCACGGAGTTGGAACATCTGTTTTGATGAGACGGTCAAGGAATTTGGCTTTATCAAAAATCCAGATGAACCATGCATCTATTGTAGATTTGTAGCGAGAATTGTGGTATTCCTCGTTTTATACGTGGATGATATTCTCTTAATAGGAAATGACATTCCTATGCTACAATCTGTCAAGGGGTTCTTATCACACAGGTTCTCCATGAAAGACCTGGGTGATGCCTCATACATTCTGGGTATCCGGATCTACCGTGACAGATCCAAGAGGATATTAGGACTTTCGCAGTCCAGGTACATCGACACCATACTGAAGAGATTCAGTATGGAAGATTCCAAGCGCGGTAATCTACCGGCTTGTCACGGGATCACTCTATCCAAAGAGATGTCTCCCAAGACTGATTTGGAGAGGGATCACATGTCTATTATACCCTATGCTTCTGCGGTAGGCTCTATAATGTATGCGATGTTGTGTACCAGACCGGATGTGGCTTATGCACTGAGTGTGGTAAGCAGGTATCAATCAAACCCTGGGGAGAAACATTGGATAGCAGTAAAGAACATTCTCAAGTACCTGAGAAGGGCTAAAGAGATGTTCTTGGTGTATGGCGGAAAAGACCTGCAGATTGAGGCCTTTGCTGACTCTAGCTTCCAGAGTGACAAGGATGATTCTAAGTCCATGTCGGGTTTTGTCTTTACCCTCAATGGAGGGGCGGTGTGTTGGAAGAGCTCCAAACAGGAAACCGTTGCTGACTCGACTATGGAAGCGGAATACATCGCTGCATCTGATGCCGCAAAAGAAGCAGTCTGGATGAGGAAGTTCTTGAGAGAACTTCAGGAGGTTCCGTCCATTGTTGACCCAATACCTCTGTATTGCAACAACAACGGGGCTATAGATTTAGCGAAGGAACCCAGGTCCCATCAGTAATCCAGACACATCTTAAGGCGGTATCACCTGATCAGGGAGATCGTAGATCGCCAGGAGATCGAGGTCCGGAGAGTTGCATCAGAGGATAACACTGCAGATCCATTCACCAAGGCCTAGCCCCAGACTCAGTTCGAGCGGCTGATCGAGATGATAGGTCTTCGATACGCCAGTACCTGGCCTTAGTGCAAGTGAGAGATTGTTAGTGTATATGCCCTAGAGGCCATTACTGTATCATACTAGTTTGTATATTACTTGATGGAAGCTTGGGATATTCACAGTTGTATATACAATCTTTCTCGAAATAGTAGTATGCTACTTGGTTTGTCTCTGCTTTAATATGTGCATGTGTTTCTTTTAGCATATTGCTGATATACATATTAGTAGAGCCCTAAGGATCTTTGCTTGATTACCAGCGTTGTGATGGCGCTCACACTCGTGGGAGCTGGGTGATCTTTAAGCACATCCTTATACAGGTCCCTAGTCGTTGGACTATCGAGACAGAGCATCGATACTCCGAAGTAGACTAGCGTATGCGCTTCTCATCCCAGTGTGGGAGACGGTCTGTCCCACAGCCGTCAGTACGTCGTATTTGAGATAGTATGCGGGTGCTCGTTGGGTTACGAGTACACTGGACAGGACTTGTCGGGAACTGTTGGTTGGTATTATACCTATCGTCAGTTATCAGTTCCCAGGTGACATGAGTACAGCTTAGTCCGCTGACTTGACACTGTCACTTCGCCTCGAGTGTGTTCCCACTGCACTTTGATTACTACCCTACCACGGCTCAAAAGAGTCGTGCAAACAGGTAGTTTTTGGGTGCAGTCCCGAAGCACTTGGAGGTAGTGACGGTTAGACAGGATTCGTCTCTCCCGGTATTGGGGGTTGACATCGCGCTGTGTCCAGGAGAGCCATTACACGAGTAGTCCCTGGCCAGGGCAAGCAAGATATACTGGTAGGTTTCCAGTGTTATCTCAGGGTGTTCTGGGCTACACTCCGACATAACTTGTACCGCTATTAGGGGACTGACGTTCACCGCCCCTTAGGCCCGCCATGCGATGTATCAGACGAACAGACCGGACTGTACGGAGATTGTCACATACAGGCTCAGTAGGAGTTCAGATAGGATTCACCTCGTCAGTCTTCTTGTCGACATCTACCTGGGGGCCGTTACGTACAGCTAGTGCCGCTTGCGGTCTGTGGTTAAACCCACTGCCAGCGTAGTGTCGAGTCTTTAGAGTCCCACACAGAGAGCTATTCGCCTTTAGGCAAAATGAGTAGAGGTCGCATGGTTTTGCGGCAGGGTTCGTTCACATTCGCGCACTTGTGCACGTTTGCTGTCCGGACAGTTTATACTAGCGGGCTTTGGTTTAAGCCGGATCCTAGTATATGGTTTGGGATTGGTTTTTCTCATTGTATTCGTGTTCCTCGGATCACGAATGCGGGTGCGTATGCACAGTTGCTTGAGATTGAGGGAGAGGACCTTTATTAGGGTTAATGGCTATTGTCATTTTATTAACCCTAATGCTTATGTGTGTGTTATAGTTAATTGATAATTAGTTTAATAATTGTGCATGGTTATGGTTGTTGACCATTTGACCACCTTGACTTGTTGACCTAGGTTGACACTTTGACCATCATCATTTCTTTTGGAAGATGCTTTTTGATCCTTGCAAATTGAAATGATAATGGTCATGTCATGATTACCCATGACAATTATCTAGCTAATTATTTAATTAAAATAATATACACATATTAGTGAGAATGGTTCATATTATTCTCATTCTATCATATCTTTTCTCTCTCTTGTTCTTCCTCTCCCTCAAGCTCTCTCCCTCTCATGTGTTGAGAAACACTTGAGCTTGAGAAAAACCCTCTCTTGATCATCATGTGTTCAAGCACTTCTTGCACCCTAGTTGAGAGTAAAGATGATCAAGAGAGGGTTTTTCTCAAGCTCAAGTGTTTCTCAACACATGAGAGGGAGAGAGCTTGAGGGAGAGGAAGAACAAGAGAGAGAAAAGATATGATAGAATGAGAATAATATGAACCATTCTCACTAATATGTGTATATTATTTTAATTAAATAATTAGCTAGATAATTTTCATGGTTAATCATGACATGACCATTATCATTTCAATTTGCAAGGATCAAAAAGCATCTTCCAAAAGAAATGATGATGGTCAAAGTGTCAACCTAGGTCAACAAGTCAAGGAGGTCAAATGGTCAACAACCATAACCATGCACAATTATTAAACTAATTGTCAATTAACTATAACACACACATAAGCATTAGGGTTAATAAAATGATAATAGCCATTAACCCTAATCAAGGTCCTCTCTCTCAATCTCAAGCAACTGTGCATACGCACCCGCATTCGTGATCCGAGGAACACGAATACAATGAGAAAAACCAATCCCAAATCATATACTAGGATCTGGCTTAAACCAAAGCCCGCTAGTATAAACTGTCCGGACAGCAAACGTGCACAAGTGCGCGAATATGAACGAACCCTGTCGCAAAACCATGCGACCTCTACTCATTTTGCCTAAAGGCGAATAGCTCTCTGTGTGGGACTCTAAAGACTCGACACTACGCTGGCAGTGGGTTTAACCACAGACCGCAAGCGGCACTAGCTGTACGTAACGGTCCCTAGGTAGATGTCGATAAGAAGACTGACGAGGTGAACCCCATCCGAACTCCTACTGAGCCTGTATGTGACAATCTCCGTACAGTCCGGTCTGTTCGTCTGATACATCGCATGGCGGGCCTAGGGGGGCGGTGAACGTCAGTCCCTTAATAACGGTACAAGTCGTGTCGGAGTGTAGCCCAGAACACCCTGAGATAACACTGGAAACCTACCAGTATATCTCGCTTGCCCCGGCCAGGGACTACTCGTGTAATGGCTCTCCTGGACACAGCGCGATGTCAACCCCCAATACTGGGAGAGACGAATCCTGTCTAACCGTCACTGCCTCCAAGTGCTTCGGGACTGCACCCAAAAACTACCTGTTTGCACGACTCCTTTGAGCCGTGGTAGGGTAGTAATCAAAGTGCAGTGGGAACACACTCGAGGCGAAGTGACAGTGTCAAGTCAGCGGACTAAGCTGTACTCATGTCACCTGGGAACTGATAACTGACGATAGGTATAATACCAACCAACAGTTCCCGACGAGTCCTGTCCAGTGTACTCGTAACCCAACGAGCACCCGCATACTATCTCAAGTACGACGTACTGACGGCTGTGGGACAGACCGTCTCCCACACTGGGATGAGAAGCGCATACGCTAGTCTACTCCAGAGTATTGATGCCCTGTCTCGATAGTACAACGACTAGGGACCTGTATAAGGATGTGCTTAAAGATCACCCAGCTCCCACGAGTGTGAGCGCCATCACAACACTGGTAATCAAGCAAAGATCCTAAGGGCTCTACTAATATGTATATCAGCAATATGCTAAAAGAAACACATGCACATATTAAAGCAGAGACAAACCAAGTAGCATACTACCATTTCGAGCAAGATTGTATATACAACTGTGAATATTCCAAGCTTCCATCAAGTAATATACAAACTAGTATGATACAGTAATGGCCTCTAGGGCATATACACTAACAGATTGTCGGATCAAGTGTTGATTCGATAATTTAATGTATAATTATATATATGATATATTAAATTGTAAGTCTACGTTAGCGCCCCGGCAGTCTACAGACGCCAATTGCGGAATAAAACTTTTTAACTTGGCGCTATCGTATACTTTAGCCCGGATCTGCCATTATTGCTAAACTAACAAACAGTAAAGAGTATAGAAATGTTGTACCGACTGATCCGAGTCCTCCGGTCTTCATCTCCACTCCGATCTCCTCGCGGGATCTCCGTCTGTCTCCTCCTCGTCGGAAAGGGCACCACATCGCCTGTAGCTTTTACGGGCTCCCACCTCAATACCGAGGCAACTCGGGCGCGAAGCTGGCGAATCGACGCGTCCAAGATTTGCTGTAGGAAGTGTAGTGTAGAGGCTACTTGTCTCTTTGGGGTTTGTTGCCTTTGGATGGAGGAATGAATGTTGAACTTTGGAGGGAAATGAAGCAACCATTTTGCAAGCCAAATGAGATGAACAAAATGAAGCACAAAATGAATCTCTCAATTTTTCCTCTCCTCCTCATCAAGTGGCCGGCCATTTCAATAATGAAATGGTGGAGGGAAAGAATGGATATATATGATGAAGGGAGGTGAGTGTAGGAGTGAAGAAGGGGGTGACCACATCAAGGGACAAACAAGCATGCTTCACTTTAATCAAACCATACCTTCATCAAATCACATAAATGCAAGCATGGTGCAATAGATAACAATCCTATCATAATCAAGACAAGTGCAAGAAACCCCCTCCACAAAGATTATTTGCACAATTGCAAATAACCCCCTCCATCGGAAAAGTCCGGCCGGGAAAGAACAAAGGAAAACCGGCCGGAACGGAATGCAAACAGGCAACTCCAGAAAACTGGTCCCGTAATAAATTACAGGAAAACCCCGACACTGTGCATACACAGCCACATCTGTATTCCGTCCGGATACAAATGCAAAGAGACAAAATCTACACTGTACTAAACTAGGACCGGCTTAAACCAAAGCCGGCTAGTAATATCCGTTCGATCCTGATCCGTGCAATACCGCACGTATCTGATCGAACCCTGCCATATAACTATACGGCTACTAGTACAAACCGTCCGATCCTGATCCGTGCAATACCGCACGTATCTGATCGGACCCTGCCATATCTCCATACGGCCTCTACAGCGTTTCGCCCGAAAACTGAGTAACTGAAAGTGTGGTAGACTCTAAAGACTCGTCAATACTATGGCTGTGGATTTAACCACTAGCACGTCAGAGGTATAAGCCAATACGTGACGGGCCACCAGCTATTGACTAAAAGGGACGTCGATGAGCGAACTCATCCTGACACCCTACTGAGCCTGTCAGTGACAATATCCGTACAGTCCGGTCCGTTCGTCTATGAGCATCGCATGGCGGGCCTAGGGGGTTGGTAAAAGTCAGACCCCCAAAAGCGGTACAAGTCGTGTCGGAGTGTAGCCCAGAACACCCTGAGATACTACTGGAATACCGACCAGTAAATCTCCTGCCTTGGCCAAGGACTTCGTGTAATGGCTCTCCTAGACACAGCGCGACCTCACCCCCAATACCGGGAGAGACGAAACCCCCGAAGATCCGCTCACTGCCTCCATGTGGCTCGGGACTGTACCCAACTAAAACCTGTTTGCACGACTCCTTTGAGCCGTGGTAGGGTAGTAATCAAAGCACAGTGGGAACTCACACGAGACAAATGACGATCCCCAGGTCGATGAACTAACCTGTACACATGTCACCTGGGAACTGCTATCTGACGTCAGGTATAAGACCAACTAGCATGTTCCCGGCGAGTCCTGTCCGGTGTACTCATAACCCAATGAGCACCTGTATACATCTTAGGTGATCCAACTGACACCAGTGGCTTGTGAGACCGGCCACCGCCCCTCGTCGGGGTCTCGACTGTATACACTAGTCTACTCTGGAGAATCGATGCCCTGTCTCGAAACTCCCACGACTAGGGACCTTTTAAGGATGTGCTTGTAGACCCCAGCTCCCACGTATATGATCGCCCTCATACTGCCGGTAGTCAAGCAAGAATCCCAGGGGCTCTATCAACGTGCAATAGTGACATGTCATGTCACCTAAAGCAGTACACGATGATAAAGGTAAACCTGATAGCATACTATCATCTCGAGTAAGACTGTTCTACCGGGATAGGTCCTCCCTCAATCATTGCAATCACGTGCCTGTGATCCAATAATTGACTCTGAGGGCACTATCTCCAACAATCTCCCACTTGCACTCAAGGCTAATTATTGCGATGTCGCATACTCACAGCCCGTGTGATACCGAACACCCAACTCCTCTACTAGTCAGTCGCACAAAACCTGTTTGCGAAACTATTGCGTTCAAGGAATAGCCTCAGTGAGTGGATCCGCTCTGAAGTTTCTTTCTATATTTCTCTAAATCTCAAGTTCGCGGAGAATACCATCTCCCGAAATGAGCAATACCTGTCTTAGAGTGTCTGGATGTCTGATGGGACCGAGTTCATAAATGAACTCCAAATCCAAACTTCTTAGACTGTATCGTCAACTGAACTTAATCAGTATCCTGCGCCATGCCTCCCTCAGTATTGCCTTGGACCACCTGTCCAAAATACTGCCCCTCGTCAGAGGGAAAACTATAACTCTGACAACCTCCTTGTCGTCCAGGTCACCTTGGAAGCCTGGAATGATAACTGTCTCCTGAATGAGGCTGTCGTTATCATATCCCTAGAACATTCACTTATGTTCCAAAACTGCTTCCGACTGTTTCTCCAGGATTGGATCAATATCAACTTATTGCATCTAGTGCAAGAACAACATCTGGTGTGGTACTTGACATCTCATGAATGACTCAATTGCCTAAGCAAGTGATCTGCCAATCATGTACATCCCTCTCCCCTTTAGTCTGTAAGACACCTTTGGAGAGGGTGACTCCATCACCTACAGGTACACTACCGTGCCAGGAGTCGTCCATTCTAAATACTCTTAGAATGCTGTCAAAGTACCCTGATTGGGAAACCACCCAAATCTAGATCCAAAACCATAGATCTAGTAACCAGTATGTCTGATATTGTGTCCAAGTTCCTTGTGGAGAAACCAATGTGTGACGACCAAAGAATAACCGATTGTAGTATAGGAGTTTCTTTTCCTACTTTGTGTATGTCATCCAAAACCCGGATATCACACCCTACTACCTTCTCAACAGATACATCCCCTATTCTGATGACGTCAAACCCATGACTGTCACATCAGAATTAGATGATCTATCTCCGCTATATCTGCTTTAGTCTATAAACAGACATAAGCCTGATGTCCACCAATGCTTCCGCTGCTCCCACTGACTACGACAACCCTCTGGCAGAGTCATATAGACGTGCACTTCTAAAGCTAGTTTAGAACGACGCTATACTCATCCTCCTGCCGGGTCTCGCAGCCTGGAACAACAACAATGGCAAGTGTGGGTAAACAAGAACTTCCCTGTCACCGTCCTTGAGGCTACCGGAGTACCTCTCGGGTGCCTGAAGTTACCACCTTTTCTGCGGAGTGGCCAATGGAATGTCAAATCAGATTGAATCTTTAGGTTCCTTATCAAATCTCCAGTAATCGTTTGCGGTTCTGGAATCGTTTCCAGTTCTACCATACTCCCACTACTGTTTTCTGAAAAATAACCATTTCTTTTAAAATGTGGCGAGTTAAGAACAATATCACTATTGATCTTCCAGATGGTAGAAAGTCAACCCTCGTCATAGCCTGGGTCAACCCACAAACAGCCATTACAGAAACGTGCCTTGAGTTATCCAGAGTCTGGTTTTAATCATAAGCCGGACAACTCCCCGTACCTTAACAATGTTAAGATATGAACTGTACTATATCCAATATAGAACCAGAGGCACTGATTTAATTGAACCAGATTCAAATCATGCAGCTGTCCCCAGCGCATGTCAACTAAATGGAAGGAGGCCGACCAGCGTTACTCAACTTAGGAATACTTCCAATTATGAGTAACCTGAAAGAGAAGCAAGATCTCTTTATCATTACTATCAACTGAATACCATACACAAGTATCTACATCTTCGATCTCTTTGAAGAATCCCGATACTTGCGACACCTGGTTCTCCACTCTATTCAAATACCAATAACTTCTCCAAATTCGGACCCTGTGTTTCCACGAAACACCTGTCTAAAAACTAGAGAAGTCATAAGTAAACTGAATGTAGTATGAGGACCAACCCCTCTGTCCTGATGGACCCTGGACAACATACAATACTCTGTATAAGTCCCTTGAGTCTGATAACTCATTCACTATGTGCCGTAGGTTGAAAACTGTACTTATGGTTAAGAAGAATTACACCGCTGTTTAATGCTCCTTACCTAACCATCCACTGATATAGGTAAATGTCATCGACATAATATCAAAAGGTATATCTCACTCTATGAAAATAGACGTACAGATATATCAATTTGAAATTGGTGCATAAAAACGGATATTCAAAACCAAATATTTGCCGACCGGCAAACAGCCCAGGTGATCTCCTCAAATATCACCGATTACAACGAATCCCGATAAAATGAGGATAATCACCTAATTCCCAATAACTTACTCCCACTCATCATCTGTAAAACTATACAGATGTGAGAATCAAACTTGGTAAATACATACCCTGGAGTAAGTATCTAATCGGGAAATCAGTTTTCCTTTAACATTACACAGTGAAACTGAAACATTGAAATGTTCCGATGGGGTATTCTGGTATTCCTAGTAATGCCTCTTCCAGATTCACGACTGTAACCGTATAGTTCTTTGCCACCTCTCCAAATCCCTTCATATGTCTTTAGTCTTTACCTTCTGCACACCCTTTTAGGCCAAATGGTTTTCTTCCTTCCCTACCGTTCGGCACCAGCCTATGGTTTGGAAGAAGACTATCCAATAAGCATAATGGGTGTACTGTCCCAATCCTAAGAACACTCGCAATGAGAGAGGGTGAAGATAAAAGACAACCGAATAATCCTTATTCCTATTTCTCCTGAACCAGAATCCATCCCCGAACTGGAACCAGTTCCATTCGAGTTCGTATATAACCATACGATGGAGTATCCAAATAAACTGTGGATCTTCGTAGTGATACGGAGTGTCCTGGAGAAATACAAAGGTGATGTGGGAGTGGTAACGAAATATTTGGTTTGGTCGTGAATGTCTGTTGCAATTTACTTTGCCCTCTTACTAATCCCTTGCTTTGTCTGAACTTAATACCTTCTGCACACCATCGTTATGCTAATTGGTTTTCTTCATTCCCTACCGGTCGGCACCAGCCTAAGGTTTGGAAGAAGACAATCCAATTTGCGTAATAGGTGTACTACCCCTAAACTAAGGAGTACTCGCAACCTGAGAGAGGGTAAAAGGAAAAGACAACTGAATAATCCTATCCGTTTTCTCCAGAACCAGAAACCATCCTCGAATAAATTCTTTCGAGTTCGTATCTAACCATACGATGGTTTTGTCCAATGGAAGTGGACGTTCGTAGTAAAACGGGGTGTCCTGGAGAAAAGGGTAAAAGTAGGAGTGGCAATGAGGTTTGCAACTCTGACAATCCAAAAGCCAGTGTTAAGAAGGTTCGGTCAACTTGGTCACTGAGTCATAGTCTTAGGGTCGGGTCAATGGTCGCTGCCAAAGAGAGAGAGAAAAGAAACACTCAGCGTGCACTCTAACCTAGATCAGAATGGTTACCAATTTATCTAATCTGGAAACCTCCCACTGTACCTCAAATTCTCCTCCAAACCTGAAAGAAGAATTAGTCGGGGTCACCCGAGGAGTAAACTAACTCATCAGTGGGAATCGGGATCCAACTCTCATCGCATGATAACGTGACGGAATCCGCTCACGGTATCACACTCCAGAAGGTATGCGCATATCTGGCAAGTTTCAGTACTTTTGAAACTCCCGATGTAATTTCTGCCCCATGCTCTTATGACCTTGGCGTGAGGTCAAAATATCATAAGTCACATGTCAAGTTCTGCCCGTCATTATCCAGGTTAATCTGAACCCACCCGTACATACCCTTGACGTAGGCCAAAATAGTAGTACGACTGTCCCAAACCAACGCATCTATCTATGCAACAGATAAATACCCGGCAGCTACCAATCACTATGCCTTGGCGTGAGGTCAAAATACATAGCTTGAATACTACCGAATATTTAACTGAAATGACGGAGGGCTACGAATGGTTTCTGGCGAAAACCTTTAACGTAATGAACTTGATATCGTCGAAGGAACTGATAGGTTTTTGAAAATATAGTGACGAAAACCGTTGCTAAAGAGGTCACTCCCGGTGAAGGGATCTCGGCTCTTTCCCCGTAGAATGAGGTGCAGGATATTCCAACTGAATACCACGGTGCAAAGAAAAAGTAATCGGCTATAGTGAAGTTAATGCCCTGACGCAAACTTATTGTCCAAGGGGTCACTCCCGGTGAAGGGATCTCGGCCCTTGCCTCGTCGACTGAGGAGCAGGATATTCTAAATGAATACCGCGATGCAAAACAAAAGTGAACGTCCTTGCAATAACAGCTTTTTGAAAAGTGTTCCAACAACATCAGATTAGGTTTGTTTTTAACTTTGCATTGATCCGAATCAATGCAGTCCCATCAATTGATCACACCACAAAGAACGAAAATATACTGATGTACGTATATGCCATCCGCATTCGCCACTGGGTCCCGTCATTACCCGTTAGGTTAGCTAACTAACGACAGAGCGGGGACTGGACTAGCGCGGATGTAAAACATATACAACATCTACTAATATATATACCAATATATTATATTTCGCTCAAGGCGTGAATAAAATGCAACATCACAGAAATGTACAGTATCACAGAACAATACAGATATCTGGGATCCCCGGGTTTCACAGAGCCACTACTGAAACCCGACGTTCCCCTGGTCGTGTGGATAGCCTGTGCAATGAAAACCTAGACCCCTACGGGCGCGGCAAGTCACCCGCCAAAGCCTGAAGCGAGGCAGCCCCCTCCAGCGCCGTGAATGGACCACCCAGCACTTCACGGAATCCGGTAACTTGGGCACCCCTCCTGGGTCAACCTGTACCCCCTACGAGTGCGGCGAATAGCCCGCCAATTCCAGACTGAAGCCCCTCCGTCTCAATGCCCTGAGATGCGGGCCCGTTGCCTTCTAGAACCCGGCTATCCGTGCACCCCTCCGCGGGGTAACCCTAGTACAGAAAGTAAAATATACATACACCGGGTACATCGACCGCAACCAGGTCGTGCCCCAAAAGAATAATACAAACAGGCAGTGACGGCAGTCCACATGTCGGACGCTCGCCCCGCAATATCAAATGTACATAATACAACAACACTGTACTAGTATTGCATCCAGGCTATCCCCCACGACCGATCCGCAACATCACAGCAAATACATAGAACATCAACGTGAAAATCACGTTCGCAAATCCGTCTAACCGGGCTATAGCAGTTAGACCGGATTTACCGATCGAGTGACATTCACGGTCGCAGATATAATGTAAATACTGTGAAAACTAACGTGTTTAAATTTCGATCGACAAAATATCAAGAAGTGGGCCCCACGACTTACTGGTGAACAGTAACAAAATCTGGGCAAAAATGATATATATTAAAAACCCCAAAAACCCACATAGAATAACCTGACAAAATTTGGGAGCACGTGCTCCCCACGTGGCCGCGGTTGCGCGGCCAAACCATGGGTTTGGCCGCGCTTCCGCGGCAGCTTGGGGGGATCACGACCCCAAATTTTGTCGGGTGTCTTAAATGTTCCTGCTATGATTTTTAAGACATCCAGAAATAATTTTTGAGACCGTTTAAAAACAACAGAAACTGTCGGCTTGGATTTTTGTAGTTTTCAATTTCCGGTCGGATCGAAGTTTTAAACGCGTTAGCACAAGTTAGCATAGCAAAATGGTGAGGCTCTGATACCACTGTAAGTCTACGTTAGCGCCCCGGCAGTCTACAGACGCCAATTGCGGAATAAAACTTTTTAACTTGGCGCTATCGTATACTTTAGCCCGGATCTGCCATTATTGCTAAACTAACAAACAGTAAAGAGTATAGAAATGTTGTACCGACTGATCCGAGTCCTCCGGTCTTCATCTCCACTCCGATCTCCTCGCGGGATCTCCGTCTGTCTCCTCCTCGTCGGAAAGGGCACCACATCGCCTGTAGCTTTTACGGGCTCCCACCTCAATACCGAGGCAACTCGGGCGCGAAGCTGGCGAATCGACGCGTCCAAGATTTGCTGTAGGAAGTGTAGTGTAGAGGCTACTTGTCTCTTTGGGGTTTGTTGCCTTTGGATGGAGGAATGAATGTTGAACTTTGGAGGGAAATGAAGCAACCATTTTGCAAGCCAAATGAGATGAACAAAATGAAGCACAAAATGAATCTCTCAATTTTTCCTCTCCTCCTCATCAAGTGGCCGGCCATTTCAATAATGAAATGGTGGAGGGAAAGAATGGATATATATGATGAAGGGAGGTGAGTGTAGGAGTGAAGAAGGGGGTGACCACATCAAGGGACAAACAAGCATGCTTCACTTTAATCAAACCATACCTTCATCAAATCACATAAATGCAAGCATGGTGCAATAGATAACAATCCTATCATAATCAAGACAAGTGCAAGAAACCCCCTCCACAAAGATTATTTGCACAATTGCAAATAACCCCCTCCATCGGAAAAGTCCGGCCGGGAAAGAACAAAGGAAAACCGGCCGGAACGGAATGCAAACAGGCAACTCCAGAAAACTGGTCCCGTAATAAATTACAGGAAAACCCCGACACTGTGCATACACAGCCACATCTGTATTCCGTCCGGATACAAATGCAAAGAGACAAAATCTACACTGTACTAAACTAGGACCGGCTTAAACCAAAGCCGGCTAGTAATATCCGTTCGATCCTGATCCGTGCAATACCGCACGTATCTGATCGAACCCTGCCATATAACTATACGGCTACTAGTACAAACCGTCCGATCCTGATCCGTGCAATACCGCACGTATCTGATCGGACCCTGCCATATCTCCATACGGCCTCTACAGCGTTTCGCCCGAAAACTGAGTAACTGAAAGTGTGGTAGACTCTAAAGACTCGTCAATACTATGGCTGTGGATTTAACCACTAGCACGTCAGAGGTATAAGCCAATACGTGACGGGCCACCAGCTATTGACTAAAAGGGACGTCGATGAGCGAACTCATCCTGACACCCTACTGAGCCTGTCAGTGACAATATCCGTACAGTCCGGTCCGTTCGTCTATGAGCATCGCATGGCGGGCCTAGGGGGTTGGTAAAAGTCAGACCCCCAAAAGCGGTACAAGTCGTGTCGGAGTGTAGCCCAGAACACCCTGAGATACTACTGGAATACCTACCAGTAAATCTCCTGCCTTGGCCAAGGACTTCGTGTAATGGCTCTCCTAGACACAGCGCGACCTCACCCCCAATACCGGGAGAGACGAAACCCCCGAAGATCCGCTCACTGCCTCCATGTGGCTCGGGACTGTACCCAACTAAAACCTGTTTGCACGACTCCTTTGAGCCGTGGTAGGGTAGTAATCAAAGCACAGTGGGAACTCACACGAGACAAATGACGATCCCCAGGTCGATGAACTAACCTGTACACATGTCACCTGGGAACTGCTATCTGACGTCAGGTATAAGACCAACTAGCATGTTCCCGGCGAGTCCTGTCCGGTGTACTCATAACCCAATGAGCACCTGTATACATCTTAGGTGATCCAACTGACACCAGTGGCTTGTGAGACCGGCCACCGCCCCTCGTCGGGGTCTCGACTGTATACACTAGTCTACTCTGGAGAATCGATGCCCTGTCTCGAAACTCCCACGACTAGGGACCTTTTAAGGATGTGCTTGTAGACCCCAGCTCCCACGTATATGATCGCCCTCATACTGCCGGTAGTCAAGCAAGAATCCCAGGGGCTCTATCAACGTGCAATAGTGACATGTCATGTCACCTAAAGCAGTACACGATGATAAAGGTAAACCTGATAGCATACTATCATCTCGAGTAAGACTGTTCTACCGGGATAGGTCCTCCCTCAATCATTGCAATCACGTGCCTGTGATCCAATAATTGACTCTGAGGGCACTATCTCCAACATAAATTACATTAACTAATATTAGCTCACTAAAAGATTCTTTTTCTCACTCGGGTAATACATTGATATATATGCGATATATGTTAATTGTATTATTTTATTTTGTTACAATAAATATTATATATGTGATATATAATATTGTAACATGATATGATTATTAATGCAACATGTTTAGTGGATATTAAATAAGGTTAGGGTTTGAATTGGGTTAGTTCTTTCATGAAGATTCTAGAAGGTTTTTCTTTTGTCTTGAGTTAAGATATTATGTTGATATTTATGTGTGACTCAATCTTAACCCAACCCAAACCCTAGCCCTACTTAAATCTCTACAAAGGTTTAGTTAACCAATCTTTGTATTATTCATCATTATTATCTTTTCATTATTCATCACAAAAGGATTCTAATCATTATTCATCTTCCTCTTGCTTGAGTTCTTCATGAAAAGCTTTCTTGATTTGATTTTGTGATGAAAAATGAGTGAGAATAAGAAAATAAATGAGAGAAAAAATCCTACTTCATCATCCTCATCTACCCTTGCCATTTAGATGAGGGTGTTCACTTCATTTAGTAAGTGAGAGCTTATGTTAATGAAATTTCAAGGTAGATCATCTTTGTTATCGAAGATCGGAAGTAAGCTTGCATCTTTATCTTCGTGGAGCCTCGCGAGAGTTCGGAACACGATGATCGCAGCGAAGGGACCTCAACACGGAGCTTAAGAAGTGAAGGACCGGATCTACAAAATTTGTAATCCCTCTCACTTAGTGTTAAAGTGTTTAACATGCTTGTTTTCACCTAATCTCTAGTTTAAAGATCCGGCTTTGGGTCGTTCGGCATGGCTAAATTTTAAATCGGGCATGGTTGATGCCTCGTAGACCCTTGTGCGTGTGCCTAGCAACGCTACAACCTGTACACATGTCACCAGGGAATTGCTATCTGACGTCAGGTATAATACCAACTAGCATGTTCCCGGCGAGTCCTGTCCGGTGTACTCATAACCCAATGAGCACATGTATATATCTTAGGTGATCCAACTGACACCAATATCTTGTGAGACCAGCCACCGCCCCTCGTCGGGGTCTCGACTGTATACACTAGTCTACTAATGGAGTATCGATGCCCAGTCTCGAAACTCCCACGACTAGGGACCACTTTAAGGATGTGCTTATAGACCCCAGCTCCCACGTATATGATCGCCATCATACTGCTGGTAGTCAAGCAAGAATCCTAATGGCTCTATCAACATGCAATAGTGACCTGTAAGGTCAGCTAAAGCAGTATACGATGATAAAGACAAACCAGATAGTATACAAACCTCTCGAGTAAGACTGTCCTACCGGTATAGGTCCTCCCTCAATCATTGCAATCACGTGTCTGTGATCCAATAATTGACTCTGAGGGCACTATATCCAACAATCTCCCACTTGCACTTAAGGCTAATTATTGCGATGTCGCATACTCATAGCCCGCGTGATACCGAACACCCAACTCCTCTACTAATCAGTCTCACAAAGCTTGTTTGTGAAACTATTGCGTTCGAGAAATAGCCTCAGCTAGTGGATCCGTCCTGATGTTTCTTTCTATGTCTCTCTTTATCTCAAGTTCGCGGAGAAAACCATCTCCCGAAATGAGCAATACCTGTCTTAGAATATGTCTGGATATCTGATGGGACCTAGTTCATAAATGAACTCCAAATCCAAACTTCTTAAACTGTATCGTCAACTGAACTTAATCAGTATCCTGCGTCATGCCTCCCTCAGTGTCCGTTTGGACCACCTGTCCAAAATACTGCCCCTCGTCAGAGGGAAAACTATAACTCTGACAGTCACTCTGTCATCCAGGTCACCTTGGAAGCCTGGAATGATAACTGTCTCCTAAAAGATGCTGTTGTTATCATATCCCTAGAACATCCACTTATGTTCTAAAAGTGCTTCCGAATGTTTCTCCAGGATTGGATCAATATCAACTTATTGCATCTACTGCAAAAACAACATCTGGTGTGGTACTTGACATTTCATGATTAACTCAATTGCCTAAGCAAGCGATCTGCCAATTATGCACATCCCTCTCCCCTTTAGTCTGTAAGACACCTTTAGAGAGGGTGACTCCATCACCTGCAGGTACACTACTGTGCCAAGAGTCGTCCATTCTAAAACACCTTTAGAATGTTGTCTAAGTACCCTGATTGGGACACTTCCCAAATCTAGATCTAAAACCATAGATCCAGTAACCAAAATGTCTGATATTATATCTATATCCTATATGGAGAAACCACTGTGTGACAAACAAAGCATAACCGACCGTAGTTTAGGAATTTCTCTTCCTACTCTGTGTATGTCATCCTAATACCAGGACATCACACCCTACTACCTTCTTAACAGTTCCATCTCCTATTCTGATGAAGTCAAACCTATGACCGTCACATCAGAAATAGATGATCTATCTCCACTATATCTGCTTTAGTCCATAAATGGACATAAGCTACTTGTCCACTATGCTTCCGCTGCTCCCACTGACTACGACAACCCTCTGGCAGAGTCATATACACGTACACTTCTAAAGCTAGTTTAGAACGACGCTATACTGATCCTCCTGCTGGGTCTCACGGTTTGGAACAACAGCAATGGAAAGTCTGGGTAAACAAGAACCTCCATGTCACCGTCCTTGAGTCTACCGGAGTACCTCTAGGAGTGCCTGAGGTTACCCACCATATCTGCGGAGTGGTCAATGGAATCTCAAACTAGATTGAATTTTTAGGTTCTTATCAAATTTTCAGTAATCGTTTGCGGTTCTGGAATCACTTCCAGTTCTACCATACTCCCACCACTGTTTTCTGGAAAAAATCCATTTTTATTAAAACTGTGGCGAGTCAAGAACAATATCACTATTGATCTCCCAGATGGTAGAAAGTCAACCCTCGTCATAGCCCGGGTCAACCCACAAACAGCCATTACAGAAACGTGCCTTGAGTTATCCAGAGTCTGGTTTTAAGCATAAGACGGACAACTCCCCGTACCTTAACATTGTTAAGATATGAACTATTCTATATCTAATATAGAAATAGAGGCATTGATTTAATTGGAACCAGATTCAAATCATGCAGCTGTCTCCAGTGCATGTCAACTAAATGGAAGGAGACCGATCAACGTTACTCAACTTAGGAATGCATCCAGATATGAGTAACCTGAAAGAGAAACAGGTTTCTCATAATCATTACTATCAACTGAATACCATACACAAGTATCCACATCTTCGATTACCTTGAAGAATCCCGATACTTGCAACACCTGGTTCTCTACTTTACTCTTATACCTAAAACTTCTCAAAACTTAGACCTTGCATTTCTACGAAACACATGACTAAGAACAAGAGAAGTCACAAGTAAACAGAATATAATACGAGTACCAACCCCTCTATCCTAATGGACACTGGACAACATACAATACTCTGTATAACTCCCCTGAGTCTAATAACTCATTCCCTGTGTGTCGTTGGTTGAAAACTGTACTTATGGTTAAGAAGAATTACACCGCTGTTTAATGCTCCTTACCTAACCATCCACTGATATAGGTAAATGTCATGGACATAATTTCAAAAAGTTATATCTCACTTTATGAAAATAAACGTACAGATATGTCAATTTGAAATTGGTGCATGACAACGGATATTCAAAACCAAATATTTGCCGTCCGGCAAACAACCCAGGTGATTTCCTCAAATATCACCAATTACAACGAATTCCGATATAATGAGGATGATCACCCGATTCCCAATAACTTACTCCCACTCATCATCTGTAAAACCATACAGATGTGAGAATCAAACCTGGTAAATACATACCGTGGAGTAAGGGCTAATTGGGAAATCAGTTTTTTATTAAAACACACAGTGAAACTGAAACATATAAATGTTTCGAGGGGTATCCGGGTATTCCTAGTAATACCTCTTCCATTATCAGATTCACAACTATAACCGTATATTTCTTTGCCATCTCTCCAAATCCCTTTATATGTCTTTAGTCATTACCTTCTGTACACCCCTTTAGGCCAAATGGTTTTCTTCCTTCCCTACCGTTCGGCATCAGCCTATGGTTTGGAAGAAGACTATCCAATAAGCATAATGGGTGTACTTGCAGGGTTCCTAGGCACACTAGTGAGGTCTCCCAAGCCATCAACCATGGCAATTTCAAAAATATGGTGCCTACAAACCCTAGTGTACGGATCGATAACTAGATTTCTAGGCGAACAAGAACTAGTTAACAGTTAACTATATAAAATACGGAAATACAACCTTTGTAGATCCGGTGCTCCACCTCCATAGCTCCGCAACGAGGTCCTCTCCGCTGTCCAAATTGAATCTGGGCTCTAGGATCGGCTTCGTCGGAGAATGGGCAAGCTAGGTCGTCGATGTCCATGCCGAAGATGATCTACGTCGAAGCATCGATGAATCAAGCTCCACCTTCACCAAACCCTAAAATCTTGTGAAGGAAACACACTCTACTACTTGGCAAGAGGTAGAGGATGAAGAAATAGGAGGTGGGTTAACTTTAGAATTGGATTTCTCACTCTTTCCATCAATCCACCATTGATGGAGCTTGCTTTTCATGAAGAAGAAGAAGAGCAAGAAGAAGATCATTGTTATGATAAGTTAAAAGAATAATGAAAAGAAAAACAATTCTTATCATAACTTGAACCCTAGTTAAGTGTAGAGAAAAAACCATGGTTAATGGAATGGTTAGGGTTAAGGATAAGAACAAAATGGTCACTAGGTCAAAGTCTTCAAGAAGCTTCAATATGAAACAAAAATAGCCACCATTTTCTTCTTATTCCTTTTCTAATTATTTCCAAAATAAATAAATAGATAAATAAATAATAAAAGGAAATAAAACCCTAATCATATTAATAACCATGGTTTATTCTTAACTTACACTTAAACAATCATGTATCATTAAACATGATACAAGCAAATGCACAAAAGTATATCGCATATACAATGCGCCCATCCGAGTGAGAAAATCCATCTTAAGTAAACCGATACTAGTTGATGCAAACTAATATATCAAATATATAAATATGCATTAAATCATTAAATCAACACTTGATTCAATGACCCGGTTATGTCGCACACAACCGACTAGTATACAATATATCGGCTTATCGAATCAACGCTTGAATCGATAACTAGGTTATATCGCATACAACCATTCGATATATTTATCGCGAGAATTGAATACGGTATCACATACACGCATTATTCTCGGTCCCGCACATATCTCATATGCGCTCCTATTTCGTTTCGCTTGAGCCAGGAAACCTCTGTGTAGGACTCTAAAGACTCGTCAATACGCCGGCAGCGGATGATGATCATATCAAACATCCACAAGCCGCAAGCGGTCTGCTAAACGTAACGGCCACCCGGGTATTGAGCGATCTGAAGATCGACGAGCAAGCCCGCTCACACTCCAGTGAATCCGACCAGTAACACTACCGTACAGTCCGGTCTGATCGTCTGATATGTTGCATATCTCGCCTAGGGGTGGTAAACGTCAGACCCCAATAGCTCAATAAGTCGTGTCGATATGAGGTCTATAACTGTTCGAGAAACTACTGGTAACACTTACCAGTAAATCTCAGCAACCCTGGCCAGGGATTTCCTGTTATAGCCAATCGAACACTGCGCAACATCAACCCCCATATACCGGGAGAGACGACTCCCCTCCTATCGCTCATTGCCTCCATGTGACTCGGGACTGTACCCAAAAACCACCGTTTTGCACGCCCTCTTGGACGTGGTAAGATGGAAATCAAAGCACAGTGGGAACCACACAAGACTCTATGACGATCTCGGGTCAACAGACTACTCTGTACCAGTGTCACCAGAGAACTGCCATCTGACGTGAGGTATAATACCATCTGGGAGTTCTCGGCGAGTCCGTCCAGTGTACCCAGTCTCTACTGAGCACCCGTATATCTCCTATGATGTCAAACACCGATGGATATGGGATCATCCATCGCCCATCTGTATGGGTCGAGAAGGTACACGCTAGTCTACTCTGGTATATCGATGCCCCGTCTCGATACACCCTCGACTAGGGACTGTGAAGGATGTACTTATAGACTACCATGTCCCCACTAGTATGATCCGCATCATAGTCCAGGTAGTCAAGTACAGATCCTAAGGGCTTTACCAACATGTAACAGAGAGACAATCAGTATACACGTTAAGGTAAAGAGCAACCAGATAGCAAACTATCATGTCGAGCAAGAAAGTCCTCCCTATATATGTCCCAGCATCCACTACAATATACATCCTATGTATAGTAATGGCCTCTAGGGCATACATATAACTAACAATCTCCCACTTGCACTAGGGCCATCTGTAGCAGTGGTTTGAAGTATCTCATACTCAACCATCCCATAAAAGTCTCTCTCTGGGAACAGGCCTTTGTGAGTGGATCCGCTGTGTTGTCTTCTGAGTCTACTCTCCAAACCTCGATCACCCTGGAGATCAATCATCTCCATGATCAGGCGATGCTGCCTTAGAATATGTCTGGATCACTGATGGGACCGGCGTTCCTTGGCATAAGCCACAACTCCATTGTCACACAATGGTAGGAACATAGTTCATCTCATGAACCAATATACACCCAAACAGCCTCTTTGGTAGCATCTTAAGTAGCGATGTATCCTGCCTTTATCGTCTAGTATGTCACGGTATCCAGCTTGGAACTCTTCCAACATACCGTCCCTTTACTGAGGGTAAAGACAATGCCTGCGACTGACATTCAGTCGTCTTTATCACCCTGGAACCCTTCCAGTGATTCTCCCCAGGATCGATTGATACCATCTCACTACAACTAGTGAGAATCCCAACATCCATTTAGATCTATCTCATAGATCCAAAATCCAGGATTTAGTAGGTATCACTTTGATCCTATGTGGAGAATCATGGTGATAAGCGGAGATTGATCGAGCGTAACATAAGAAACTCCTTTCTTATCAAGAGTATGTCATCCACGTACTCTACGAGGATCGTCACCATACTCCCTACTACCTTCTTGTTTATACAAGGTTCATCTACCATTTTGATGATGTCAAACTCTTTGACTACTTCATCAAAACAGACGTTCCAACTCCGCGATGCCTGCTTTATCATATAAAACATCTTGCACACGTTTCCGCTGCTCCCACTGTCTACGAAGCCCTCTGGCTGTGTACTTATAGACGCACTCTTCTAAAACATCATTTAGAAAAACAGTCATGACACCCAACCACCAGATATCGCAGTCATGGTATGTAGCCGTGGCAAGTAGGATCTGGATGGACTTAAGCATAGTCACTTGAAAAGGTTTCATCATGATCCACGCCTGGTCAATGACGAAAAGCTTTAACAAGTCTAGCTTTGAAAGTCTCAACTTTTCCATCTACACCAAGTAATCTTCTCAAGATATACTTGCTCCTGATGGGGATTTAACCCTTCAGATCTAGCAGCCAAAGTCCATACTTTGCTGGTGTATAAGGATTCCATCTAAGATCACTAAACATCCAGCCATTCTTACGGAGTCTTACTCTCGATGGCCAGTTCGAAACTAGTTGGGTCATCATCTCATGATGTAATCCTCGCTCCCACTGTCATAGAAAAACCGAAGTATCTCTCAGGTGGGTGAGGAACCCTACTAGATCGGCGGAGAGGCTGAGGTTCGTTGGTATCTACTGAATCCTTTGGTTTTATCAAATCATCTGCTGTATTTAGTATAGCTGGAACCTTTCCAGTTCTACATAACAGACCTTGCCTCGAGCTTGTCCGGATTTTGCTTTTAGACATAGGCCAGACAACCCTAAATCTTAACTAACTTAAGAGATGGGCTCTTCCCTTATCATATCACATATGAAGTGGTAGGCAACTGATTTGATTTGAACCCTATTCAATAGGTATGCAACTTCATAAGTGCATAACTCCCAAAAGGAAATAGGTAACTCAGTAGTACTCATCATAGAGCACACCATATCAAATAGGGTGTGATTGCTCCGCCCCGATATACCATCGTGCTATGGTGTATTCGGAGGAGTAATGCTGAGAGAGAATCTCATTCTCCTTTAGAATGGTCCAGGAATTCCGTGCTCAAGTATTCTCCTCCTTGATCGCATCAAAGGACATAATACTTATACCCGTATTGGTTCTCTACTTCTAGCTTATATTCTGTGAATATCTCAAAAGGTTCGGACTCATGTTTCAACAGGAACATATGACTGAATCTTGAGAGATTATCAGAGAATATAATGAAGTATAAAGAACCGGTCTTGGCATGTGTAGACAGGGGACCTACATACATCAACATGTATCATCCCAAGAGTTCACTAACTCTTTCTCTGTTTCCAATACACAGAGCTGTGGTCATCTTATCTTTGTGACATGACTGGCGAGTTTCACAAGATGTAAATTCAAACTGATTTAAATATGCATCTAAATGTAACTCTAGCTAGTCGGGTCGCATTGATATGACCTAGTCTACAATGCCTCAAGAAGGATTCGTTCATTTCTGAACTCTTCTTCTTGTGTGTGTTCCGTATACTAAGAACTGTAGTTTGATTTAGAACATCAATGCTTTTAGATAACGTGCCTGAACCGATCAACTTTTGATATAGGAAATGTTCAAAACATTATCCAACAATACAAAATTTTATCGTTTCTTTACAGATAAAGAGACTGATATGATTTTGTATATCAGGTTCGGTATCTAACAACATTCGTTCAGAATCAATGTATTGTAATACAGGGTGACAGTGACCGACAGACTTGGCTGCAACTCTTGCCCCGTTTTCTGCCTCATGAAACTTATCATCCGTTCTCAGTTCTCTACCTATCTGTAGCCCTATGTAACAGATTACATATGTGGGATCCTGATCCGGTATCATATACCCAGGACGTAAAGGATACTGAGAAACAGTTCTGTATAACGAACACACCCGAAGATGATGCATCAGCATGCACTCTCTTCGTTTGGGCGGCACGGGAAATCTGGTATTCCCCAAATTCCTGCTCTGTCTTATAACAATTATAAGTTGGAGCGGGACCAACGTTCCCCAGCTCAGTATAACAAGCGGGTTCGGTCAAATATCCGTATTATTATCTTGATTAAGGCGTGATATGGTCGCTACCAGGAGAGAGAGAGAAGAAAACACTCAGCGTGCGCTCTGTCAAGAATAGATTGGTTTTATTTTATCTAATCAGGATGGCTCCTACTGCTTTTTATCAAATCTTCCTTCAAACCCTAAAAGGAAAGACTAGCCGGGATTAATTACACACTACAAGTTCGCAAATCTTTCAGCCAGGCCAGTGTCGGTACTTTGAGGGAGGTCCCCCGTGCTTTCGCACGAACCTAATTAATGTAAACCTCGTTTTCCAGAGGCGTAACCCCGTTGACACCTTTCTAGACACCTACTTGATCGGCTAATTGTAATGTATAAAACTCTCCCAGGAGTAACACTTACTCGCAGCGGGTATCGGGATCCAACTATCTCATAGAAGGTATGCAATCTCATTGCAAATTTCAACACTTGAAATTCCCGATAATATTTTGCCCCGAACGATCTATGACCTTGACAAGGTCAACAAACCATAGACCGCAAGTCAAGTTCAACCCGTCATTTCTTGATTGAATCAAACCCACCCGCACGACCCTTGACAAGGTCAACAAGGCCGCACGACTACCCTAACCCAATCTGCATCATATGCATAAGCAGATAAATACTGGTTAGCTACCGCACACTGCGCCTTGACAAGGTCAACAAACGCAGCACGAATACTAAACAGGATTTATCTGAAATGACGGAGGGCTACGACAGGTTTTTATGAAAACCTATTGCGTAATGAACTTGATATCGTTGTAGGATCGAATGAATTTTGAAATGGAGTGCTTTTGAGGCTTTTCTTGTTTTGCTAAAGGAGTCACTCCCGGTGAAGGGATCGTCGGTCCTTTCCTCGTCGAATGAGGCGCGGGATATATCATATATATCACAGTGCAAAGCAAAAACTCTTAAAAGCTTCAAAAGACAAACCGAATGTGTAGCATCTGCCAGTTATTGCTAAAGGAGTCACTCCCGGTGAAGGGATCTCGGTCCTTTCCTCGTCGGATGAGGTGCAGGATATATCACATATACCTCTGTGCAAAGCAAGAACTGTAGCTACCTGTTTTATTTTGAAATTCGATTCTACAACATCTTAGGTTTCTTTTAATTTCATTAATCACATTAATGAAGTCCCATCATTTATGTACCTAAACATCACAGATAGATATGACGTACACTTATGCCATCCGCATTCGCCTCGATGTCCCCTCGTGCACCGTTAGGTTAGGTAACTAACGGCAGAGCGGGGCAGGGCTAGCGCGGGTGTAAAACATAAGTAACGTCTATATAATATATCATATATACTATATATAATACCTGTCACAGAACATCACATGATCACAGATAAAACACAGCAGAAGAATCATATGAAATATTGGATATACTAGGACGTCCGTGTTTTCAATACGAGCCAGTATAAAACACGGATTCCACGGTCGTGATGAATAGCCAAACCCACACCCCTAGACCCCTACGAGAGCGGCAAGCAACCCTACCAATTCTAGAGTTAAGAGACCCGGACTCGACTCCTCGAGTTGGTCTCCCACTGGACCCCAGAACCCGGTTACTTGTGCTCCCTTCTTTGGGTCTATCCTAGTGCGGAAAAGTAAATAATATACAACAGGTGACAACTCCCGCAACCTGGAAGCGCCCCAATAAAAGAATATTACATACAAGTTTTTACATGAATGAAAATGAAAAACACTCATCTCACATAAAAACCCCCGGCTATTCAAACACGACGATCCAATATAACATATCCAGCAACACATAACATCACATGTCATCAACGTAAGTAAATATGTCCATCCCAATTGTCGTTGACATATAGCAACGAAACCGGCGATATCACATATTACACTTACGGTCACAGAAAAGAAAGTGTAAAACTACAACAGTTGGAATCCGCAACCACCTCAGACATCGCATGCCTGACCAAATGAATTACTTAGACATCGCATGCCTAACAATTATAAACCCCGTATTTTAGTCTCAAAATCGAAAACTCTTTTCAATATTAAGTCGGGTAATTCAACAAGATTCCCGACAGTCTGATCGAATGCTCGTCGCAAACTTCAGTAGACGGCCGCACCCCCGATACCGTCGACGAAGTGCACCAAGGCGGAACACCGTTACCGGGAGCACCCGAACGGATGCTTTCGGCGACGGGGTTCTCCTACAGTCACTTGGTCGGGGCATGGAGTGAAGCTGTCTATTAAGTTTATCCGGCGAGTATCCGCGTACGCTACGTGATTGCGACGGACTTTTGATCACATCAAAATTCCGTGGCAACCGATCAAGTGAGACTAAACTGCTACGTTTATAACATTCATTCAGTTATCATATAACTTATTGTGAATTCCAATTATTGTATCCCATTCCAGATAAACAGAAAATGTTAAACTTTCCGATCGAACAATCGAACACCCAAGTTTTCCCGATACAAATCAACACATGAAACAAGTCTAACAATATTCCGTTCGTGCCTCAGTACCAACGGTCCAGCCGTAGAAGGGTCAAGCCAACGCCTCACATGTGGCACGCCGTACTGCCCCAAACCCGAAGGTTCAAAGGGCAGTTCAAGACGGTCACATAATCGAGTTAAGGTTTGTGTCTTCTAGAGGGACCATCGCGTTACTTGCACTACTTAGAACGTCGTTAAACTATGGAAAATCCAACACTTGGAAATTTCCTGACAGGGGAAAAATCGGGTATTTATATCCGGTCGAACTTTTTAACATATTCTAAAATTTATCCGGAAAACACATGGACAGAATTAGACTTTCCGATCGAAACAATGATTCCCAAAACAACTCAGAACAACTCAACTCTTGAGTTCAGTTTAAATATTCCAGGAAAATTAGAACTGCATTTTACAAGTTACAGTGAAATTTGACACGTGTCGGCTTCTAATTGGCGGCCCTTCCGCCGCACAAACCCCCTTTGTGCGGCCCTTCCGCCGCGCTTTTGTGGAATCAGGGTACCAAATTTCACAGTAATTCTTAAAAAAGCCTGCTTATTTTTCTGGATATTTTTAATTGCCAAAAATCAACAGTTTTGGAAAAAGTACAGAGAGCAATTTTGCAATGGGATTTTGGTTCGATCGGGTTTCTAATTCCGTCCGGGGATCGCCTAAGGCTCTAGCTAGGCTCTGATACCACTGCAGGGTTCCTAGGCACACTAGTGAGGTCTCCCAAGCCATCAACCATGGCAATTTCAAAAATATGGTGCCTACAAACCCTAGTGTACGGATCGATAACTAGATTTCTAGGCGAACAAGAACTAGTTAACAGTTAACTATATAAAATACGGAAATACAACCTTTGTAGATCCGGTGCTCCACCTCCATAGCTCCGCAACGAGGTCCTCTCCGCTGTCCAAATTGAATCTGGGCTCTAGGATCGGCTTCGTCGGAGAATGGGCAAGCTAGGTCGTCGATGTCCATGCCGAAGATGATCTACGTCGAAGCATCGATGAATCAAGCTCCACCTTCACCAAACCCTAAAATCTTGTGAAGGAAACACACTCTACTACTTGGCAAGAGGTAGAGGATGAAGAAATAGGAGGTGGGTTAACTTTAGAATTGGATTTCTCACTCTTTCCATCAATCCACCATTGATGGAGCTTGCTTTTCATGAAGAAGAAGAAGAGCAAGAAGAAGATCATTGTTATGATAAGTTAAAAGAATAATGAAAAGAAAAACAATTCTTATCATAACTTGAACCCTAGTTAAGTGTAGAGAAAAAACCATGGTTAATGGAATGGTTAGGGTTAAGGATAAGAACAAAATGGTCACTAGGTCAAAGTCTTCAAGAAGCTTCAATATGAAACAAAAATAGCCACCATTTTCTTCTTATTCCTTTTCTAATTATTTCCAAAATAAATAAATAGATAAATAAATAATAAAAGGAAATAAAACCCTAATCATATTAATAACCATGGTTTATTCTTAACTTACACTTAAACAATCATGTATCATTAAACATGATACAAGCAAATGCACAAAAGTATATCGCATATACAATGCGCCCATCCGAGTGAGAAAATCCATCTTAAGTAAACCGATACTAGTTGATGCAAACTAATATATCAAATATATAAATATGCATTAAATCATTAAATCAACACTTGATTCAATGACCCGGTTATGTCGCACACAACCGACTAGTATACAATATATCGGCTTATCGAATCAACGCTTGAATCGATAACTAGGTTATATCGCATACAACCATTCGATATATTTATCGCGAGAATTGAATACGGTATCACATACACGCATTATTCTCGGTCCCGCACATATCTCATATGCGCTCCTATTTCGTTTCGCTTGAGCCAGGAAACCTCTGTGTAGGACTCTAAAGACTCGTCAATACGCCGGCAGCGGATGATGATCATATCAAACATCCACAAGCCGCAAGCGGTCTGCTAAACGTAACGGCCACCCGGGTATTGAGCGATCTGAAGATCGACGAGCAAGCCCGCTCACACTCCAGTGAATCCGACCAGTAACACTACCGTACAGTCCGGTCTGATCGTCTGATATGTTGCATATCTCGCCTAGGGGTGGTAAACGTCAGACCCCAATAGCTCAATAAGTCGTGTCGATATGAGGTCTATAACTGTTCGAGAAACTACTGGTAACACTTACCAGTAAATCTCAGCAACCCTGGCCAGGGATTTCCTGTTATAGCCAATCGAACACTGCGCAACATCAACCCCCATATACCGGGAGAGACGACTCCCCTCCTATCGCTCATTGCCTCCATGTGACTCGGGACTGTACCCAAAAACCACCGTTTTGCACGCCCTCTTGGACGTGGTAAGATGGAAATCAAAGCACAGTGGGAACCACACAAGACTCTATGACGATCTCGGGTCAACAGACTACTCTGTACCAGTGTCACCAGAGAACTGCCATCTGACGTGAGGTATAATACCATCTGGGAGTTCTCGGCGAGTCCGTCCAGTGTACCCAGTCTCTACTGAGCACCCGTATATCTCCTATGATGTCAAACACCGATGGATATGGGATCATCCATCGCCCATCTGTATGGGTCGAGAAGGTACACGCTAGTCTACTCTGGTATATCGATGCCCCGTCTCGATACACCCTCGACTAGGGACTGTGAAGGATGTACTTATAGACTACCATGTCCCCACTAGTATGATCCGCATCATAGTCCAGGTAGTCAAGTACAGATCCTAAGGGCTTTACCAACATGTAACAGAGAGACAATCAGTATACACGTTAAGGTAAAGAGCAACCAGATAGCAAACTATCATGTCGAGCAAGAAAGTCCTCCCTATATATGTCCCAGCATCCACTACAATATACATCCTATGTATAGTAATGGCCTCTAGGGCATACATATAACTAACAGTACTGTCCTAATCCTAGGAGCACTCACAACCTGAGAGAAGGTAAAGATAAAAGACAACTGAATAAAACCTTATTCCTATTTCTCCTGAACCAGAATCCATCCCCGAACTGGAACAAGTTCCTTCGAGTTCGTATATGAAAATACGATGGAGTATCCAAATAACTGTGGATCTTCGTAGTGATACGAAGTGTTCTAGAGAAATACAAAGGTGAAGTAGGAGTGGCGATGAAATACTTGGTTTGGTCGTGAATAGCAGTCGCAGTTTACTTTGCCCTCTTACTAATCCCATTATTTGTCTTTACTTAATACCTTCTGTACACCATCGTTAGGCTAATTGGTTTTCTTCATTCCCTACCGTTCGGCACCTGCCTATGGTTTGGAAGAAGACTATCCAATTAGCGTAATAGGTGTACTGTCCTAATCTAAGGAGCACTCGCAACCTGAGAGAAGGTAAAAGGAAAAGACAACTGAATAGTCCTATTCATTTTGTCCAGAACCGAAAACCATCCTCGAATCTGGAACAAGTTCCTTCGAGTTTGTATATAACCATACGATGGTTTTATCCAATGGAAGTGGATGTTCGTAATAATACGGGGTGTCCTGGAGAAAAGGGTAAGAGTAGGAGTGGCAATGAGGTATGCAACTCTGACAATCCAAAAGCCAGTGTTTTAAGAAGGTTCGGTTAACTAGGTCACTGAGTCGTAGTCCAGGGTCGGGTCATGGTCGCTGCCAAAGAGAGAGAGAGAAAAGAAACACTCTGCGTGCACTCTAACCTAGATCAGAATGGTTATCAATTCATCTAATCAGGAAACCTCCCACTGTAACCTCAAATTCTCCTCCAAACCTGAAAGAAGAATTAGTCGAGATCACCTGAGGAGTAAACCAACTCATCAGTGGGAATCGGGATCCAACTATCATCGCATGATAACGTGACGGAATCCACTCACGTTATCACACTCCAGAAGGTATGCGAATGCCTGACAAGTTTCAGTTTCTTTAGAAACTCCCGATGTGATTTTTACCCCTAGGACCCAAGTGACCTTGACACAGTCAACAAATCAAAGAGTCCTAGTCAAGTTTAACCCCTCATTATCCTGGATTGCATTAAACCCACCCGTACGAGCCCTTGACACAGTCAACAAGGCCGCACAACTGTCGTAACCAATCCCATTAATATGCCACAAACGAACACTACTTTACAACCGTGCACTATGCCTTGACACAGTCAACAAATGCATCATGAATACTAAATAATACCCGTAAGAAACGACGGAGGGCTACGGCTGGTTTTTGGCGAAAAACCATTAACGTAATGAACTTGATATTGTTGAAGGAACTGCATAGCTTTTTATAAAAATATAGTGGCGAAAACCTTTGCTAAAGTGGTCACTCCCGGTGAAGGGATCTCGGCTCTTTCCCCGTAGAATGAGGTGCAGGATATTCCAACTGAATACCACGATGCAAAGCAAAAAGTAATCGACCATAGTGAAGTTATTACCCTAACGCAAACTTCTGTCCAAGGGGTCACTCCCGGTGAAGGGATCTCGGCCCTTGCCTCATCGACTGAGGTGCTAGATATTCATAACCGAATACCACTGTGCAAAACAAAAGAGAACGTCCTTGCAATAACAGCTTTTTTGAAAAATGTTCCAACAACATCAGAATAGGTTTGTTCAGCTTGCATTGATCCGAATCAATGCAGTCCCATCAATTAATCACACCACAAAAGATTGAAAATATGATGTTGTTAGTTATATGTATGCCCTAGAGGCCATTACTATACATAGGATGTATATTGTAGTGGATGCTTAGACATATATAGGGAGGACTTTCTTGCTCGACATGATAGTATGCTATCTGGTTGCTCTTTACCTTAACGTGTACACTGATTGTCTCTCTGTTACATGTTGGTAAAGCCTTTAGGATGTGTACTTGACTACCTGGACTATGATGCGGATCATACTAGTGGGGACATGGTAGTCCATAAGTACATCCTTCAAGGTCCCTAGTCGTGGGTGTATCGAGACAGGGCATCGATATACCAGTGTAGACTAGCGTATACCTTCTCGACCTATACAGATGGGCGATGGATGTGTTAGTGTATATGCCCTAGAGGCCATTACTGTATCATACTAGTTTGTATATTACTTGATGGAAGCTTGGGATATTCACAGTTGTATATACAATCTTGCTCGAAATGGTGGTATGCTACTTGGTTTGTCTCTGCTTTAATATGTGCATGTGTTTCTTTTAGCATATCGCTGATATACATATTAGTAGAGCCTTTAGGATCTTTGCTTGATTACCAGCGTTGTGATGGCGCTCACACTCGTGGGAGCTGGGTGATCTATAAGCACATCCTTATACAGGTCCCTAGTCGTTGGACTATCGAGACAGGGCATCGATACTTCGGAGTAGAGTAGCGTATGCGCTTCTCATCCCAGTGTGGGAGACGGTCCGTTCCACAGCCGTTAGTACGTCGTACTTGAGATAGTATGCGGGTGCTCGTTAGGTTACGAGTACACTGGACAGGACTCGTCGGGAACTGTTGGTTGGTATTATACCTATCGTCAGTTATCAGTTCCCAGGTGACATGAGTACAGCTTAGTCCGCTGACTTGACACTGTCACTTTGCCTCGAGTGTGTTCCCACTGCACTTTGATTACTACCCTACCACGGCTCAAAGGAGTCGTGCAAACAGGTAGTTTTTGGGTGCAGTCCCGAAGCACTTGGAGGCAGTGACGGTTAGACAGGATTCGTCTCTCCCGGTATTGGTGGTTGACATCGCGTTGTGTCCAGGAGAGCCATTACACCAGTAGTCCCTGGCCAGGGCAAGCGAGATATACTGGTAGGTTTCCAGTGTTATCTCAGGGTGTTCTGGGCTACACTCCGACACGACTTGTACCGCTATTAGGGGACTGACGTTCACCGCCCCCTTAGGCCCGCCATGCGATGTATCAGACGAACAGACCGGACTGTACGGAGATTGTCACATACAGGCTCAGTAGGAGTTCAGATGGGGTTTACCTCGTCAGTCTTCTTGTCGACATCTACCTGGGGACCGTTACGTACAGCTAGTGCCGCTTGCGGTCTGTGGTTAAACCCACTACCAGCGTAGTGTCGAGTCTTTAGAGTCCCACACAGAGAGCTATTCGCCTTTAGGCAAAATGAGTAGAGGTCGCATGGTTTTGCGACAGGGTTCGTTCACATCCGCGCACTTGTGCACGTTTTCTGTCCGGACAGCTTATACTAGCGGGCTTTGGTTTAAGCCGGATCCTAGTATATGATTTGGGATTGGTTTTTCTCATTGTATTCGTGTTCCTCGGATCGCGAATACGGGTGCGTATGCAGAGTTGCTTGAGACAGAGGGAGAGGACTTTGATTAGGGTTAATGACTATTGTCATTTCATTAACCCTAATGCTTTTGTGTGTATTATGGTTAATTGATATTAGTTTAATAATTGTGCATGGTTATGGTTGTTGACCATTTGACCCACCTTGACTTGTTGACCTTGTTGACACTTTGACCATCATCATTTCATTTGGAAGATGCTCTTTGATCCTTGCAATTTGCATTAAAAATGAAATGATAATGGTCATGTCTTGATTTAGCCATGACAATTATCTCACTAATTATCTAATTACAATAATTCACATATATGAGAGAATGCTTCATATTATTCTCTCATTCTATTATTCACATTCTCTCTCTTGTTCTTCCTCTCCCTCAAGCTCTCCCCTCTCATGTGTTGAGAAACACTTGAGCTTGAGAAAAACCCTCTCTTGATAATCTCTACTCTCATCTAGGGTTCAAGGATTAGCACTTCTTGCACCCTAGTTACTTCTAGCTTGGAGTTGAAGCCAAAGGTCGAGGCTTTCGGGTGGATCTTTCTTCGACGTGAGAAGACGACTAAGGTGACCTCCTTCCACCACTCCAAGGAGCAAGGAGAGAAGGACATAAAGCCCAAGGTATAACCCTTCTAGCACTTAGCTAGTTTCTAGTTAGCTTTAGCTTGTTTTTGTTTTGCAAAGATCCTTCATAGTCAAGTCCATGTTGCCTAAGCTCATAAAAATTCGATTTTTATTCCGTTTTCCGCCTCCCCGCATGTACCGGGATGGGCAACGTGGACTTACAGTGGTATCAGAGCCTAACTAAACATAAACTAGCTAGGTAGTAGAGTGTATCGAAGTTCGAATCGGAAAAATCGAAAAACCGAGTTTTCAAAACCCTAAGTTTCTGTTAAATATTTTTCTGTTCAAAACAAAATAAATCATACTCCAAAAATCATCTCAGGGTTTTTTAAAGAAAGCCACCAAAAACGATCCAAAGATTCGACCAAAGAGCCGCGGTTCCGCGGCAATAGCAAGCTATTGCCGCGCAACCGTGGCCATCTTGGCTCTTCTCTGGGTCGAGTTTGGTGCGGTGTATTTCTGGCTTGGTTTTAGGATTTTTAAGATGGTTTATATGTACCCAGATTTTCCAGAATAGAAATTTGTTTTTGGGGGCCTATAAATCCGTATTTTTTCCGAACTTCAAGACACTTTGACTAAAAGGTTATATCTGTGATGTTTATATGTATTGAACGTCGGCTAATCGCAATATGTCGATTAGTCGGGGTTATACATATCTGTGATCTGTGATTGATGATGGTATGTGTATATGAATGGGTTGGATTGTCGCGGATGAATAGCCGGGGTGGATGTGAGATGAGTGTTGCTTTTTCTTTCATTCATTGTAATATGTAAATTGATGTATTATTATTATTTGTTTGGCCGCACAACCGGGTCGGGGTTGTAGCCGTCATTGTATAATTCTTTTTACTGTTTTTGCTCCTAGGATAGACCCATGGAGGGGGTGCACAAACTACCGGGTATCTCGAAGTGCCGAGTGGCCTACTCACGGTGGTGAGGGAGGTTGCTTCGCTTCGGGTACTTGGCGGGTAGTTTGCCGCACCCGTAGGGGTCTTGGGTGGGGTATTGGCTATTCATCACGACCGTGTAATCCGCTTTTCGTTGCAGGCTCGAACGGATTGCGGATTCCTAGTATATCCAATGTATTCATCTGTGATCTGTAATGTCTATCATTGCTATATATTTATATATGATAACTATTTAGACGTTGCTTATGTTTTACAGCCGCGCTAGCAAAGCCCCCGCTCTGTCGTTAGTTAAGTAACCTAACGGGTGATGACGGGGCCCCGTGGCGAATGCGAATGGCATAAGCGTACGTCATATTTTGGTTGTTTTCTGCAATGGTAGGATTAATTGATGGGACGCATTAAAAGAACTAATGCAAGAAAATAAACCAAGTAAAAGTCGATTGGAACACTTTGAAAACCACTCGGTTCTTTTCAAAACTAAACTTTTAAACGCGGAGCTTGAACCACTCCTTTTAAAAGCTATCTCGTTCCATCGATTATATTAAGTTCACTACGTTCACGGTTTCGCCAAAACCATTCGTAGCCCTCCGTCATTCTACATGAATGGTCAAAAAGTATTCAAGCTATGTATTTTGGCCAAAGTCAAGGCATAGTGATTGGTAGCTATTGGGTATTCATGTGCAGCATAGATAGATGCGTTGGTTTGGGACAGTCGTGCTGCCATTTTGGCCAAAGTCAAGGGTGAGTACGGGTGGGTCCAAATTAATCAGGAGAATGACGGGTAGAACTTGACATGTGACTTATGATATTTTGGCCAAAGTCAAGGTCATAAGAGCATGGGGCAAAAATCCACATCGGGAGTTTCATAAGTACTGAAACTTGCTAGCGCTGCATACCATTTGGAGTATGATAATTCTGGTAGGATTCCTTCGGTTTTATCACACAATGATATTTGGATCCCGATCCTACTGTGAGTATATGCTACTCCTCGGGAAAACTCTCACTTAACGATCAATGCTATAAACCTAGTAGGTGTCTAGAAAGGTGTTAGCGGGGCTACGCCCACAGGGAAAAGAGGTTACTTAATTAAGGAACTTCACGAAAGCGTTGGAAAACCTCCCTCGAAGTACCGACACTGGCCTGGCTGAACGGTTAAGCAAGTATTGTACGGTAAGATTGATCCTGACTAATCCTTTCTTTACGGTTTGAGAAGGGATTCGAGAGACAGTGGGAGCCATCCAGTTTAGACAAACTAAAAACCACTCTAAACTTGCAAGAGCATCATGCTAAAGTGTTTCTTTTCTCTCTCCTAATTGCAGCGACCATTCAACATGACCGGACTTAAGTTATTACTAGATAAAAACATATTGACAGGGCCAAACTACAAAGATTGGCTCAGGAATGTCAAGATGGCTATCACTTACGACAAGTTGGGGTATGTCCTTACCACCAAAGCTCCCCCTGTCCCAGGTCGTAAAACCAGTGTCGTAGATAGGAAAATCTACAAGACCTGGGAAATAGATTGCGCGAAGGCCAGATGCCTCGTACTAGCCTCGATGGACAACGAACATCAGAGGAGGCACGAGAATATGGACATAGAGTCCATATTTCTTCATACAAAAGAACTGTATGGAGAGCAGTCTCGTATCGCAAGATACGAAGTGTCGAAGAAGTTGTTTTTGGCAAGGTTGGCCGTCGGATCATCGGTAGCGGAACACATGCTTAAGATGATTGGCTACATTGAGGAGCTCGCGGACCTTGGGATCACGTTGGAGAATGAACTCTATACTGATTTGATTCTCCAGTCCCTTCCTTCCACTTACGCCCAGTTTATTCTTAACTTCAACATACAAGGAAAGGAGGTTGAACTTTCCGAACTTCTGAACATGTTGAGGAGTGCTGAGGGCACCCTACAGAAGGGTAGGGAGACATCCACTTTGTTTGTTGGAGGATCTTCCTCTTCTAGGTCCTGGGCGAAAGCCAAGGGCAAGAAGAAGAAAGCCCCCGCCAAACCAAGAGGCGGTGTCGGTAAAGTGGATATGAAGGGAAAAGGAAAAGCAACAAAGGTAGCGGGAAAGCTGGTGGGGAAGGAAGAATGCTTCTATTGTCACAAAAGTGGTCAATGGAAACAGGATTGCAAGGCTTGGAAGGCCAGAACACAGGATTTGAAGCGAGTTGCGGCTTCAGCTTCAGGTGTGTATGTTATTGAAAACTGTCTATCAATAAACTCTACATCCTGGGTATTGGATACCGGATCAGGATCTCATATCTGTAATTCTTTGCAGGCGTTGAGAAAGCGTAGAGTTTTGAAGGCAGGTGACATGACCCTCAGAGTTGCAAATGGTGCTAGCATGGATGCTGAGGCCGTGGGGGACTATCACCTGGGATTGTCTGATGGACACTTTTTGGTTTTACGTAGTTGTTATTATGTACCAAATGCAACCTGTAATATCATTTCTGTATCTTTATTATCTAAAGAAGGTTATGAATTTGCATTTGTAAGTAATGTAGTGAACATTCACCTTAATCAAGTTTTGATTGGGTCAGGTACATTGAACAACGGTATATACATATTAAACCAGCCACAGATTTTCAATATCCAGAATACACACAAAAGAAAGTCTCCAGAAATCGATAAAACTTTCTTATGGCATTGTAGACTGGGTCACATCAATGAGAGAAGGTTGACTAAGTTACATGCAGAAGGATATTTGGATTCGTTCAAATATCAATCGTATGCAACTTGTCAATCCTGTCTCAAAGGAAAGATGACAAAGACTCCGTTCACTGGATACGGAGTAAGAGCGAGCGAGCTCTTGGGACTCGTACACAGCGACGTGTGCGGTCCAATGTCTACACATGCACGAAGCGGTTATTCTTACTTCATTACTTTTACGGATGACTTTTCAAGGTACGGTTATGTCTTCTTAATGAAACATAAATCCGAGGCCTTTGAAAAATTCCAGGAATATAAGAATGAAGTAGAAAAACAAACAGGCAAAAGTATCAAGGCACTGAGATCTTATCGAGGTGGTGAATACTTGAGTGCCGAGTTCCTGGGTTACTTACAAGAGAATGGAATTCTCTCTCAGCTTACTCCTCCATACACTCCGCAACATAACGGTGTATCGGAGAGACGGAACCGAACCCTATTGGATATGGTACGGTCCATGATGAGTAACGCTGAGTTACCGCGATCGTTCTGGGGATATGCGCTAGAATCAGCTGCATACCTTTTGAACCGAGTTCCAACTAAGACTGTGCCTACTACACCATATCAGATGTGGTGTGGGAAGAGACCCTATCTTAATCACATTAAGACATGGGGATGTCCAGCTTTTGTAAAAAAGCAGCATGCGGACAAGCTCGAGGCACGCTCAGTACAGTGCAAGTTTGTGGGATATCCAAAGAACTCCAAGGGATATTTCTTCTATTGCGAAGAGGAACAAAAGGTGTTTGTTTCTCGCCATGCCCACTTTCTAGAACACCAGTTCATAGAAAAAGAATTAAGTGGGAGCGCAATAGAACTGGAAGAAATTCCAGAACCACGAGCTATTACTGAAAGCTTAGTAGAACCAGAGGGTTCGAAAGATCAGGACATTCCCACGCCACTCTGCAGGAGTAGTAGGCAGTCTCATCCGCCCGAGAGATACTACGGTTTTCTCATTGACGGGGATAGAGAGGATTGCATCATAGACTTTGATGAGCCTACTAGCTTCCAGCAAGCCATTCAGAGCGTCGACTCGGTAAAATGGCTGGATGCAATGCGGACAGAAATGGAGTCCATGTACACCAACAAAGTATGGACGTTGGACATTGCTCCAGATGGGGTAAAACCCGTAGGATGTAAGTGGATCTTCAGAAGGAAGATTGGTGTAGATGGACAGGTTAAGACCTATAAAGCTAGACTGGTAGCAAAGGGTTTTCGTCAGCGACCTGGTTTGGACTATGATGAAACCTTTTCTCCAGTAGCTATGCTGAAATCCATTCGGATCCTTCTTGCCATTGCTGCCTTCCACGATTATGAGATTTGGCAAATGGACATAAAGACAGCTTTTCTAAATGGACATTTAGAGGAGTGTGTCAATATGGACCAGCCAGAGGGTTTCATTCAGAGTGGGAGCAGCGGAAAGGTGTGCAAGTTGCTTAAGTCCATTTATGGACTAAAGCAGGCATCGCGGAGTTGGAACATCTGTTTTGATGAGACGGTCAAGGAATTTGGCTTTATCAAAAATCCAGATGAACCATGCATCTATTGTAGATTTGTAGCGAGAACTGTAGTATTCCTCGTTTTATACGTGGATGACATTCTCTTAATAGGAAATGACATTCCTATGCTACAATCTGTCAAGGGGTTCTTGTCACACAGGTTCTCCATGAAAGACCTGGGTGATGCCTCATACATTCTGGGTATCCGGATCTACCGTGACAGATCCAAGAGGATATTAGGACTTTCACAGTCCAGGTACATCGACACCATACTGAAGAGATTCAGTATGGAAGATTCCAAGTGCGGTAATCAACCGGCTTGTCACGGGATCACCCTCTCCAAAGAGATGTCTCCCAAGACTGATTTGGAGAGGGATCGCATGTCTATTATACCCTACGCTTCTGCGGTAGGCTCTATAATGTATGCGATGTTGTGTACCAGACCGGATGTGGCTTATGCACTGAATGTGGTAAGCAGGTATCAGTCAAACCCTGGGGAGAAACATTGGATAGCAGTAAAGAACATTCTCAAGTACCTGAGAAGGACTAAGGAGATGTTCTTGGTGTATGGCGGAAAAGACCTCCAGATTGAGGCCTTTGCTGACTCCAGCTTTCAGAGTGACAAGGATGATTCCAAGTCCATGTCGGGTTTTTTCTTCACCCTCAATGGAGGGGCGGTGTGTTGGAAGAGCTCCAAACAGGAAACCGTTGCTGACTCGACTATGGAAGCGGAATACATCGCTGCATCTGATGCCGCAAAAGAAGCTGTCTGGATGGGGAAGTTCTTGAGAGAACTTCAGGTGGTTCCGTCCATTTTTGACCCAATACCACTGTATTGCAACAACAACGGGGCTATAGCTTTAGCGAAGGAACCCAGGTCCCATCAGAAATCCAGACACATCTTAAGAGGGTATCACCTGATCAGGGAGATCGTGGATCGCCAGGAGATCGAGGTTCGGAGGGTTGCTTCAGAAGATAACATAGCAGATCCATTCACCAAGGCCTTGCCCCAGACTCAGTTCGAGCGGCTGATCGAGATGATAGGTCTTCGATACGCCAGTACATGGCCTTAGTGCAAGTGAGAGATTGTTAGTGTATATGCCCTAGAGGCCATAACTGTATCATACTAGTTTGTATATTACTTGATGGAAGCTTGGGATATTCACAGTTGTATATACAATCTTGCTCGAAATGGTAGTATGCTACTTGGTTTGTCTCTGCTTTAATATGTGCATGTGTTCCTTTTAGCATATCGCTGATATACATATTAGTAGAGCCCTTAGGATCTTTGCTTGATTACCAGCGTTGTGATGGCGCTCACACTCGTGGGAGCTGGGTGATCTATAAGCACATCCTTATACAGGTCCCTAGTCGTTGGACTATCGAGACAGGGCATCGATACTCCAGAGTAGACTAGCGTATGCGCTTCTCATCCCAGTGTGGGAGACGGTCTGTCCCACAGCCGTTAGTACGTCGTACCTGAGATAGTATGCGGGTGCTCGTTAGGTTATGAGTACACTGGACAGGACTCGTCGGGAACTGTTGGTTGGTATTATACCTATCGTCAGTTATCAGTTCCCAAGTGACATGAGTACAGCTTAGTCCGCTGACTTGACACTGTCACTTCGCCTCGAGTGTGTTCCCACTGCACTTTGATTACTACCCTACCACGGCTCAAAGGAGTCGTGCAAACAGGTAGTTTTTGGGTGCAGTCCCGAAGAACTTGGAGGCAGTGACGGTTAGACATGATTCGTCTCTCCCGGTATTGGGGGTTGACATCGCGCTGTGTCCAGAAGAGCCATTACACGAGTAGTCCCTGGCCAGGGCAAGCAAGATATACTGGTAGGTTTCCAGTGTTATCTCAGGGTGTTCTGGGCTACACTCCGACACGACTTGTACCGCTATTAGGGGACTGACATTCACCGCCCCCTAGGCCCGCCATGCGATGTATCAGACGAACAGACCGGACTGTACGGAGATTGTCACATACAGGCTCAGTAGGAGTTCAGATGGGGTTCACCTCGTCAGTCTTCTTGTCGACATCTACCTGGGGACCGTTACGTACAGCTAGTGCCGCTTGCGGTCTGTGGTTAAACCCACTGCCAGCGTAGTGTCGAGTCTTTAGAGTCCCACACAGAGAGCTATTCGCCTTTAGGCAAAATGAGTAGAGGTCGCATGGTTTTGCGACAGGGTTCGTTCACATCCGCGCACTTGTGCACGTTTTCTGTCCGGACAGCTTATACTAGCGGGCTTTGGTTTAAGCCGGATCCTAGTATATGATTTGGAATTGGTTTTTCTCATTGTATTCGTGTTCCTCGGATCGCGAATACGGGTGCGTATGCACAGTTGCTTGAGACAGAGGGAGAGGACTTTGATTAGGGTTAATGACTATTGTCATTTTATTAACCCTAATGCTTTTGTGTGTATTATGGTTAATTGATATTAGTTTAATAATTGTGCATGGTTATGGTTGTTGACCATTTGACCCACCTTGACTTGTTGACCTTGTTGACACTTTGATCATCATCATTTCATTTGGAAGATGCTCTTTGATCCTTGCAATTTGCATTAAAAATGAAATGATAATGGTCATGTCTTGATTTAGCCATGACAATTATCTCACTAATTATCTAATTACAATAATTCACATATATGAGAGAATGCTTCATATTATTCTCTCATTCTATTATTCACATTCTCTCTCTTGTTCTTCCTCTCCCTCAAGCTCTCCCCTCTCATGTGTTGAGAAACACTTGAGCTTGAGAAAAACCCTCTCTTGATAATCTCTACTCTCATCTAGGGTTCAAGGATTAGCACTTCTTGCACCCTAGTTACTTCTAGCTTGGAGTTGAAGCCAAAGGTCGAGGCTTTCAGGTGGATCTTTCTTCGACGTGAGAAGACGACTAAGGTGACCTCCTTCCACCACTCCAAGGAGTAAGGAGAGAAGGACATAAAGCCCAAGGTATAACCCTTCTAGCACTTAGCTAGTTTCTAGTTAGCTTTAGCTTGTTTTTGTTTAGCAAAGATCCTTCATAGTCAAGTCCATGTTGCCTAAGCTCATAAAAATTCGATTTTTATTCCGTTTTCCGCCTCCCTGCAAGTACCGGGGTGGGCAACGTGGACTTACAGGATGATCCCATATCCATTGGTGTTTGACATCAGAGATGATATACGGGTGCTCAGTAGAGACTGGGTACACTAGACGGACTCGCCGAGAACTCCCAGATGGTATTATACCTTACGTCAGATGGCAGTTCTCTGGTGACACTGGTGCAAGGTAGTCTGTTGACCCGAGATCGTCATAGAGTCTTGTATGATTCCCACTGTGCTTTGATTTCCACCTTACCACGTCCAAGAGGGCGTGCAAAACGGTGGTTTTTGGGTACAGTCTCGAATCACATGGAGGCAATGAGAGATAGGAGGGGATTCGTCTCTCCCGGTATAGGGAGTTGATGTTGCGCTGTGTTCGATTGGCTATAACCGGAAATCCCTGGCCAGGGTTGCTGAGATTTACTGGTAAGTGTTACCAGTAGTTTCTCTAACTGTTATAGACCTCATATCGACACGACTTATCGAGCTAGTGGGGTCTGACGTTTACCACCCCTAGGCGAGATATGCGACATATCAGACGATCAGACCGGACTGTGCGGTAAGTGTTACTGGTTGGATTCACAGGAGTGTGAGCGGGCTTGCTCGTCGATCTTCTGATCGTTCAATACCCGGGTGGCCGTTACGTTTAGCAGACCGCTTGCGGCTTGTGGGTGTTTGATATGATCATCACCTGCTGCCGGCGTATTGACGAGTCTTTAGAGTCCTATTCAGAGGTTTCCTGGCTCAACCGAAATGAAATAGGAGCGCATATGAGATATGTGCGGGACCAAGAATAATGCGTGTATGTGATACCGTATTCTATTCTCGCGATGAATGTATCGAATGGTTGTATGCGATATAACCTAGTTATCGAATCGAGGATTGATTCGATAAGTCGATACATTGGATATTAGTCGGTCATATACGATATGACCGGATCGTTAAATCAAGTGTTGATTTAATGATTTAATGTATAATTATATATTTGATATATTACTTTACATTAACTAGTATTGGTTCACTTAAGATAGATTTTCTCACTTGATGTGCACATTGTATATATGATATAGTTTTGTGCACTAGTTTGTATCATGTTTGATAATACATGTAAACTTGGGTGTGTATGATTAAACCATGGTTATGTTAATGGTTAGGGTTTTGATTTACTTATTTATTTATTCTATTTATTCATTTTGGCAAAGGAAAATGAAATGGTGGCTTGCTTTACCTTTTATTGAAGCTTCATGAAGCTTTGAAGAAGTAACCATTTTGTTTCTTTCCTTTAACCTAACCATTCAACTTAACCCTAGTTTATTCTCTACACTCACCCATGGTTACAAAATGATAACCATCACATGATTTTGTTTTAATTGATTATTCTTTTTCATTCTTTCTTCTTCTTTTTCTTCAAGAGAAAAAGAAAGTCTTTGCTTGAAAATGTCAAGTGATGAATCCAAGTGAGAAATCAAAATCCAAAGTGAACCCACTTCTTATTTCTTCATCCTCTATCACTTGCCAAGTAGTATAGGGTGTTTTCTTCACAAGTTTCATGACTTGATGAAGTTGGAGCTTGATCTTGAGTTGCCTCGACGTAGATCATCTTCGGCATCAAAGTCGACGACCTAGCCCGATCATTTCCTCGACGAAACCATCGCTAGAGTCCGGGATCCGATGATCGCAGCGGAGGGACATCATCACGGAGCTTAGGAAGTGGAGGACCGAATCTACAAAGGTTGTATTTTCGTTCACTCTTTGTTAAGTTGTTAACTAGCTTCTAGTTTCGCCTAATTTCTAGTTAACGATCCGTATTAGGTTTTCTCGGCACATGAAATTTTTGAAATTGGCATGGTTGATGACTTGTGGAACCTCTTGAGTGTGCCTAGGAACCCTACAGTGGTATCAGAGCCTAGCTAGAGCTTTAGGCGAAGTGTAGATGATGTTAGAAGTCCGATTGAACCCGTAAACCCCGACAAAAGCCTTCTCTGTATATTTTTCAAAACAGTGGATTTTTGTGAATTAAAAATTCTCAGAAAAACAAGAAGGAAAATCTAAGAATTACTGTGAAGTACGGTCTACTAAGTAAATAATTTGACCGCGGAACCGCGGCGAAACCATGGGTTTGGCGGCGGTTCCGCGGCCAAAATTTGGACTTAGTCCCTGAAAGTTCATATATTTATTCTTAGGTCCTTTCTTGGCAATGTTTTATGGGAATTTTTTAATTCCACTCAAGTGTTGAGTTTCTAGGGTTTTATTGGGGACACATTAATTTGATCGGATAATTTAACTTCGTTTATGTTTTTCCGGATATTTTAGAAACTGTTAAAAAGTTCGACCGGATATGAATACCCAATTTTTCCCCTGCAGGGAAATTTCCAAGTCTTGGATTTTTCCGTAGTTTAAGAATGTTCTAAGTAGTGCAAGTAACGTGATGGACCCTCTAGAAGACAACAAACCTTAACTCGATTATGTGACCGTCTTGAACTGCCCTTTGAACCTTAGGGTTTGGGGCAGTACGGCGTGCCACATGTGAGGCGTTGGCTTGACCCTTCTACGGCTGGACCGTTGGTACTGAGGCATGAAGTGAATGTTTTTAAACTTATTTCATGTGTTGAGCTGTTTCGGGAAAACTTGGGTGTTTGATTGTTCGATCGGAAAGTTTAACATTTTCTATTTATCTGGAATGTGATACAACAATTGGATTTCATAAGTAGTTATGAGATAACTGAATGAATGTTATAAACATAGCACTTTAGTCTCACTTGATCGGTTGCCACGGAATTTTGATGTGATCAAAAGTCCGTCGCAATCACGTAGCGTATGCGGATACTCGCCGGTAAACTTAATAGACAGCTACACCCCATAGCCCCGACCAAGTGACTGTAGGAGAACCCTGTCGCCAAAAAGCATCCGTTTGGGTGCTCGTGGCAGCGGTGTTCCGCCTTAGTGCACTTCGTCGACGGCATCGGGGGTGCGGCCGTCTACTAAAGTTTGCGACGAGCATTCGATCAGGATGTCGGGAATCCTGTTGAATTGCCCGAGTTTATATTGAAAAGTGTTTTTGATATTGAGACTAAAATGCGGGGTTTATAATTGTTAGGCATGCGATGTCTAAGGAATTCATTTGGTTAGGCATGCGATGTCTAAAGAGTTTGCGGATTCCAACTGTTGTAGTTTTACACTTTCTTTTCTGCGACCGTAAGTGTAATATGTGATATCGCCAGTTTCGTTGCTATATGTCAACGACAATTGGGATACGCATGTTTACTTACGTTGATGACATGTGATGTTATGTGTTGCTGGATATGTTATATTGGATCGTTGTGTTTGAATAGCCGGGGGTTTTTTTTATGTGAGATGAGTGTTTTTCATTTTCATTCATGTAAAAACTTGTATGTAATATTCTTTTATTGGGGCACTTCCAGGTTGCGGAAGATGTCACCTTTTGTATATTCTTTACTTTTCCGCACTAGGATAGACCCAAGGAGGAGAGCATAAGTAACCGGGTTCTAGAGTCCAGTGGGAGACCAACTCGAGGAGTCGAGTCCGGGTCTCCTAACTCTAGAATTGGTAGGGTTTCTTGCCGCTCTCGTAGGGGTCTAGGGGTGTGGGATTGGCTATTCATCACGACCGTGGAATCCGTGTTTTATACTGGCTCGTATTGAAAACACGGACGTCCTAGTATATCCAATATTTCATATGTTTCTTCTGCTGCGATATCTGTGATGTGATCATGTGATATGTTCTGTGATAGATACTATATATAGTATATATGATATATTATATAGACGTTACTTATGTTTTACACCCGCGCTAGCCCTGCCCCGCTCTGCCGTTAGTCACCTAACCTAACGGTGCACGAAAGGACATCGAGGCGAACACGGATGGCATAAGTGTACGTCGTATTTATCTGTGATGTTTAGGTGATTTAAATGATGGGACTTCATTAATGTGATTAATGAAAGAAAAAGAAACCTAACATATTGTGGAATCGAATTTCAAAAATAAAACAGGTAGCTACAGTTTTTGCTTTGCACAGCGGTATATATGATATATCCTGCACCTTATTCGATGAGGAAAGGGCCGACGATCCCTTCATCGGGAGTGACCCCTTTAGCAATAACTGGCAGATGCTACAACCCTCGGTTTGTCTTTTGATTGCTTCTATAGTTTTTGCTTTGCACAGCGGTATATATGATATATCCTGCACCTTATTCGATGAGGAAAGGGCCGACGATCCCTTCACCGGGAGTGACCCCTTTAGCAAAACTAGAAAAGCCTAAAAAACACTCCATTTTAAAATTATTTGATTCTACAACGATATAAAGTTCATTACGCAAAAGGTTTTCTTAAAAACCTGTCGTAGCCCTCTGTCATTTCAGATAAGTAATAGTTAGTATTCGTGCTGCGTTTGTTGACTCAGTCAAGGCGTAGTGTGCGGTAGCTGATTAGTGCTTATCTGCAAAGCATATGATGCGATTGGATTAGGGTAGTCGTGCGGCCTTGTTGACTCAGTCAAGGGTCGTGCGGGTGGGTTTAATTCAATCGAGAAATGACGGGTTGAACTTTACTTGCGGTCTATGGTTTGTTGACTCAGTCAAGGTCATAGATCGCTTGGGGCAAAATTATCGGGAATTTCAAGTGTTGAAATTTGCAATGAGATTGCATACCTTCTATGAGATAGTTGGATCCCGATACCCGCTGCGAGTAAGAGTTACTCCTGGGAGAGTTTTACACATTACAATTAGCCGATCAACTAGGTGTCTAGAAAGGTGTCAACGGGGTTACGCCTCTGGGAAAAAGAGGTTTACATTAAGTAGGTTCGTGCGACAGCACGGGGGGCCTCCCTCAAAGTACCGACACTGGCCTGGCTGAAAGATTGGCGAACTTGTAGCGTGTAATTAATCCCGGCTAGTCTTTCCTTTTAGGGTTTGAAGGAAGATTTGATTAAAAACAGTGGGAGCCATCCTGATTAGATAAAATAATAACCAATCCGATCTTGCAAGAGCATACGCTGAGTGTTTTCTTCTCTCTCTCTCCAGGTAGCGACCATATCATGCCTTAATCAAGATAATAAAACAGATATATTGACCGAACCCGCTTGTTATACTGAGCTGGGGAACATTGGTCCCGCTCCAACTTATAATTGTTATAAGACAGAGCAGGAAATAGGGGAATACCAGAATTCCTATGCCGCCCAAACGAAGAAAGTGCATATGATGAATCCTCTTCGGGTGTGTTCGTTACAAAGAACTGTTTCTCTGTATTCTCTACGTCCTGGGTATTTGATACCGGATCAGGATCCCAGATATATAATCTTTTACATACGGCTACAGATAGGTAGAGAACTGAGAACGGGCGATAAGTTTCATGAGACAGAAAATGGGGAAAGTGTTGCAGCCAAGTCTGTTGGTCACTGTCACCCTGTATTATCAGTACATTGATTCTGAACAAATGCTATTAGATACCGAACCTGATATAAAAAATCATATCAGTCTCTTTATTAGTAAAGAAACGATAAAATTTTGTATTGTTGGATAATGTTTTGAACATTTCCTATATCAAAAGTTGATCGAATCAGGCACGTTATCTAAAAGCATTGATGTTCTAAATCAAACTACAGTTCTTTAGTATACGGAACACACACAAGAGGAAGAGTTCAAAAATGAACGGATACTTCTTGAGGTATTGTAAACTAGGTCATATCAATGCGACCCGACTCGCTAAGTTGCACAAAGATGCATATTTAAATCTGTTTGAATTTACATCTTGTGAAAACTTGCCGGTCATGTCACAAAGATAAGATGACCACAGCTCTGTTTATTTGAAGCAGAGAAAAAGTTAGTGAACTCTTGGGATGATACATGTTGGTGTATGTAGGTCCCCTGTCTACACATGCCAAGACCGGTTCTTTGTACTTCATTAAATTCTCTGATGATCTTTCGAGATTCAGACCTGTGTTCCTATTGAAACACAAGTTCGAACCTTTTGAGATATTCACAGAATATAAGTTAGAAGTAGAGAACCAAAATACGTGTATAAGTATTATGTCCTTTGATGTGATCAGGGAGGAGAATACTTAAGCACGAAAATCCTGGACTATTCTAAAGGAGAATGAGATTCTCTCTCAGCATTACTCCTCCGTATACACCATAGCACGATGGTATATCGGGGCGGAGCAATCACACCCTATATGATAAGGTGTGCTCTATGATGAGTACTACTGAGTTACCTATTTCCTTTTGGGAGTTATGCACTTGAGAAGCTGCATACCTATTGAAAAGGGTTCAAATCAAATCAGTTGCCTACCACTTCATATGTGATATGGAAAGGGAAGGGCCCATATCTTAAGTTTGTTAAGATTTAGGGTTGTCCGGGCTATGTCTAAAAGCAAAATCCGGACAAGCTCGAGGCAAGGTCTGTTATGTAGAACTGGAATGGTTCCAACTATACAAACTGCAGCTGATGATTTGGTAGAACCAAAGGATTCAATAGATTCCAACGAACCTCTGCCTCTCCGCCGATCTAGTAGGGTTCCTCACCCACCTGAGAGTTACTTCGGTTTCTCTATGACAGTGGGAGCGAGGATTGCATCATGAGATGATGACCCAACTAGTTTCGAGCTGGCCATCAAGAGTGAGACTCTGTAAGAATGGCTGGATGCTTAGTGATCTGAGATGGAATCCATGTACACCAACAAAGTATGGACTTTAGTTGCTATATCTGAAGGGTTAAATCCCCATCAGGAGCAAGTATATCTTGAGAAGATTACTTGGTGTAGATGGAAAAGTTGAGACTTTCAAAGCTAGACTTGTTAAAGGTTTTCGTCATCGACCAGGCGTGGATAATGATGAAACCTTTTCCAGTGGCTATGCTTAAGTCCATCCGGATCCTACTTGCCACGGCTACATACCATGACTACGATATCTAGCGGTTGGGTGTCATGACTGCTTTTCTAAAATGATGTTTTAGAAGAGAGTGTTTATAAGTACACAGCCAGAGGGCTTCGTAGACAGTGGGAGCAGCGGAAACGTGTACAAGATGCTTTATAGGATAAAGCAGGCATCGCGGAGTTGGAACGTCTGTTTTGATGTAGTAGTCAAAGAGTTTGATATCATCAAAATGGTAGATGAACCTTGTATAAACAAAAAGGTAGTAGGGAGTTTGGTGACGATCCTCGTAGAGTACGTAGATGACATACTCTTGATAGGGAAGGAGTTTCCTATGCTACGCTCGATCAATCTCTGCTTATCACAATAATTCTCCACATAGGATCAAAGTGATACCTACTAAATCCTAGGTTTTGGATCTATGAGATAGATCTAAATGGATATTAGGATTCTCACTAGATGTAGTGAGATGGTATCAATCGATCCTGGGGAGAATCACTGGAAGTGTTCCACGGTGATAAGGATGACTGAATGTCAGTCACACGCATTGTCTTTACCCTCAGTGGAGGGACAGTATGTTGGAAGAGTTCCAAGCTAAATACCGTGGCTTAATAGACGATAAAGGCAGGATACATCTCTACTTAAGATGCTACCAAAGAGGCTGTTTGGGTGTATATTGGTTCATGAGATGAACTAGGTTCCTACCATTATGTGACAATGGAAGTATGGTTTTGGCCCGGGAACCCCGGTCCCATCAGTGACCCAGACATATTCTAAGGCAGTATCACCTGATCATGGAGATGGTTGATCTCCAGGGTGATCGAGGTTAGGAGAACAGACTCAGCGGACAACACGACGGATCCACTCACAAAGGCCTTTTCCTAGAGAGAGACTTTTAAGGGATGGTTGAGTATGAGATACTACAACCACTGCTATCAGATGGCCCTAGTGCAAGTGGGAGATTGTTAGTTATATGTATGCCCTAGAGGCCATTACTATACATAGGATGATATTGTAGTGGATGCTTGGACATATATAGGGAGGACTTTCTTGCTCGACATGATAGTATGCTATCTGGTTGCTCTTTACCTTAACGTGTACACTGATTGTCTCTCTGTTACATGTTGGTAAAGCCCTTAGGATGTGTACTTGACTACCTGGACTATGATGCGGATCATACTAGTGGGGACATGGTAGTCCATAAGTACATCCTTCAAGGTCCCTAGTCGTGGGTGTATCGAGATAGGGCATCGATATACCAGTGTAGACTAGCGTATACCTTCTCGACCCATACAGATGGGCGATGGATGATCCCATATCCATTGGTGTTTGACATCAGAGATGATATACGGGTGCTCAGGAGACACTGGGTACACTAGACGGACTCGCCGAGAACTCCCAGATGGTATTATACCTTACGTCAGATGGCAGTTCTCTGGTGACACTGGTGCAGAGTAGTCTGTTGATCCGAGATCGTCATAGAGTCTTGTGTGATTCCTACTGTGCTTTGATTTCCACCTTACCACGTCCAAGAGGGCATGCAAAATGGTGGTTTTTGGGTACATTCTCAAATCACATGGAGGCAATGAGCGATAGGAGGGGATTCGTCTCTCCCGGTATAGGGAGTTGATGTTGTGCTGTGTTCGATTGGCTATAACCGGAAATCCCAGGCCAGGGTTGCTGAGATTTACTGGTAAGTGTTACCAGTAGTTTCTCGAACTGTTATAGACCTCATATCGACACGACTTATCGAGCTAGTGGGGTCTGACGTTTACCACCCCTAGGCGAGATATGCGACATATCAGACGATCAGACCGGACTGTGCGGTAAGTGTTACTGGTTGGATTCACAGGAGTGTGAGCGGGCTTGCTCGTCGATCTTCTGATCGTTCAATACCAGGGTGGCCGTTACGTTTAGCAGACCGCTTGCGGCTTGTGGGTGTTTGATATGATCATCACCTGCTGCCGGCGTATTGACGAGTCTTTAAAGTCATATACAGAGGTTTCCTGGCTCAAGCGAAATGAAATAGGAGCGCATATGAGATATGTGCGGGACCAAGAATAATGCGTGTATGTGATACCGTATTCTATTCTCGCGATGAATGTATCGAATGGTTGTATGCGATATAACCTAGTTATCGAATCGAGGATTGATTCGATAAGTCGATACATTGGATATTAGTCGGTCATATACGATATGACCGGATCGTTAAATCAAGTGTTGATTTAATGATTTAATGTATAATTATATATTTGATATATTACTTTACATTAACTAGTATTGGTTCACTTAAGATAGATTTTCTCACTTGATGTGCACATTGTATATATGATATAGTTTTGTGCACTAGTTTGTATCATGTTTGATGATACATGTAAACTTGGGTGTGTATGATTAAACCATGGTTATGTTAATGGTTAGGGTTTTGATTTACTTATTTATTTATTCTATTTATTCATTTTGGCAAAGGAAAATGAAATGGTGGCTTGCTTTGTCTTTTGTTGAAGCTTCATGAAGCTTTGAAGAAGTAACCATTTTGTTTCTTTCCTTTAACCTAACCATTCAACTTAACCCTAGTTTATTCTCTACACTCACCCATGGTTACAAAATGATAACCATCACATGATTTTGTTTTAATTGATTATTCTTTTTCATTCTTTCTTCTTCTTTTTCTTCAAGAGAAAAAGAAAACCTTTGCTTGAAAATGTCAAGTGATGAATCCAAGTGAGAAATCAAAATCCAAAGTGAACCCACTTCCTATTTCTTCATCCTCTACCACTTGCCAAGTAGTATAGGGTGTTTTCTTCACAAGTTTCATGACTTGGTGAAGTTGGAGCTTGATCTTGAGTTGCCTCGACGTAGATCATCTTCGGCATCAAAGTCGACGACCTAGCCCCATCATTTCCTCGACGAAACCATCGCTAGAGTCCGGGATCCGATGATCGCGGCGGAGGGACATCATCACGGAGCTTAGGAAGTGGAGGACCGGATCTACAAAGGTTGTATTTTCGGTCACTCTTAGTTAAGTTGTTAACTAGCTTCTAGTTTGGCCTAATTTCTAGTTAACGATCCGTATTAGGTTTTCTCGGCACATGAAAATTTTGAATTTGGCATGGTTGATGCCTTTCGGAACTTCTTGAGTGTGCCTAGGAACCCTACAAATGTACGTATTTTCCATCCGCATTCGCCACTGGGTCCCGTCATCACCCGTTAGGTTACTTAACTAACGACAGAGTGTAAGTCCACGGTAGCGCCCCGGCCGTCTAACAGACGCCAAATGCGGAACAAAAACTTTTTACAACTGGCGCTATCGCGTACCGTATCCCGGATCTGCCATTAAAACTAAACTAACAAACTACAAAGAGGGTAGAAGAGTTATACAGAACGATCCGAGTCCTTCGGTCTTCAACCATCATCCCACGCTTGTTGCGGCTGCTCCGATCTCCTGAATCTACAGTCTCGTCGTCCAGGTGGCACCACGTTGACGGATCTTTAAACGGGCTCCCGTCTCTGAACCGAGGCAACTCGATCATCAAGTTTGCTAAAAGAAATGACCAAGATGAAATAGAGAAAGAGTAGAACACTTTGTCTCGTTACGTCCAAGGCAATGGACGAACGGTTAATAAAGTTGCCTTTTGGAATCGGGTGAAATGAGAAATGAGGCTTATCTAATTTCCATGAGTCCAAAACAATACCAATCGTTTTCTAGCAACCATCATCAAACCTCAAGCGGGTGGCCGGCCACTTATAGGAGGTGGGGGGTGAGTGTAGGAGGAGGGAGTGGTGACCACAAGCAAAAGATCATGAAAGAAACAATGAGTCACAAATACACCTTGTATGAATGCAATCAATGCATACATTGAACCTTAACCCTTAGTCATCAAGCATTAATTGCTCCATTAATGCACTAATGACTCACTAGCCTTGTCACCCTCTCTAGAACATTGACTCACCTCATCAAGAAAAGATAAATCCGCAATTTAACCGAATGTCAAAATACGGCTGATAGAAAACTGAAAATTGGCAACTTCCAAAAGTGATCCTGAAACGAATTTCAGGATAACACTGTATCAGTATAAACATACCCGCATTTATATTACGACCGAATACAAATGCAACTAAGACAAAGATATTATATCTACACAGTATAATACTCGGATCCGGCTTAAACCAAAGCCGACCAGTATTATCTGCCCGAAAAATGACACGTGCGAAAACGCACGTGCATTTTCCGAACCTTGCCATAAACCCATACGGCCTCTACAACGTTTCGCCCGAACTTGGGAAAGTGTCTGTGGGGGACTCTAATGACTCATCAATACACTGGCACTGGGTATAACCTTTAGCACGTCAGAGGTACAAGCTGTACGTAACGGTTTGCCTATGTATTGATTGGAAGGGAAGCTGACGAGCGAACTCATCTATAAACCCTACTGAGCCTGACAGTGACAATGTATATACAGTCCGGTCCGTTCGTCTAAAGAGTATCGCATATCAAGTCTAGGGGGTGGATAAAGTTAGACCCCTAATAACGCGATAATTCATGTCGGTATGAAGCCCATCACCACCTGAGAAACTACCGATCCAAATCAGTAATTCTCCACTACCTCAGCCGAGGATTCTTAGTGATGGCCACCCGTGCACTGCACGACATCAACCCCCAATACTGGGAGAGACGAATCCCCGACTATCCGCTCACTTGCCTCCATTGTGGCTCGGGACTGTACCCAACTAAAACCTGTTTGCACAACTCCTTTGAGCATGGTAGGGTAGTAATCTAAGCACAGTAGGAACTCACACGAGACAAATGACGATCTCAGGTCGATGAACTAACCTGTACACATGTCACCAGGGAATTGCTATCTGACGATATGTATAATACCAACTAGCAGATTCCCGGCGAGTCCTGTCCGATGTACTCATAACCTAATAAGCACCTGTATACATCTTTGGTGATCAAACTGACACCAGTGGCTTGTGAGACCGGCCACCGCCCCTCGTCGGGGTCTTGACTGTATACACTAGTCTACTCTGGAGTATCGATGCCCTGTCTCGAAACTCCCACGACTTGGGACACTTTAAGGATGTGCTTACAGACCCCAGCTCCCACGTATATGATCGCCATCATACTGCTGGTAGTCAAGCAAGAATCCTATGGGCTCTATCATTATGCAATAGTGAACCAAAGCATGTATACGATGATAAAGACAAACCAGATAGCAAACTATCATCTCGAGCAAGACTGTCATATCGGTATAGGTCCTGCCTCATTGCAATCACGTACCTGCGATCCAATAATTGACTTTGAGGGCACTATCTCCAACAATCTCCCACTTGCACTCAAGGCTAATTATTGCGATGTCGCATACTCACAGCCCGTGTGATACCGAACATCCAACTCCTCTACTAATCAGTTTCACAAATCTAGTTTGTAAAACTCTTGTTTCAAGAAATAGCCTCAGTGAGTGGATCCGCCCTGATGTTTCTTTCTATGTCTCTCTTAATCTCAAGTTCGTAGAAAAATCCATCTCCCGAATTGAGTAATACCTGTCTTAGAATATGTCTGGATATCTGATGGGACCTAGTTCATAAATGAACTCCAAATCCAAACTTCTTAGACTGTATCGATAACTGAATCTAATCAGTATCCAGCACCATGCCTCCCACAGTATCCTCTTAGACCACCTGTCCATAATACTGTCCCTCGCCAGAGGGAAAACTATAACTCTGACAATCACTCTGTCATCCATGTCACCTTTGAAGCCTGGAATGACAACCGTCTCCTGAAGGAGGCTGCCGTCATCAAATCCATAGAACATGCACCTTATGTTCTAAAACTGCTTCCTTACGTTTCTTCAGTATTGGATTAATATAAACTTATCGCATCAAGTGCAAAAACTATATCTGGTGTGGTACTTGACATCTCATGATTGACTCAATTGCCTAAGCAAGTGATCTGCCAATCATGCACATCCCTCTCTCCTTTAGTCTCTAAGACACCTTTAGAGAGGGTGACTCCATCACCTGCAGGTACACCACCATGCCAGGAGTCATCTATTCTAAAATACTATTAGAATACTGTCAAAATACCCACATTGGGAAACTACCCAAATCAAGATCTAAAACCATAGATCTAGAAACCAGAATGTCTGATATTATATCCTTATCCTTTGTGGACAGACAACTGTGTGACGACCACAGTACAACCGATCGTAGTATAGGAATTTTACTTCCTACTCTGTTTATGTCATTCAAATACCAGGACATCACACCCTACTACCCTCTTAACAGATCCATCCACTATTCTGATGAAGTCAAACCCGTGACTGTCACATCAAAAATAGATGATCTTATCTCCGCTATCTTTGCTCAAACTTATAAATAGACATAAGCTACTTGCCCACTATGCTTCTGCTGCTCCCACTGACTACGACAACCCTCTGGCAGAATAATATATACGTACACTTCTAAAGCTAGTTTAGAACGACTCTATACTTATCCTCCTGCCGGGTCTCATAGTTTGGAACAACAGTAGTGTCAAGTCTGGGTAAACAAGAATCTCTCTTCACCGTCCTTGAGGCTACCGGAGTATCTCTCGGGTGTCCAAGGTTACCCACCATATCTGCGGAGTGGCTAATGGAATGTCAAACCTGATTGAATATATAGGTCCTATTAAATTTTTCGTAATCGTTTGCGGTTCTGGAATCACTTCCAGTTCTACCATACTCCCACTACTGTTTTTCTGAAAAAATCCATTTTACTAAAACTGTGGCGAGTCAAGAACAATATCACTATTGATCTTCCAGATGGTAGAAATGTCAACCCTCGTCAAAGCCAGGGTCAACCCACAAACTGCTATTACAAAAACGTGCCTTGAGTTATCCAGTGTCTGGTTTTAAGCATAAGCTGGACAACTCCCCGTATCTTAACATCGTTAAGATATGAACCATTCTATATACAATATAGAAATAGAGGCACTAATTTAATGGGAACCAGATTCAAAAAACATGCAGCTATCTCCAGCGCATATCAACTTAATGGAGAGAGACTAATCAGCATTACTCAACTTAGGAATCTATCCAATTATGAGTAACCTGAAAGAGAAACAAGTTTCTCAAAACCATTACTATCATCTTAATACCAATCACAAGAATCTACATCTTCGATCTCTTTGAAGAATCCCGATACTTGTGATACCTGGTTCTCTACTTTATTCTTATACCCACAACTTCTCAAACTTAGACATTGTATTTCTGTGAAACACTTGTCTAAAAACTAGAGAAGTCATAAGTAAACAGAATATAGTACGAGGACCTACCCCTTTGTCCTGACGGACACTGGACAACATACAATACTCTGTATAAGTCCCCTGAGTTTGAATAACTCAAAACCTGTGCATCGTAGGTTGAAAACTGTACCCAGGTGATTTCCTCAAATACCACCAATTACAACGAATTCCGATATAATGAGGATGATCACTTTATTCCCAATAACTTACTCCCACTCATCATCTGTAAAAACCATACAGATATGAGAATGAAACCTGGTAAATACATACCCTGGAGTAAGTATCTAATCGGGGAAAACAGTTTTCTTTTAACAATGCACAGTGAAACTGAAACATGAAAATGTTTCGTAGGGGTATCCTGGTATTCCTAGTAGTGCCTCTTCCATAATCCTATTCATGACTTTAACTGTATATCTCTTTGCCATCTCTCCAAATCCCTTTATTTGTCTTTATTCATTACCTTCTGTACACCATCGTTATGCTAAATGATTTTCTTCCTTCCCTCCCGTTCGGCACCAGCCTATGGTTTGGAAGAAGACAATCCAGTAAGTATAACAGGTGTACCCTCCTAATCCTACGAGCACTCGCAACTTGAGAGAAGGTGATGATAAAAGATAATTGAATAATACCTTATTCTATTTCTCCCGAACTGGGGAAAAAAGCAAAGGTGAAAATAGGAGTGGCGATGAAGTACGCGGTTTGGTCGTGAATGATAACAGTCGCAATTTACTTTGCCCTCTTTCTAATCCCTTTATTTTGTCTTTATTCATTACCTTCTGTACACCATCGTTAGGCTAAATGGTTTTCTTCCTTCTCTACCGTTCGGCACCAGCTTATGGTTTGGAAGAAGACTATCCAGTAAGCATAACAGGTGTACCCTCCTAATCCTAGGAGCCCTCGCAACCTGAGAGAAGATGATAATAAAAGACAACTGAATAAACCAATTCTATTTCTCCTGAACCTGGATCCATCTTTGAAGAAGTCCCTTCGAGTTCGTATATAACCATACGATGGATCTATCCAATGGAAGTGGATGTCCGTAGTAATACGGGTGTTCTGAGAAATACAAAGGGTAAAAGAAGGAGCGGCAATGACTTATGCAACTCGGACAATCCAAAAGCCAGTATTTTAAGAAGGTTCGGTCAACTTGGTCACTGAGTCATAGTCTAGGGTCGGTCAAAGGTTGCTGCCAAAGAGAGAGAGAAAAGAAACACTCTGCATGCACTCTAACCTAGATCAGAATGGTTATCAATTTATCTAATCAGGAAACCTTCCACTGTTATCTCAAATTCTCCTCCAAATCTGAAAGAAGAATTAGTCGGGATCACCCGAAGAGTAAACCAACTCATCAGTGAGAATCGGGATCCAACTATCATCGCATGATAACTTGATGGAAGCCACTCAAGTTATCACACTCCAGAAGGTATGCGCATGCCTGGCAAGTTTCCTTTATGTTTGAAACTCTCGATGTGATTTTTGCCTCATGCTCTTATGACCTTGACTTTAGTCAACAAATCATAAGTCGCATGTCAAGTTCTACCCGTCATTGTCCAGGTTGATTTGAACCCACCCGTACATACCCTTGACTTTAGTCAACAAGGTAATACGACTGTCCCAAACAAACACATCTATCTATGCAACAGATGAATACCCAGCAACTACCAAACACTATGCCTTGACTTTAGTCAACAAACATAGCTTGAATACTACTGACTATCCATAAGAAATGACGGAGGGCTACGGCTGATTTTTGGCGAAAAACCTTTAACGTAATGAACTTGATCTCGTTGAAGAAAACTGATAGCTTTTTATAAAATATAGTGGCGAAAACGTTTTGCTAAAGAGGTCACTCCCGGTGAAGGGATCTCGGCTCTTTCCTCGTAGAATGAGGTGCAGGATATTCCAACTGAATACCGCGATGCAAAGCAACTTGTAATCGACTATATTGAAGTTATTACCCTGACGTAAACTTCTGCCCAAGGGGTCACTCCCGGTGAAGGGATCTCGGCCCTTGCCTCGTCGAAAGAGGTGCAGGATATTCTAAACTGAATATCACTATGCAAAACAAAAGTAAACATCTTTGTAATAACACCTTTTAAAATTTGTTCCAACAATATCATATATAGGTTTGTTTCAATGCAGTCCCATCAATCAATCATACCAGAAAAGAACGAAAATAAAATGTACGTATATGCCATCCGCATTCGTCACTGGGTCCTGTCATCACCCGTTAGGTTACTTAACTAACGACAGAGCGGGTGCTGGACTAGCGCGGATGTAAAACATATACAACATCTAATAGTATATATACCAATATACAATAATCGCTCCAGGCGTAATAATATGCAATATTACAGAAAAGTAATAAGCATCACAGAATAATACAGATAATCTGGGATCCCCGGGTTTCACAGAGCCGCTACTGAAACCCGACGTTCCCCCTGGTCGTGTGGATAGCCTGTGCAATGAAACCTAGACCCCTACGGGTGCGGCAAGTTACCCGCCAAAACCTGAAGCGAGGTAGTCCCCACAGCATAGTGAATGGAACACCCGGCACTTCAGGGAATCCGGTAAATTGAGCACCCCTCCTTGGGTCAACCTGTACCCCCTACGAGTGCGGCGAATAGTCTGCCAATTCTAGAGTGAGATCCCTCTGCCTCTCAATGCCATGAGATACGGACCCGTTGCCCTCCAGAACACGGCTATCCATGCACTCCTTCGCGGGATAAACCTAGTACAGAAATAAAAAATATGTACAACAGGTACATCGACCTCGACCCGGTCGTGCCCCAAAAGAATATTATACAAACAGGCAGTAATGGCAGTCCACATGTTGGACGCTCGCCCCGCAATATCAAATGTATAAATAAATCCAAACTGCACTATCATTGCACCCTGCTATCCACCACGACATATCCACAACATCACAGCATAACACAGAACATCATCGTGAATGTCACGTTCGCAAACCCGTCTAAAAGAACTATAGCAATCAGACGCGGTTTACCGATCAAATGAAATTCCCGGTCGGAGATATAATGTAAATACTGCATACTAACAAATTTAAAATTTCGATCGACTAAATTTCCCAAAGTGGGCCCCACGAACAACTGGTGTACAGTAATAAAAACTGGACCCAAAAGAATATACCAAAAACCCACAATTTCCAAATAAAGCCTACTGGTAAATTTTAATGCACTGTTCCCACAGTACTGCCGCGATTCCGCGGTCAAACCCTAGATTTGACCGCAGTTCCACGGCGGTCACGTGGGATCACATGCTCGAAATTTACCATTGTGCTTAGAAATCCCTGCTTGTTTTTCTGTGATATGTAAAATTATTTTTAGGCCCTTTAAAAAATCGACAGAAACTACAGCACTGGAATTTGCGGTTTTTCGAAAATTCGTTCGATCGATGTTTCAAACGTGTTAGCACAAGTTAGTATAGCTTAATGGTGAGGCTCTGATCCCACTGTAAGTCTACGGTAGCGTCCCGGCCGTCTAACAGACGCCAAATGCGGAACAAAAACTTTTTACAACTGGGGCTATCGCGTACCGTAACCCGGATCTGCCATTAAAGCTAAACTAACAAACTACAAAGAGGGTAAAAGAGTTATACTGAACGATATGAGTCCTTCGGTCTTCAACCATCATCCCACGCTTGTTGCGGCTGCTCCGATCTCCTGAATCTCCAGTCTCGTCGTCCAGGTGGCACCACGTCGACGGATCTTTAAACGGGCTCCCGCCTCTGAACCGAGGCAACTCGATCGTCAAGTTTGCTAAAAGAGACGACCAAGATGAAGTAGAGAATGAGTAGAACACTTTTTCTCGTTACGTCCAAGGCTATGGACGAACGGTTAATGAAGTTGCCTTTTGGAATCGGGTAAAATGAGAAATGAGGCTTATATAATTTCCATGAGTCCAAAACAATACCAATCATTTTCTAGCAACCATCATCAAACCTCAAGAGGGTGGCCGGCCACTTATAGGAGGTGGGGGGTGAGTGTAGGAGGAGGGAGTGGTGACCACAAGCAAAAGATCATGAAAGAAACAATGAGTCACAAATACACCTAGTATGAATGCAATCAATGCATACATTGAATCTTAACCCTTAGTCATCAAGCATTAATTGCTCCATTAATGCACTAATGACTCACTACCCTTGTCACCCTCTCTAGAACCTTCTAGAACATTGACTCACCTCATCAAGAAAAGATAAATCCGCATTTTAACCGAATGTCAAAATACGGTTGATAGAAAACTGGAAACTGGCAACTTCCAAAAGTGATCCTGAAACGAATTTCAGGATAACCCCGTATCAGTATACACATACCCGCATTTGTATTACGACCGAATACAAATGCAACTGAGACAAAGATATTATATATACACAGTATAATACTCGGATCCGGCTTAAACCAAAGCCGACCAGTATTATCTGCCCGAAAAACGACACGTACGAAAACGCACGTATATTTTCCGAACCTTGCCATAAACCCATACGGCCTCTACAACGTTTCGCCCGAACTTGGGAAAGTGTCTGTGGGGGACTCTAATGACTCATCAACACACTTGCACTGGGTATAACCTTTAGCACGTTAGAGGTACAAGCTGTACGTAACGGTTTGCCTATGTATTGATTGGAAGGGAAGCTGACGAGCGAACTCATCTATAAACCCTACTGAGCCTGACAGTGACAATGTATATACAGTCCGGTCCGTTCGTCTAAAGAGTATCGCATATAGAATCTAGGGGGTGGATAAAGTCAGACCCCTAATAACGCGATAATTCGTGTCGGTATGAAGCCCATCACTACCTGAGAAACTACTGATCCAAATCAGTAATTCTCCACTACCTCGGCCGAGGATTCCTAGTGATGGCCACCCGTGCACTGCGCGACATCAACCCCTAATACCGGGAGAGATGAATTCCCGACGATCTGCTCACTTGCCTCCAATATGGCTCGGGACTGTACCCAACTAAAACCTGTTTGCACAACTTCTTTGAGCGTGGTAGGGTAGTAATCTAAGCATAGTGGGAACTCACACGAGACAAATGACGATCTCAGGTCGATGAACTAACCTGTACACATGTCACCAGGGAATTGCTATCTGACGATATGTATAATACCAACTAGCAGATTCCCGGCGAGTCCTGTCCGGTATACTCATAACCTAATGAGCACCTGTATACATCTTAGGTGATCAAACTGACACCAGTGGCTTGTGAGACCGGCCACCGTCCCTCGTCGGGGTCTCGACTGTATACACTAGTCTACTCTGGAGTATCAATGCCCTGTCTCAAAACTCCCACGACTAGGGACACTTTAAGGATGTGCTTAAAGACCCCAGCTCCCACGTATATGATCGCCATCATACTGCTGGTAGTCAAGCAAGAATCCTATGGGCTCTATCATCATGCAATAGTGAACCAAAGCTTGTATACGATGATAAAGACAAACCAGATAGCAAACTATCATCTCGAGCAAGACTGTCATATCGGTATAGGTCCTGCCTCAATCATTGCAATCACGTACCTGCGATCCAATAATTGACTTTGAGGGCACTATCTCCAACACAGAGCAGGGATTGGACTAGCGCGGGTGTAAAACATATACAACATCTACTAGTATATATATCAATATATAATATTCGCTCAAGGTTTGATAAAATGCAACATCACAGAAATGTAATAAGCATCACAGAACAATACAGATAATCTGGGAACCCCGAGTTTCATAGAGCCGCTACTGAAACCCGACGTTCCTCTGGTCGTGTGGATAGGCTGTGCAATGAAATCCTAGACCCCTACGGGCGCGGCAAGTTAGCCGCCAAAACCTGAAGTGAGACTGCCCCCTTCAACAACATGAATGGACTACCCAGCACTTCACGGAATTCGGTAACTTGATCACCCCTCCTTGGGTCAACCTGTACCCCCTACGAGTGCGGCGAATAGCCCGCCAATTCTAGAGTGAAGCCCCCTCCGTCTCAAAACCATGAGATGCGGGCTTGTTGCCCTCTAGAACTCAGCTACCCGTGCACCTCTCCGTGGGGTAATCCTAGTACAGAAAGTAAAATATACAATGGGTACATCGACTTCAGCTCGGTCGTGCCCCAAAACAATAATATACAAACAGGTAGTGACGACAGTCCACATGTCGGACGCTCGCCCCGCAATATCAAATGTACAAATACAACCAAACTGTACTACCATTGCATCCAGGCTATCCACCACGACAAATCCGCAACATCACAGCACAACACAGAACATCAATGTGAATGTCACGTTCGCAAATCCGTCTAAAAGAACTATACCAATTAGACATGATTTACCGATCAAATGACATTCACGGTGGCAGATATAATGTAAATACTGTGAACTAACATGTTTAAAATTTTCGATCGGCAAAATTTCCTGAAGTGGGCCCCAAGCACAATACCCAGTACTCAAATAAATCTGGGCCCAAAATAAAATTACCAGAAACCCCTTTTCCAAGTCAGAGACCACCTGAAGAAATTTGGTAAAGTGAAGCTACAGTACGGCCGCGGAACCGCGGCCAAAGCATGGGTATGGCCGCGTTTCCGCCGTGCTACAGTAAAAACAGTGTGCCAAATTTTCTCAGATTTCTTAAAAAAACTCTGCCTGATTTTCTGCAATACACCAAATAATTTTTTGACAACAGAAAAATTTCGACAGAAACTGATGACTTGGAAACGCGGTTTTTGAAAATTTCGTCCAATCGAAGTTCTAAACACGCTAGAGCAAGCTAGTAAAGGTTAATGGCATGGCTCTGATACCATGTAAGACTACGGTAGCGCCCCGGCCGTCTTTCCGAGGCCAAAATGTGGAAAACAAAAACTTTTTCAAACTAGAAACCGGCGCTATCGTGTGCTTAAAACCCGGATCGAACCATTAACCTACAACTAGCTACTAGAGAAAGGGTTGGAAAGCTATACCGATCGATCCGTGTCCTTCGGTCACTGGCCACCATCCCAAGCTCCCCACGGCAACTCCGGTCTCGATCTCCTAGTCGGAAAGGGCACCATATCTACGAGTCTTTTTATGGGCTCCCGCTTCATCCAAAGCAACTCGGGCACGAAGTGTGCTAGCCGACGTGTCCAAGGTGTTGTAGAGAATGTTTGTGATCACTTTGTCTCTTGCATCCATGGATTTGGATGGAGGTTAGAGATGAAGCCATTGATGGAGATAATTAGCTAGAGGAAGAAGAAGAAGAAGAGGTTTCTTTTTCTTTTGTTATTGTGTTATGATAAAATGAGAGCAAGAGAGAAATAATACAAGACCAAGCTCACCCAAGGAAGCCCTTCTCTCTCTCTTCTTATCATATCAATACCAATCAATCCACTAATATGACATTTTTCACAAAAAAAAGAGACCATGAGTCACTATATATGTCTATGTCACATTTAATGCATCTCATGATGAATTCTAGCTCATTATTTCCATAAGCAAACATTAATCCAAATGTTTTCCACAAGAAAAAGATACGGCAACATCTAAAGTAAACTCATGACGGATCACAAGGATACCCCTTACCTGTATATACATACCTGCACCCGCATTCCGACTGAATGCGAATGCGATAAGACTAAAGTAATCCAACAAATCTAATACTAGGATTCGGCTTAAACCAAAGCCCACTAGTATGATCCGTCTGATCATGATCCGTGCACTACTGCACGTATATGATCGGACCCTGCCATATATCATACGGCCTCTACAACATTTCGCCCGAAACTTGAGAAACTGTCTGTAGGGGACTCTAAAGACTCGTCAATACTTTGGCTGTGGATTTAACCACTAGCACGTCAGAGGTATTAGCCGTACGTAACGAGCTAACGGGTATTGACCAAAAGGGAGGTCGATGAGCGAACTCATCCTGACACCCTACTGAGCCTATCAGTGACAATATCTGTACAGTCCGGTCCGCTCGTCTATGAGCATCGCATGGCGGGCCTAGGGGTTGGTAAAAGTCAGACCCCCAAAAGCCGTACAAGTCGTGTCGGAGTGTAGCCCAGAACACCCTGAGATACTACTGGAATACCTACCAGTAAATCTCCTGCCTCGGCCGAGGGCTTTGTGTAATGGCTCTCCTAGACACAGCGCGACCTCACCCCCAATACCGGGAAAGATGAACCCCTGCCGATCCGCTCACTGCCTCCATGTGGCTCGGGACTGTACCCAACTAAAACTTGTCTACACGACTCTTTTGAGCCGTGGTAGGGTAGTAATCAAAGCACAGTGGGAACTCACACGAGACAAATGACGATCTCAGGTCGATGAACTAACCTGTACACATGTCATCAGGAAACTGCTATCTGACGTCAGGTATAATACCAACTAGCATGTTCCCGGCGAGTCATGTCCGGTGTACTCATAACCCAATGAGCACTTGTATACATCTTAGGTGATCCAACTGACAAAATGGCTTGTGAGACCAGCCACAGCCCCTCGTCGGGGTCTCGACTGTATACACTAGTCTACTAATGGAGTATCGATGCCCAGTCTCGAAACTCCCACGACTAGGGACCACTTTAAGGATGTGCTTATAGACCCAAGCTCCCACGTATATGATCGCCATCGTACTGCTGGTAGTCAAGCAAGAATCCTAAGGGTTCTATCAACGTGCAATAGTGACCTGTAAGGTCACCTAAAGCAGTACACGATGATAAAGACAAACCAGATAGTATACAAACCTCTCGAGTAAGACTGTCCTACCGGTATAGGTCCTCCCTCAATCATTGCAATCATATGCCTATGATCCAATAATTGACTCTGAGGGCGCTATATCCAACGATATATATATCTATCATATATATATATTAATATATATATATATTATGATGAATAATTAGTGATCTATAATATTAGTTAATATATAATTATATCAAATATAAATATAAATCATATTATTAAATCAACACTTGATTGAATAATCCGGTTATATCATATATAACCGACTAATATCATTTATCTGTATATCACATTATCAAATCAACAATTGATTCAATAATCCGGTTATATCACATATAATCTAACTAATAACAAATAGCCGCCAGATTACAATACGGTATCTCATACTCGTATTTAATCAGGCCCCCGCACATATCAGCATATGTGCCCTACTTCATTTCGCTTGAACCAGGAAACTTCTATGTGGGATATAAAGACTCGTCAAGACGCCAGCAGTAGGTGATGATCACATCGGTCACCCATAAGCCGTCAGCGGTACTAGCTGGACGTAACGGCTACCCAGGTATTGAGCGAATAGAAGATCAATAAGCAATCTTTTCCAAACTCCCATGAAGCCTATAGGTAAGACTTACCGTACAGTCCGGTCTCTTCGTCTGATATATCGCATATCGAGTCTGGGGGTGGAATTGTCAGACCCCAATAACTTGATAAGTCATGCCGATGTGTGGCCTATAACGGTACAAGAAACAACTGATAACACTTACCGGTAAATCTCATCAACATCCCTGGCCAGAGACTTCCTGTTATAGCCAATCGAGCATAGCGCAACATCAACTCCCTATACCGGGAGAGACGAAACCCCTCTTATCGCTCATTGCCTCCATATGACTCGGGCTGTACCCAAAATCCACCAGTTTGCACGACTCCTTTAAGCCGTAGTAGGGAGGAAATAAAAACAAAGTGGGAACCATATAAGACTCTATGACGATCTCAGGTCTACAGACTAATCTGTACCAGTGTCACCAAAGAACTGCTATCTGACGATAGGTATAGTACCATTTAAGAGTTCATGGCGAGTCCTGTTCGGTGTACCCATTCTCTAATGAGAACCTTTGTACAATCTTTGATGTCAAACACCAATGGATATGGGATCAACCATCGCCCCATACAGGGTCAACAAACGTACACACCAGTCTACTCAGGAATATCGATGCCTTGTCTCGATATTCCCTCGACTAAGAACAATTGAAGGATGTGCTAGTGGACTACCCAGGTCCTAGTAGTGTGATCCACATCATACTCCTAGTAGTCAAGCCAACATCCTAAGGACTTTATCAACATGTATATGAGAGACAATATAATAATACCAGTGAACATGTTAATATAAAGGTAACCAAATAGCATACTATCATGTCGAGCAAGAAACTTCTCCATATATATGTCTAAGCATCCACTATATCATACAATAATTGCCTTTAGGGCATACATATCACTAACACTCGTCTCTTGCCTCGTCGAATGAGGTGCTGGATATTCATAACCGAATACCACTGTGCAAAGCAAAACAAAACTTCTGTAATAACAGTTTTCAAAAATTGGTTCCAACAACATCATTTAGGTTTGATTTTACTTGAATTAATCAAAGTAACACAGTCCCATCAATTAATCCATATCATACCAGATAATGGAACGAAAATACAATGTATGTATATGCCATCCACATTCGCCACGGGGCCCCGTCATGCACCGTTAAGTTACTTAACTAACGGCAGAGCAGGGGCTGGACTAGCGCGGATGCAAAACATATACAACATCTACTAGTATATATAAATATGTATATATAACATTCGTCCCAGGCATGATATAAGCAACATCATTGAAAAGCAGTAAGCAACACAGAATAACGGATAATCTTGGAGCCTCGGGTTCCCTTTAAGCCGCAAATGAAACCCGACATTCCCTGGTCGTGTGGATAGCCTGTGCAATATAATCCATGACCCCTACGAGCGCGGCAAGTTACCCTCCAATCCCAGAAGTGAGGCAACCCCAATCAACAAAGTGAATGGGCCACTGAGCACTTCACAGAATCCGGTAACTTGAGCACCCCACCGTGGGTCATCCTATATCCCCTACGAGTGCGGCGAATAGCCCACCAATTCTAGAGTAAGGCCCCATCCGTCTCAACGCCATGAGATGCGGGCCCGTTGCCCTCTAGAACCTGGCTATTCGAGCACTCCACCGCTGGGTAATCCTAGCACAGAAAAGAAAAATATATATACAATGGCGACTTCAACCTCAACCCGATCGTGCCCCAATAAAAGAATATACAATCTGGCAGAGATGGCTGTCCACATATCGGACGCTCGCCCCGCAATAACAAATATACAAATGAATCTGAACTGTACTACTACCAATGCACCACTGGCTATCCACCATGACAATCCAACCACAATATCAGCACAAACACAAAACATAAACGTGAATTTCATGTTCGCAAACCCGTCTAGTTGAACATTTAGCAACTAGTCGGGTTGTACCGCTCAATGACATTCACGGTCGCAGATGCTAAAACATGTACTGATAAACACATACTTAAAATTTCAATCGACTAAACTTGTCCGTATAGGCCCCAAATGCAAACCAGCACTCCAACAAATCTGTGCGAGAACCATATATTACAAAAAACATATTTCCATGAAATAGAGTGCCAGATGAAATTTGGCACAAAACTACCACGAAACAGCCGCACAAACGCGACCAATGCGCATGGTATGCGGCGGTTCCACGACAATGTTATGGGTTCAAGTGCTCAAATTTCTTCTGGTGCCCTATAATGCCAGCATGTTTTTTTAAGATTCTCTGAATGAGTTTTTGAACAAGTTTTGAAATCGGCAGCAAGCATGGCAAAATGGAAAAATGATTCGGAAAAATGGGTCGATCGAGATTTTAACATTGTGCAAACTAGCTAGTAATGGTTTATGGGGTGGCTCTGATACTATGTTGGGATACGATAGTGCCCTGGCCATCAGCCGTGGTCGGTGCGGAACAAAAACTGGCGTTTAAAAACTTGGCGCTATTGAAACCCTCTAGAATCAAACCATAAAACAATACTAGCAAACTACAAAGAGCTAAACTACTGAGATAAAAATGGTTATACCGAATGAACCAAGTCCTTCGGTCTTCTACCATCTTCCCAAGCTCCTTGAGGCGTCCTGAACAGAACTTGGTCGCTGGTCTTCCTTCGTCGATGATGATCCACCCGAGAGATGTAGCTCATGGCTCAAGCTTCACATCAAAAGCAGGTGAAGCAACTAAGGATTCTAGGATGCTAATCTAGAATGCTTAGGATCTAGTGAGTGTTCTAAGTGTTTATCCATCTCACTTCCTCTCTTGATTCTCCACTCATGAGATTGTAGAGAGGAGGTTGATATTGAAGGTGGAGGAGCTGAAGAAAACACTAGAGATGAGAGTGAAGCATGATGGTGAGAGTTGCAAGCTCAAGAGAGAATGAGCCATCTCAAAAATAATGAAGTAGAGAGAGAAAATAAGAAGCTAGGTTTTGTAAAACATTTCTTTCCAATTTAAAATCGAGCCCATGCTTGAATAGTTTGCACAAATGAATTAATAATTCATTTGTGCACAATATGCAAGCATGGTTCTCACCATACTCCCCTTTCTCAATTATCCACCTCATTATCCAATTAAAATAAATGGTCAAATCCAAAATTAGGTGTCCACCTTCTAGAATGTTTTCCGGATAAATACGGATTACATTCTACTGTATATGCATACCTGTATTCGTACCGAAATACGAATACCTGAAGAGATAGAATAACAAAAAAAACATAATACTAGAATATACATATCGATATACATATACAGAAATTATCCAATCAATACCTGATTCAATAATCCGGCTCAAACCCGAGCTGGCTAGTATTATCAACTGTCCGATCGAAAGTCCCGGTACATAGTACAATCAATCGATTGAAACCCTGCACGTATGCAATACGGCTAGAACATCATTGCGCCAGAACCAGCGGGGACTGGACTAGCGCGGATGCAAAACATATACACCATCTACTAATATATATATATAATATATAATTTTCGCTCAAGACGTGATAAAATGCAATATCACAGAAATGTACAGCATCACAGAACAATACAGATATCTGGGATCCCCGGGTTTCACAGAGCCGCTACTGAAACCCGACGTTCCCCTGGTCGTGTGGATAGCCTGTGCAATGAAAATCCTAGACCCCTACGGGCGCGGCAAGTTACCCGCCAAAACCTGAAGCGAGGCAGCCCCTTTCAGCACCGTGAATGGACCACCCAGCACTTCACGGAATCCGGTAACTTGGGCACCCCTCCTGGGTCAACCTGTACCCCCTACGAGTGCGGCGAATAGCCCGCCAATTCTAGAGTGAAGCCCCCTCCGTCTCAATGCCATGAGATGCGGGCTCGTTGCCCTCTAGAACCCGGCTATCCGTGCACCCCTCCGCGGGGTAATCCTAGTACAGAAAGTAAAATATACATACAACGGGTACATCGACCGCAACCTGGTCGTGCCCCAAAATAATAATACAAACAGGCAGTGACGACAGTCCACATGTCGGACGCTCGCCCCGCAATATCAAATGTACATAATACAACAAAACTGTACTACCACTGCAACCAGGCTATCCCCCATGACCGATCCGCAACATCACAGCAATACACAGAACATCAACGTGAAGGTCACGTTCGCAAATCCGTCTAACCGGGCTATAGCAGTTAGACAGGATTCACCGATCAAGTGACATTCACGGTCGCAGATATAATGTAAAAACTGTAAACTAACATATTTAAAATATCCGATCGATCAAATTTTACCAAGTGGGCCCCAAGCATTACTGTAGCAGTTAAAGAAATCCTGGGCCCAAAAATAATATTCCAAAACCCCTATTTTCAGCCCAGAAGCCCACTGAAGAGATTTGATGCATTGATCACTCCTTACTGCCGCGGAACCGCGGCCCCAAGTAGAGTTTGGCCGCGGTTCCGCACTCCCCTTAAGGAATCAATGCATCGAATTTCTCCAGAATTCTTAGAATTGCCTGCACATCATTCTGAAACATACTGAAAAATTTTTGGAGCCCAAAAAATTTTAACAAAGAACTGATGCTATTGAAAACGCGGATTTTGGAATTTTTGTTCGATCGGAAATGTAAACACATTAGACAAAGCTAGACTAGGTTAATGGCGAGGCTCTGATACCAATGTAAGTGCACGGCGGCGCCCCGGCCGTCAATCCGACGCCGGAATGCGGAAGCGATGCTTTTCTTTAAACTTTAAAACCGGCACCACTGCGCACTAAAATCCTGGATCGGGCCATTAACCTAACTACTAGCTAACTACAAGATGGGAAGAGAGATATAAAAAGTGATCCGTGTCCTCCGGTCTTCTCGCCGTCGTCCCGATCTCCCGCGGAATCTCCGGTCTTCACCTCCTCGCCGGAAGGGCACCACATCGCCGGCTTCTTTTACGGGCTCCCACCTTTGGTCCGAGGCAACTCGGGCACGAAGTTGGCGAGTCGACGTGCCCAAGGTTTGCTGTAGAATAGTGTAGTGAACTATGTGTCTCATTTTGGGGTTATTGGGAGTTGCCTTTTGGTGGAGGAAATGATATGAACTTTTTGGAGAGGGAACTTGGGGATTTTGCAAGCCATATAGATCAAAATCCCACTACCAAAATTTGGGACAGCCCCATGCATCATTTGGCCGGCCCCTTTGAAGTGAAGAGGAGAGAGAGCCAAAGTCCAAGAGGGGGTGGATCAATAATCAAGAGAATAAAAGTGATGATGAGAAGAGATCATCACAAAACAATTCCAACACTCCATCACCTAATCATCTCATCACAAAGTCAACCAATCATGAACCATGGAAAGTCAAAGGATGGTGCTCCACCATGAAACCATCATGATACAAAAATATGCAAAGACAACCCTCCAAATAGCTAATTTGCGCAAATGCAAATAAGCCCTCCTCCACCAATCTTCGGCCAACGAAAGATACAAAGAAATATGGCCGAAACGGAAAGCAAACTGGCAACCCCAAAAACTGATCCCGTAATAAATTACAGGAAAATCTCGCTACTGTGTATACACACCCGCATTTGTATTCCGACCGAAATACAAATGCAATGAGACAAAATCTACACTGTGCAATACTAGGATCCGGCTTAAACCAAAGCCCGCTAGTATTTTCCATCCGATCATGGTTCGTGCAATACCGCACGTATCTGATCGAACCCTGCCATATCTCCATACGGCTCTACAGCGTTTTGCCCAAAACTTGAGTAACTGTGTGTGTGGTGGACTCTAAAGACTCGTCAATACTATGGCTGTGGATTTAACCACTAGCACGTCAGAGGTATTAGCCATACGTGACGGGCTACCAGCAATTGACCAAAAGGGACATCGATGAGCGAACTCATCCTGACACCCTACTGAGCCTGTCAGTGACAATATCCGTACAGTCCGGTCCGTTCGTCTATGAGCATCGCATGGCGGGCCTAGGGGGTTGGAAAAAGTCAGACCCCCAAAAGCGGTACAAGTCGTGTCGGAGTGTAGCCCAGAACACCCTGAGATACTACTGGAATACTTACCAGTAAATCTCCTGCCTCGGCCGAGGGCTTTGTGTAATGGCTCTCCTAGACACAGCGCGACCTCACCCCCAATACCGGGAGAGACGAACCCCTGAAGATCCGCTCACTGCCTCCATGTGGCTCGGGACTGTACCCAACTAAAACCTGTTTGCACGTCTCCTTTGAGCGTGGTATGGTAGTAATCAAAGTACAGTGGGAACTCACACGAGACAAATGACGATCCTCAGGTCGATGAACTAACCTGTACACATGTCACCAGGGGACTGCTATCCGACGTCTGGTATAATCCCAACTAGCAGGTTCCCGGCGAGTCCTGTCCGGTGTACTCATAACCCAATGAGCACCTGTATACATCTTAGGTGAACCAACTGACACCAGTGGCTTGTGAGACCGGCCACCGCCCCTCGTTGGGGTCTCGACTGTATACACTAGTCTACTCTGGAGTATCAATGCCCTGTCTCGAAACTCCCACGACTAGGGACCTTTTAAGGATGTGCGTATAGACTACCAGCTCCCACGTATATGATCGCCCTCATACTGTTGGCAGTCAAGCATGAATCCTAGGAGCTCTATCAACGTGTAATAGCGACCTGTCAGGTCACCTAAAGCAGTACACGATGATAAAGATAAACCAGATAGCATACTATCATCTTGAGTAAAACTGTCCTACTGGGATAGGCCCTCCCTCAATCATTGCAATCACGTGCCTGTGATCCAATAATTGACTCTGAGGGCACTATCTCCAACACGGCGTTGCCACATGTGAGGCGTTGGCTTGACCCTTCTACGGCTGGACCATTGGTACTGTGGCATGTGATGGATATGCTTTTAAACTCCGCTCAAGTGTTGAGCTGTTTGGGAAAACTTGGGTGTTTGTTTATTCGATTGGAAAGTTTAACACTGTCTATTTATCTGGAATGTGATACAATATTTAGAATCCATAAGTAGTTATGAGATAACTAATATGAATGTTATAAATCTAGCAGTTCAGTCTCAATTGATCGGTTGTCACGAAATTTTTATGTGATCAAAAGTCCGTCGCAATCACGTAGCGTACGCGGATACTCGCCGGGTAAACTTAATAGACAGCCATGCCCCAAAGCCCTGACCAAGTGACTGTGGGAGAACCCCGTCGCCAAAAGTATCCGTTCGGGTGCTTGCGGCAGCAGTGTTCCGCCTTAGTGCACTTCGTCGACGGCATCCGGGGGTGCGGCCGTCTACTAAAGTTTGCGACGAGCATTCGATCTGGATGTCGGGAATCTTGTTGAATTGCCCGACTTGATATTGAAAAGAATTTTCGATAATGAGACTAAGATGCGGGATTTATAATTGTTAGGCATGCGATGTCTAAGGAATTCATTTGGTTTGGCATGCGATGTCTAAGGAGGTTGCGGATTCTAACTATTGTAGTTTTACACTTTCTTTTCTGTGATCGTAAGCGTAGTATGTGGTGTATCGCCGGCTTCGTTGCTATACATAACGACAATCGGGATATACATACTTGCTTACGTTGATGATATGAGATATTATGTGTTGCTGTAATATTTTATATTGGATCGTCGCGTTCTGAATAGCCGGGGGGTTTATGTGAGATGAGGGTTTTTATTTTCATTCATGTAAAATTCATTTGTATGTAATATTCTTTTATTGGGGCACTTCCGGGCTGAAGATGATGTCACCATTATATATTATTTACTTTTCCGCATTATGTAGACCCAAGGCGGGGAGCACAAGTAACAGGGTTCTAGGGTCCAGTAGGAGGCCATCTCGAGGAGTCGAGACCGGGTCTCCTAACCCTAGAATTGGCAGTGTTGCTTGCCGCTCTCGTAGGGGTCTAGGGATGTGGGTTTGGCTATTCATCGCGACCGTGGAATCCGTGTTTTATACAGGCTCGTATTAAAACACGGACGTCCTAGTATATCCAATATTTCATAAATGTTCTTCTGCTGCAATGTTCTGTGATGAGATCATATTACTACCTGAGACGAATGTTTATATTATATATATGAGATATATGTTATATTGCAGATTTGGTTTCAAATGTGATGCTTGTGAAGCATAATAAAATGGGACTTCATTAATTAGATTAATGAAATAAAAGAAACCTAAGATGTTATAGAAACTTGTTTAAAAACTGGTAGCTCTAGTTCTTGCTTTGCATAGCGGTGTTCCTTGTAGAACATCCAGCACCTTATTCGATAAGGAAAGAGCCGAGATCCCTTCACCGGGAGTGACCTCTTTAGTGAAACTAGCAGATGCTACAAACTCGGTTCATCTTTTGATTGCTTCTATAGTTTTTGCTTTGCATAGTGATATTTGTGAAATATCCTGCACCTTATTCGATGAGGAAAGGGCCGACGATCCCTTCACCGGGAGTGACCCCTGTAGCAAAACTAGAAAAGCCTAAAAAACACTCCATTTAAAATCACTCGATTCTACAACGATATCAAGTTCATTACACAAAGGGTTTTCATAAAAACCTGTCGTAGCCCTCCGTCATTTTCAGATAAGTCCCACTTAGTATTCGTGCTACGTTTGTTGGCCTGCGTCAAGGCGTAGTGTGCGGTAGCTAACTAGTATTTATCTGTTTATGCATATGATGCAGATTGGATTAGGGTAGTCGTGCGACTTTGTTGGCCTGCGTCAAAGGTCGTGCGGGTGGGTTTAATTCAATCAAGAAATGACGGATTGAACTTGACTAGCGCACTGTGGTTTGTTGGCCTGTGTCAAGGTCATGGGACGCTAGGGGCAAAATATTATTGGGAATTTCAAGTGTTGAAATTTGCAATGAGATTGCATACCTTCTATGAGATAGTTGGATCCCGATACCCGATGCGAGTAAGAGTTACTCCTGGGAGAGTTTTACACATTACAATTAGCCGATCAAGTAGGTGTCTAGAAAGGTGTCAACGGGGTTACGCCCTTAGGAAAACGAGGTTTATTTTAATTAGGTCCGTGCGAAAGCATGGGGAACCTCTCTCAAAGTACCGGCACTGGCCTGGCTAAAAGATTGGCGAACTTGTAGGGTATAATTAATCCCGGCTAGTCTTTTCTTTTAGGGTTTGAAGGAAGATTTGACTAAAACAGTGGGAGACATCCTGATTAGATATATTAGATAGCCAATCTAATCTTGCAAGAGCGCACGCTGAGTGTTTTCTTCTCTCTCTCTCCTGTTTACGACTATGTCATGCCTTAATCAAGATAATAATACGGATGTATTAACCAAACCCGCTTGTTATACTGCGCTAAGGATCGTTGGTCCTGCTCCAACTTATAATTGTTATAAGACAGAGCAGCAAATAGGTGTAACACCTTAGAATGTGTTTTGTAGCTAATTATATTTTAATGCGTGGTTTTTAATAAAAAGTTTACCCAATTAAGTTTTAAATATTTTATCCTATTTATTGAGTATTTTATTAGAATTTTGTTAGGCACACACACACTTGTGCATGATAACTAGGGTTTAGAGATGGGGTTAGACCATGTTTAGCAAGCATGATAGATTAACCCATTCTCTTTAAGTTAATAATTATTGTTTAGGTGTTTTGGGTTAAATAGTTATGGTTGTTTTAAAAATTAAAAAGGATTTTTAAATTGGCTTCATGGTTGACTTTGAGAGAGAGAGAAGCATGGGCTTGATGGTGTGAGCCATGCCTCATTATGATGAAAGAGAAAGAGAATGGGAGGGGTTGTTGGTTTTTCTCTCATTCTCACTTCTCACTCTCATTTCTCTCACTCTCAAACACACACACACACTCACCTGCATCAACAGCAACAACAAAAGCAGCAGCAGAGCAGCATCAGCAACAGCATCATCATCATCATCTTCAGCAGCAGCATGGGGCAGCAGCAGCAACAGAGGCAGAAGCAGCTCCAGCAACATTAGCAGCAGCCCCAGCATCAACAACAGCTCTTTTATTCTTCTCCTTGTGCCTAGGGTCGTGGGTAAGGTATAATTTCTGAACATCAATTCCTAGTTTGCTTAGTTGTGTCATAGTTGGTGTCGGTTTGTGTTAATTATGAGTTTAGTGCTAGATTATGGTGATTTGTGTGGAATATTGATTATGTGATGATTGTGTTAGTTAACCCTACTTGTTTAAGTGTTGTTAGGGTCACCTTAACTGAGTTTAACCCCAGATTACACTAAAATACCATAGGGTTTCTTAATTGTGCAAATTAGCGTTTTTATTACGATATTCTGGCAATCTGTGATCTGCTATTGACCCGGACCCTTCAGAATAAATTTGTGAAGACTGGAACATGTACACTAGATCTAGATACCACCACAAGAAGACGAGCCCCTCATTCAATTTCCAGGCCGCAGATTTATTTGGTTTGGCCGCAAATTCCGGCCAAGTAGGGGGCAGGGGTGTTGGGGTCTTGGCTAGGGTTGTCTTCTGTGTTGTCTAGTGTTTTGGCATGTCTAGTTTTGTAATATTTGACCTGTAGGAAAATCTGGGACTATATATCGTTTTTGGTGTCCGTTGTGTTTGCGCGATACGCGCGATACGTGAGAGGGTTCTGTGATCCAGCGTATCGCGGCGTGTCGTGATGGTTTTAGACGCGTACATACACGTTTTAGCGTATCGTGCACACGCACGTTTAGTTCGCGACGCGAGTTTCTCGTTTTGGTTCGATATCGCGTTTCGCGGAATATTTGGCTTATATATGATTTTTGTGCTTATTTGCAGGTTTGCAGGCAGGGACTACGGACACTACTACAGGGGGGAGCAGATGGTAGGATTCACCTAGCGTGGAGTGTAGGTAGTAGATTTAACATCTACAGGGGAATCGCCCGTATGGCGTTATGCGTCTGGGCTAGGATTCAATACCTGTCGCACATTCTACGTCATTGTTAGAATTGTGCCTTTACTTTATTTCCTTGATATAGTTATACTGTGACTAGCAGCCGTAGGACACTGCACATATTATTGACGTTTCATGATGCACGAGAACGGATTGTATGCTACACACACCGTCAATAATTGCCATGTCATACACAAACCATTATAGACATTATATTGCTTGGTTAGGGACCTTATGACATTGATTCATACTGCTTATCACATATAACATTACCATACCTATATACCTATAGAGTATCGTACTATTAGTGATAAGTACAAATACCCTTTACGATACATCTACAGGTATATCTTACTCATATTTTCTTATACCCAGGGGGGTATACGACATCAGTTCTTATAGGTAGATACCTATACATTGCTACACCTGTATGTTACACACATATTCAGATGCAATCATATATTTACCTTTACTGATGTTACTTAGTTGTACCTTATTGGTTTCGCATACATCTGGTTTCAGCTACATATTCTCATTTATATGCTCACATTTAAGATATATCGCATATATTTATTCCTGGATTTGCGCATTGTTATTTGGATTTCACATGATGATTTCTGGATTTGGGAACCGCGGGAGTTCATGAAATTATGCATACATTGAAAAACCCGGTTTCCTTGATATGATATTTGCGCAGCCACCATGAGATTTATCGGTTCTGATTATATACTCCATACGAGGTGTGGTTGCCGTATGAGGGTACATGTGTAAGTGCACGGCGGCGCCCCGGCCTCCATCCCGAGGCCAAATGCGGAAGCGAAAAACTTTAATTTTGCAAACGAGCAAACCGGCACCACCGCGCACTAAACACCCGGATCGAACCATTAACTAGTCCTAGCTAACTACAAGATGGGGAATAGAGATATACCGACTGATCCGAGTCCTCCGGTCTTCTCGTCGTCGTCCCGATCTCCAGCGGAATGTCCTGTCTCCACCTCGTCGCCGGAAGTGCACCACATCGTCTACATCTTTTACGGGCTCCCACCTCTATGCTGAGGCAACTCGGGCACGAAGCTGGCTAGTCGACGTGCCCAAGATTTGCTGTAGAATGTGTAGTGCTCAAGTCTCATTTTGGGGTTTATGGAATTGCCTTATTGGTGGAGGAATTGAAGAGGTGGAATTTTGTGATGAACTTGGGATTTTAGCAAGCATGAAGAGAGAAAAAATCCCCACTCCAAAATTTAGGACAGCCCCTCCTCTCAAGTGGCCGGCCTTGGCTCATGGTGGGAGTGAGAATGAGTGTATCAAAGAAAAATGAGAGAGGCCACACCAATAATGCATGAGGGAATCAAAATGATATCATGAAAGAACATGATCACTAAACAAAAACCACACTCCACCACAACCATCATAAAAACCATGTCATATAAAAGTCAAGCCATGATGGATGAAGAAGTCAAATGGTCAAGGGATGGTTCACCATCATGATACAATAAAATGTAAAGAATACTCTCCACAAACGCTTATTTGCACAATTGCAAATAAGCCCTCCTCCACCAATCTTCGGCCAATGAAGGATACAAAGAAATATGGCCGAAACGGAAAGCAAACTGGCAACTCCAGAAAACTGGTCCCTATAATAAATTACAGAAAAACCCCGATACTGTGCATACACACCCGCATTTGTATTTCGACCGAAATACAAATGCAATGAGACAAAGTCTACACTGTACTATACTAGGATCCGGCTTAAACCAAAGCCGGCTAGTAAAATCCGTCCGATCCTGATCCGTGCAATACCGCACGTATCTGATCGAACCCTGCCATATATCCATACGGCCTCTAGTACGAACTGTTCGATCCTGATCCGTGCAATATCGCACGTATCTGATCGGACCTTGCCATATCTCCATACGGCCTCTACAGCTTTTCGCCCGAAAGCTTGAGTAACTGAATGTGGGGGACTCTAAAGACTCGTCAACACATTGGTTGTGGATTTAACCACTAGCACGTCAGAGGTATAAGCCAATACGTAACGGGCCACCAGCTATTGACCAAAAGGGACGTCGATGAGAGAACTCATCCTGACACCCTACTGAGCCTGTCAGTGACAATATCCGTACAGTCCGGTCCGTTCGTCTATGAGCATCGCATGGCGGGGCTAGGGGGTTGGTAAAAGTCAGACCCCCAAAAGCGGTACAAGTCGTGTCGGAGTGTAACCCAGAACACCCTGAGATACTACTGGAATACCTACCAGTAAATCTCCTGCCTCGGCCGAGGGCTTTGTGTAATGGCTCTCCTAGACACAGCACGACCTCACCCCCAATACCTGGAGAGACGAACCCCCGAAGATCCGCTCGCTGCCTCCATGTGGCTCGGGACTGTACCCAACTAAAACCTGTTTGCACGTCTCCTTTGAGCGTGGTAGGGTAGTAATCAAAGTACAGTGGGAACTCACACGAGACAAATGACGATCCCCAGGTCGATGAACTAACCTGTACACATGTCACCTGGGAACTGCTATCTGACGTCTGGTATAAGACCAACTAGCATGTTCCCGGCGAGTCCTGTCCGGTGTACTCATAACCTAATGAGCACCTGTATACATCTTAGGTGAACCAACTGACACCAGTGGCTTGTGAGACCGGCCACCGCCCCTCGTCGGGGTCTCGACTGTATACACTAGTCTACTCTGGAGTATCGATGCCCTGTCTCGAAACTCCCACGACTAGGGACCTTTTAAGGATGTGCTTATAGACTACCAGCTCCCACTTATATGATCGCCCTCATACTGCTGGTGGTCAAGCAAGAATCCTAGGGGCTCTATCAACGTGCAATAGTGACCTTTCAGGTCACCTAAAGCAGTACACGATGATAAAGATAAACCAGATAGCATACTATCATCTCGAGTAAGACTGTCCTACTGGGACAGGTCCTCCCTCAATCATTGCAATCACGTGCCTGTGATCCATTAATTGACTCTGAGGGCACTATCTCCAACAACATGGTGGGGCCCGGTATGGTTCCCCTCGGCAAGAAGATCGATGGATGTTGCCGATTGAGCCTGGAGGCGGGCTAGTACCTACCAGTGACAGTACTAATGACTCGGCGGGGGTCATGGAGACACCGTTGGGAGTCATGTACGTATGCATACGTCGGAAGGCGAGGGTCAGAGCTAGGCACTCGTGCTTTCGGGATAGCGTATGATACGTGATCAGGATTTCTGTGTCGATGCTTGGCACATTGGTTTTCATGATATTTCTTTTAATACCTTTGTATATATAACAGGGGATTTAGCCGTTGTTATATATACCCTTACACCAATATTAGTGGAATGGGATGCTAATATATGTGTATTGCCCCCATCATATTTATTTCTTGTATATATATATATATATATATATATATATATATATATAGGATGTTAGAAATTATTTTGAGACTCGACTTGGGATATAGGTGATTCATTGAGATTGGATACTGGATATGAAGGAGATTGATGATTTGTACATTCGGGATATAGGAGATCTATTCGATATTGTACATTGAGGAGATGTGAGACATATATGATAGGAGAGCCCGGTTTGGGGGCTGATTTGAGGATTTGCGGATTGGAGTGTCTTGATGGATGGTGATCCTGCCATGATGTCAGGTTTCCATGGAAATGACATATTCCACCCCATACCTCACACTTATCTATTCTTTGCACAGATTCATATATTGGTTGTACCTGTTAACGTACCCTTATGATAGTTGCATATTAGCTTTCTCGTATCCCTATTGCATAGTTATTGCATACTATTATCATGTCATCATTGCTTCATATATTGATTGTACCTGCTAGTGTACATCTCCATTACATTGCTTTCATATAACCTGTTATTACTGTAATCGCATATCTTAGATTCATGCTGTATGTACATTCCTGCGATTACCTGCATATGTTATCTACTATTCACGAGTTGGCAACTCACCCCCGTTGTGCCACAGGTGTTTCAGGTTGTTCCCCAGAGTAGTCGAGGCAGGCTATTCAGCTTCTCATCTATCATCTTTTGCTACAGATACCGCATCAGCTCACAGTACACCATTTTGCTTAGGTGGGTTAGATGATTATCTGTATTTCATATTGTACATTCGTTGTATTTTGTACTCTCCATCTACTATTGTATTGTTGACTTAGAGACTTGGTGAGGACGTTTTTGTATATTATTTGGGGATTGTTGCCTTTTATATACAGTTTCCTTCCTATTGTCTTTATTTCTTCGCTACGGCGTCGTATATTTGTATTGTATTCTTCTTGGCTAGTTTTTACAAAAAGGGGATGTTGCCAAAACTTTAAAGAAAGAAAGTGGGACTTTTAAAAAATTTGGGTTGTGATTTCAAATGTTTCAAAAACTTATTTTATCTTTTCCGTATTTTCTTGGTTTAGATTTCTGGGTTTTGGCTTTCTTTTACTGCGTTACATCTTTTGGTGTTGCGTAGTTTTAGGGCCGTCACGGGCCAATTTTGGGTCGTGACAAAGTTGGTATCAGAGCGCTAGGTTTTACCTTTCGGAGTGTTGGATGACCTTAGTATGATGGAGTAGGTAGCTTAAGCAGAGTAACGTAGTGTGTGTATGTCTGCAGCATACCCACGATGCGGTACCTTGCATTAAGTGACCTAAGTACAATTTGCTTGAAATTCCTTCCTTGATGATTCATATCCTTAAGATTCGATTCCTTATTCTCATCGAATCTTATATCTATTTATAGTCTTGCCGCCGAGGACTATGGGGACTCAGAGTGATGCAGCGAGGGCCGAGGTCAGAGTTGGCTCGGGTGAGACGAGTACTGACCAGGATGGCACTCTAGTTGCACCGGTGCAGACGGATCAGCCTACTACTTATACCATCGATAGACTTTTGGCAGAGATGCAGGACTTCCGCCAGACGATGAGATCATTGGTTGATGTCGTTCGGGAGCTACGACAGGAGGTTGTCATCCCTGTCACTCAGTTGTCACTTACGATCAGCATGCAGCAGTCCGTCACCTACATAGCACCAGTGGTTGCAGCTCCAGTTGACGAGGCACATATTTCAGGACAGTGGAGGACTCGTACCAGCGTACCAGCCCAGAGGCAGAGGTTTGGTCATCGAGACAGATTTCGTGGCCGTCGCAGGAATAACAGAGGCTTAGGACGAGGACAGTCGTTCAGCTTTCATTCCCAAGATGGTCAGCAGTCAGCGCGTGGATGTTTTCGATGCGGGAGCCTTCAGCATTTTGTCAGGGATTGTTCCTTAGCACCTCGTCAGAGTCGTATTCAGAGAGGCCGTGGACGTGGAAGAGTTGCTCAGAGGGCTCAGTCTACCAGAGGAGTTCATCCAGCTGCGAGTAGAGGGCAGACACAGGAGTTTGCTTCTACTCATCGGGACGCGCAGACGTCCAATGTGGAGTTTTCAGGTACCCTTGATTTATATGTTCTTTTCATGTATTCGTTTGTTTTCCATGCTTGTACCGTGGTTGGGTAAATTAGTCGTAGTTGTTTTAACTTCTGTCAGCGATTCTTTTGTTACGCGACACGTATTTCAGTTGTGTGCCAATCGGATAGGAGATAGAGATTCGTCCGTCATTTTGGATCCTTCTAGAGATGTTGGATTTGACGTTCTCCTGGGCATGGACTGGTTAACTACGTGCTAGGCGTCTGTGGACTACCGTGAGGAAACATTCAGGTTTGTTTTCCCCGGCAGGTCAGTTCTCGTTGTGCAGGTGGATAGTTGTGCCGCCTCTCACAGCTTGAATTCAACCTTTTTCGTTGGTCGGCTTTTGAGGAGTTGTCGTAGATTCTTGGCGTTCATTTGTAATGCCGGAGCCACAGTGGGATTGTTGGACCGAGTTCCTTTCGTGCGAGAGTTTTCCGACATTGTTCCAGATGGGCCGGTGAAGCTGGGAGCTAAAGGATCAGCTGCAGAGTTATGGTTTAGGTAGTTTGTGCGTCTGAGTGTTTCGCTTTTGGGAGCTCCTATTTCTGTTCGTCGAGGAGGAAGGACAGCGGTTTGAGGTTGTGTATTGACGGATTGTCAATTGAACCGGCTTACGGTGCGGATAGGTATCCCTTACCTCACCTTGACGATTTCTTCGATCAGCTCCAGAGTGCGAGACATTTTCTAAGTTTGCTTGGGATCGGGTCATCATTACTACGGATTCGGAGTGATGGCATTCCGAAGACTGCCTTGTGCATGCTACGGGCCTGGTGTGTTTTAGTGAGTCATTGGATTCACTGATGCCCTAGCAGCATTCGTAGATGTGATGAACCAGATTTCTGCAGGCCGTTCCTCGACCAGTCATTGTTGTGTTATTTACGACATTCTGGTCTATCTAATTTGTCTTGAGGGACAGGAGTAACACTTGGGGATTTGTTATGCAAATACTGGGAGAGCACCAGCAGTTCGCTAAATTCTCGGAGTGTTTCTTCAGGCTTGTTTTGTGTTGACTCCTAGGTCTTATAGTCGTGGGAGACGGTTTCGTATGGTTCCGAGGGAGATTGTGACCGTACAGCTTAGGCCCAGACATGTGTGCAGGATGGAGATCTGCAGATTGTTGGGCTTAGCAGGTTTTACCGCCGTTTCATGCAGGATTGCTAGAGTAGTGCTGCACCATCGACTGAATGGACCGGAAGGGAGGCTTCTTTTCTGGGGACTGAGGCATGTGTACGGAGTTTTCGGCAGTTGGAGATTCGGTTAACAACTGCATCAGTTCCTTCTTTGCTTTCTGGTTCGGGCGATTTTGTTGTTTAACTGTAATGTTTCTTGAGTGGGCTCGAGTGTGTACTGAGGTGACACTACAGAGTCATCGCTTTTGCTTCCCTACATTTGGAGGAAGTACGAGAAGGATATTCCACTCAAGATCTGGAGATGGCCGCGGTGGTTTTGCGTTGGAGATTTGAGGACACTACTTGTTTGAGAGTTGTGTCAGATTTTCCACGGACCACTAGAGCTTAATGAACATCTTCCTGCAATGGATTTTGATTGTTGTGATAGTCTTCTGCAGATTTACAGTTCTTGTGTGATCGTTGAGTACAGCTTTAGTTCGTCTCTACGGAGGGGACAGCTTGCTCATGTCCGTGCCCGACCACTTTCCTTAAATCGTTTTCGTGAGACACTTCCCACCTATGCTCGTTCGTCAGTGATACTTGAGCATGCTCGGCTGGGTAATGATTCGGAGACCTTGATTTGTGACAATGACGTGCTACGTTAGGGACACGTTTGTGTACCTGACCTCATCGGGTAGAGACGTGTAATCCTAGAAAATGCACACCAGTCAACTCTCTGCATACATTCAAGTTCCACCAACATTTAGCGGGACTTGTGAGATAGTTACGGGTGGACAGGGATGTAAAAAGAAGTTTCAGGTTTTGTTTCAAGGTGTCTGTCTTGTTGTGTGCTTGGGTCGAGCATCTGAGGCCGGCTGGAGAGTTGCAACCTTTTACCGTTCCGAAGTAGGAGTGGGAGCAGATCTCCATGAATTTCATTATGGTTTCTACCCATGTTTGGTCAGGGTGTGACTCCATTCGAATTCTTGTCGTCCGGTTATACTCAGTTTGCTCAGTTCTTTTTAAGTTGTGTGTTTGTTTTGATTGTTGTCAGCAGTTGGGGATCGTCACTCGCCATCGTTAGGGTTCTCCTTCGATAGCTGTTATCAGGAGACACTTCAATTGGCCACCTTTAGGTTTAGGGGTTAGGTCGTGTCGATCACCGGCCTGTTGTTTTTCTGACTCTGCGTAAGTAGGACTTTGGACCCCAGCTAGTCTAGAGACTTCGGAGATGGTCCAGTTGTGTTTGGTCAGGATGGGAATCACCATTGCGAACTGAGGTCTTATGCCGACTGTGTTGGTCATAGACTCGAGTTCTCGGGGACAGATCATGTATTCCTACGGACTTTTCCGATGAATGACGTGTTGGATTTTGGGAAGTTTATTCCAGGATCGTAGGACCTTTCGAGATCCTATAAGCAAGTTAGTTTCGTTGCCTTTAATTTGGCACTTCCGCCCAGATTATTGAATTTCACCCCGTATTCCTTGTGATGATACTCTACAATTACCTTCTTGACCTTTCTCACATGATTTAGCACCAGACCATTTAGCTTAGACGCGATCTTTCGTTCACCAGCAGCCAATTGTGTTAATGGCTCAGCAGGTGGAGGAACATCGGTCAAGGGTCTTGCTATCTGTGGAAGGGTTCCTTGGACGTAGCCGTATAGTGAGATAATCACTTGGGAGGCTGTGAGCGAGATTTGAGGATTTTTATCTTCTCTTTGAAGGTACACGTATCGGTATGTTTTTAAATTCGGGGACGAATTTCTTTTAAGGGGGGAGATTGTAACACCTTAGAATGTGTTTTGTAGCTAATTATATTTTAATGTGTGGTTTTTAATAAAAAGTTTACCCAATTAAGTTTTAAATATTTTATCCTATTTATTGAGTATTTTATTAGAATTTTGTTAGGCGCACACACACTTGTGCATGATAACAAGGGTTTAGAGATGGGGTTAGACCATGTTTATCAAGCATGATAGATTAACCCATTCTCTTTAAGTTAATAATTATTGTTTAGGTGTTTTGGGTTAAATAGTTATGGTTGTTTTAAAAATGAAAATGAATTTAAAAAGGATTTTTAAATTGGCTTCATGGTTGACTTTGAGAGAGAGAGAAGCATGGGCTTGATGGTGTGAGCCATGCCTAATTATGATGAAAGAGAAAGAGAATGGGAGGGGTTGTTGGTTTTTCTCTCATTCTCACTTCTCACTCTCATTTCTCTCACTCTCAAACACACACACACACACACACTCACCTGCATCAACAGCAACAACAAAAGCAGCAGCAGAGCAGCATCAGCAACAGCATCATCATCATCATCTTCAGCAGCAGCATGGGGCAGCAGCAGCAATAGAGGCAGAAGCAGCTCCAGCAACATTAGCAGCAGCCCCAGCATCAACAACAGCTCTTTTCTTCTTCTCCTTGTGCCTAGGGTCGTGGGTAAGGTATAATTTCTGAACACCAATTCCTAGTTTGCTTAGTTGTGTCATAGTTGGTGTCGGTTTGTGTTAATTATGAGTTTAGTGCTAGATTATGGTAATTTGTGTGGAATATTGATTAAGTGATGATTGTGTTAGTTAACCCTACTTGTTTAAGTGTTGTTAGGGTCACCTTAACTGAGTTTAACCCCAGATTACACTAAAATACCATTGGGTTTCTTAATTGTGCAAATTAGCGTTTTTATTACGATATTCTGGCAATCTGTGATCTAGTATTGACCCGGACCCTTCAGAATAAATTTGAGAAGACTGGAACATGTACACTAGATCTAGATACTACCACAAGAACACGAGCTCCTCATTCAATTTCCAGGCCGCAGATTTATTTGGTTTGGCCGTAAATTGCAGCCAAGTAGGGGGCAGGGGTGTTGGGGACTTGGCTAGGGTTGTCTTCTGTGTTGTCTAGTGTTTTGGCATGTCTAGTTTTGTAATATTTGACCTGTAGGAAAATCTGGGACTATATATCGTTTTTGGTGTCCGTTGTGTTTGCGCGATACGTGAGAGAGTTCTGTGATCCAGCGTATCGCGGCGTGTCGCGATGGTTTTAGACGCGTACACACACGTTTTAGCGTATCGTGCACACGCGCGTTTAGTTCGCGACGCGAGTTTCTCGTTTTGGTTCGATATCGCGTTTCGCGGAATATTTGGCTTATATATGATTTTTGTGTCTTATTTGCAGGTTTGCAGGCAGGGACTACGGACACTACTATAGGGGGAGCAGATGGTAAGATTCACCTAGCGTGGAGTGTAGGTGAGTAGATTTAACATCTACAGGGGAATCGCCCGCATGGCGTTATGCGTCTGGGCTAGGATTCAATACCTGTCGCACATTCTACGTCATTGTTAGAATTGCGCCTTTACTTTATTTCCTTGATATAGTTATACTGTGACTAGTAACCGTAGGACACTGCACATATTATTGACGTTTCATGATGCACGAGCACGGATTGTATGCTACACACACTGTCAATAATTGCCATGTCACACACAAACCATTATAGACATTATATTGCTTGGTTAGGGACCTTGTGACATTGATTCATACTGCTTATCACATATGACGTTACCATACCTATATACCTATAGAGTATCGTACTATTAGTGATAGGTACACATACCCTTTACGATACATCTACAGGTATATCTTACTCATATTTTCTTATACCCAGGGGGGTATACGACATCAGTTCTTATAGGTAGATACCTATACATTGCTACACCTGTATGTTACACACATATTCAGATGCAATCATATATTTACCTTTACTGATGTTACTTAGTTGTACCTTATTGGTTTCGCATACATCTGGTTTCAGCTACATATTCTAATTTATATGCTCGCATTTTAGATATATCGCATATATTTATTCCTGGATTTGCGCATTGTTATTTGGATTTCACATGATGATTTCTGGATTTGGGAACCGCGGGAGTTCATGAAATTATGCATACATTGAAAAACCCGGTTTCCTTGATATGATATTTGCGCAGCCACCATGAGATTTATCGGTTCTGATTATATACTCCATACGAGGTGTGGTTGCCGTTTGAGGGTACATGGTGGGGCCCGGTATGGTTCCCCTCGGCAAGAAGATCGATGGATGTTGCCGATTGAGCCTGGAGGCATGCTAGTACCTACCGGTGACAGTACTAATGACTCGGCGGGGGTCATGGAGACACCGTTGGGAGTCATGTACGTATGCATACGTCGGATGGCGTGGGTCAGAGCTAGGCACTCGTGCTTTCGGGATAGCGTATGATACGTGATCAGGATTTCTGTGTCGATGCTTGGCACATTGGTTTTCATGATATTTCTTTTAATACCTTTGTATATATAACAGGGGATTTAGTCATTGTTATATATACCCTTACACCAATATTAGTGGAATGGGACGCTAATATATGTGTATTGCCCCCATCATATTTATTTCTTGTATATATATATATATTTAGGATGTTAGAAATTATTTTGAGACTCGACTTGGGATATAGGTGATTCATTGAGATTGGATACTGGATATGAAGGAGATTGATGATTTGTACATTCGGGATATAGGAGATCTATTCGATATTGTACATTGAGGAGATGTGAGACTTATATGATAGGAGAGCCCGGTTTGGGGGCTGATTTGAGGATTTGCGGATTGGAGTGTCTTGATGGATGGTGATCCTGCCACGATGTCAGGTTTCCGTGGAAATGACATATTCCACCCCATACCTCACACTTATCTATTCTTTACACAGATTCATATATTGGTTGTACCTGTTACCGTACCCTTATGATAGTTGCATATTAGCTTTCTCGTATCCCTATTGCATAGTTATTGCATATTATTATCATGTCATCATTGCTTCATATATTGATTGTACCTGCTAGTGTACATTTCCATTACATTGCTTTCACATGACCTGTTATTACTGTAATCGCATATCTTAGATTCATGCAGTACGTACATTCCTACGATTACCTGCATATGTTATCTACTATTCACGAGTTGGCAACTCACCCCCGTTGTGCCACAGGTGTTTCAGGTTGTTCCCCAGAGTAGTCGAGGCAGGCTATTCAGCTTCTCATCTATCATCTTTTGCTACAGATACCGCATCAGCTCACAGTACACCATTTTGCTTAGGTGGGTTAAATGATTATCTGTATTTCATATTGTACATTCGTTGTATTTTGTACTCTCCATCTACTATTGTATTGTTGACTTAGAGACTTGGTGAGGACGCTTTTGTATATTATTTGGGGATTGCTGCCTTTTATATACAGTTTCCTTCCTATTGTCTTTATTTCTTCGCTACGGCGTCGTATATTTGTATTGTATTCTTCTTGGCTAGTTTTTACAAAAAGGGGATGTTGCCAAAATTTTAAAGAAAGAAAGTGGGACTTTTAAAGAATTTGGGTTGTGATTTAAAATGTTTCAAAAACTTATATTATCTTTTCCGTATTTTCTTGGTTTAGATTTCTGGGTTTTGGCTTTCTTTTACTGCGCTACGTCTTTTGGTGTTGCGTAGTATTAGGGCCGTCACGGGCCAATTTTGGGTCGTGACAATAGGGGATTACCAGAATTCCCGTGCCGCCCAAACGAAGAAAGTGCATGCTGATGCATCATCTTCGGGTGTGTTCATTACACAGAACTGTTTCTCAGTATCCTTTATGTCCTGGGTATGTGATACCGGATCAGGATCCCACATATGTAATTTGTTACATGGGCTACAGATAGGTAGAGAACTGAGAACGGGTGATAAGTTTCATGAGATAGAAACGGTGCAAGTGTTGCAGCCAAGTCTGTTGCTCACTATCACCCTGTATTACTAGAATACATTGATTCTGAACGAATGTTATTAGATACCGAACCTGATATACAACATCATATCAGTCTCTTTATTAGTAAAGAAAGGATATAATTTTGTATTGTTGGATAATGTTTTGAACATTTCCTATATCAAGAGTTGATCGGTTCAGGCACGTTATCTAAAAGCATTGACGTTCTAAATCAAACTACAGTTCTTAGTATATAGAACACACACAAGAGGAATAGTTCAGAAATGAACGAATCCTTCTTGAGGTATTGTAGACTAGGTCATATCAATGCGACCCGACTAGCCAAGTTACATTTATATGCATATTTAAATTAGTTTGAATTTACATCTTATGAAACTTGCCGGTCATGTCATAAAGATAAGATGACCATAGCTCTGTTTATTGGAAACAGAGAAAGAGTTAGTGAACTCTTGGGATTGATACATGCTGATGTATGAAGGTCCCCTGTCTACACATGCCAAAATCGGTTCTTTGTACTTCATTACATTCTCTGATGATCTCTCAAGATTCAGACATATGTTCCTGTTGAAACACAAGTCCGAAGCTTTTGAGATATTCACAGAATATAATTTAGAAGTAGAGAACCATAAACGGGTATAAGTATTATGTCCTTTGATGAAAACAAGGAGGAGAATACTTGAGCACGGGATTCCTGGACTATTCTAAAGGAGAATGAGATTCGCTCTCAGCATTACTCCTCCGTATACACCACAGCACGTCGGTATATCGGGACGGAGCAATTACACCCTATGTGATATGTTGCGCTCTATGATGAGTACTACTGAGTTTACTATTTCCTTTTGGGAGTTATGCACTTGAGAAGCTGCATACCTATTGAATAGGGTTCAAATCAAATCAGTTGCCTACCACTTCATATGTGATATAGAATAGGAAGAGCCCATATCTTAAGTTTGTTAAGATTTGGGGTTGTCCATGTAGGGTTCCTAGGCACACTAAGGAGGTTCCACAAGGCATCAACCATGCCAAATACAAATTTTTCGGTGCCGAGAAACCCTAAACTAGATCAATTACTATAGGATAGGCGAAACAAGATGCAAGTAAACAACTTTATTGCTAAGTGAATGGAAATACAACCTTTGTAGATCCGGTCCAACACTTCTTTAGCTCCGAGATGACGTTCCTCCGCTGCGATCATCGGGATCCTGGACTCTAGCGTCGGTTTCATCGGAGAAATGGGCGGGCTAGGTCGTTGACTTCGATGCCGAGGATGATCTACGTCGAGACGACTCAAACTCAAGCTCCACCTTCACTAGGTTATGAAACTTGTTGTCACGACCCGAAAGTACGGAACATGACCGGCACTTAAACTACGAACGTCTCGAGGCGTACGTAATCTAAGTAAGCCGAAAACCCAGAAATCCAAACCAAGAAAAGTAGTAGAGTGGAGGAAAAACCAACTTAAAGCAAGTAATTTCAATAGCATAAGCCGAATTATGCGGTTTTTAAAACATCAAAAATTTACTGAAAATTTCGGCAGAGTCTCCTTTGTAAATACTGGCTCCCAAACAGGATACAACATGAATAGTATACAAAATCCATAAAAAGGCATCCCCAAGCGGGAGCTAGCTCTTCGTCAATCGACGGTCACAACCACACAAGCAATATAATATACAACGCCAAGGGCGAGGATCAAAACTCAAAAGGAAACTCAAAACCGCAAGAAAACCACAGAAAAAAATAACGCGCGACTCTAAGGTCGAAGGAATAACATCACTGGTCTCTATCTCAAAATAAATATATGTTTGGTTGATGGAACTTCTAGATACAACAGAATAATAATATACAAGATATAATGATGGGTAAGATACAAATAACCCACCTACTAGCAAGCCACCCGGAAATGGAAATAGTGCCAGCAAAGCCGTAATGAAACCTGTACGGCGAAACCTGCAAGAACTGTAGCACAACGGGGGTGAGTTGCCAACTCGTGAGTAGAAAAACATCTACGCACAGAAATCCCATAAATAACGCAATCCTAGGTCAATGATCATAATATATCCTCAAAAATGTATAAAACATGCAGCCTATAACAATGGCTAGGGTAAATATCTAACCCGAGTGTAAACTCTTGTGCCCGTGTCAGTGCCTCAGGTAGCAATATATCATATGAATGAGGTATGAATGCATGAAAACAGGATACATGTAAATGAAGAAACTGTTTTCATAAATTAGTGAGATTTCTTTCGTATTTTTAAACTGAGGTATCATAAATGAAATCAGTATCAACAGTGTCTAGCATCGACACAAAACATAAATCTCACTGTCTCAAAATATCAATGTCTCAATCTCAATATCTAGGGCGCCGTCAGTCCAGACCGGCCCCTACCATCCATCTCAAGACCACGATGGTATCCTCCGGATATCCGACGCGTCGGGTAATATCACCGGTCGGTAGTGCTCCCTTGCCGGTCTCAACGTCAACACCACATTCCTCTTGCCCCGGGGTACCGCACCGGGCCCACCATGTACCCGAAACGGTTCCTCCACTCCTCGAATCGGGTCTCGAAATCCATCAGCAAACTCATGGTGGACGACTCATACATCATGGGAAAACCGAACTTTTTATTTTAAAAGGGAGAAAAGGTTTATTTATGTTTTTGCGGTGTTCCTCCAAATCCAAGAAATCTCATGAAATCCGAATCCAAGTCATTAATAGCATGTAAACAGTGAATATAGGCATGAGAATCCATGAATGCGACACAACAGTGAATAATAACATGCATGAAGTAGTAGGCAATAACTACAATGTCTAACTAGCATATAAGGCAAGTACACTAATATCATGTCTAAACTATTAGCTAACCACCTATGTCAAATGAAATAGTATTTTCTAAAGTGTTCGTGACATGTCAATTACCGATGAAGATGTGTGTGAGCCGGCAAGTAAGTGTACGTGGTACATACGCGTCATCGGTAATGGTGCTGGTGTCCTAACAACATGATATTAATAATGCAATAAGAAATTATAATATAAGTATGCGATGCGGAGCGAACAGTAAAAATGAGCGGGAGCTGAATACTAGACGGAACTATAACTAATCTGCACTAATCTAATATAAGTCCTACAAATGGTGCCTTTTGAAATAACACGAATCATGCGGTTTTGAAAATAGGGGCTACGGTGTTTTTAAGAAAAGAAACGTTTTTGAAATATCCATAGAATCCCTTGACCTGTCTTTTAAAATACGCATGATTCGTAAGCTTTGAAATAGGTAAGAATCTAATCTAATCTAACAACTAAACTAAACTAAATAGCTAAGCTAACAAGCTGGACAACAGGTAAGGAAGCCGCCTAACGTCTGAGTCGATACATATACATACCTGTATATATATTAGTCGGTGATCCCGCCTCAATAATATCATATCCGATACCATATCTATAATCAGACATACCAAGTCAAGAGTGCGGATCAATCATCAAGATATAGCGCGTACGTAAATCCGTCGTACGGCATCCTCCAATTCCGGGTACGGGTCAAAATCACATTCATCAGACTATTCACCTGGTATCCTCTTTATCAATATTATGATCTGGTACTGATCTACGTCTAGTACAATACTGATATCGCCTAAGTATGCATGCACGTGTGTAAAAACTACGTCAAGGACCCGCTACAACGTCATGTCGTATCTCAAATACGAACCCCCCTATATCACCGATCTCACGGCCTCAAATCAAATCTCATCGACTCATCATAAATCCCAAGTATCATCCTCAAATCCGTATGTGAACACATAGTCCCATACCCATGTGAACACATAACTATATACTCCCGTAAGCACAAATGAAAGAAGAAAGTATGCAAGTATGGGTTGGTGTGTGCATGTATAGTGCGACCACTACTCTAGGGTTTCGCGACACTAAATCATCCAAGAACACCAAATATCCATATTATCATCAATGTACTCAAACAATATATATGTGTGTGTATACGTATTCGTATACATCACCACGAACTGCGGGGGTGCTATACGCCATCCACCCGACTTCTCCCCGTAGATATAAATCTGCTCACCTCGACCTTCGCTTGCCGATGCCGATGTTGACACGCGCTTTCTTGTCTCCTTGAAGTCTTCGTGAGGGTACCTACATAACATAACACATCGCATCGCATTAAAGTCCGACTCATGACCAAATCGACACACGAATCTCACATAGGTCAAAACCTATGGTTTGCTTTCACAAATCAACCCAAAAACCCTCGACATCGGCGTACAAACGCCGATTGATCGAGAAAAAAACCAAACGTACCAAATCATGGTTTTACAATTCACTAAAAATATATAAAATACGATGCAATTCATCAAAACCAATAAATTGATTAAATCGATTTATTACAAGAAACCTAGTAAGCATCAATTAGCCGTTTCACTTTAAAACTCGATGTTTAAACGAACTAATGGCCACAATATCCACCAATTATCATAACCAAGTTATAGAAACCATATCAATAATTTATTCTCATCAACTTGTATAAATTCTAAAATTCTAGTTTTGCAAAAATATCCAATTTAACACTTTTTAACGCAAAATTTCACAATTTAACAATTTAGCTTGGCTTTGCATATTTTAAATGGTTAAACCACTCATGGAAACCTTAATGATGTGCCAAAAACCCTAACTAGATTTTAATCCCACATTTTAATAAAATTTCTAAAACCTAGTTAGCAAATTAGCATAATTATCACAATTTGGGCAAATTAAATATAACAATATGCAAATTAGCTACAAGATTTGGTTTTGCATAACTTAAGATGCTAAAATACATCACACTACCATGAACAAATTATCACAACCATAACTTTAATTCAAACCCTTCTCTTGAATTTAAACTTGCAATTTAAAACCTAAATTAAACACCTAATTAAGTTGATTTAAAGTATTTAACATCAAATTAAGCACAAGGGTTAGAGTTATACCTTCACAAACCATGAGATCAAATATGGAACTTGACCTCCAAATTGAGATCTTTGCACCAAGAATCATGCTATAAGGGCTAAGGAAAAATGGGTAGGGAATGGATTTGGGATTTGTGAGGTTTTGTGTTGATTTGTGAGGCAATTTTGATGAGTTTTTTTGAAGAGAAATGTGATGAGAAAAGAGGAGGGGCTGTTGTGTGCAGGAATTGGGAGGGTCGGCCACTAGTGGGTGATTGGAGAGAGAGTGAGGTGAGGAAAGTCTTGCCAAGTCAAAAAGGTCCAAAGTCAACACAACCCATACCTCTTTTCTTATACTTTTCTTTATGTTTTCTTTTCTTTTATCAAAAGAAATGGGGGAAAACTTTGGAGAGGGGCTGCTGAAAATGGGGAGGAAAATGGGTGTGTGTGAGTGTGGGTGTGTGTGTGGGGTGAGGGAAAATGATAAATGTTATACCCCAATATCTATTTACACTAATTTCACCGAAAAAAGCCTTTTTCTTCGATATTTTCTAAACCGTTTTAGCAAACGATTTCATTCCAAAAACAACATGATAAAATTTTATTTAATGTTTTATGATGCACAAAATTTGTTTCAACTCATTCCAATTTGTAATTTTCCCTAATTAAATGTATTAGTGACGGCTTAAAATAATAATAAAATAATTTTTTTTCAGAAAATTTGAAATTTCGCTAGCGGCTCAATAAACACCAAATAATAGCAATTACATAGCTAGAATATGTATATTTAATTTTTATAATAAGATATTTGTATTTTGACTTTTTACAGAAAACCCCCTTATTTTACCGTTTTTTCGAAATTTCACCGAAACGATTTTCAAAACGTTACACTTGTGAAGATAACACACTCTACTACATGGCAAGTGGTAGAGGATGAAGAAATAGGAAGTGGGTTCACTTTGGAATTGGATTTCTCACTTGGAATCATCACTTGGAAAAATCTAGCAATGGTTTTCTTTCTTCATCAAGAAGAAGAAGAAGAAAGAAAAGAATATGAATTAATTTTCAAAAAGAAAATGAAGTGATGGTTATCATAATGCAACCATGGGTGAGGCTAACAAGTGTAGAGACTAAACTAGGGTTAGGTATAATGGTTAGATTAAGGAAAGAAACAAAATGGTCATGACTTTTCAAAGCATCATGAAGCTTCAAGAAGAAAGAAAAGAATCCACCATTTTATTTCTTGCTCAAAATATAAATGAAAAGAATAAATAAATAAGTAAATCAAACCCTAACCATTAACCTAATCATGGTTTAATCATACACACCCAAGTTTGCATGTATCATCAAATATGATACAAACTAGTGCACAAAACTATATCATATATATACAATGTGCACATTCAAGTGAGAAAATAATCTTAAGTGAACCAATATTAGATAATGTAAAGTAATATATCAAATATATAATTATACATTAAATCATTAAATCAGCACTTGATTTAACGATCCGGCCATATCACATATGATCGACTAATATCAAATGTATCGACTTATCGAATCAATCCTCGATTCGATAACTAGGTTATATCGCATACAACCAATCGATACATTCATCGTGAGAATAGAATACGGTATCACATACACGCATTATTCTCGGTCCCGCACATATCTCATATGCGCTCCTATTTCGTTTCGCTTGAGCCAGGAAACCTTTGTGTAGGACTCTAAAGACTCGTCAATACGCCGGCAGTAGGTGATGATCATATCAAACACCCACAAGCCGCAAGCGGTCTGCTAAACATAACGGCCACCCGGGTATTGAGCGATCAGAAGATCAACGAGCAAGCCCGCTCACACTCCTGTGAATTCAACCAGTAACACTTACCGTACAGTCCGGTCTGTTCGTCTGATATGTCGCATATCTCGCCTAGGGGTGGTAAACGTCAGACCCCAGTAGCTTGATAAGTCGTGTCGATATGAGGTCTATAACAGTTCGAGAAACTACTGGTAACACTTAGCAGTAAATCTCAGCAACCCTGGCCAGGGATTTCAGGTTATAGCCAATCGAACACAGCGCTACATCAACCCCCTATACCGGGAGAGACGAATCCCCTCCTATCGCTCATTGCCTCCATGTGATTCGGGACTGTACCCAAAAACCACCGTTTTGCACGCCCTCTTGGACGTGGTAAGGTGGAAATCAAAGCACAGTGGGAATCACACAAGACTCTATGACGATCTCGGGTCAACAGACTACTCTGTACCAGTGTCACCAGAGAACTGCCATCTGAAGTAAGGTATAATACCATCTGGGAGTTCTCGGCGAGTCCGTCCAGTGTACCCAGTCTCCACTGAGCACCCGTATATCATCTCTGATGTCAAACACCAATGGATATAGGATCATCTATCGCCCATCTGTATGGGTCGAGAAGGTATACGCTAGTCTACTCTGGTATATCGATGCCCCGTCTCGATACACCCACGACTAGGGACCTTGAAGGATGTACTTATAGACTACCATGTCCCCACTAGTATGATCCGCATCATAGTCCAGGTAGTCAAGTACACATCCTAAGGGCTTTACCAACATGTAACAGAGAGACAATCAGTGTACACGTTAAGGTAAAGAGCAACCAGATAGCATACTATCATGTCGAGCAAGAAAGTCCTCCCTATATATGTCCAAGCATCCACTACAATATACATCCTATGTATAGTAATGGCCTCTAGGGCATACATAAAACTAACAATCTCCCACTTGCACTAGGGCCATCTGATAGCAGTGGCTGTAGTATCTCATACTCAACCGTCCCATAAAAGTCTCTCTCTGGGAAAAGGCCTTTGTGAGTGGATCCGCCGTGTTGTCCTCTGAGTCTATTCTCCTGACCTCATCCCTTAGAGATCAACCATCTCCATGATTAGGTGACACTGCCTCAGAATATGTCTGGATCACTGATGGGACGGGCGTTCCTAGCCATAAGCCACAACTCCATTGTCTCACAATGGTAGGAATGAAGTTCATCTCATGAACTAATATACACCCAGACTTTCTCTTTGGTAGCATCTTAAGTAGCGATGTATCCAGCCTTTATCGTCTAGTTAGCCACGGTATCTAGCTTAGAACACTTCCAACATACCGTCCCTTTACTAAGGGTAAAGACAATGCATGTGACTGACATTCAGTCGTCCTTATCACCCTGGAACATTTCCAGTGATTCTCCCCAGGATCGATTGATACCATCTCACTACATCTAGTGAGTACCCTAACATCCATTTAGATCTATCTCATAGATCCAGAACCCAGGATTTAGGAGGTATCACTTTGATCCTATATGGATAATCCTTGTGATAAGCGGAGATTGACCGAGCATAGCATAGGAAACTCCTTCCCTATCAAGAGTATGTCATCCACGTACTCTACTAGGATCACCACCATACTCCCTACTACCTTTTTGTATATACAAGGTTCATCTACCATTTTGATGATGTCAAACTCTTTGATTAACTCATCAAAACAGATGTTCCAACTCCGCGATGCCTGCTTTATCCTATAAAGCATCTTGCTCACGTTTCCGCTGCTCCCACTGTCTACGAAGCCCTCTGGCTGTGTACTTATAGACGCTCTCTTCCAAATCATCATTTAGAAAAGCAGTCATGATACCCAACCACCAGATATCGTAGTCATGGTTTGTAGCCGTGGCAAGTAGGATCTGGATGGACTTAAGCATAGCTACTTAGAAAAGGTTTCATCATAATCCATACCTGGTTAATGATGCAAAGCTTTAACAAATCTAGCTTTGAAAGTCTCAACTTTTCCATGAACACCAAGTAATCTTCTCAAGATATACTTGCTCCTGATGGGGATTTAACCCTTCAGATAAAGCAACCAAAGTCCATACTTTGTTGGTGTATAAGGATTCCATCTCAGATCGATAAACATCCAGCCATTCTTACAGAGTCTCACTCCTGATGGCCAGCTCGAAACTAGTTGGGTCATCATCTCATGATGCAATCCTCGCTCCCACTGTCATAGAGAATTCGCAGTATCTCTCAGGTGGGTGAGGAACCCTACTAGATCGGCGGAGTGGCTGAGGTTCGTTAGTTACTATTGAATCCTTTGGTTCTATCAAATCATCTGTTGTAGTTTGTATAGCTGGAACCTTTCCAGTTCTACATAACAGACCTGGCCTCGAGCTTGTCCGTATTTTGCTTTTAGACATAGGCTGGACAACCCCAAATCTTAACCAACTTAAGATATGGGCTCTTCCCTTTCCATATCACATATGAAGTGGTAGGCAACTGATTTGATTTGAACCCTATTCAATAGGTATGCAGCTTCTCAAGTGCATAACTCCCAAAAGGAAATAGGAAACTCAGTAGTACTCATCATAGAGCACACCATATCACATAGGGTGCTATTGATCCACCCCGATATACCATCGTGCTATGGTGTATACGGAGGAGTAATGCTGAGAGAGAATCTCATTCTCCTTTAGAATAGTCCAGGATTTCCGTGCTCAAGTATTCTCCTCCTTGATCTCATCAAAGGGCATAATACTTATACCCGTATTTTGGTTCTCTACTTCTAAAATATATTCTGTGAATATCTCAAAAGGTTCGGACTTGTGTTTCAACAAGAACATATGTCTGAATCTTGAGAGATTATTATAGAATGTAATGAAGTACAAAGAACCGGTCCTGGCATTTGTAGACGGGGGACCTTACATACATCAACATGTATCAATCCCAAGAGTTTACTAACTCATTCTCTGTTTCCAATAAACAGAGTTATAGTCATCTTATCTTTGTGACATGACTGGCAAATTTCACAAGATGTAAATTCAAACTGATTTAAATATGCATCTAAATGTAATTTCAGCCAGTCGGGTCGCATTAATATGACCTAGTCTATAATGCCTCAAGAAGGATTCGTTCATTTCTGAACTCTTCCACTTGTGTGTGTTCTGTATACTAAGAACTGTAGTTTGATTTAGAACGTCAATGCTTTTAGATAACGTGCCTGAACCGATCAACTTTTGATATAGGAAATGTTCAAAACATTATCCAACAATACAAAATTATATCCTTTCTTTACTAACAAAGAGACTTATATGATTTTGTATATTAGGTTCGGTATTTAATAACATTCGTTCAGAATCAATGTATTTGGAATACAGGGTGACAGTGACCAACAGACTTGGCTGCAACACTTGCACCGTTTTCTGTCTCGTGAAACTTATCACCCGTTCTCAGTTCTCTACCTTTCTGTAGCCCTATGTAACAGATTACATATCTGGGATCCTGATTCGGTATCAAATACCCAGGACGTAGAGGATACAGAGAAACGGTTCTTTGTAATGAACACACCCAAAGATGATGCATCAGTATGCACTTTCTTCATTTGGGCGGCACGGGAATTTTGGTAATCCTCAATTTCCTGCTCTGTCTTATAACAATTATAAGTTGGAGAGGGAGCAACGTTCCTCAGCTCAGTATAACAAGCGGGTTCGGTCAATATATCCGTATTATTATCTTGATTAAGGTATGATATGGTCGCTGCCTGGAGAGAGAGAGAGAAGAAAACACTCAGCGTATGCTCTTGCAAGATCAGATTGGTTATTCTTTTATCTAATCAGGATGGCTCCCACTGTTTTTATCAAATCTTCCTTCAAACCCTAAAAGGAAAGACTAGCCGGGATTAATTACACGCTACAAGTTCGCCAATCTTTCAGCCAGGCCAGTGTCGGTACTTTGAGGGAGGTGTCCCGTGCTTTCGCACGGACCTAATTACAGTAAACCTCATTTTCCCAGAGGCATAACCCCGTTGACACCTTTCTAGACACCTACTTGATCGGCTAATTGTAAAGTGTAAAACTCTCCCAGGAGTAACAATTACTCGCAATGGGTATCGGGATCCAACTATCTCATAGAAGGTATGCAATCTCATTGCAAATTTCAACACTTGAAATTCCCGATAATATTTTGCCCAAAGCCTCCTATGACCTTGACAAAGGCCAACAAATCATAGGCTGCTAGTCAAGTTCAACCCGTCATTTCTTGATTGAAATAAACCCACCCGCACGGCCCTTGACAAAGGCCAACAAGGTCGCACGACTACCCTAATCCAATCTGCATCATATGCATATGCAGATAAGTACTAGTGTAACGTTTTGAAAATCGTTTCGGTGAAATTTCGAAAAAACGGTAAAATAAGGGGGTTTTCTGTAAAAAGTCAAAATACAAATATCTTTATTATAAAATTAAATATACATATTCTAGCTATGAATTTGCTAGTATTTGGTATTTATTGAGTCACTGGTGAAATTTCAAATTTTCTGAAAATTTTTCCGAAATTAATTATTTTAATATTATTTTAAGCCGTCACTAATACATTTAATTAGGGGAAATTACAAATTGGAATGAGTTGAACAAATTTTGTGTATCATAACACATAAACAAAATTTTATCATATGGTTTTTGAAATGAAATGGTTTGCCAAAACGGTTTAGAAAATATCGAAGAAAAAGGCTTTTTTCGGTGAAATTAGTGTTAATGGGAATTGGGGTAATACATTTATCTTTTTCCCTCACCCACACTCACCCACACCCTCTCTCCCCTCTCCAAATCAGCAACCCCAAGTGCCCCCTCATTTTCCCACTTGAATGGCTAAAAGAAAAGAAATGAAAAGAAATGAGAAGAAAGGGTAATATATATAAGTATTGGTTGGGTTGACTTGGACTTTCTTTGACTTGACTTTTCTCCCCACACCCACACACTTCACTCCCATCCTTCCCCATTTCTGGCCGAGCCCTCCCCAAGGGCAGCCCCCCAATTTTCTCCTCTCATTTCCTCATAAAAAACCTATAAAAAACCTCCAAAATTCCATCACAAATCAAGCTAAAACCCAAATCCAACTCTTACCCATTTTTCCTTTGACCTATTCTAGTGTGGATCTTGGAGCAAGAAGCAAGTTTGTGAGGCTAGGTTGGATGTTGATTCAAGTTTTGTGAGGTATAAATCCTTGTTCCATGGTTTGTTTGTTGCTTAGTTACTTAATTGTTGCTATCATACCTCATTTGTAGCTAATTAGGTGTTTAATTAGGTTTAATTGCTTGGTTGGAAAAATTCAAGAAAAGGGTTTGTAAATCAAATTTGGGTTTTCTTCATTGGGTATTGATCTTGATGTGGGGATTAACATGTTAATGTGATGTTAAAACTAACCTAGTTGCTAGTTTACTAATTGATGCTTGTAATTGTTAAAATTGGAATTTTATGCAAACTAGGTTTTGGAAATTTATTGTAAATGTTAGACTAAAAATCTAATTAGGTTTTTCATGACTTCATTAACATTATTAAGTGTAGTTTAATACTTTAGATCATGCAAATCTAAGCTAGATTGTAGTTTGTGCATTTTTGCTACGAAATTGTTAAAATGTAGGTATTTTGTAAACTAGAATTTTAGGGTTTTTGGAATTTAATGAGATTAAATTATGGGAATTGTTTTTATGACTTATTTAAGATATTTAGTGAATATTGTGGCCGCTAGATTCGTTTATACATCGAGTTTTGTACTAAAACGGTGATTTGTGCTTGCTAGATTTTCGGGAAAAAGACTTTTTAAGTGAAATTGGGGGTTTTTGTGAATTTTAAGCTATTTTATATTATAATTAGTGCTTGTAATTGTACAAATGAGTGTGTTGGGAGCTTTCTCGATGGTTTGGCGTTTGTACGCCGACGTCGAGCGTTTTTGGGTCGATTTGTGAAGACAACCATAGGTTTTGACCTATGTGGGATTCGTGCGTCGTTTTGGTCATGAGTCGGATTTTAATGCGATACGGTGCGTTATTATATGTAGGTACCCCATGTGGACTTCGAGATGACAAGCAAGCGCGTGGCGACGTCGGCACCGGCGAGCGAGGACCAGGTGAGTAGATTTATATCTACGGGGAGAAGTCAGGTGGATGGCGTATAGCACCCCCGCAGTTCGTGGTGATGTATACGAATACGTATACACACATTTATTGATTATATTTTGTTTGAGTTTATTGATGATAAATATGGATGGTTTAGTATCGCGAAACCCTAGAGTAGTGGTCGCACCATACATGCACACACCCACCCATACTTGCATACATTCTTCTTCCATTTGTGTTTACGGGAATATATATATAGTTATGTGTTCACATGGGTATGGGACTATGTGTTCACATACGGATTTGAGGATGATACTTGGGTTTGAGATGAGTCGATAAGATTTGTGTTGAGGTTGTGATATCGGTGATATGGCAGGATTCGTATTTGAGATACGTCCTGATATTATAGCGGGTCTTTGAACGACGATACGGGTGAATAGTGCTATAATCAAAATGGTCGACATGTGATCGTGATATGAGATATGATATGCTAGGATATTGATATTAGGCCGTATCGGGCGATGTATACCCTTGATGATGCTATGTGCTGACGGTATCTGTTTGTACGAGATTGTCGATCTGTAGTCAGATCATGAGTATATTGAGGATATTAGTATTGTACTAGACATAGGTCAGTACCCTAGACTATGATCTTGAATAAAGAGGATACCAGAGGAATGGTGTGAGGAATATGATATTGACCCGTACCCAGATTTGGGGATGCCGTACGACGGATTTACGTACGAGCTATATCTTGATGATCGATCCGCACTCTTGACTTGGGATGTCTGATTGTAGATATGGTATCGGATATGATATTATTGAGGCGGGATCACCGACTAATATATATATACAGGTATGTATATGGATCGACTCAGATGTTAGGCGGTTTCCTTACCTGTAGTCCAGCTTGTTAGCTTAGCCCTTTAGTTTAGTTTAGTTGTTAGATTAGATTCGATTCTTACCTATTTCAAAAGCTAACGAATCGTGGTTATTTTAAAAGACAGCCTAAGGGATCCTACGGATATTTCAAAAGACGTATATGTTCATAAAAACACCGTAGCCCCTATTTTCAAAACCCCATGGTTCGTGTTATTTCAAAAGGCACCATTTGTAGGACTTATATTAGATTAATGCAGGTTAGTTACAGTTGCGTCTTGTATTTTGCTCCCGCTTATTATTGTGGTTCGCTTCGCATCACATACTTATGTTATAATTTCTTATTGCAATGTTGATATCATATTGTTAGGACACCAGCACCATTACCGATGATGCGTATGTACCACGTACACTTACTTGCCGGCTCACACACATCTTCATCGGTAATTGCCATGTCACGTACACCTTAGAAAATATTATTGCTTGACTTAGCTTGTTAGTTAGTAATTTGACATAATATTAGTGTACCTGCCTTATATGCCAGCTTAACATTGTAGTTATTACTTGCCACGTCATGCATACTGTTATTCATTGTTATGCCTATATTCATGGTTTTACATGCTATTGATGATTTGGATTTGGATTTCCATGAGATTTTCTGGATTTGGGGGGGGGAACCGCAAAACTTATATAAACCGATTTCTCTCTTTTTAAATAAAAAAGTGCGGTTTTTCCCATGATGTATGAGTCGTCCACCATGAGTTTGCTGATGGATTTCGAGACCCGATTCGAGGAGACGGATGAACCGTTTCGGGTACATGGTGGACCCGGTAAGGTACCCTGGGGCAAGAAGCGCGTGATGATGACGATGTGAGCCTGGCAAGGGAGCACTACCTACCGGTGATATTACCCGACGCGTCGGATATCCGGAGGATACCGTCGTGGTCTTGAGATGGATGATAGGGGCCGGTCTGGACTGACGGTGCCCTAGATATTGTGTTTGAGACATTGAGATTTCGAGATATTGAGGTACAGAGACTATGATACAGAGATATCGAGATATTGGGATTACGTTTTGTGCCAATGCTAGGCACTGTTTTATGCTGATTTCATTTATGATATCTCATTTAAAAATATGAAGGAAATCTCACTAAATTATGAAAACAGTTTCTTCATTTACATGTATTCTGTTTTCATGCATTCATACCTCATTCATATGATATATTGCTACCTGAGGCACTGACACGGGCACATGAGATTACACTCGGGTTAGATATTTACCCTAGCCTTGTTATAGGTTGCATGTTATATATATATAATTGAGGATATATATTATGATCATTGACCTAGGTTGCGTTATTTATGCGATTTCTTTCTGTAGATGTTTTTCTATTCACGAGTTGGCAACTCACCCCCGTTGTGCCCCAGTTTCTTGCAGGTTTGCCGTACAGGTTTCTTTACGGCTTGCAGGCATAGTTTCCTTCGGGTGATTTGCTAGTAGGTGGGTTTACATGTATCGTACCCCCCATTATATAACTTGTATATTATTACTCTGTTGTATCTAGAAGTTCCATCAACCAAACATGTATTTATTTTGAGATAGAGACCAGTGATGTTATTCCTTCGACCTTAGAGTCGCGCGTTCTATTTCTGTGGTTTTCTTATGGTTTTGAGTTTCCTTTGAATTTTAATCCTCGCCGTTGGCGTTGTATATTATATTGCTTGTGTGGTTGTGACCGTCGATTGACGAAGAGCTAGCTCCCGCTTGGGGATGCCTTTTTATTGATTTCGTATACTATTCATGTTGTATCCCGTTTGGGAGCCAGTATTTACAAAGGAGACTCTGCCGAAATTTTCAGGAAATACTTGATGTTTTTAAAACCGCATAGCTCGGCTTATGCTATTACAACTACTTGATTTTAAATTGGTTTTCCTTCACTCTACTACTTTTCTTGGTTTGGATTTCTGGGTTTTCGGTTTACTTAGATTACGTACGCCTCGAGACGTTCGTAGTTTAAGTGCCGGTCATGTTCCGTACTTTCGGGTCGTGACAAAGTTGGTATCAGAGCGTTAAGTTTTACCTTCGGAGCGTAGGATGACCCTTGGTTGATGGAATAGGTGACTAAAGTAGAGTGACGTACCGTGGGTATGTTCCGCGGCATACTTACGATACGCTACTCCACTTAAGAAGCCTTAGGATGTATATTTCTTTGTTCAGTATTATATTCATTCCTGATCTAGCCTCATCGATACCAGTTATGGTTTTGCTGCCACGATTACGGGCAGGGAGAGCTACGGCTAGAGTTGCGGTCAGCACGAGCTCGTTACGAACGAGGACTGACCAGGGCATGATTCTGGCGACACACGATTGCAGAGATATGTCTTTTTATTGTGTTTTCGCGCCACGAGCGTTGATGGATCGCTGTATGAGATTACTCGGACGGGCAGATCAGCACCAGAGGATTGAGCCAATGATAGAAGGTCGTCAGTCATCGAGGATGAATGACTAGGACATGTGGATCGTTTGCCTACCCCGATGCGAGGTCATCAGATAGATTGTTTCCAGCTGGAGACGACTTCACGCGGAGACGTTGGGAGTCGACAGAGACGATCGAATGTCAGAAACCTATTATTCCAAGTTTAAAGTATTCGGAAGGGCATGCAGGCAATTCTATGGACCCTCTAGAAGAATGAAATCCTAACTCGACTTAATGACCGTGTGAAAGCCTTTGAACCTTCGGGTTTGCGGCAGTTCTACGGCGTCATTAGTGAGGCTTGGGTTTGCCCTTCTACGGCTGGACCACCGATGCTGTGGTATGTACCCGATACTATTAAACTGTGCCCAAGATGTTGAGCTCTTGGGGGATTATGAGGTTTTGACGAGTTGATCGGATGGCTCGACTTAATTCGGATGCTAGGTGGTGAGATGCATTCTTGGGAGACTCCAGATACAAGGATAGCCGTTAGAGCTCAGTCCATGCAGCCACGACGAGACGAGTCCGAAGCGGTCGACATTAGAGAAAGGTGAAGAGGTTCGTACCAGATCTAGATGAAACGACGTTCCACTCCGCCGACATCAGAGATGCGATACGCATGCCAAGGCATTGTACTTGGATATACCTTCCAGAAGGAGTCGCGATGAGTATGCAGCCGTTCCAGAACGAGAACAGATCTAGTAAGGGACGATGACTTCCAGACAGTTCGGCAGAGATGAGATTTGGGAGAGATCTCGACAGGACCTTTTTGGAATGAATTACAAGAAGACTTGGACCCAGGAGTGGTCATGCTACGCACACCGGCAGGCCAGAGCTCAGGTTCGTCGATGGGACATGCTATGAGTGACCACGACAGTTGGCCAGAGATTCTTGGAGGATGTGCTTGAGCGGGACTATTCCGCCATACTTGATTTTGGTATTCTGAGCGATCTATTTGCATGATTGATTTTGATGATAGAGTTTCGTGATATTTGTTTCCATGGACCATGGTTGCACCTACTGAGTATTCACGATTTTTGCACAGTTGTTGCACTTGAGATAGTTTTCGTGCCTTGGTTCCTCATGTTTGTGATTATATGGATTTCATACAGTTGAGTTGATTGTGCGTATATACACATACGATTTGGTTTTTGCACTCGGTATGATTCACATATGCTTGCAGTGCAGTAATACGCATTTTGTGCACTTAGATGCACTGGACTTCGATTTCGATTGTGATACTCGATATTTGTTTTGTGCACCTTGTGCACCTGATTTGATTTTGCGCATGTTCGGCGCTTGATATTGGATTTCATGATTTCGTGCATGATGGATGCACCTGCCTTGGATTTTCGCACATGTTGAGCGCATGTTTTGAGATGTGATTTTGGTGCACACCAGATGCACTAAATTGAGATTTTTCGTGCATGTCAGATGCACCTGATTTTGCTGTCAGGCACACATGTTGCCTATGACAGATGTTTCATGCACACCCGATGCACTTAGATGTTGTTTCTGTGTATATGTATGGCACATATATGGACTTTGATTTCCGTGCGCACCAGACGCACGTAGTATTCATACGTGTATTTTGGGATTGATTTTTCTTATAGAGCAGTACGTTTTTATGATATTTGCTAAGTATTTTCGTACTAAGTAGGACTAGTCAGAGGACAGTACCTGAATGTATTTTGCATGCATTGATAGATATTGAAGGGAATTTCAAAAAAAAAAAGCGAGCTATAGTCTCAGTATTTACCTACGTGTCTGATATGACGCGAAACGTTTAAAACAAGGTTTTCCCTTCTAAATTGTTTCCCAAAACGGCGGAACGTACATTTCAAACAAAGGTATATATGTATATAGTTATTTTCTTATGATAGACGTCCGCCACTGTGCAGTGTTATATGCATTGCACAGCAACTTTAAGAGATTTGACATGCATTTCCTTCAGATAATTACATATATAGATTTGATATTACGTGTATAGTTTCGAGTTATATCATATTGGTTTTGGTATTGGAATTGACATTGTGTCTTTACCATGACTCCGATGATTGCGGGATGCTTGACGGAGTTTTGATTTTGAGTTATCTGCTCATTACCCATGCGCATGTATTGCGCTATAATGCGTTTTATGTACTTATGATTTCGGAGCCCGACGACTTGATGGTTTTGCTTAGATGTTTTTGTATTTGGGGGGAGTTGAATTTAAATTCGGGGACCGAATTTCTTTAAGGGGGAAAGATTGTAACGTTTTGAAAATCGTTTCGGTGAAATTTCGAAAAAACGGTAAAATAAGGGGGTTTTCTGTAAAAAGTCAAAATACAAATATCTTTATTATAAAATTAAATATACATATTCTAGCTATGAATTTGCTAGTATTTGGTGTTTATTGAGTCACTGGTGAAATTTCAAATTTTCTGAAAATTTTTCCGAAATTAATTATTTTAATATTATTTTAAGCCGTCACTAATACATTTAATTAGGGAAAATTACAAATTGGAATGAGTTGAAACAAATTTTGTGTATCATAACACATTAAACAAAATTTTATCATATGGTTTTTGAAATGAAATGGTTTGCCAAAACGGTTTAGAAAATATCGAAGAAAAAGACTTTTTCCGGTGAAATTAGTGTTAATGGGAATTGGGGTAATACATTTATCTTTTTCCCTCACCCACACTCACCCACACCCTCTCTCCCCTCTCCAAATCAGCAGCCCCAAGTGCCCCCTCATTTTCCCACTTGAATGGCTAAAAGAAAAGAAATGAAAAGAAATGAGAAGAAAGGGTAATATATATAAGTATTGGTTGGGTTGACTTGGACTTTCTTTGACTTGACTTTTCTCCCCACACCCACACACTTCACTCCCATCCTTCCCTATTTCTGGCCGAGCCCTCCCCAAGTGCATCCCCCCAATTTTCTCCTCTCATTTCCTCATAAAAAACCTATAAAAAACCTCCAAAATTCCATCACAAATCAAGCTAAAACCCAAATCCAACTCTTACCCATTTTTCCTTGACCTATTCTAGTGTGGATCTTGGAGCAAGAAGCAAGTTTGTGAGGCTAGGTTGGATGTTGATTCAAGTTTTGTGAGGTATAAATCCTTGTTCCATGGTTTGTTTGTTGCTTAGTTACTTAATTGTTGCTATCATACCTCATTTGAAGCTAATTAGGTGTTTAATTAGGTTTAATTGCTTGGTTGGAAAAATTCAAGAAAAGGGTTTGTAAATCAAATTAGGGTTTTCTTCATTGGGTATTGATCTTGATGTGGGGATTAACATGTTAATGTGATGCTAAAACTAACCTAGTTGCTAGTTTACTAATTGATGCTTGTAATTGTTAAAAATGAGTGTGTTGGGAGCTTTCTCGATGGTTTGGCGTTTGTACGCCGACGTCGAGGGTTTTTGGGTCGATTTGTGAAGGCAACCATAGGTTTTTACCTATGTGGGATTCGTGCGTCGTTTTGGTCATGAGTCGGATTTTAATGCGATACGGTGCGTTATGATATGTAGGTACCCCATGTGGACTTCGAGACGACAAGCAAGCGCGTGGCGACGTCGGCACCGGCGAGCGAGGACCAGGTGAGTAGATTTATATCTACGGGGAGAAGTCGGGTGGATGGCGTATAGCACCCCTGCAGTTCATGGTGATGTATACGAATACGTATACACACATTTATTGATTATATTTTGTTTGAGTTTATTGATGATAAATATGGATGGTTTAGTATCGCGAAACCCTAGAGTAGTGGTCGCACCATACATGCACACACCCACCCACACTTGCATACATTCTTCTTCCATTTGTGTTTACGGGAATATATATATAGTTATGTGTTCACATGGGTATGGGACTATGTGTTCACATACGGATTTGAGGATGATACTTGGGTTTGAGATGAGTCGATAAGATTTGTGTTGAGGTTGTGATATCGGTGATATGGCAGGATTCGTATTTGAGATACGTCCGGATATTATAGCGGGTCTTTGAACGACGATACGGGTGAATAGTGCTATAATCGAAATGGTCGACATGTGATCGTGATATGAGATATGATATGATAGGATATTGATATTAGGCCGTATCGGGCGATGTATACCCTTGATGATGCTATGTGCTGACGGTATCGGTTTGTACGAGATTGTCGATCTGTAGTTAGATCATGAGTATATTGAGGATATTAGTATTGTACTAGACATAGGTCAGTACCCTAGACTATGATCTTGAATAAAGAGGATACCAGAGGAATGGTGTGAGGAATATGATATTGACCCGTACCCAGATTTGGGGATGCCGTACGACGGATTTACGTACGAGCTATATCTTGATGATCGATCCGCACTCTTGACTTGGGATGTCTGATTGTAGATATGGTATCGGATATGATATTATTGAAGTGGGATCACCGACTAATATATATATACAGGTATGTATATGGATCGACTCAGATGTTAGGCGGTTTCCTTACCTGTAGTCCAGCTTGTTAGCTTAGCCCTTTAGTTTAGTTTAGTTGTTAGATTAGATTCGATTCTTACCTATTTCAAAAGCTAATGAATCGTGGTTATTTTAAAAGACAGCCCAAGGGATCCTACAGATATTTCAAAAAACGTATCTGTTCATAAAAACACCGTAGCCCCTATTTTCAAAACCCCATGGTTCGTGTTATTTCAAAAGGCACCATTTGTAAAACTAATATTAGATTAATGCAGGTTAGTTACAGTTGCGTCTTGTATTCTGCTCCCGCTTATTATTGTGGTTCGCTTCGCATCGCATACTTATGTTATAATTTCTTATTGCAATGTTGATATCATATTGTTAGGACACCAGCACCATTACCGATGATGCGTATGTACCACGTACACTTACTTGCCGGCTCACACACATCTTCATCGGTAATTGCCATGTCACGTACACCTTAGAAAATATTATTGCTTGACTTAGCTTGTTAGTTAGTAATTTGACATGATATTAGTGTACCTGCCTTATATGCCAGCTTAACATTGTAGTTATTACTTGCCACATCATGCATACTGTTATTCATTGTTATGCCTATATTCATGGTTTTACATGCTATTGATGATTTGGATTCGGATTTCCATGAGATTTTCTGGATTTGGGGGGGGGGAACCGCAAAACTTATATAAACTGATTTCTCTCTTTTTAAATAAAAATGTGCGGTTTTTCCCATGATGTATGAGTCGTCCACCATGAGTTTGCTGATGGATTTCGAGACCCGATTCGAGGAGACGGATGAACCGTTTCGGGTACATGGTGGAACCGGTAAGGTACCCCGGGGCAAGAAGCGCGTGATGATGACGATGTGAGCCTGGCAGGGGAGCACTACCTACTGGTGATATTACCCGACGCGTCGGATATCCGGAGGATACCGTCGTGGTCTTGAGATGGATGGTAGGGGCCGGTCTGGACTGACGGCGCCCTAGATATTGTGTTTGAGACATTAAGATTTCAAGATATTAAGGTACAGAGACTGTGATACAGAGATATCTAGATATTGGGATTACGTTTTGTGCCGATGCTAGGCACTGTTTTATGCTGATTTTATTTATGATATCTCATTTAAAAATACAAAGGAAATCTCACTAAATTATGAAAACAGTTTCTTCATTTACATGTATTCTGTTTTCATGCATTCATACCTCATTCATATGATATATTGCTACCTGAGGCACTGACACGGGCATATGAGATTACACTCGGGTTAGATATTTACCCTAGCCTTATTATAGGTTGCATGTTATATATATAATTGAGGATATATATTATGATCATTGACGTAGGTTGCGTTATTTATGCGATTTCTTTCCGTAGATGTTTTTCTATTCACGAGTTGGCAACTCACCCCCGTTGTGCACCGGTTCCTTGCAGGTTTGCCGTACAGGTTTCTTTACGGCTTGCAGGCATAGTTTCCTTCGGGTGATTTGCTTGTAGGTGGGTTTACTTGTATCGTACCCCCCATTATATAACTTGTATATTATTACTCTGTTGTATCTAGAAGTTCCATCAACCAAACATGTATTTATTTTGGGATAGAGACCAGTGATGTTATTCCTTCGACCTTAGAGTCGCGCGTTCTATTTCTGTGGTTTTCTTGTGGTTTTGAGTTTCCTTTGAATTTTAATCCTCGCCGTTGGCGTTGTATATTATATTGCTTGTGTGGTTGTGACCGTCGATTGACGAAGAGCTAGCTCCCGCTTGGGGATGCCTTTTTATTGATTTCGTATACTATTCATGTTGTATCCCGTTTGGGAGCCAGTATTTACAAAGGAGACTCTGCCGAAATTTTCAGGAAATACTTGATGTTTTTAAAACCGCATAGCTCGGCTTATGCTATTAAAACTACTTGATTTTAAATTGGTTTTCCTTCACTCTACTACTTTTCTTGGTTTGGATTTCTGGGTTTTCGGTTTACTTAGATTACGTACGCCTCGAGACGTTCGTAGTTTAAGTGCCGGTCATGTTCCGTACTTTCGGGTCGTGACAACTAGTCAGCTACCACACACTACGCCTTGACAAAAGCTAACAAACGCAGCACGAATACTAACTACTACTTATCTGAAATGACGAAGGGCTATGACAGGTTTTTCTGAAAACCTATTGCGTAATGAACTTGATATCGTTGTAGAATCAAATGATATTAAAATGGAGTGTTTTTTAGGCTTTTCTAGTTTTGCTAAAGGGGTCACTCTCGGTGAAGGGATCGTCGGCCCTTTCCTCGTCGAATAAGGTGTGGGATATATCATATATATCACTGTGCAAAGCAGAAACTATAGAAGCTATCAAAGATAAACCGAGTGTGTAGCATCTGCCAGTTATTGCTAAAGGGGTCACTCCCGGTGAAGGGATCGTCGGCCCTTTCCTCATCGAATAAGGTGCAGGATATATCATATATACCGCTGTGCAAAGCAAGAACTGTAGCTACCTGTTTTATTTTTGAAATTCGATTCCACAACATCTTTAGGTTTCTTTTACTTTCATTAATCATATTAATGAAGTCCCATCATTAAAGTACCTAAACATCACAGATAAATACGACGTACACTTATGCCATCTGCATTCGCCTCGATGTCCCCTCGTGCACCGTTAGGTTAGGTAACTAACGGCAGAGCGGGGCAGGGCTTGCGCGGGTGTAAAACATAAGTAACGTCTATATAATATATCATATATACTATATACAGTATCTATCTGAACAAATCACATGATCACATCACAGATAACGCAGCAGAAAATATTGTTGCGCCACGGCAGCGCCCCGGCCGTCTATCCGAGGCCAAAATGCGGAATCAAAATTTTTCCTTACTTGGAAACCGGCGCTACCGCGGACAATGAAAACCCGGATCGTTAACCATTAACCTATACTAGCTAACAAGAGATGGGAAGAGAAGTATACCGAGTGATCCGAGTCCTCCGGTCTTCTCGTCATCGTCCCGATCTCCCGCGGAAAGTCTTGTCTCCACATCGTCGCCTCCTCGCCGGAAGGGCACCACATCGCCTGCGTCTTTTACGGGCTCCCGCCTCAATACCGAGGCAACTCGGGCATGAAGCCGGCAACTCGACATGCTCAAGATATGCTGTAGAATGTGTAGTGTAGAGGCTATGTCTCATTTGGGGTTTGTTGCCTTTGAAGATGATGGAGAAAACAAGATTAGAAAAATGGTGCTTGCATTTTTCTAGCATGAAAATGAGATCAAGAATGAAACTCTCAAGATGAAGCTCTCATCTTCTTCTTCTCTCCAAAATGAAAACCTTATCATCTTAGAATGGTGGAGGAAAGAATATATCAAACATAACAAGAAGGGAGGTGAGTGTAGGAGAAGAGAATGGGTGACCACAACCAAACATCATCATAACAAAGCTCACATCAACCTCAAATCCTTTCTAATCTCACAAAAGCAAGAAATGATGATAGAAAAGAATGGTATCAAAAAGATGCTTTCATAATATCTCATCTTACAAATAAACCCTCCACAAAATGTTATTTGCAAACTTGCAAATAACACCCTCCATCGGAAAAGTCCGGCCGGGAAAGAACAAAGGAAAACCGGCCGGAACGGAATGCAAACTGGCAACTCCAGAAAACTGGTCCCGTAATAAATTACAGGAAAACCCCGATACTGTGCATACGCACCCGCATCTGTATTCCTACCGGATACAAATGCAATGAGACAAAATCTACACTGTACTATACTAGGATCCGGCTTAAACCAAAGCCGGCTAGTAATATCCGTTCGATCCTAATCCGTGCAATACCGCACGTATCGGATCGAACCCTGCCATATAACCATAAGGCCACTAGTACAAACCGTCCGATCCTGATCCGTGCAATACCGCACGTATCTGATCGGACCCTGCCATATCTCCATACGGCCTCTACAGCGTTTCGCCCGAAAGCTTGAGTAACTGAAAGTGTGGTGGACTCTAAAGACTCGTCAATACTATGGCTGTGGATTTAACCACTAGCACGTCAGAGGTATTAGCCAATACGTGACGGGCCACCAGCTATTGACCAAAAGGGACGTCGATGAGCGAACTCATCCTGACACCCTACTGAGCCTGTCAGTGACAATATCCGTACAGTCCGGTCCGTTCGTCTATGAGTATCGCATGGCGGGCCTAGGGGGTTGGTAAAAGTCAGACCCCCAAAAGCGGTACAAGTCGTGTCGGAGCGTAGCCCAGAACGCCCTGAGATACTACTGGAATACCTACCAGTAAATCTCCTGCCTCGGCCGAGGGCTTTGCGTAATGGCTCTCCTAGACACAGCGCGACCTCACCCCCAATACCGGGAGAGACGAACCCCAGAAGATCCGCTCACTGCCTCCATGTGGCTCGGGACTGTACCCAACTAAAACCTGTTTGCACGACTCCTTTGAGCCGTGGTAGGGTAGTAATCAAAGCGCAGTGGGAACTCACACGAGACAAATGACGATCTCAGGTCGATGAACTAACCTGTACACATTTCACCAGGGAACTGCTATCTGACATCTGGTATAAGACCAACTAGCAGGTTCCCGGCGAGTCCTGTCCGGTGTACTCATAACCCAATGAGCACCTGTATACATCTTAGGTGAACCAACTGACACCAGTGGCTTGTGAGACCGGCCACCGCCCCTCGTCGGGGTCTCGACTGTATACACTAGTCTACTAATGGAGTATCGATGCCCTGTCTCGAAACTCCTACGACTAGGGACCTTTTAAGGATGTGCTTATAGACTACCAGCTCCCACGTATATGATCGCCATCATACTGCTGGTTGTCAAGCAAGAATCCTAGGGGCTCTATCAACGTGTAATAGCGACATGTCAGGTCACCTAAAGCAGTACACGATGATAAAGATGAACCAGATAGCATACTATCATCTCGAGTAAGACTGTCCTACCGGGATAGGTCCTCCCTCAATCATTGCAATCACGTGCCTGTGATCCAATAATTGACTCTGAGGGCACTATCTCCAACAATCTCCCACTTGCACTCAAGGCTAATTATTGCGATGTCGCATACTCACAGCCCGTGTGATACCGAACACCCAACTCCTCTACTAGTCAGTCTCACAAAGCTCGTTTGCGAAACTATTGCGTTCGAGGAATAGCCTCAGTGAGTGGATCCGCTGTGATGTTTCTTTCTATGTCTCTCTATATCTCAAGTTCGCGGAGAAAACCATCTCCCGAAATGAGCAATACCTGTCTTAGAATATGTCTGGATATCTGATGGGACCTAGCTCATAAATGAACTCCAAATCCAAACTTCTTAGACTGTATCGTCAACTGAACTTAATCAGTATCCTGCGCCATGCCTCCCTCAGTATCTGCCTGGATCACCTGTCCAGAATACTGTCCCTCGTCAGAGGGAGAACTATAACTCTGACAACCTCCTTGTCGTCCATGTCACCTTGGAAGCCTGGAGTGATAACCGTCTCCTAAAGGAGGCAGCCGTTATCATATCCCTAGAACATTCACTTATGTTCTAAAACTGCTTCCGACTGTTCCTCCAGGATTGGATCAATATCAACTTATTGCATCTAGTGCAAGAACAACATCTGGTGTGGTACTTGACATCTCATGATTGACTCAATTGCCTAAGCAAGTGATCTGCCAATCATGCACATCCCTCTCTACTTTAGTCTATAAGACACCTTTAGAGAGGGTGACTCCATTACCTGCAGGTACACTACCATGCCAGGAGTCGTCCATTCTAAATACTCTTAGAATGCTGTCAAAGTACCCTGATTGGGAAACCACCCAAATCTAGATCTAAAACCATAGATCTAGTAACCAGTATGTCTGATATAATGTCCAAGTCCCATGTGGAGAAAACACTGTGTGACGACCAAAGTATAACCGATCGTAGTATAGGAATATCACTTCCTACTACTTTCTCAACAGATCCATCCCCTATTCTGATGACGTCAAACCCATGACTGTCACATCAGAAACAGATGATCTAACTCCGCTATATCTGCTTTAGTCTATAAATAGACATAAGCCTGATGTCCACCAATGCTTCCGCTGCTCCCACTGACTACGACAACCCTCTGGCAGAGTCATATAGACGTGCACTTCTAAAGCTAGTTTAGAATGACGCTATACTCATCCTCTCACCGGGTCTCGCAGCCTGGAACAACAGCAATGGCAAGTGTGGGTAAACAAGAACTTCCCTGTCACCGTCCTTGAGGCTACCGGAGTACCTCTCGGGTGCCTGAAGTTACCCACCTTATCTGCGGAGTGGCCAATGGAATGTCAAATCAGATTGAATCTTTAGGTTCCTTATCAAATTTTCAGTAATCGTTTGCGGTTCTGGAATCACTTCCAGTTCTACCATACTCCCACTGTTGTTTTTGAAAAAAAACCATTTTTAATAAAACTGTGGCGAGTCTAGAACAATATTTCCATTGATCTGCCAGATGGTAGAAAGTCAACCCTCGTCATAGCCTGGGTCAACCCACAAACAGCCATTACAGAAACGTGCCTTGAGTTGTCCAGTGTCTGGTTTTAATCATAAGCCGGACAACTCCCCGTACCTTAACATCGTTAAGATATGAACTGTTCTATATCCAATATAGAACCAGAGGCACTGATTTAAATGAACCAGATTCAAATCATGCAACTATCTCCAGTGCATGTCAACTAAATGGAAGGAGGCCGATCAGCGTTACTCAACTTAGGAATGCTTCCAATTATGAGTAACCTGAAAGAGAAGCAATTTCTCTTTATTATTACTATCAACTGAATACCATACACAAGTATCTACATCTTCGATCACTTTGAAGAATCCCGATACTTGCAATACTTGGTTCTCTACTCTATTCAAATACCTATAACTCCTCAAAACTTAGACCCTGTGTTTCTACGAAACGCATGTCTAAGAACTAGAGAAGTTAAAAGTAAACAGAATATAGTATGAGGACCAACCCCTCTGTCCTAATGGACACTGGACAACATACAATACTCTGTATAAGTCCGCTGAGTCTAACAACTCTTTCACTGTGTGTCGTAGGTTGAAAACTGTACTTATGGTTAAGAAGAATTACACCGCTGTTTAATGCTCCTTACCTAACCATCCACTGATATAGGTAAATGTCATCGACATAATATCAAAAGGTATATCTCACTCTATGAAAATAGACGTACAGATATATCAATTTGAAATTGGTGCACAACAGCGGATATTCAAAACCAAATATTTGCCGACCGGCAAACAGCCGAGGTGACTTCCTCAAATATCACCGATTACAACGAATCCCGATATAATGAGGATGATCACCCAATTCCCAATAACTTACTCCCACTCATCATCTGTAAAACCATACAGATGTGAGAATCAAACCTGGTAAATACATACCCTGGAGCAAGTGTCTAATCGGGAAATCAGTTTTCTTTTAACATCACACAGTGAAACTGAAACATTGAAATGTTTCGGTGGGGTATTCCGGTATTCTTAGTAATGCCTCTTCCATTATCCAGATTCACGACTGTAACCGTATATCTCTTTGCCATCTGTCTAAATCCCTTTATATGTCTTTAGTCATTACCGTCTGCACACCCCTTTAGGCCAATTGGTTTTCTTCCCTCCCTACCGTTCGGCACCAGCCTATGGTTTGGAAGAAGACTATCCAATAAGCATAATGGGTATACTGTCCTAATCCTAGGAGCACTCGCAATGCGAGAGAAGGTGAAGAGAAAAGACAATCGAATAAACCGTATTCCTATTTCTCCTGGACCAGAATCCATCCCCGAACTGGAACAAGTTCCTTTCGAGTTCGTATATAACCATACGATGGAGTATCCAAAAACTTGGGATCTTCGTAGTGATACGGAGTGTCCTGGAGAAATACAAAGGTGATTTAGGATTGGCGAAGAAATACTCGGTTTGGTCGTGAATAGCAGTCGCAATTTACTTTGCCCTCTTACTAATCCCTTTATTTTGTCTTAACTTAATACCTTCTGTACACCATCGTTAGGCTAATTGGTTTTCTTCATTCCCTACCGTTCGGCACCAGCCTAAGGTCTGAAAGAAGACTATCCAATTTGCGTAATAGGTGTACTATCTTCTAAACCAAGGAGTACTCGCAATGAGAGAAGGTGAAAAGAAAAGACAACTGAATAATCCTATTCGTTTTCTCCAGAACCAGAAACCATCCTCGAAGTCCTTCGAGTTCGTATATAACCATACGATGGTTTTGTCCAATGGAAGTGGACGTTCGTAGTAATACGGGGTGTCCTGGAGAAAAGGGTAAAAGTAGGAGTGGCAATGAGGTCTGCAACTCTGACAATCCAAAAGCCTATGTTAAGAAGGTTCGGTCAACTTGGTCACTGAGTCATAGTCCAAGGTCGGGTCAATGGTCGCTGCCAGAGAGAGAGAAAAGAAACACTCAGCGTGCACTCTAACCTAGATCAGAATGGTTACCAATTTATCTAATCAGGAAACCTCCCACTGTACCTCAAATTCTCCTCCAAACCTGAAAGAAGAATTAGTCGGGGTCACCCGAAGAGTAAACCAACTCATCAGTGGGAATCGGGATCCAACTATCATCGCATGATAACATGACGGAATCCACTCACATCACCACACTCCAGAAGGTATGCGCATGTCTGGCAAGTTTCAGTTCTTTTGAAACTCCCGATGTGATGTTTTTACCCCTAGGACTCAAGTGACCTTGACAGAGTCAACAAATCAAAGAGTCCTAGTCAAGTTCAACCCGTTATTATCTGGATTGCATTAAACCCACCCGTACGTGCCCTTGACGGAGTCAACAAGACCGCACGACTGTCCTAATCAATCCCATTTATGCAACAAACAAGCACCACTTAGCTACCGTACACTACGCCTTGACGGAGTCAACAAACGCAGCACGAATACTAAATAATACCCATAAGAAATGACGGAGGGCTACGAATGGTTTTTGGCGAAAAACCTTTAACGTAATGAACTTGATATCGTTGAAGGAACTGCATAGCCTTTTTATAAAAAATATAGTGACGAAAACCGTTGCTAAAGAGGTCACTCCCGGTGAAGGGATCTCGGCTCTTTCCCCGTAGAATGAGGTACAGGATATTCCAACTGAATACCACGATGAAAAGCAAAAGTAATCAGCTATAGTGAAGTTAATGCCCTGACGCAAACTTTTGTCCAAGGGGTCACTCCAGGTGAAGGGATCTCGGCCCTTGCCTCGTCGACTGAGGAGCAGGATATTCCAAATGAATACCACGATGCAAAACAAAAGTGAACGTCCTTGCAATAACAGCTTTTTGAAAAATGTTCCAACAACATCAGAATAGGTTTGTTTTAACATGCATTGATCCGAATCAACGCAGTCCCATCAATTGATCACACCACAAAGAACGAAAATATACTGACGTACGTATATGCCATCCGCATTCGCCACTGGGTCCCGTCATCACCCGTTAGGTTAGCTAACTAACGGCAGAGCGGGGACTGGACTAGCGCGGATGAAAAACATATACAACATCTACTAATATATATACCAATATATAGTATTCGCTCAAGGCGTGATAAAATGCAACATCACAGAAAATTACAGCATCACAGAACAATACAGATATCTGGAAGCCCCGGGTTTCACAGAGCCGCTGCTGAAACCCGACGTTCCCCTGGTCGTGTGGATAGCCTGTGCAATGAAATCCTAGACCTCTACGGGTGCGACAAGTCACCCGCCAAAACCTGAAGCGAGGCAGCCCCCTTCAGCTCCGTGAATGGACCACCCAGCACTTCACGGAATCCGGTAACTTGGGCACCCCTCCTGGGTCAACCTGTACCCCCTACGAGTGCGGCGAATAGCCCGCCAATCCTGGAGTGAAGCCCCCTCCGTCCCAATGCCATGAGATGCGGGCTTGTTGCCCTCCAGAACCCGGCTATCCGTGCACCCCACCGCGGGGCAATCCTAGTACAGAAAGTAAAATATACATACACTGGGTACATCGACCGCAACCAGGTCGTGCCCCAAAAGAATAATACAAACAGGCAGTGACGGCAGTCCACATGTCGGACGCTCGCCCCGCAATATCAAATGTACATAATACATCAGAAACTGTACTAGCATTGCATCCAGGCTATCCCCCACGACCGATCCGCAACAACACAGCATAAACATAGAACATCAACGTGAAAGTCACGTTCGCAAATCCGTCTAACCGGGCTATAGCAGTTAGACAGGATTTACCGATCAAGTGACATTCACGGTCGCAGATATAATGTAAATACTGTGAAATAATGTGTTTAAAATATCCGATCGATCAAATAATTAACAAGTGGGCCCCCAAGCAATACTGTAGCACTCACAGAAATTCTGGGCCCAAATTTAATATCCCAAAACCCCTAAAAATAGCCCACAAGCTCACTGGAAAAATTGGACACAGTGAAGACAATAATGTGCGGCGGAACCGCGGCCCAAGGGGGGTTTGGCCGCGGTTCCGCGCTAAAGTTGTCGACTGAATGTGTCGAATTTTTACAGATGTCTTAGAATTTCCAGTACATCACTTTTATGCAACCTGAAAAAAATTTTGAGCAAGAAAAAAATCAACAGAAAACTGATGTACATAAAACGCGTATTTTTGGAATTTTGGTCGATCGGATAAGTAAAACGCATTAGAACAAGCTAGACAAGGTTAATGGCGTGACTCTGATACCATGTTGCGCCACAGCAGTGCCCCGGCCGTCTATCCGAGGCCAAAATGCGGAATCAAAATTTTTCCTTACTTGGAAACCGGCGCTACCGCGGACAATGAAAACCCGGATCGTTAACCATTAACCTATACTAGCTAACAAGAGATGGGAAGAGAAGTATACCGAGTGATCCGAGTCCTCCGGTCTTCTCGTCATCGTCCCGATCTCCCGCGGAAAGTCTTGTCTCCACATCGTCGCCTCCTCGCCGGAAGGGCACCACATCGCCTGTGTCTTTTACGGGCTCCCGCCTCAATACCGAGGCAACTCGGGCATGAAGCCGGCAACTCGACATGCTCAAGATATGCTGTAGAATGTGTAGTGTAGAGGCTATGTCTCATTTGGGGTTTGTTGCCTTTGAAGATGATGGAGGAAAAAAGATTAGAAAAATGGTGCTTGCATTTTTCTAGCATGAAAATGAGATCAAGAATGAAACTCTCAAGATGAAGCTCTCATCTTCTTCTTCTCTCCAAAATGAAAACCTTATCATCTTAGAATGGTGGAGGAAAGAATATATCAAACATAACAAGAAGGGAGGTGAGTGTAGGAGAAGAGAATGGGTGACCACAACCAAACATCATCATAACAAAGCTCACATCAACCTCAAATCCTTTCTAATCTCACAAAAGCAAGAAATGATGATAGAAAAGAATGGTATCAAAAAGATGCTTTCATAATATCTCATCTTACAAATAAACCCTCCACAAAATGTTATTTGCAAACTTGCAAATAACACCCTCCATCGGAAAAGTCCGGCCGGGAAAGAATAAAGGAAAACCGGCCGGAACGGAATGCAAACTGGCAACTCCAGAAAACTGGTCCCGTAATAAATTACAGGAAAACCCCGATACTGTGCATACGCACCCGCATCTGTATTCCTACCGGATACAAATGCAATGAGACAAAATCTACACTGTACTATACTAGGATCCGGCTTAAACCAAAGCCGGCTAGTAATATCCGTTCGATCCTAATCCGTGCAATACCGCACGTATCGGATCGAACCCTGCCATATAACCATAAGGCCACTAGTACAAACCGTCCGATCCTGATCCGTGCAATACCGCACGTATCTGATCGGACCCTGCCATATCTCCATACGGCCTCTACAGCGTTTCGCCCGAAAGCTTGAGTAACTGAAAGTGTGGTGGACTCTAAAGACTCGTCAATACTATGGCTGTGGATTTAACCACTAGCACGTCAGAGGTATTAGCCAATACGTGACGGGCCACCAGCTATTGACCAAAAGGGACGTCGATGAGCGAACTCATCCTGACACCCTACTGAGCCTGTCAGTGACAATATCCGTACAGTCCGGTCCGTTCGTCTATGAGTATCGCATGGCGGGCCTAGGGGGTTGGTAAAAGTCAGACCCCCAAAAGCGGTACAAGTCGTGTCGGAGCATAGCCCAGAACGCCCTGAGATACTACTGGAATACCTACCAGTAAATCTCCTGCCTCGGCCGAGGGCTTTGCGTAATGGCTCTCCTAGACACAGCGCGACCTCACCCCCAATACCGGGAGAGACGAACCCCTGAAGATCCGCTCACTGCCTCCATGTGGCTCGGGACTGTACCCAACTAAAACCTGTTTGCACGACTCCTTTGAGCCGTGGTAGGATAGTAATCAAAGCACAGTGGGAACTCACACGAGACAAATGACGATCTCAGGTCGATGAACTAACCTGTACACATGTCACCAGGGAACTGCTATCTGACATCTGGTATAAGACCAACTAGCAGGTTCCCGGCGAGTCCTGTCCGGTGTACTCATAACCCAATGAGCACCTGTATACATCTTAGGTGAACCAACTGACACCAGTGGCTTGTGAGACCGGCCACCGCCCCTCGTCGGGGTCTCGACTGTATACACTAGTCTACTAATAGAGTATCGATGCCCTGTCTCGAAACTCCTACGACTAGGGACCTTTTAAGGATGTGCTTATAGACTACCAGCTCCCACGTATATGATCGCCATCATACTGCTAGTAGTCAAGCAAGAATCCTAGGGGCTCTATCAACGTATAATAGCGACATGTCAGGTCACCTAAAGCAGTACACGATGATAAAGATGAACCAGATAGCATACTATCATCTCGAGTAAGACTGTCCTACCGGGATAGGTCCTCCTTCAATCATTGCAATCACGTGCCTGTGATCCAATAATTGACTCTTAGGGCACTATCTCCAACAAATATCATATGAAATATTGGATATACTAGGACATCCGTGTTTTCAATACGAGCCAGTATAAAACACGGATTTCACGGTCGTGATGAATAGCCAAACCCACACCCCTAAACCCCTACGAGAGCGGCAAGCAACCCTTCCAATTCTAGGGTTAGGAGACCCGGACTCGACTCCTCGAGTTGGTCTCCCACTGGACCCTAGAACCCGGTTACTTGTGCCCTCCTCCTTGGGTCTATTCTAGTGCGGAAAAGTAAATAATATACATCAACGGTGACATCTTCCGCAACCTGGAAGTGCCCCAATAAAAGAATATTACATACAAGTTTTTACATGAATGAAAATGAAAAAAACAATCATCTCACATAAAAAAACCCCGGCTATTCAAACACGATGATCCAATATAACATATCCAGCAACACATAACATCACATGTCATCAACGTAAGTAAATATGCCCATCCCAATTGTCGTTGACATATAGCAACGAAACCGGCGATATCACATATTACACTTACGGTCACAGAAAAGAAAGTGTAAAACTACAACAGTTGGAATCCGCAACCTCTTTAGACATTGCATGCCTAACCAAATGAATTACTTAGACATCGCATGCCTAACAATTATAAACCCCGCATTTTAGTCTCTATATCGAAAACACTTTTCAATATCAAGTCGGGCAATTCAACAGGATTCCCGACATTCTGATCGAATGCTCATCGCAAACTTTAGTAGACGGCCGCACCCCCGATACCGTCGACGAAGTGCACTAAGGCGGAACACCGCTGCCGCGAGCACCCGAAAGGATGCTTTCGGCGACAGGGTTCTCCTACAGTCACTTGGTCGGGGCTATGGGGTGTAGCTGTCTATTAAGTTTACCCGGCGAGTATCCGCGTACGCTACGTGATTGCGACGGATTTTTGATCACATCAAAATTCCGTGGCAACCGATCAAGTGAGACTAAAGTGCTATGTTTATAACATTCAAATCAGTTATCTCATAACTACTTGTGGATTCCAAATATTGTATCACATTCCAGATAAATAGAAAATGTTAAACTTTTCGATCGAATATTCAAACACCCAAGTTTTCCCGAAATAGCTCAACACATGAAATAAGTTTAAAAACATTCACTTCATGCCTCAGTACCAACGGTCCACCAACCGTAGAAGGGTCAAGCCAACGCCTCACATGTGGCACGCCGTACTGCCCCAAACCCTAAGGTTCAAAGGGCAGTTCAAGACGGTCATATAATCGAGTTAAGGTTTGTTGTCTTCTAGAGGGTCCATCGCGTTACTTGCACTACTTAGAACGTTCTTAAACCACGGAAAAAATCCAACACTTGGAAATTTTCCGGCAGGGGAAAAATTGGGTATTTATATCCAGTCGAACTTTTTAACATATTCTAAATTATCCGGAAAAACATTTAGACGAAATTAGACTTCCCGATCGAAACACCGAGTCCCCAATACAACCCAGAAAACTCAACTCTTGAGTATAGATTAAAAATACCCATAAAACAGAGGAAACTCAAAAGGACATTACTGTGCAAAAAACAATAATTGATGTGACTGTATGGCCGCGGAACCGCCGCATGAGCCATGCTCGTGCCGCGGTTCCGCGGCGATTTAGTGGACTCAGGCGCTCGTTTTCCACAGTAACCCTTAGAAAACCCTGCTGATTTTTCTGCATATTTTTAATTCACAAAATTCACAGTTTTGAAAAATTGTACAGAGAAGGTTTTAGAATTAGGGTTTCGGGTTCGATCGGACTTCTAACATCGCCTACACTTCGCCTAAAGCTCTAGCTAGGCTCTGATACCACTGTAGAGTTCCTAGGCACACTAAGGAGGTTCCATAAGGCATCAACTATGACAAATACAAATTTTCCGGTGCCGAGAAACCCTAAACTAGATCGATTACTAGAGGATAGGCGAAACAAGATGCAAGTAAACAACTTTATTGCTAAGTGAATGGAAATACAACCTTTGTAGATCCGGTCCACCACTTCTTAAGCTCCGAGATGACGTTCCTCCGCTGCGATCATCGGGATCCTGGACTCTAGCGTCGGTTTCATCGGAGAAATGGGCGGGCTAGGTCGTTGACTTCGATGCCGAAGATGATCTACGTCGAGGCGACTCAAACTCAAGCTCCACCTTCACTAGGTTATGAAACTTGTGAAGATAGCACACTCTACTACATGGCAAGTGGTAGAGGATGAAGAAATAGGAAGTGGGTTCACTTTGGATTTGGATTTCTCACTTGGAATCATCACTTGGAAAAATTTAGCAAAGGTTTTCTTTCTTCATCAAGAAGAAGAAGAAGAAAGAAAAGAATATGAATTAATTTTCAAAAAGAAAATGAAGTGATGGTTATCATAATGCAACCATGGGTGAGGCTAACAAGTGTAGAGACTAAACTAGGGTTAGGTATAATGGTTAGGTTAAGGAAAGAAACAAAATGGTCATGACTTTTCAAAGCATCATGAAGCTTCAAGAAGAAAGAAAAGAATCCACCATTTTATTTCTTGCTCAAAATATAAATGAAAAGAATAAATAAATAAGTAAATCAAACCCTAACCATTAACCTAATCATGGTTTAATCATACACACCCAAGTTTGCATGTATCATCAAACATGATACAAACTAGTGCACAAAACTATATCATATATATACAATGTGCACATTCAAGTGAGAAAATAATCTTATGTGAACCAATACTAGTTAATGTAAAGTAATATATCAAATATATAATTATACATTAAATCATTAAATCAACACTTGATTTAACGATCCGGTCATATCGCATATGACCGACTAATATCAAATGTATCGACTTATCGAATCAATCCTCGATTCGATAACTAGGTTATATCGCATACAACCAATCGATACATTCATCGCGAGAATAAAATACGGATCACATACACGCATTATTCTCGGTCCCGCACATATCTAATATGCGCTCCTATTTCGTTTCGCTTGAGCCAGGAAACCTCTGTGTAGGACTCTAAAGACTCGTCAATACGCTGGCAGTAAGTGATGATCATATCAAACACCCACAAGCCGCAAGCGGTCTGCTAAACATAACGGCCACCCGGGTATTGAGCGATCAGAAGATCAACGAGCAAGCCCGCTCACACTCCTGTGAATCCAACCAGTAACACTTACCGTACAGTCCGGTCTGTTCGTCTGATATGTCGCATATCTCGCCTAGGGGTGGTAAACGTCAGACCCCAGTAGCTTGATAAGTCGTGTCGATATGAGGTCTATAACAGTTCGAGAAACTACTGGTAACACTTACCAGTAAATCTCAGCAACCCTGGCTAGGGATTTCCGGTTATAACCAATCGAACACAGCGCAACATCAACCTTCTATACCGGGAGAGACGAATCCCCTCCTATCGCTCATTGCCTCCATGTGATTCGGGACTGTACCCAAAAACCACCGTTTTGCACGCCCTCTTGGACGTGGTAAGGTGGAAATCAAAGCACGGTGGGAATCACACAAGACTCTATGACGATCTCGGGTCAACAGACTACTCTGTACCAGTGTCACCAGAGAACTGCCATCTGACGTAAGGTATAATACCATCTGGGAGTTCTCGGCGAGTCCGTCCAATGTACCCAGTCTCCACTGAGCACCCGTATATCATCTCTGACGTCAAACACCAATGGATATGGGATCATCCATCGCCCATCTGTATGGGTCGAGAAGGTATACGCTAGTCTACTCTGGTATATCGATGCCCCGTCTCGATACACCCACGACTAGGGACCTTGAAGGATGTACTTATAGACTACCATGTCCCCACTAGTATGATCCGCATCATAGTCCAGGTAGTCAAGTACACATCCTAAGGCCTTTACCAACATGTAACAGAGAGACAATCAGTGTACACGTTAAGGTAAAGAGCAACCAGATAGCATACTATCATGTCGAGCAAGAAATTCCTCCCTATATATGTCTAAGCATCCACTACATTATACATCCTATGTATAGTAATGGCCTCTAGGGCATACATATAACTAACAGTCCAGCCTATGTCTAAAAGCAAAATCTGGATAAGCTCGAGGTAAAGTCAGATCTGTAGAAGTTTGTTGGATATCCCAAGCATACGCAAGGGAATATCTTCTACCTAACCGAGGAACAAAAGATGTTTTGTTTCTCAACATGCCACCTTTGTGAAAGAGAATTTCTTGTGGAAAAATTAGTGGTCATGAGGTAGAACTGGAAGGAGTTCCAGCTATACAAACTACAGCAGATGATTTGATAGAACCAAAGGATTCAATAGTAACCAACGAACCTCAGCCTCTCCGCCAATCTAGTAGGGGTCCTCACCCACCTGAGAGATACTTCCGTTTCTCTATGACAGTGGGATCGAGGATTGCATCATGAGATGATGACCCAACTGGTTTCGAGCTGGCCATCAGGAGTGGGACTCTGTAAGAATGGCTGGATGCTTAGCGATCTGAGATGGAATCCTTATACACCAACAAAGTATGGACTTTGGTTGCTTTATCTGAAGGGTTAAATCCCCATCAGGAGCAAGTATATCTTGAGAAGATTACTTGGTGTACATGGAAAAGTTGAGACTTTCAAAACTATGCTTAAGTCCATCCAGATCCTACTTGCCACGGCTACATACCATGACTACGATATCTGGCGGTTGTGTGTCATGACTGCTTTTCTAAATGATGATTTGGAAGAGAGCGTCTATAAGTACACAGCCAGAGGGCTTCGTAGACAGTAGGAGCAGCGGAAACGTGTGCAAGATGTTTTATGTGATAAAGCAGGCATCGCGGAGTTGGAACGTCTATTTTGATGTGGTAGTCAAAGAGTTTGATTTCATCAAAATGATAGATGAACCTTGTATATACAAAAAGGTAGTAGAGAGTATAGTGATGATCCTCGTAGAGTACGTAGATGACATACTCTTGATAGGGAAGGAGTTTCCAATGCTACGCTCGGTCAATCTCCGCTTGTCACAAAGATTCTCCATATAGGATCAAGGTGATACCTCCTAAATCATAGGTATTGGATCTATGAGATAGATCTAATTGGATGTTAGGATACTCACTAGTTGTAGTGAGATGGTATCGATCGATCCTGGGGAGAATCACTGGAAAGGTTCCAGGGTGATAAGGACGACTGAATGTCAGTCGCAGGCATTGTCTTTACCCTCAGTGGAGGGGCGGTATGTTGGAGGAGTTCCAAGCTTGATACCATGACTTACTAGACGATTAAAGGCAAGATACATCGTTACCAAGGATGCTACCAAAGAGGCAGTCTGGATATATTTAAGTTCATGAGATGAACTTCGTTCCTACCATTGTGTGACAATGGAGTTGTGGCTTTTGCCAAGGAACTACCGTCCCATCAGAAATCCAGATATAATTCTTAGGCAGTATCCCATGATCATGGAGATGGTTGATCTCCAGGGAGATCGAGGTTAGGAGAGTAGACACAGAGGACAACAGCGTGGATCCACTCACAAAGGCCTTTTTCCCAGTGGAGACTTTTATGGAATGGTTGAGTATGAGATACTTCAACCACAGCTAATTGTTGGGTATGCGATACCACAACAGATGGCCCTAGTGCAAGTGGGAGATTGTTATTATATGTATGCCCTAGAGGCTATTACTGTACGTATGATGCATATTGTAATGGATGCATGGACATATATAGGGAGGACTTTCTTGCTCGACATGATAGTATGCTATCTGGTTGTACTTTATCTTAACACGTACTCTGATTGTCTCTATGTTACATGTTGATAAAGCCCTTAAGATCTGTACTCGACTACTGGGACTATGATGAGGTCATACTAGTAGGGCCACGGTAGTCGACGGGTACATCCTATAACTGTTCCTAGTCGAGGGTGTATCGAGACAGGGCATCGATACACCAGAGTAGACTAGCGTATACGCATCTTGACCCATATGATAGGCGATGGATGATCCCATATCCATCGGTGTTTGACATCAAGGATGGTGTATGGGTGCTCAGTGGAGACTGGGTACACTGGACGGACTCGCCGAGACTCCCAGATGGTATTATACCTCACGTCAGATGGCAGTTCTCTGGTGACACTAGTATAGAGTAGTCTGTTGACCCAAGATCGTCATAGAGTCTTGTGTGATTCCCACTGTGCTTTGATTTCCATCATACCACGTCCAAGAGGGCGTGCAAAAAGGTGGCTTTTGGGTACAGTCCCGAATCACATGGAGGCAATGAGCGATAGGAGGGGATTCGTCTCTCCCGGTATAGGGAGTTGATGTTGTGCTGTGTTCGATTGGCTATAACTGGAAATCCCTGGTCAGGGTTGCTGAGATTTACTGGTAAGTGTTATCAGTAGTTTCTCGAACTGTTATAGACCTCAAATCGACACGAATTATCAAGCTACCGGGGTCTGACGTATACCACCCCTAGGCGAGATATGCGACATATCAGACGACGAGACCAGACTGTACGGGAGTGTTACTGATTGGATTCACAGGAGAATGTACAGGCTTGCTTTTTGATCTTCTGAGCGCTCAATACCTGGGTGGCTGTTACGTTTAGCTGACTGCTTGCAGCTTGTGGGTGTTTGATATGATCATCACCTACTACCGGCGTATTGACGATTCTTTAGAGTCCTACACAGAGGTTTCTTGGCTCAGGCAAAACGGAGTAGGGGCACGTATGTGATATGTGTGGGACCGAGGATAATGCGATATGAGATACCGTATTCGATTCTCGCGATATTTGATATCAGCCGGGTCATCGGATCAAGTGTTGATTCGATGAATCGGTAAATTCAAATATTAGTCGGTTATATGCGATATAGCCGGATTATCGGATCAAGTGTTGATTCGATAATTTAATGTATAATAATATATATGATATATTAAATTACATTAACTAATATTAGCTCACTAAAAGATTCTTTTTCTCACTCGGGTAATACATTGATATATATGCGATATATGTTAATTGTATTATTTTATTTTGTTACAATAAATATTATATATGTGATATATAATATTTTAACATGATATAATTACTAATGCAACATGTTTAGTAGAGATTAAACAAGATTAGGGTTTGATTTGGGTTAATGCTTTCTAGAAGTTTCTAGAAGTTTTTTCTTTTGTTTTGGAAAAGATATTTACAAGTGACTCATCTTTAACCTAACCCAAACCCTTCACTCTTGGTTAATTCTCTACAAAGGTTTAGCAACCATGGTTGTATTATTCATCATTATCCTTTCATTATTCATCACAAAAGGATTAAGGCTTCTTCTTCTTCCTTCTTCTCTTCATGGAAAAAGCTTTCTAGCTTTTTCTAAGTGATGATTATGTGTGAGAAAAAGATTATAAATGAGAGAAAAAATCCTACTTCATCATCCTCATCTATCCTTGCCCTTTAGATGAGAGTGTTCACTTCATTTAGTGAGTGTTAGCTTGTGTTAATGAAACTTCAAGGTAGATCATCATTGTTATCGAAGATCGGAAGCAAGATTGCATCTTTCTCTTCGTGAAGCCTCTCGAGAGTCCGGAACACGATGACCACAGCGAAGGGACCTCAACACGGAGCTTAAGAAGTGAAGGACCGGATCTACAAAGGTTGTAATCCCTCTCACTTAGTGTTAAAGAGTTTAACATACTTGTTTTCGCCTAAACTCTAGTTTAAAGATCCAGCTTTGGGTTGTTCGGCACGGCTAAATTTTAAATCGCGCATGGTTGATGCCTCGTAGACCCTTGTGCATGTGCCTAGCAACCCTACAAGAGATGTGGATATTCCTTCCTCATATCGTCCTCGGCTTCCCACGTGAACTTTTCGCTGTTCGGCCACGCCGAAGAACCTTCACGGACGGTATGACCTTAGACCTCAATTTCTTCACCTGCCGATCTAGAATGACTACCGGCAGCTCGGTGAAAGAAAGGTCGCGCTCTAGCTGAATTGTATGGTACTGAATCGCATGAAAGGGGTCATGAAGGTACTTGCGGAGTATCAATACATGAAACACGGGATGAACGTCTAGAAATCTAGGTGGAAGAGCCCAACAATAAACATCTACGCCGATATGCTCGAGAATCTTTAAGGGTCCCACATATCTGGAACTAAGCTTCCCTTTCTTTCTGAATCTCAACACGCCCTTCATCGGAGAAACCCTCAAGTAAATATGATCGCCTACTCTAAACTCAAGTCAGCGCCAACGTCAGTCTGCATAAGATTTCTGCCCACTCTGGGACGCTGTCATCCTATCTTGAATCAACTGGATCTCTTTTCGGTCATCTCCTGCACAATCTGCGGCCCCAATATGCTGCTCTCACTAAGCTCTGTCCAACAAACATGCGATCGACATCTCCTCCCATATAACACCTCGAAGGGTGCCAACTGAATAGTCTTCTGGAAGATATTATTATAGGAAAACTCTATCAAGGGCAAGTGGTGATCCTAACTGCCACCGAAAACTAGAACGCAAGCTCGGAGCATATCCTTAAGAGTCTGAATAGTCTGCTCTGACTGACCGTCGGTCTGCGGATGGAAAGTTGTACTAAAACTCAATCGGGTGTCCAAAGCCTCCTGAAGTTTCTGCCATAGTCGGCTGGTGAACTGGGTGCCTCTGTCGGACACAATACAAGTCAGAATGCCGTGTAGTCACACAATCTCCTCAACTTACATCTGAGCATACTGAACGAATTCGAAAGTGGTTTTGACTTGCAGAAGGTGAGCTGCTTCCGTCAATTGGTCTACGATCCCTCAAATAGAGTCATACTCTCGACTGGTCCTAAGTAGAGCCACAATAAATTCCATAGAGATCTGCCCTATTTTCACTCCGGAATGGGCAAAGGTTGTAACTTTCCTGCTAACCACTGATGCTCGGCCTTGACTTGCTTACAAGTCAAGCATCCCGAAACACAATATGTGACATCTCTCTCCATCCTTTCCTACCAGTAAACATCTCTCAAGCCAGATACATCTTAGTGGAAACCGGATGAACACTATATGCTGACTGATGTGCCTCCTCGAAGTTCTCGCTTCTCAGTCCTTCGGAATCTGGCACACAAAGTCGAGTCCCAAAACGTAGTACTCCCTGATCATCAATCACGAACTGTGAATCACTACCCTGTCGAACCTGCTCCATGATCTCTGACAAAGGAACGTCATCGGACTGTGTCTTATAGATGCGATCAAGTAACTGTGGATGTGCACAGACATGGGCAAGCTGTCCCCGGTCGACGTAAACTCGAACTGTACTCGGCTGTTACATAGAATCTTCCAATCTACCGTTGACTGTTTCTGAACTGTGCTCAAACCAGATAAGCTACATCCGGGCCTCCGACTGAAGCATCTGCCACAATATTCGCCTTGCCCGGATGATAAATAATCTCACAGTCAAAGTCCTTCAGTAGCTCCATCCAACGGCGCTGTCTCAAGTTCAAATCTCGCTGCTGAAAGTTGTAGTGTCTCTAGATCTTAAGTGTAAAAACCACCACAGCCATCTCTAAGTCATTCGTGGGATAGTACTGCTCGTGTTTCTTCAACTGCCGAGAAGCATCACAATAACCAACTAAACCGCCTGATCCTGAAGGAAAAAACGAGTCTTCAACTGTTGAAAGCTCTGCTCGCATGCATCAGTCCAAAGAAAAGGAACTCTCTTCCGGGTCAACCTGTTCAACATTGCACCTATATGAGAAAAATCCCGTATGAAATGTCGTTAGTATCCGTCAAAACCCAAAATGCTGCGAACCTCTGTCACTGATACAGGTATGGGCCAGTGCTGAACGGCCTCGATCTTCTTTGGTTCCATACTTACCATCTATCGTAACTACGTTGTTGGTGTATATGCCCTAGGGGCCATTATTGTATCATACTTGTTTGTATATTACTTAATGGAAGCTTGGGATATTCATAGTTATATAACAGTCTTACTAAACATGGTAGTATGCTACTTGGTTTTATCTATCTTAATATGTGAGTATACGTATTGATAGAGCCCTTAGGATCTTGCTTGACTATCAGCGTTGTGATGGTAGTCACACTAGTGGGGGCTGGGTAGTCTACAAGCACATCCTTTTTCAGGTCCCTATTATCGAGACAGGGCATCGATACTCCGGAGTAGACTAGTGTGTACGCTTCACATCCCAGTTGGGGAGATGGTCTGTCCCACAGCCGTCAGTACGTCGTACTGGAGATAGTATATAGGTGCTCGTTGGGTTACGGGTACACCGGACAGGACTCACGGGGAACTGTTGGTTGGTATTATACCCGTCGTCAGTTAACAGTTCCCAGGTGACATGAGTACAGCATAGTCCGCAGACTTGACACTGCTACTTCGCCTCGAGTGTGTTCCACTGTTCTTAGATTGCTACCCTACCACGGCTCAAAGGAGTCGTGCAAACAGGTAGTGGTTGGGTGCAGTCCCGAGCACTTGGAGGTAGTAACGGTTAGATAGGATTTGTCTCTCCCGGTATTGGGAGTTGATATCGCGCTGTGTCAGAGAGCCATTACGCAAAGTCCCTGGCCAGGGCAAGCGAGATTTACTGGTAGGTTCCAGTTGTTTCTCAAGGTGTAATGGACTACGCTCCGACATGACTTATACCGCTATTAGGGGACTGACGCTTGCCGCCCCCCTAGGCCCGATATGTGATAGTCCTAGATGAACAGACCGGACTGTACGGAGATTGTCACATCAGGCTCAGTAGGAGTTCGGATGGGTTTCCTCATCGGCCTTCTTATCGACATCTACCTGGGGACCGTTACGTACAGCTAGTGCCGCTTGCGGTCTGTGGTTAAACCCACTGCCAGCGTAGTAGTCGAGTCTTTAGAGTCCCACACAGAGAGTTTCCCTGCTCCGGGCGAAACGATATAGAGGTCGTATGGTTTTACGACAGGGTTCGGACATGCACGTGCATTTATGCACGTACGATGTTCGGACAGTTTTTACTAGCTGGCTTTGGTTTAAGCCAGATTCTAGTATCGGATTATTAGATTTATACAGTCCAAAGTTTTTCTGTGTTTTCACGGATAGGAGGGGCGTTCTCGTAATTTGGCGGGAAGCTTCTAGAAGGATGATGACTTAGGGGTTTAGGTGGCATTTGCATTTATTGTTTTAATGACTCATTTGTGTGATTCATCCTTGGAGTTAATGCTTCATTTATTGAACTAATGACTCATGAGATGAATCACTCATATGAATAAATGAAGGATGATGATTAATCATTTTATTTATTTATTTTGATAAATCATTATGCTTCATATATTCAAGAGAGATCATTATCTCATTCTCATTCTCTTGCTCACTTTCTCTCTCCTCAAGCTCTCTCTCTTCAAACCCTAATCCTCCCCTCTCATGTGTTGAGATCAAGGATTAGATAGACTAATTAATCCATTACCTCACTCTATATCACCTAGGTGCCTTTGATTAGCAACTAAAGAAACCTATTTACTTCAAGATTAGAGGTGAAGCTTGGAATAGAAGCTCTCGGGTGGATCATTTATTACGTAGAGGAGGCCGAGGAGGAGGTGGATAACGAAAAGACGAAGGACTAGATTCACTAGGTATAATCACTTCTCATAGTAGTTAACAACTCCTATGTATATGTTAGTTATAGTTTAGCAAAGATTCTTCGGTTAGTCGATGTTAACTCAAAGAACAAGATTGTTTTTCATATTTCCGCCTCCCCACAACTCGTGGGGTGTTGTACATCGACTTACAGTGGTATCAGAGCCTCGCTAAACAATAATTAACTCATTAGCAAAGTCGTAAGAATTTCAAACGCAAAACGAACCGGAAAAAACATCGAAATCACATAGTTTCTGTCGAATTTAAAATGAGGTCTAAAAATTTTTCAGGGGCGTCTAAAATTACAAGCAGGGAATTTTAAGGTTACTGGAGAAAAATGGGTTCATGAATCGGCCAAACAGCTGAGAAACCGCGGCCGATCCCACCGATCCGCCGCGGATCCGTGGCCGAGTTGAAGCCGATTCAGCCCAGTTCTCCCCAGTAACTCTTCTGTGATGTTTTTGTCTTTTCTGGAATGTTTATTTTCTGCTCAAGTCTCAGGTGCACAGAGAAGTTTTGAAGTAGAATCTAATGTGTTTGCTCGATCAAAATTATACGATGTTTGCTAATTAGATTATATCTGTGAACTGTATAATGTGTTCGTAAACCTCCCCTAACTGCTAGTATGTCGGTTGGTAGGGGGTTGCACATTTCTGTAATGTTTTAACTGTTTGTGATTATGAACTTGATTGGATTGTTGTGATGATTAGCCGGGGTTTGAGATGGGTTATTATATTCATTCATTCGATGTAATTGTAATATGTTGTAATATTATTTTGCGGGGCACATCCAGGTTGCGGTTGTAGTCACCGTTGTATTATTTCATTTTACTGTTTTTGCTCCTAGGATAGACCCAAGGTGGGGTGCACAAACTACCGGGTACTTTGAAGTGTTTAGTGGCCTACTCACGTTGTTGAGGGAGACCGCTTCACTTCGGGTACTTGGCGGGTAGTTTGTCGTACCCATAGGGGTCTAGGATGGGTAATGGCTATTCATCACAACTGTGTAATCCGTCTTTCGTTGCAGGCTCAAAAGAAACGCGGATTGCTTGCATATCCAATAATGTTCATCCATGATCTGGAATGCCTATTATTGCGTCTAACGAATGTAGAATATCTATATATGATAGCTATTTAGACGTCACTTACGTTTTACACCCGTGCTAGCCCAGCCCCCGCTCTGTCGTTAGTTAAGTAACCTAACGGGTGATGACGGGACCCACTGGTGAATGCGGATGGCATAAGAGGACGTTGTATTTTCGTTGTTTTCTGCAATGATAGGTTAATGATGGGACGCATTATTATTAATGCAAAGGAAAATAAACCAAAGTTGAATCGTTGGAACAGTTTAAAAGAAACCACTCGGTTATTTTAAAACAGAGGATATTTTTTAAAAATTGCGGAGCTTTAACCACTCCTTTTTAAAAGCTATCAGGTTCCTTCGGTCATATCAAATTCACTACGTTCACGGTTTTGCCAAAACCATTCGTAGCCCTCCATCATTTCACTTGGGTATTCAGTAGTATTCAAGCTATGTATTTTGGCCAAAGTCAAGGCATAGTGTTTTGTAGCTGCTGGGTATTCATTTGTTGCATAAATAGATGAGTTAGTTTGGGACAGTCGTATTATCATTTGACCAAAGTCAGGGGTATGTACGGATGGGTTCAAATTAACAAGATAATGCTGGGTAGAACTTGACATGTGACTTATGACATTTTGACCAAAGCCAAGGTCATAAGAGCATGGGGCAAAAACTTATATCGGGAATTTCTAAAGAAACTGAAATTTGCAAAAAGATGCATACCATTTGGAGTTTGATAAATGTTGGTAGGATTCCTTCAGCATTATCATACGATGATATTTGGATCCCGATCCTACTGTGAGTATATGCTACTCATCAGGAGATTCGTCACTTAATGATCAATGCTATAAACAAAGTAGGTGCCGAGAAAGGTGTCAGCGGGGCTACGCCCCCAGAGAAAAGAGGTTATTTAATTAAGGAACTTCACGAAAGCGTTGGAAAGCCTCCCTCGAAGTATCGACACTAGCCTGGCTGAACGGTTAAGCTAGTATTGTACGGTGAGAATGGTCCTGGCTAGTTCTTCCTTTTTGGTTTGAGGAGGGATTCGAGAAACAGTGGGAGCCATCCAGTTTAGATAAATTAAAAACCACTCTAAACTTGCAAGAGCATCATGCTAAAAGTGTTTCTTCTCTCTCTCCTAATTGCAGCGACCATGAAAATGACTGGACTTAAGTTACTTTTAGAAAAAAATATACTGACAGGGCCAAACCATAAAGATTGGCTGCGGAATGTCAAAATGGCTTTGACCTATGACAGATTGGGGTATGCCCTCACCACTAAGGCACCTGCAGTCCCAGGTCCCAAATCCAGTAATGCGGATAAGGAAATCCACAAAACCTGGGATTTAGATTGCGCGAAGGCCAAGTGCATCTTGCTTGCCTCGATGAACAATGAACATCAGAGGAGGCACGAGGATATGGATCTAGATGCCATATTTCTCCATACAAAGGAACTTTATGGAGAGCAATCTCGTATAGCAAGATACGAGACCTCAAAGAACTTGTTTCGAGCGAGATTGGCCGTCAGATCATCGGTAGGAGAACATGTCCTAAAGATGATTAGCTATATTGAAGAGCTCGCAGACTTTGGGACGACTTTGGATAATGTGGTCTATACAGACTTATTCTCCAGTCCCTTCCTTCCACCTACGTCTAGTTTATTCTGAATTTAAACATTCAAAGAAAAGAAGTTGAACTTCCAGAACTCCTTAACATGTTGAGGAGTGCAAAGGGCACCTTGCAGAAGGCAAGGGAAACACCCGCTATGTTTGTTAGCGGTGCTTCTTCTTCCAGGTCCAAGGCTAGGGCCAAAGGAAAGAAGAAGAAGGCCGCCACCAAACCTAGAGGAGGTGTTAGTAAGGTGGGGGCGAAGGGAAAGAAAAAGATTGCGGTACCAGTAGTGGCCCAGGATGAGTGCTTCCATTGTCATAGGAAAGGGCACTGGAAGAAAGATTGCAAGGCGTGGAACGCCAAGAACCAGGAACCGAAGCAGGCTGTGGCTTCGACTTTAGGTGTGTTTGTTATTGAGAATTGTCTGTCAATCAACTCTACTTCCTGGGTATTGGATACCGGATCAGGATCTTATATATGCAATTCATTGCAGGCACTGAGAAACCGTAGAGTGCTGAAGGATGGTGATATGACCCTAAAGGTTGCTAACGGAGCTAGCATGGGAGCTGTGTCCGTCGGGGATTATCACCTGGGATTGACGAGTGGACATATTTTGGTTTTACATAACTGCTTTTGTGTACCTAGTTTAACGTGTAATATCATATCAGTTTCCTTGTTATCAAATAAAGGTTATGATTTCACGTTTGTAAGCGATATTGTTAACATCCACCTTAATCATAGTTTGATTAGGTCCGGTATACTGGATAACGGTATATATGTCTTAAACCAACTCCAGATTTTCAATGTCCAGAACACACTAAAAAGAAAGTCTCCAGATACAAATAAGGGTTTCTTATGGTATTGTAGACTAGGTCACATCAATGAGACAAGGTTAACTAAGTTACATAGAGAAGGATATTTGGACTCGTTCGAATATCAAACTTATGCCACTTGTGAATCATGTCTCAAATGAAAGATGACAAAGACTCCATTCACTGGACATGGAGTAAGAGCGTGCGAGCTCTTAGGACTTATACTCAGCGATGTATGTGGTCCAATGTCTACATATACAAGAGGTGGTTTTTCCTATTTCATTACTTTTACGGATGATTACTCTAGGTACGGATTCATTTTTCTGATGAAACATAAATCCGAGGCTTTTGAGAAATTCCAGGAGTATAAGAATGAAGTAGAAAACCAAACCGGCAAAAGTATCAAGATACTAAGATCTGATCGAGGTAGTGAATACTTAAGTGCCTAGTTCCTAGGTTACCTAAAAGAGAAAGGAATTTTCTTTCAGCTTACTCCTCCATACACCCCACAGCATAACGGTGTATCGGAGAGACGGAATCGAACCCTATTGGATATGGTACGTTCCATGATGAGTAATGCTGAGTTACTGCGATCTTTCTGGGGTTATGCGCTAGAATCAGTGGCATATCTTCTTAACAGGGCTCCTACCAAGACTGTGCCGGCCACGCCATATTAGATGTAGAGTGGGAAGAAACCCCATCTTAAGCATCTGAAGATATGGGGATGTCCAGCTTTTGTTAAAAAGCAGCATGCGGACAAGCTCGAGGCACGATCAGTACAGTGTAAGTTTGTGGGATATCCAAAGAACTCCAAGGGATATTATTTCTATTACGCAGAGGAACAAAAGGTTTTTGTTTCTCGTAATGCCCATTTTCTAGAACATCAGTTTTTAGAAAAGGAAATAAGTGGGAGCGAAATAGAACTGGAAGAAATTCCAGAACCACAAACTACTACTGAAAGTTTGGTAGAACCAGTAGTTCAAGAAGAACAGGACATTCCCGCACCCCTCCGCAGGAGTAGTAGGCCGTCTCATCCGCCTGAGAGATACTACCGTTTTCTCATAGATGGGGATGGAGAGGATTGCATCATTGATGATGATGAACCTACTAGCTTCTAGCAGGCCATCCATAGCGGCGACTCGGTACGATAGCTAGATGCAATGCGGACCGAAATGGAGTCCATGTACACCAACAAAGTATGGACTTTGGACTTTGCTCCAGATGGGGTAAAACCTATAGGATGCAAATGGATCTTCAAGAAAAAGATTGGTGTAGATGGACAGGTGGAAACCTATAAGGCTAGACTTGTTGCAAAGGGTTTTCGTCAAAGACCTGGTTTGGACTATGACGAAACTTTTTCTCCAGTGGCTATACTCAAATCCATTCGGGTCCTTCTTGCTATTGCTGCCTTCCATGATTATGAAATCTGGCAGATGGACGTAAAGACGGCTTTTCTGAATGGTAATTTAGAAGAGTGCGTCTATATGGATCAGCCAGAAGGTTTCAATCAAAGTGGGAGCAGCGGGAAAGTATGCAAATTGCTTAAGTCCATTTATGGAAAAAAGCAGGCATCATGGAGTTGGAACATCTGTTTTGATGAAACAGTCAAAGAATATGACTTTATCAAAAATCCAGATGAACCATGTATATATAGTAAAGTTGTAGCACGAACTGTCGTATACCTCGTCTTGTACGTGGATGACATTCTATTTATAGGAATGACATTCCTATGCTACAATCTGTCAAAGGATTCTTGTCACACAGGTTCTCCATGAAAGACCTGGGTGATGCCTCTTACATTCTGGGGATCCGGATCTATCGTGATAGATCCAAGAGGATGTTGGGACTTTCGCAGTCCAGGTATATCAACACTATACTGAAAAGATTCAGTATGGAGGATTCTAAGCATGGTAATCTACCGGCTTGTCACGGAATCACCCTCTCCAAAGAGATGTCTCCTAAGACTGATTTGGAAAGGGAACGCATGTCTATTATACCCTACGCTTCTGCGGTAGGCTCTATAATGTATGCGATGTTGTGCACCAGACCAGATGTAGCTTACGCACTGAGCGTGGTAAGCCGGTATCAATCAGACCCAGGGGAGAAGCACTGGATAGCAGTAAAAAACATTCTCAAGTACCTGAGAAGGACTAAGGAAATGTTCTTGGTCTACGGCGGAAAAGACCTCAAGATGGAGGCCTTTACTGATTCCGGCTTCCAGAGTGATAAGGACGATTCCAAGTCCAAATCAGGTTATGTCTTTACCCTCAATGGAGGGGCGGTGTGCTAGAAGAGTTCCAAGAAGGACACCGTTGCTGACTCGACGATGGAAGTGGAGTATATTGCTGCTTGCGATGCCGCAAAAGAAGCGGTCTGGATGAAGAAGTTCCTAAAAGAACTTCAGGTGGTTCCTACCATTGTTGATCCAATACCTCTGTATTGCGACAACAACGGAGCTATAGCTTTAGCGAAGGAACCAAGGTCCCATCATAAGTCCAGACACATCTTAAGGCGGTATCACCTGATCAGGGAGATCATAGATCGGCGGGAGATCGAGGTCCGGAGAGTTGCTACTGAAGAGAACATTGCTGATCCATTCACAAAGGCCCTACCTCAGATTCAGTTCGAGAGGCTACTCGAGATCATCGGTCTTCGATATGCCAGTACATGGCCCTAGTGCAAGTGGGAGATTGTTAGTGTATATGCCCTAGGGGCCATTATTGTATCATACTAGTTTGTATATTACTTAATGGAAGCTTGGGATATTCACATTTATATAACAGTCTTGCTAAACATGGTAGTATGCTACTTGGTTTTATCTATCTTAATATGTGAGTATACGTATTGATAGAGCCCTTAGGATCTTGCTTGACTACCAGCGTTGTGATGGCAGTCACACTAGTGGGGGCTGGGTAGTCTAAAAACACATCCTTTTTCAGGTCCCTAGTCGTAGGATTATCGAGACAGGGCATCGATACTCTGGAGTAGACTAGTGTGTACGTTTCTCATCCCAGTTGGGGAGATGGTCTGTCCCACAGTCGTCAGTACGTCGTACTGGAGATAGTATACAGGTGCTCATTGGGTTACGGGTATACCGGATAGGACTCACGGGGAACTGTTGGTTGGTATTATACCCGTCGTCAGTTTACAGTTCCCAGGTGACATGAGTACAGCATAGTCCGCAGACTTGACACTGCTACTTCGCCTCGAGTGTGTCCCACTGTTCTTAGATTGCTACCCTACCACGGCTCAAAGGAGTCGTGCAAACAGGTAGCAGTTGGGTGCAGTCCCGAGCACTTGGAGGCAGTGGCGGTTAGACAGGATTCGTCTCTCCCGGTATTGGGAGTTGATATCGTGCTGTGTCAGAGAGCCATTACGCAAAGTCCCTGGCTAGGGCAAGCGAGATTTACTGGTAGGTTCCAGTTGTTTCTCAAGGTGTAATAGGCTACGCTCCGACACGACTTATATCACTATTAGGGAACTGACGCTTGCCGCCCCCCTTGGCCCGATATGCGATAGTCCTAGACGAACAGACCGGACTGTACGGAGATTGTCACATCAGGCTCAGTAGGAGTTCGGATGGGTTTCCTCATCGGCCTTCTTATCGACATCTACCTGGGGACCGTTACGTACAGCTAGTGCCGCTTGCGGTATGTAGTTAAACCTATTACCTGCGTAGTAGTCGAGTCTTTAGAGTCTCACACAGAGAGTTTCCTTGCTCCGGGCAAAACAATATAAAGGTCGTATGGTTTTACGACAGGGTTCGGACATGCACGTGCATTTATGCACGTACGTTGTTCGGACAGTTTATACTAGCTGGCTTTGGTTTAAGCCAGATTCTAGTATCGGATTATTGGATTTATACAGTCTAAAGTTTTTCCGTGTTTTCACGGATAGGAGGGGCGTTCTCGTAATTTGGCTGGAAGCTTCTAGAAGGATGATGACTTGGGGGTTTAGCTGGCATTTGCATTTATTGTTTTAATGACTCATTTGTGTGATTCATCCTTGGAGTTAATGCTTCATTTATTGAACTAATGACTCATGAGATGAATCACTCATATGAATAAATGAAGGATGATGATTAATCATTTTATTTATTTATTTTGATAAATCATTATGCTTCATATATTCAAGAGAGATCATTATCTCATTCTCATTCTCTTGCTCACCTTCTCTCTCGTCAAGCTCTCTCTCTTAAAACCCTAATCCTCCCCTCTCATGTGTTGAGATCAAGGATTAGATAGACTAATTAATCCATTACCTCACTCTATATCACCTAGGTGCCTTTGATTAGCAACTAAAGAAACCTAGTTACCTCAAGATTAGAGGTGAAGCTTGGAATAGAAGCTCTCGGGTGGATCATCTATTACGTAGAGGAGGCCGGGGAGGAGGTGGATAACGAAAAGACGAAAGACTAAATTCACTAGGTATAATCACTTCTCATAGTAGTTAACAACTCCTATGTATATGTTAGTTATAGTTTAGCAAAGATTCTTCGGTTAGTCGATGTTAACTCAAAGAACAAGATTGTTTTTCATATTTCCGCCTCCCCGCAACTCGTGGGGTGTTGTACATCGACTTACATACGTGACCCAAGAAGTCAACATTATCCAACCAGAAAACACACTTGGATAATTTAGCGAATAGCTGGTGTTCTCTCAAAGTCTGCAACAAAATCCTCAAATGCTACCCATGCTCCCCTCGGCTCCAAAAGTGTACTAAAATATCATCAACGAACATGATAATAGATGATCAAGAAATGTCCTGAATATACGATTCATCCAGTCCATAAACACTGCTGGGGAATTGGTGAGCTCGAACGACATCACCAAGAACTCATAATGCCAGTAGCGCGTGCGAAAAGCAGTCTTCGGAATATCATCCTCTCGAACCCGCAACTGATGGTAAACCGACCGCAACTCAATCATTGAGAAATGTCCCGCACCCTGGAGCTAATCAAATAAATCGTCGACGCGAGTTAAGGGATATTTGTTCCGACAGTAACCCGATTCAACTGACGATAATCGGTACACCAACACAAACTGCCGTCTTTCTTCTTGACGAACAGGACAGGAGCTCCCGAAGGTGATGCACTAGAATGAACAAGCCCTTTATCTGACAAATCTTGTAACTGATCCTTCAGTTCTTTAAGCTCCGCCGGGTCCATCCGATATGGCGGTATAGAAAAAGGCTCCATGCCGGGAATCAAGTCAAAGCAGAACTCAATATCGCGCTCTGGCGACAAACCAAGCAACTTGTCTGGAAAGACATCTTGAAATTCTCTCCTAATCGAGACCTGGTCTAACGGGATCTCTATGGCTCCAACATCTCGAACATACGCTAAGAATTCCTGACATCCTTTCTTAAGAGCTGACTAGCGCGAAGAGAAGAAATCAAACTGGGAAGGCGATGCTACGGTCTCCCTGAATAACAAGAACTGGCTCACCCAGAAAACTAAATCTGACTGCCTTCTTACGGCAGCCCACGGATGCATAATACGTGGCTAACCAATCCATGCTCAGAAGAACGTCAAGGTCTAACATATCGAGAAGAATCAAATTGACAGAAGAATCCCTATCTCCGATATGAATGAAACAATCACGAGCGAAAACATTTCGAGCGACAAAAGACTAGCCTATGGAAGGAATCACAACAAGCGGCTGATTTAGCTAGGACTACTATCGGCTAGACTTTAATACAAAATATATGGATACCATTTCAAACAACATCAGAATGAAATACGCAAAGGAATAAAACACCGAAAGAATACCTATCACAACGGCGTCTATCTAACCTCCTTTGAGCTGGTATACCGATAAAAATCCGCTTTGGTTTAGAAATGACCAAAGTCTCAGAAATGCGCTCCTCCAACAGTAAGGCCGCGTCCATAGCAGCGACGTAAGTGTCAAAAGGTCGGGCACCAATAGCAAGAAATAACTGCGCGTAAAGTCCCCGGACAAACCTCTTATACTTTTCTCTTCAGTGTCCACCAGGTAAGGAGCATATCAAACCACTAAGTAAACTGAATGTCGTACTCGGACAACATCATCCCTGAAGTCTTAAGCAAAGGATCAAAACCACGAGCTCGGACATCTCAAACGCTCTCCGGAAGGAAACGAGCAAGAAATACAGCTGTGAACTCATCCTAAATCATAGGAGGTAGATCTGCAGCTCGGCCTCTCTCAACCGACTCTCACCACGTCTGAGCCAGACCCTCTAGACGAAAATTCGCAAGCTCAACCCATCTCTCGTCAGAACATCTCAGTGAACGACAAATCCTAGCCATCCTGTCGAGGATTGTCTATGGATCCTCTGCTGCATATATGCCGGTAAAAACTGGAGGCTTCAGCCTCAAAAACTCTTGTAAGGATACGGAAATAATCTCGGTAACAACAGGAACAACTGCCTGAGTAGCAGGTACAATCACAGCCCCTGTAGTAGGAAGGAAATCATCGGCTCTCAGAGCGCGGCTAACCTCAACTAACAATCCAACCATCTGTCACAAGTCCTGAATACTCGACTCCAGCCTTGCTATCCGGCCTGGAAAAGACGGACCAATTTGTCCCTGAGGGGTAGGCGTACCGCCCAGATCGGTCATCGTCTCAAACGAGCCTGCTCTAATCTCATCCTCGGCGGCAGCCCTCTGGCCCTCGATATCATCGGTGGCATAGTTGCTAGAGTAAGAAACAGGATTGATAGGATCATTGCGATCGAAACAAGAGGACATAAGGAATCAAGGAAGGAAGTACAAGCAATCATATATCCTAAGGTCACTTACGCGGAGTACTATATCGTACATATGCTGCGGAACATACACATGCTACATCATTGTCACGGCCCGAAATAGCACGTGACTGGCACTTGAATCATGTGAAGTCTATAGGACCCCACCTAATTCAAGTAAGCCAAAATCCCAGAAACCTAAACCATTTGAAAAGAGAGTGAAGGAAAATACATTTAAAAGTTAACATATAGAATCACGTTTGAATGTCACCGTAAGCATTTTTAAAACATCCAGTCTTTTCCAAAAATTTTGGAAGAGTTTCCTTTGTAAATACTGGCCCCAAACAGGTACAAACATGAATATATATGAATAATGCATAAAGGCATCCCCAAGCAGGAGCTAGCTCTTCGCTAATTGACGGAAACAACCACGCAAGCAATATAATATACAACGCCGAAGGGCAAGGATCAAAACTCAGAAGGAAAACCAGCGTCCTCAAGAAAACCAGAAAAGAATCATAAATATACAAGCGCGCGACTCTAAGGTCGAAAGAATATACAACTGCTCTTCTAAGTCTATAAGTTAATAGAAGTCTGGTTGATGGAGTTTACTAGATACAACTGAATATAAATAAAAGTACAACGGTGGTCACGATGCAAATGAACCCACCTACCAAAGTAATCACCCGGAACGAAGCAGTATACCAGCAAGCCGCAACGAAACATGTACGGCAAAACCTACAAGAAACCGTGGCACAACGGGGGTGAGTTGCCAACTCATGAGTAGAAAACATCACCGAGAAGAAATCGCATATATGACTCTCTCCTAGATCATACAAATAAATACACAATACTACTACAAGGGTAACAGTATATCATAAGTGTGATATCAAAGTTCTCGTGTCTGTTCCAAGAATAATAATAATATCGATGTGTGACATGTGATAATGCACCGTCCAACATGTGTCCAACAACGACACACAAATCATTATAAAACCCGAGTGCCCAGCATCGACACTCAAAACACCATGAAGTCCGTGTCCAACAGCGACATATAATACTCAAATCCGGGCTCCGCATGAACAGGATTAGCCCATGGGCTCCGCATGATCAGGATTGGCCTATATCCATCTCTCTCATAACTCCGAACGGTATCCTTCGGATATCCGTCGAGTTTTCATACAATCACCGTTCGGTGGTGCTCCCCTGCCAGGCTCAACGCCTTTCTATACGATCTTCTTGCCCTGGGGTACCGCATCGGGTCCACCATGCACTCGCAGACGGTCCCTCCCCCTACCTCGAATAGGATATATGATATCGCTTGAGAACCGAGAAAACTCATGGTGGACATCACAAATATCATATCATGAGAAAACCGCAAATTTCTATTTTTAGAAATGATAATGAGTTTATAAATCCTTGAAGTAATATCGCATGACAGATGAATACATATACATGCATGGTATCTAAGCAAGGAATGCAATATTTAAGCTAGCATAATAATTATATATCGGAACTATCTACCAGCAGTTATATCCTTGAAGTAATACTCTCTAAAGTGTACATGACATGGAAATTACCGATGATGATGTGTGTGAACCGGCAAGCAAGTGTTCGTGAACATACGCATCATCGGTAATGGTGCTGGTGTCCTGATAACATGGGTTTATAATATTAAAAGAAAACACATGTACAAGCAAGCAATGCGAACAACGTAAATATATGGGAAAAGATGTAGTAACCGCAACATATAATAATATACATTTATATATACGAGTCATACAGTTTTGGCATTTGAAATAACATGAATCGTAGTTTTTAGAAAATAGGGGCTACGGTGTTTTTAAGAAAATGTACGTCCTTTGAAATATCCGTAGTATCTCTCGGCTTGTCTTTAAAATACTCACGATTCGTTAGTTTGAATATAAGTATGACTCGAGCCCGTCTAACATCTACCAAATAAACTACATGACGAAGCTAAGAGACTAAACGAACGGGTAAGGAAATCTACCTAAGTCCGAGTCGATATATCTATTAGTCGGTGATCCCACCTCAATAGCGTCACGTACGGTAAAATATATAATACGACATCCTCGAGTTAAGAGTGTGGATCAATTATCATATTTATACTTCGTACGGTAACTCCATCGTACGATATATATGCCCTAGAGGCCAGTATTGTATATGTATACTTATGGATGCTAGGAATATATGCATGTACAGGACAATCTTGCTCAGTATTATAGTATATTATTTGACTTGTCTTTGTCAGGATATATGTATTTATTTCTACTGTTGTTATATCTAGCTTGCACATATTGATAATGACTCGATACGGTAGTATACTATTATGGTTTGTCTTTATCTTAACATGGCAGATGTCATACTCGTTATTACATATTGCGGTTACATATTGATAAAGCCCGTAGGATCTTGCTTGACTACCTGCGTTGTGATGGCGATCATACTTGTGGGAGCAGGGTAGTCTATAAGCACATTCTTAAATGGTCCCTAGTCGCGTGAGTATCAAGACTGGGCATTGATACTCCACAGTAGACTAGTGTATATGTTTCTAGCCCCGTCGGGGGATGGTTGGTCCCACAGTCATTGGTCTGATGCACCCAATATCGTATACAGGTGCTCACTGGGTGTGAGTACAATGGAAGGACTCACCGAGAACTTCCAGATGGTACTATACCTATCGTCAGATGGAAGTTCTAAGGTGACATGTGTACAGGTTAGTCTCTGGACCTGAGATCGGCATTTGTCTTATGTGAGTTCCCATTGAGCTTTGATCACTACCCTACCACGGCTCTACTGAGTCGTGCAAACAGGTTTTGGTTGGGTTCAGTCCCGAGCCATATGGAGGCAGTGAGCGATTGTTGGGGATTCGTCTCTCCTGGTATTGGGAGTTGATATCGCACAAAGATCGATTGGTCAGGACCATAAGACCTTGGCCAAGGCAGTTGGGATTTACTGATAGGTTGATCAGTAGTTTCCCGGATTGGTCCTGAGCCACTTCGGCACGACTTATCAGGTTATTAGGATCTGACGTTCACCACCCCTAGACCCGGTATGCGATATTCTTTGACGAAGAGACCGGACTGTACGGATATTGTCACGGATAGGCTCAGTAGGAGTTCGGACGAGTTTGCTCGTCGGCCTTCCTTTTCGACAGGTGCCTAGGTAGCCGTTACGTACAGCTAGTACCGCTGACGTGCTTATGGTTAAACCCACTGCCAGAATACTATCGAGTCTTTAGAGTCCCACAAAGAGGGTTTCCCAGCTTCGGGCGAAACGAGTAGAGGTCGTATGGTTTTACGACAGGGTTCGTTCACATATGCGCACTTGTGCGTGTTTGGTGTTTGGGCAGTTGATACTAGCGGGATTTGGTTTAAGCCGGATCCTATTGTTTGATTTTGGATTGGTTCAGTCTCATTGTATTCGTGTTCCTCGGAACATGGATGCGGGTATGTATATACAGTTGACAGAGACAGAGAAGGAGACACCTCATTAGGGTTTTAACCATTGACTTGATTAAAACCATAATGAGATGGAGGAAATTGTTTACTAATTTTATTAGTGTTAATTGTGTCATGGTTAATTAGTTTGATCATTTGACTTGTTGACCATACTTGACTTAGATATTTTTGTTCAGCATGAGATATTTTGTTTAACATTAATTGTGACATGATAATGGTCAAATCAAATGAATCATCACAATTATCCTAATTAAAATTATTATTCTTTTTCCCTCATATGAGAACTCACTCTTCATTTGATCAAGTGACACTCTCTCTCATAGCTCTCTCTCCTTCTTCCTCTCTCTCAAGCCCTAGTGTTTCATGAGTTGAAAATCAAGGGCCATTGAGACCAAGCCACCAAAACCACTCTCTACTCACTCTAGATTACTTAGTCTAGCAACCCAAGTGTTCTAGTTGCCTCATCTTGGAGGTTAAGCTCTAGGTTGGATCTCTCGAGGTGGATCATCGTTGACACAGGGTGGCCGAAGTTCAAGCACGATCCATACATCCATCGAGGAGCTTAAGGAGAGGATCGAAGACCCGAAGGACTTGTTTTCTTTAGGTATACATTCTATCATAGTAGATAAAACCTTCATTTGCTAGTAAGGTTTATGGTTAAAGATCCGGTTTTGATTTATTCTAGCGCCAATGTTTATAATCGTCATAAAATTTTTGTTCTGCATTTGGCCACGAGAGTTGGCCGGGGCGCTAGTGTAACCCTTGATGGTATCAGAGCCAACTCATAAACCCTACTAGCTAGTTTGCATAAGGTTAAAATCTAGATTGACTAAAATTTCCGAATCGTATTTCCAATTTTGTGTGCTTGCTGTCGAATTTTAAAGTTGTTCAAAATTTTTTTCCAGGCATCTTAAATATATGTGCAGGCAATACTATAGCTGTGGAAAACATTTGGGCACATAACTCAAAAATTCGGCGGCGGAACCGGACCAAAATGGCACATTTTGCGGCGGTTCCGCCGCGCTTTTTGGGTTACGGTGCCTGATCAGTCGAAAATAATGTATTTTTAACACGGCAATTTCCTTAACATTTGCACTCATTTAAAAGTGTTCGGTATTCATATTTCACATATTAGCAAATCAGTCGTTAAATATCAGATTTCATGTGTTAGACTTTTAAACCGACACTTTAAGGGAAATTAACCGCATTTCATGGCATCGCATCATTTCTGTATTTGCGCAACACTTGTCTTGAGTCTGTGCAGGAAAATACGGAAGAAAAACCAAAGAGCTGATCAAAATTACGCCAACTCAATGATTTCAGATCTGGTAGCATTTCAGAAGGAGATATTAAATTCAACACATGAAAACAAGGCCCAGATATTATATAGCAAATTACCAGAAAGTATGGAAGCCCAAAGCCCACAAGGAGCCGCGGATCCGCGGCAGGAGCCTGCTTGGGCCGCGGATCCACGGCGGTTCCAAAGACTCACCTCCCCATTTTCAGTGCAAAATGTATCTCTCAGGGCCCACATTCATTTCATACATGACAAATTCCAGAATTCTCTCGAAGCTACTGCCAGATCAGCAAAGAAGATTAAGCAAGGCTAATCCTAATTAAGCTCCTAACAAACTATTTCTAGAAGCTCCCTCCTAACTAATCACATCTAGAAGCTTCTCCTCTAACTAACTTTTGGAGGGAAATTCAAATTTCCTCAACAAACTTTAGGAGGGAAACTTAGAATTTGAAATCCTAGATCTAGGGTTTTGATGGCTATAAATAGGAACCTAGATCTAAGGGTTGAAGGTGTTCAATCTTTAGTTAGCAAATCATTAGTTGTTCATTCTTACACCATTCTCTTCCACAAGTCTAGTGACAAGGCTTGTGCGAAACCTTAACCCTAATTCCACTCCAAATTCAAGATCTTGAGTACCAATCAAGCAAGAAGCCTTCAACCTTTTAGGAGCCAAGCCGATCTTCAATCGGGCAAGTGATCCAAGCCGATCCGCGACCCATGGAGACGAGCGAAGCCAAATCGACGATCGAGTTCTTTCTCTTGTAGTTCTTGAGCGAATGTAATGAAATTGTTGATATAAATAAAAGGTGAAATTCTTTAATCTTGCTTTCTTTTAATTCTTGCATCATGATTAGATCTCAATTTGTAATTGTAGTTCTTGTTGTGATGTTTGAGTAAAACTCCGCTCGTGGAGGAATCGAGACGATTGTAGAATGATGATGTAACAAATCTTAATACGATTTTTAAGTCCTACGAGCTTTGTAAACCCTAGCAAGTTCAAGAATCGATGACCTAGTTTCGTAGCGATGCTTTCTTGAATGTGATCGCTCGAAATTAGGGATCTACGATCGTTTCTTGAATTTACTAGAGGCTAGAATGTGAATGATATCGACGAAAGAACAAGGGATAAGATGAAACCCTAGTTTCATAAGAAATCCCTAATTCTCGATCGATTATCATCGATCTAGTATCAATTCATCGAAGGATAAGAATACGTAATTGTAAGATTACATCACATCTATAGATCCGATCGATTCCTACGAGCCTCATTTCGATTCTTGATATTTGGTTTGGAAAAATCAACAAACTATCAATTCTTGATTCTATCTTTTCCTTGTTATTAGATCTAGATTTTCTAATTCTTGAACTTCAAATACAAATCATGAATTGTTTTGTTTTCTTTTCTTTAAACTTTTGACTCATCTAATTCAAAAGACGAACGATTACACTGTCCCTGTGGACGATCCGCACTCACTTACAATCTACATCCGACACCGTAGTTGATTGCGGTCAAATAATTTTTGGTTGTGATTTCTATACAATTTTTCATACTACACAATCCGAAATCTTTTACAATCAAATGGCACCGTTGCCGGGGATAGTGCGCTAATTGTTCGTATTTTGAAATTTGAGTTGAAAATTTTATTCCATCTAAATTTTGTGATCTAAACTCGCACAAACTCTAATACGTGTGTTGTGATTTGATTGCGAGGAATTCTGGAATCATTGGAGCTTGGATAAAATTTTTCTGAGCATTCCAGAGAGCTAAGGGGAGTAACAGAAGCATTTAACTAAAAAATTTTTGCAGCGATCCCTTCAAGTGACCGCGTTTCCGCGGCAATAGGTAGCTTACGCGGCAGATCCGCGGTGGGTTAGGGTCTTCTCTGTACCAAAATTTCAGGTATACTTCTACTCTTTCTTATCTCTTCCCTTATCTGCTCCAACTAACAAATTTCTGCAGGTTTCTTTGCAAATAATCGCTGCGCCGCAAAAAGCAAATTAAAATTGTGCGTGTTTTTGATTTTTGGTTGTTTGCATATTAATACGGAAATTAAGGGGCACGACCAAATCCAGATTAGGTGGGGAGTTCATTACCCTTCCTAAGCCCCAAAAATCACAAACTTGCATCCGCATTACCCTCATTAATTAAAAAATATCTAGAGATGACTCTAAGGACCGTCGCGCTCAATTAGGACAAGAGAAGGCCGTGGGTAATTCATTGCTTATCCGCGTTTTCTTGTGGTGTCTAAGGCGAGTGTGTCTAAGGCTAGTGGTTTTTAATTAGGCCCACTACTTACGTAGTGGAGTACCTTCCCACTTACCTGGCACTTATCCGGCCACAGGGGGATAAAGAGGTAGTGGAGGATTCTATCCTGCGACTTGTCTTTTGGCAGTTAGGAGCGGTCTAGAGCCGGACCTAGGTGACAATTAGATTCTAGGGTTGTGTGCTGCATTTGTTTTGTCGCATCATTTTTTCAAAAATCCGTCCCTTTTTCAAAAGCAAACACCGCATTCATTTCCCCTAATTATAAATTCACGCTGCCACTTGTACTAACCCTTTTTAGTACAAGATAGGCTGGGCAACAGGATTCTAGTGCCTGTTTGTCCGCGTTTCCTTGATCGACCTAAAAGTCGGTATTTCTACATTTACCCTTTCTTTTACCCACCACCACACCCACATCGATGGATCCACCTCCATCGAACTTCTTTTCCACTACCCTGCCGCCGTCCGTTGGTGCGCAGAATCCACCTCGCATCTCTCTCCAAGAGAGATGCTATCCTACACGAGGCCTACTTTCCACCTGTCTTTCCATTCCACCAGCCAACGGGGAAAATTTTCAAATAAAACCCCAATACATCAACCTTCTACCAAAATTTCACGGTCTCGAGTCTGAAGACGCATACATGTTTATCACGAAATTTGAAAATGTATGCGCAATGATGGGTACTTCACAGCTTTCTGTGGATGCTTTCCGTCTACGTCTTCTCCCATTCACTTTGTGCGATTTAGCCGAGAAGTGGCTATATAACACTACCGCACATTCCATTTCAAATTGGGACGAATTCGTCAAAGCATTCCTTAAGAAATTCTACCCACATCATAAGACAGCTCGAGTCCGCAGCGAAATCTATCAATTCACCCAGCTTCCAAATGAAACATTTTCAAAATGTCTTGAACGTTTCAAGGATCTGTTAGTCCAATGTCCACATCACGGCATCCCGAAATGGGAATTATGCCGAATCATTTATGAGGGCATTACTCCTTACACAAGACAGACCCTTGAATCCATGTGTCAAGGCAACTTCATGACTAAAGATGATGCGGAAGCCTGGAATTTTCTAGAAGATTTCGCTGAAAAATCTTTACAGTGGGAGGGTGTGAGTCAATCGTCTAGGGACGGCAATGATATTTCCATAGGAGTTAGAGCTGACATTGCAGCTATACACAAGAAACTCGAGACTATGGAAAACAAAATTTTAGCCGCCACCCTAAGTTAAATATCACTCTCCAAAACTGTATGTGGCTGCTGTTTTGATCCGTCTCACTTGACGGAAGAATGTCCGTTTCAAGGTCATGAGCATACCAATGCCGCATTTCAAAGACCTAGAAACGATCCATTTTCCTCCACATATGATCAGGGTTGGAGGAATCACCCTAATTTTGCTTGGAACCAATCACAATCTCAAAACACGGTTCCAAACCCGAATCAATTCCAAAGGGTCCCTCCACCACAACAGTAGCCACCACAATTGAGTCAGCACCCCTTTCAAGCACAAAATTTTCAAAATCCGGTCAACACTTTTGCACCATCTAGTCCTTTGCAGTTGACCGGGACTGATGAATCCTATTCATTTGCACAATGCATGAATTTGGTCTTAACAAATATCATGCAAGTTTCGGCTGAAATGAAGTCTTCTGTCGATAAAACTGAGAAAAACTCAGCGTCCCAAGCTGAGAGTATCAAATCGATGGAAGCAGAAATTTCACGATTAAGAGCCGAAATGAGTGCAAGAGAGAAAGGGAAACTTCCAGCTCAACCTTTACCCAATCCTGGCTATCCACATCATGTAGATGCAATCATGTTGAGATCTGGAAGAGTGCTTGACACTCACGTTGGGGAAGAGTTTGATGATACTGACAAATCAATTAATAAAACCCCGGCTGAGACCTTTCCTCACACACACACTACTAATTCTGACCCCAGTTCTTCTACCCCACCACCTTCTTCCGAGCCTATTCTTCGTTTCCCAAAAGGCTCGCCACTTCAGCCCACCTCTTCTACTCCTCCACGGATGATCCCCACTTCTATTTTGGGATTGATTCCACAAACACTTCCTTCTCCTATGATGGACCCAGCGCTTATTGCTAAAGCACCTTATCCTAATCGGTTAAGGGCTAACACACCAAGTCCACATATGTAGAAGATTATGAACATGTTTAAGGAAGTTAACATCAACATCCCTCTCCTAGATGCTATTCAACAAGTTCCGTCCTATGCAAAAACTCTTAAGAACTTGTGCACTAGGAAGAGGAAGACTCAAGTGCCTAAAAAAATCTTCATGTCAAGTACTGTAGACACAGCTTTTCCCCAACAATTACCACGGAAACGTAAGGACCCTGGTTGTCCTACTATTTCCATTTCTATTGGGGAGAAACACATCAACCGTGCGTTACTTGACCTTGGCGCTAGTGTTAACTTACTTCCTTACTCGGTATATGAGCAACTAGGTATCGGAGTGTTAAAGCCCTCGAGCATAACTCTCCAGATGGCTGACCGATCAATTACCAAACCTAGGGGTGAACTGGAGGATGTGTTAATAAAAATCGGGGAATTTGTATTCCCTGTGGATTTTATTGTACTTGATACATAGCCTGTAGCGAACCCACGGAATCAAATTCCGGTGATTTTAGGGCGCCCCTTTTTGGCCACTTCCAACGCTATCATCAACTGTCGTAATGGTTCTATGACCCTATCTTTCGGGAATAGGTTAATAGAGCTGAACATTTACAAGTTGGGAAGTGTACCCTCCGAACCTACTGCTCAGGTCTGTTCTGTCGACTTAATGGATGTCGACAGCAGCGAATTTGATGATCCTCTTTATACTGATCTTGACTCTTTTCATACGTTGTTGTTTGACCCAACTATGTATCATACACATACGGACTCTTCCACCGAGATGTCCGGGTCAACAACTAACACTGATTATGAACAGCTTTTAGAGTCTGAAGATCACCCCGCACTTTGTGATGACATTATTCATCGGGATATTGATGGAACTTTCGAGGAAATCTTCGCTGATGAACTTGCATTTTTGAATGACACGGGTGTTGAGATGAATCATCTCCCAATCACTGAAATTGAACCTCCACCCACTCTTCTAAATTGTAAAAAGAATGCGAGTAATCCATCACAATCACTGCATCGTCTCTCCAAAATGAGACGCACACACATTCTCTTCCACCACTTGACCTTTCCCCACTTTTTCTTCCACCAACCAGAGCACTGCATTGACAAAATTTTTGAATGGTTGGTGTTGACGTTTGGTCTTTGCAAAGCTTGGCATCGACCACTGATTTTTGACCTCCTCATATGATTTTCAAAGATTAACATTGCTTAAGTTTGGGGGGGTATGATCGGGCTCCTGAAAAGAAAATATTTTACAAAATTTTGAGCCAAAAATAAGTTTGGGGGATGATCTTCACTTATATATTTTGCCCCCATTAATAAATTCCTCCCAAGCTTACAGGTTTTTTGAGATTTAGCAGAAGGCAACAGTGAGGACACTGTTGAAAACAAGTTTGGGGGAGGTTTGTGCTTATTTTTGCATCATTTGCATCATTCTCTGCATAAGCACAAAACATTTTTTCAAAACATATAAAAATTTAAAAAAATTTCAAAAAGATAAAAATATTTTTTGTACATAAATAAGATAATGAAAGATTAGATAGTGAAAAATTATATCCATGAGATTAGAAAAATTTAAGAAAACCAAGAAAATTAGAAGTTTTTTTATACGAACTAGTAATAAGTAGTTATGAGCCGTTGTCCCAAGGGTTAGTAAGATGAAGGACATCACTAATCTGAGGATAAAAATAAGTCTGAAAAATAGTTTCTATTCTGGAAGCCAAACATTTTGAACGTTGATACCCTGCTATTCGCACTTACATACGTCTTAAAGCCTGGGATAGTAGAGGATACCTTGAAATGCTCTTGTCTTAAAGCCAAAAGTATGAAGGAAATAAAAAGAAAAAAATGAAAAATATAAAGTGGTGAGAAAAATGGACACTGGTTTTGTTATCACCAAGGGCAATAAAAAAATATATAGCGAGGGTGCCTCTTCACCTAGTGCCCTAAGGCCAACTGGTCTGGGAGTCACTGCTATGCCTGAGGTAGTGCAAGACGAGGAAAATACACCAAGTAAGCAAGCACAGGAGTAATCGGTCGGTTGGTACCTCAAGAAGTATTAACGGTCGCATGAAAGTGTGTGAGCCATCTCATCTAAATATTCATTAATTAAAAAAAGTACTGAGGCTGATGGGCAAGAGTATGATAGCTTGAATTGAATTCTCCGGGTGTAGGGATGTCTTTACACACACGCAGGGTGATATGATCGATGTTTTGGAAGAAAGATAGGAATGAAGAATAAGACGATGTTTTATTGAGGGAGGACGTGATTTCTAACATTTTTCATGACCATTAAGATAGGGCTCATGACAACCGAAAAGCTAGCTTAGTTGGAAACCCTAATTTTCAAGGCTTTTCTTTTACAATTCTTGTCTTTAAATGTAATATTCATGATCTTCCTTTTATTATTGGATTTTGTGGGTGCAATCCGCTGAAAACCCTCAGGAGACAACACTCCTCCTACTAGGGACACCTAGAGGTTTAAAGGCTTGTTGCACGTGCTCAGTGCAATCGTGTTGCCTACGAAAGTGTGCTAGTTAGTTTTTCTCTTTCTTTATTTTCTCCTTCTCTTTTTAATAAAACATTCGCTCGAGACGATCGAAATTAAGTTTGGGGGTATTTGATCAGTCGAAAATAATGTATTTTTAACACGGCAATTTCCTTAACATTTGCACTCATTTAAAAGTGTTCGGTATTCATATTTCACATATTAGCAAATCAGTCGTTAAATATCAGATTTCATGTGTTAGACTTTTAAACCGACACTTTAAGGGAAATTAACCGCATTTCATGGCATCGCATCATTTCTGTATTTGCGCAACACTTGTCTTGAGTCTGTGCAGGAAAATACGGAAGAAAAACCAAAGAGCTGATCAAAATTACGCCAACTCAATGATTTCAGATCTGGTAGCATTTCAGAAGGAGATATTAAATTCAACACATGAAAACAAGGCCCAGATATTATATAGCAAATTACCAGAAAGTATGGAAGCCCAAAGCCAACAAGGAGCCGCGGATCCGCGGCAGGAGCCTGCTTGGGCCGCGGATCCACGGCGGTTCCAAAGACTCACCTCCCCATTTTCAGTGCAAAATGTATCTCTCAGGGCCCACATTCATTTCATACATGACAAATTCCAGAATTCTCTCGAAGCTACTTCCAGATCAGCAAAGAAGATTAAGCAAGGCTAATCCTAATTAAGCTCCTAACAAACTATTTCTAGAAGCTCCCTCCTAACTAATCACATCTAGAAGCTTCTCCTCTAACTAACTTTTGGAGGGAAATTCAAATTTCCTCAACAAACTTTAGGAGGGAAACTTAGAATTTGAAATCCTAGATCTAGGGTTTTGATGGCTATAAATAGGAACCTAGATCTAAGGGTTGAAGGTGTTCAATCTTTAGTTAGCAAATCATTAGTTGTTCATTCTTACACCATTCTCTTCCACAAGTCTAGTGACAAGGCTTGTGCAAAACCCTAACCCTAATTCCACTCCAAATTCAAGATCTTGAGTACCAATCAAGCAAGAAGCCTTCAACCTTTTAGGAGCCAAGCCGATCTTCAATCGGGCAAGTGATCCAAGCCGATCCGCGACCCACGGAGACGAGCGAAGCCAAATCGACGATCGAGTTCTTTCTCTTGTAGTTCTTGAGCGAATGTAATGAAATTGTTGATATAAATAAAAGGTGAAATTCTTTAATCTTGCTTTCTTTTAATTCTTGCATCATGATTAGATCTCAATTTGTAATTGTAGTTCTTGTTGTGATGTTTGAGTAAAACTCCGCTCGTGGAGGAATCGAGACGATTGTAGAATGATGATGTAACAAATCTTAATACGATTTTTAAGTCCTACGAGCTTTGTAAACCCTAGCAAGTTCAAGAATCGATGACCTAGTTTCGTAGCGATGCTTTCTTGAATGTGATCGCTCGAAATTAGGGATCTACGATCGTTTCTTGAATTTACTAGAGGCTAGAATGTGAATGATATCGACGAAAGAACAAGGGATAAGATGAAACCCTAGTTTCATAAGAAATCCCTAATTCTCGATCGATTATCATCGATCTAGTATCAATTCATCGAAGGATAAGAATACGTAATTGTAAGATTACATCACATCTATAGATCCGATCGATTCCTACGAGCCTCATTTCGATTCTTGATATTTGGTTTGGAAAAATCAACAAATTATCAATTCTTGATTCTATCTTTTCCTTGTTATTAGATCTAGATTTTCTAATTCTTGAACTTCAAATACAAATCATGAATTGTTTTGTTTTCTTTTCTTTAAACTTTTGACTCATCTAATTCAAAAGACGAACGATTACACTGTCCCTGTGGACGATCCGCACTCACTTACAATCTACATCCGACACCGTAGTTGATTGCGGTCAAATAATTTTTGGTTGTGATTTCTATACAATTTTTCATACTACACAATCCGAAATCTTTTACAATCAGTGCCCGAAATGTTTTCCGGGGCTTTAGTTCATGGAAATATGATTTTTGTGATATATAGTTTTGGCTCAGATTTATTTGAGTGCTCTATTTGCCTTTGGGGCCAATTTGAGAAAGTTTAGTCGATCGAAATTTTAAAATACGTGTTTTGTTAACAGTACATTCACTTTTATCTGCGACCATGAATGTCATTTGATCTGTAAACTCGTCTGATTGCTATATGTTCTTTTAGACTGGTTTGCGAACGTGACATTTGCGTTGATGTTTTGTGCTTGTGCTGTGATTGTGGTTGGATAGTCGGGGTGGATAGCATGTGGTGCAATGTTAGAAATACAGTTTGTATAGTCATTTATACATTTGATATTGCGGGGTGAGCGTCCAAATTGTGGACCGTCGTCTTTGCCGGGTTGTATATTATTTTGGGGCACGACCGGGTTGAAGTCGATGTCACCATTTTTACATATTATTTTCTTTTTCTGTATTAGGATTACCCCGCGGTGGAGTGCGCGAATAGCCGGGTTCTAGAAGGCAACAAGCCCGGATCTCATGGCGTTGAGACGGAGGGGGCTTCAGTCTAGAATTGGCAGGCTATTCGCCGCACTCGTAGAGGGTACAGGTTTTCATTGCATAGTCTATCCAGACGACCGGGAACGTCGGGTTTTATTTACGGTTCAAATGAAACCCGGGGCTCCAAGATTATCCACCTTTTTGTATTGTTGACTGAGATTCTGTGATGTTGCTTATTATCATGCCTGGGACGAATGTTATATATACTCATATATATACTAGTAAATGTTGTATATGTTTTGCACTCGCGCTAGTCCACCCCCGCTCTGTCGTTAGTTAAGTAACCTAACGGGTGATGACAGGGCCCAGTGGGGAATGCGGATGGCATATACGTACATTGTATTTTCATTCTTTTCTGGTGTGATAGGATTAAAATGATGGGACCGCATTGATTTTGATTAATGCAAGAAAATAAATCTAAAAGATGTTGTTGGAACAGATTTCGAAAAACTGACATTACAGACGTTCTCTTTTGCTTTGCACAGTGGTATTCGGTTATGAATACCCAACACCTCATTCGACGAGGTAAGGGCCGAGATCCCTTCATCGGGAGTGACCCCTTGAGTAAAAGTTTGTGTCAGCATAATAACTTCACTATAGTCGATTATTTTTTTGCTTTGCATCATGGTACTCAGTTTGGAATATCCCGCACCTCATTCGACGAGGAAAGAGCCGAGATCCCTTCACAGGGAGTGACCTATTTAGCAAAAGTTTTCGCCACTATATATTTGCAAAACTACTCAGATCCCTTCGACGATATCAAGTTCATTACGTTAACAGGTTTTTCGCCAAAAACCTAGCAGTAGCCCTCCATCATTTCAGATAAAAAGCTGTTAGTATTCGTGCTATGTACGTTGGTCTCTATCAAGGCATAGTGAACGGTAGCTAAGTGTTGCTTATCTGATGTATTTTAGGATGCGATTAATTAGGATAGTCGCATAGCCACTTTGGTCTCTATCAAGGGCTTATGCGGGTGGGTCTAAGTTAATCCAGGATAATGACGGGTTGAACTTGACTTGCGACTTATGGTACGTTGGTCTCTATCAAGACCATATGTCGTTCGGGGTAAAAAACCACATCGGGAGTTTCAAACATACAGGAAACTTGCAGATTTAGCATACCTTCTGGAGTGTGGTGACTAGAGTGGATTCCATCTAGGTCATCACATAATGATAGTTGGATCCCGATCCTACTGATGAGTAGGATTGCTCTCGGGACATTATTTCACTAAACAATCAATGCTATAAACCAAGTAGGTGTCTAGAACAGTGTTAGCGGGGCTACGCCTCTAGGGAAAAGAGGTTATTTAATTAAGGAACTTCGCGAAAGCGTTGGAAAACCTCCCTCGAAGTACCAACACTAGCCTGGCTGAAAGGTTAAGCAAGTATTGTAACGTGCGATTAATCTTGACTAGTTCTTCTTTTAAGGTTTAAAGAAGAATTTGAGGAAATAGTGGGAGCCATCCTGGTTAGATAAATTAATAACCAATCTAATCTTGCAAGAGCGTACGCTGAGTGTTTCTTTCTCTCTCTCTCCAGGTAACAACCATTTCACGTCCTAATCAAGATAATAAAATGTATCACTTGACCGATCTGAAATCTTATTTAGGGCTGGGGAACGTCGGTTCGGCTCTACTTATGGCAACAATCATGAGAATGAGTAAGGGAAAGAGGATTGTTTGAATTCCTTGATGACCCCATTGAAGAAGAAGCATACTATTGCATCTACTTCAGGTGTTCTTGTAATTGAGAACTGCTTTTCGGTCAGTCCTACCTCCTGGGTACTAGATACCGGATCAGGATCTCATATCTGTAATTTGTTGCAGGTACAGAGAAAAAGTAGGATAATTGGACCTGGTGATATGTCTCTTAGGGTAGGGAACGGAGCACAAGTTAATGCTGTAGCCGTCGGTGAATATCACCTAGTGTTGCCAAATGGCAATACTATGATTTTGAACAATTGCTACTATGTACCTTCTATGGTTTGCAACATCATATCAGTTTCTTTACTTGATAAAGATGGATATAACTTTGTTCTTGATAGAAATATCATGAACATTTACTTCGATAAGGTACTGGTTGCAGAAGGTACACTTTGTAATGGTATCTGTGTTCTAAATCAGAATACAGTTCTCAATGTACAAAACACACGCAAGAGGAAGAGTTCAGATACGAACGAATCCTACTTGTGGCATTGTAGACTTGGTCATATCGGAGAGAAAAGACTAAGTAAGTTACATAAACATGGACTCTTGGATACGTTCGAATTTTTATCTTATGAAACTTGTCAGTCTTCTCTCAAAGGAAAGATGACCAAATCTCCTTTCACCGGACATGGAGAAAAAGCAGCAGAGCTCTTGGGACTCATACACAGTGATGTGTATGGTTGATGTCTATACATGCACGGGGTGGGTTCTCATACTTCATCACATTCACTGACGATCTCTCTAGGTTCGGGTATGTGTATCTTATGAAAAACAAATCTGAAGCTTTTGAGAAATTCAAAGAATTCAGAAATGAAGTAGAGAACAAGATCGGCAAAAGTATCAAGATCCTCCGATCTGATAGAGGAGGGGAGTAATTAAGCACTGAATTCAAGGACTTTCTAAAAGAGAATGGTATTCTCTCTCAGCTTACTCCTCCGTATACACCACATCACAACGGCGTATCGGAGCGGATGAACCGTACTCTATTGGACATGGTTCGCTCCATGATGAGTAATACCGAGTTACCTCTTTCATTCTGGGGACTTGCGCTTGAAACGGCAGCATATCTGTTGAATCAGGTTCCGTCTAAATCTGTGCCTAAGACTCCATATGAAATATGGAGTAATAAAAGACCATGTCTTAAAAAGGTTAACATATGGAGTTGTCCGGCCAATATGAAAAACTAGAATCCGGACAAACTTGAGGCACGGTCAATTTTATGTAAGTTTGTAGGATATCCTAGACATTCCAATTGTCATGACCCGAAATTGGCACGTGACGGCCCTTAAACTACGCAACGTCTACAGGCGTAACGCAATTTAAGTAAGCCAAAAACCCAGCAATCTAAACCATCAAAAGTAGTAAGTGATAATAGCATTTTCAAAACTTTTAAAATCTCAAACCAAATTCTTTAAAGTCCAACTTTACTGTCTTAAAAATTTCGGCAGCACCTCCTTTGTAAAAACCAACCCCAAAAATGGGTACAACATAAATATAAGTAAAGCATCCCCAACGGGAGCAAATCCACGCCCAATGGCGGAAAACAACCACCACAACAGATATACGACGCCGTAGTGAAGAAATAAAAGACGATATAAGTAAAACTGCATAAAAGACCTTCAAGTCACAAAATAATACAATATCGTCCTCACTTGAAGTCTCTAAGTCACACAAGATAATAGTAGATGAAGAGTATATGGATACAACCAATATACAACAAATAACTTTGGATAACCGCAAAACCCACCTAAGCAAAACTGCACACTGTGAGCTGAAGCGGTATCCGCTGCAAAAGATGATGTGATAGATGAATAGCCAACCTCGACTACTCTGGGGAAACAACCTGCAAAACCCTGTGGCACAACGGGGGTGAGTTGCCAACTCGTGAATAGTAAATAACATATGCAGGTAATTGCAAATACGGACAAACAGCGCGAATCTATCATAGGCAAGCTAATAGCAATAAAAGGTCATATGTATGCAATAGTCACGAAAGGTACACTAGCAGGTACAACTAATACATGAAGCAATAATATGACAATAGGTAAGCAACAGTCATGTAAGGTACTCTATCAGGTACTACTAATATATGAAGCAATGATATGACAATGTATATATGCAACAGTCATGAAAGGTACTCTAGCAGGTACAACTAATACATGAAGTAATGTATATAAAATAAATGCGGAGTATGAGGTAAAACATGTCATTCCCACGGAATCCTGACATCGTGGTAGGACCCAAAGTCCATCAAGACAATCTAAATCCCAATTTCCTCAAATCAGCCCCCAAATTGGCTCTCATATCATATAAGTCTCATAAATCCCGAATGTACAATATCAAGTAAATCTCATATATTCTGAATGTACAATATCACGTCAATGTCATATATATTCTGTATCCAATTATCAAGAAAATCTCGTATATCCTAAGTGTCCAATATCAAGTAACTTTCATATATCCTAAAACTCTCAGCGAATGCTAAGTGCCAAACACCGACACTCATAATCCAAAATATTGAATCCTAAGTGCCAATCACCGACACTCATGATCCAAAACAGCAAATCCTAAGTGCCCAACATCGACAATGATGATCCAAAACAGATTTATACGTCCTTCGAACCTTAAGTGCCAAACAACGACACTCTCGATCGCGTATCGGTATTATACGCCCTACGAATCTTAAGTGCCCAACATCGATACTCTCGATCCCGTATCGGTATTATACGTCCTTCGAATCTTAAGTGCCCAACATCGACACTCTCGATCCCATATCGATATTATACGTCCTTCGAATCTTAAGTGCCCAACGTCGACACTCTCGACCCCGTATCGGTATTATACGTCCTTCGAATCTTAAGTGCCAAACACCGACACTCTCGATCCCGTATCGGTATTAAAACAAATCTCCAAGTGGAAGCATACAAATATCAAGTAAAGAATAAGAAACTTGCATAATTTCATGAAACCACCAAGGTCCTCAAATCCAGAAAACATCAAGTAATGAATAAGTATAAATGCATGAATCAATACACATATATTAGCGTCCCATTCCACTAATATATGTGTATAGGCACATATAACAGCGTTCCATTCCACTATTATATATACTTAGGAGTAAAAATATCAGAGAACATCATATGAAGTCCATGAATGTAATATATGCAACATGAAACAGTAATATCAGCATGTGAAGGAAAAACCGCTATTTCACTACAACAAGTTAATATATATATCATGGGGTTCCTAATTTCCTCCAAATCCATATAACATCAAATAAAGGTGAACATGTAGCTATAGCCAGGTATGCGTAACCATGTTCGTATTGCAAGATATGTGTATCTACCTATTAATAATGATGTAATACCCTCCAAGTATAGGTGAAGTATGTATGCAAGGTAAACATGCAGCTATGTCATTACGTGTGAAATATAGCTATCACTAATGGTAACTAGCATGTAAGCATGTCAAGGCATATGTGTATGATGTAGGTATACAGGTATGCCATATGTCATATGTATAAAGAGATAAGAATCAATGTCCCAATGTCCCTAACCAAACAATATCATATAGGTATGTATGTTGTGCGTGTCATGGAAATTATTGACGGTGTGTGTGGCATACAATCTGTAGGGTTCCTAGGCACTCTCAAGAAGTCTCACAAGGCATCAACCATGACAATTTCAATTTTTACGGTTGCCGAGAAACCCTGATACGGATCGTTAACTAGATGTCTAGGCGAAACTACGAGCTAGTTAACATCTTAACTAAATGGTAAATGGAAATACAACCTTTGTAGATCCGGTTCTCTACCTCCATGGCTCCGCGATGAAGTCTCCTCGCTGTACAAATCGGATCTTGGGCTCTAGCGTCGGCTTCATCGGAGAAAAAGAGGGCTAGGTCATCGACGACGATGCCGAAGATGATCTACGTCGAGACATCACTAGATCAAGCTCCAACTTCACCAAGTCAAGAAAACTTGTGAAGGAAACACCCTATACTACTTGGCAAGAGGTAGAGGATGAAGAAATAGGAAGTGGGTAGACTTTAGAATTGGATTTCTCACTATTTTTCATCAATCACCATTGATGGTCCAAGGTTTCTTCATGTTGAAGATGAAGAAGAGGAAGAAGAAAATGATATGATATGTATTATGTAAAATGAAAATAATAATAATACTTATCATCTACCAACCATGGTCAAGTGTAGAGACTAAACTAGGGTTAGTGGGAATGGTTAGGGTTAAGCATGAGACAAAAATGGTCACTTAGGTCAAAGCTTCATGAAGCTTCAACTAGAATACAAATCAAGCCACCATTTTCTTTTCATGCCTTTCATTTTCCAAAAATCAATAGATAAATAAATAAGTGAATAAAACATAACCCTAACCATTAACATGTAACCATGGTTTGATCTTTACACAAAAACCCTAGGAAACATGTATCATCAAACATGATACAATCAAGTGCACAAAAGTATATCACATATACAATGTGCACATCCGAGTGAGAATATCCATTTAAAGTGAACCGATACTAGTTAATGCAAAGTAATATATCAAATATATAATTATACATTAAATCATTAAATCAACACTTGATTTAACGATCCGGTCATATCGCATATAACCGACCAGTATCCTATGTATCGGCTTAGCGAATCAATACTTGATTCGATAACTAGGTTATATCGCATACAACCAATCGATACATTCATCGCGAGAATGAAATACGGTATCACATACACGCATTATTCTCGGTCCCGCACATATCTCATATGCGCTTCTATTTCGTTTCGCTTGAGCCAGGAAACCTCTGTGTAAGACTCTAAAGACTCGTCAATACGCCGGCAGCAGGTGATGATCATATCAAGCACCCACAAGCCGCAAACGGTCTGCTAAACGTAACGGCCACCCGGGTATTGAGCGATCAGAAGATCGACGAGCAAGCCCGCTCACACTCCTGTGAATCCAACCAGTAACACTTACCGTACAGTCCGGTTCGATCGTCTGATATGTCGCATATCTCGCCTAGGGGTGGTAAACGTCAGACCCCAATAGCTCGATAAGTCGTATCGATATGAGGTCTATAACAGTTCGAGATACTACTGGTAACACTTACCAGTAAATCTCAGCAACCCTGGCCAGGGATTTCCGGTTATAGCCAATCGAACACAGCGCAACATCAACTCCCTATACCGGGAGAGACGAATCCCCTCCTATCGCTCATTGCCTCCATGTGATTCGGGACTGTACCCAAAAGCCACCATTTTGCACGCCCTCTTGGACGTGGTAAGGTGGAAATCAAAGCACAGTGGGAACCACACAAGACTCTATGACGATCTCGGGTCAACAGACTACTCTGTACCAGTGTCACCAGAGAACTGCCATCTGACGTTAGGTATAATACCATCTGGGAGTTCTCGGCGAGTCCGTCCAGTGTACCCAGTCTCCACTGAGCACCCGTATATCATCTCTGATGTCAAACACCAATGGATATGGGATCATCCATCGCCCATCTGTATGGATCGAGAAGGTATACGCTAGTCTACTCTGGTATATCGATGCCCCGTCTCGATACACCCACGACTAGGGACTTTGAAGGATGTACTTATGGACTACCATGTCCCCACTAGTATGATCCGCATCATAGTCCAGGTAGTCAAGTACACATCCTAAGGGCTTTACCAATATGTAACAGAGAGACAATCAGTGTACACGTTAAGGTAAAGAGCAACCAGATAGCATACTATCATGTCGAGCAAGAAAGTCCTCCCTATATATGTCCCAGCATCCACTACAATATACATCCTATGTATAGCAATGGCCTCTAGGGCATACATATAACTAACAATCTCCCACTTGCACTAGGGCCATCTGATAGCAGTGGTTGTAGTATCTCATACTCAACCATCCCATAAAAGTCTCTCTCTGGGAATAGGCCTTCGTGAGTGGATCCGCCGTGTTATCCTCTGAGTCTGCTCTCCTAACCTCGATCACCCTGGAGATCAACTATCTCCATGATCAGGTGATACTGCCTTAGAATATGTCTGGATCATTGATAGGACGGACGTTCCTTGGCATAAGCCACAACTCCATTGTCACACAATGGGAGGAACTAAGTTCATCTCATGAACCAATATACACCTAGACAGCCACTTTGGTAGCATCTTAAGTAGCGATGTATCCAGCCTTTATCGTATAGTATGCCACGGTATCTAGCTTGGGACTTTTCCAACATATCGTCCCTTTACCAAGGGTAAAGACAATGCCTGTGACTGACATTCAGTCGTCTTTATCACCCTGGAACCATTCCAGTGATTCTCCCCAGGGTCGATTGATACCTTCTCACTACAACTAGTGAGAATCCTAACATCCATTTAGATCTATCTCATAGATCCAAAACCCAGGATTTAGGAGGTATCACTTTGATCCTATATGGAGAATCATTGTGATAAGCGGAGATTGACCGAGCGTAGCATAGGAAACTCCTTCCCTATCAAGAGTATGTCATCCACGTACTCTACGAGGATCGTCACCATACTCCCTACTACCTTTTTGTTTATACAAGGTTCATCTACCATTTTGATGATGTCAACTTCTTTGACTACTTCATCAAAACAGATGTTCCAACTCCGCGATGCCTGCTTTATCTTATAAAGCATCTTGTACACGTTTCCGCTGCTCCCACTGTCTACGAGGCCCTCTGGCTGTGTACTTATAGACGCACTCTTCTAAAACAGCATTTAGAAAAGCAGTCATGACACCCAACCGCCAGATATCGTAGTCATGGTATGTAGCCGTGGTAAGTAGGATCTGGATGGACTTAAGCATAGGTACTGGAAAAGGTTTCATCATTATCCACGCTTGGTCGATGACGAAAACCTTTAACAAGTCCAGCTTTGAAAGTCTCAACTTTTCCATGTACACCAAGTAATCTTCTCAAGATATACTTGCTCCTGATGGGGATTTAACCCTTCAGATATAGCAACCAAAGTCCATACTTTGTTGGTGTACATGGATTCCATCTCAGATCGCTAAGCATCCAGCCATTCTTACAGAGTCTTACTCTAGATGGCCAGCTCGAAGCTAGTTGGGTCATCATCTCATGATGCAATCCTCGCTCCCACTGTCATAGAGAAACAGAAGTATCTCTCAGGTGGGTGAGGAACCCTACTAGATCGGCGGAGAGGCTGAGGTTCGTTGGTAACTATTGAATCCTTTGGTTCTTTCAAATCATCAGCTGCAGTTTGTATAGCTGGAACCTTTCCAGTTCTACATAACTGACCTTACCTCGAGCTTGTCCGGATTTTGCTTTTCAGACATAGGCTGGACAACCCCAAATCTCAACTAACTTGAGAGATGGGCTCTTCCCTTACCATATCACATATGAAGCGGTAGGCATCGGATTTGATTTGAACCTTATTCAATAGGTGTGCAGCTTCTCAAGTGCATCACTCCAAAAGGAAATAGGTAACTTAGCAGTACTCATCATAGAGCACACCATATCAAATAGGGTGTATCTGCTCCGCCCCGATATACCATCGTGCTATGGTGTATACGGAGGAGTAATGCTGAGAGAGAATCTCATTCTCCTTTAGAATAGTCCAGGAATTCTGTGCTCAAGTATTCTCCTCCTTGATCTCATCATAGGACATAATACTTATACCCGTATTTTGGTTCTCTACTTCTAACTTATATTCTGTGAATATCTCAAAAGGTTCGGACTTGTGTTTCAACAGGAATATAGGTCTGAATCTCGAAAGATCATCAGAGAATGTAATGAAGTACAAAGAACCAGTATTGGCATGTGTAGACAGGGGACCTACATACATCAACATGTATCATCCCAAGAGTTCACTAACTCTTTCTCTGTTTCCAATAAACAGAGCTTGTGTCATTATATCTTTGTGACATGACTCGCAAGTTTCATAAGATGTAAATTCAAACTAATTTAAATATGCATCTAAATGTAACTTCAGCCAGTCGGGTCGCATTGATATGACCTAGTCTACAATGCCTCAAGAAGGATCCGTTCATTTCTGAACTCTTCCTCTTTTGTGTGATCCATATACTAAGAACTGTAGTTTGATTTAGAACATCAATGCTTTTAGATAACGTGCCTGAACCGATCAACTTTTGATATAGTAAATGTTCAAAACATTATCCAACAATACAAAATTTTACCGTTTCTTTACTAATAAAGAGACAGATATGATTTTGTATATCAGGTTCGGTATCTAATAACATTCGTTCAGAATCAATGTATTGGTAATACAGGGTGACAGTGACCAACAGACTTGGCTGCAACACTTGCCCCGTTTTCTGCCTCATGAAACTTATCACCCGTTCTCAGTTCTCTACCTATCTGTAGCCCTATGTAACAGATTACATATCTGGGATCCTGATCCGGTATCATATACCCAGGATGCGGAGGATACTGAGAAACAGTTCTTTGTAACGAACACACCCGAAGATGATGCATTAGCATGCACTCTCTTCGTTTGGGCGGCACGGGAATTCTGGTAATCCCCAATTTCCTGCTCTGTCTTATAACAATTATAAGTTGGAGCGGGACCAACGTTCCCCAGCTCAGTTTAACAAGCGGGTTCGGTCAATACATCCATATTATTATCTTGATTAAGGCGTGATATGGTCGCTACCTAGAGAGAGAGAGAAGAAAACACTCAGCGTGCGCTCTTGCAAGAATAGATTGGTTATTATTTTATCTAATCAGGATGGCTCCCACTGCTTTTTATCAAATCTTCCTTCAAACCCTAAAAGGAAAGACTAGCCGGGATTAATTACACACTACAAGTTCGCCAATCTTTCAGCCAGGCCAGTGTCGGTACTTTGAGGGAGGTCCCCCGTGCTTTCGCACGAACCTAATTAATGTAAACCTCGTTTTCCCAGAGGCGTAACCCCGTTGACACCTTTCTAGACACCTACTAGATCGGCTAATTGTAATGTGTAAAACTCTCTCAGGAGTAACAATTACTCGCAGCGGGTATCGGGATCCAACTATCTCATAGAAGGTATGCAATCTCATTGCAAATTTCAACACTTGAAATTCCCGATAATATTTTGCCCCTAGCGTCCTATGACCTTGACAGAGGTCAACAAACCATAGGCTGCTAGTCAAGTTCAACCCGTCATTTCCTGATTGAAGTAAACCCACCCGCACGACCCTTGACAGAGGTCAACAAGGTCGCACGACTACCCTAAATCAATCACATCATATGCTTATACAGATAAGCACTAATCAGCTACCGCACACTACGCCTTGACAGAGGTCAACAAACGCAGCACGAATACTAACCAGTACATATCTGAAATGACGGAGGCCTACGACAGGTTTTTCTGAAAACCTATTGCATAATAAACTTGATATCGTTGTAGAATCAAATGATTTTGAAATGGAGTGTCTTTGAGGCTTTTCTAGTTTTGCTAAAGGAGTCACTCCCGGTGAAGGGATCGTCGGTCCTTTCCTCGTCGAATGAGGTGCGGGATATATCATATATATCACTGTGCAAAGCAAAAACTCTTAAAAGCAATCAAAAGACAAACCGAGGGTTGTAGCATCTGCCAGTTATTGCTAAAGGAGTCACTCCCGGTGAAGGGATCTCGGTCCTTTCCTCATCGAATAAGGTGCAGGATATATCATATATATCTCTGTGCAAAGAAAAAACTGTAGCTACCTGTTTTATTTTGAAATTCGATTCTACAACATTTTAGGTTTCTTTTATTTCATTAATCTCATTAATGAAGTCCCATCATTTAAGTACCTAAACATCACAGATAAATACGACGTACACTTATGCCATCCGCATTCGCCTCGATGTCCCCTCATGCACCGTTAGGTTAGGTAACTAACGGCAGAGCGGGGTATGGCTAGCGCGGGTGTAAAACATAAGTAACGTCTATATAATATATCATATATACTATATACTGTATCTATCACAGAACATCACATGATCACATCACAGATATCGCAGCAGAAGAATCATATGAAATATTGGATATACTAGGACGTCCGTGTTTTCAATACGAGCCAGTATAATACACGGATTCCACGGTCGGGATGAATAGCCAAACCCACACCCCTAGACCCCTACGAGAGCGGCAAGCAACCCTACTAATTCTAGAGTTAGGAGACCCGGACTCGACTCCTCGAGTTGGTCTCCCACTGGACTCCAGAACCCGGTTACTTGTGCTCCCCTCCTTGGGTCTATCCTAGTGCGGAAAAGTAAATAATATACAAAAGGTGACATCTTCCGCAACCTAGAAGTGCCCCAATAAAAGAATATTGCATACAAGTTTTTACATGAATGAAAATGAAAAACACTCATCTCACATAAAAAACCCCGGCTATTCAAACACGACGATCCAATATAACATATCCAGCAACACATAACATCACATGTCATCAACGTAAGTAAATATACGCATCCCAATTGTCGTTGACATATAGCAACGAAACCGGCGATATCACATATTACACTTACGGTCACAGAAAAGAAAGTGTAAAACTACAACAGTTGGAATCCGCAATCTTCATAGACATCGCATGCCTAATCAAATGAATACCTTAGACATCGCATGCCTAACTATTATAAACCCCGCATTTTAGTCTCAAAATCTAAAACACTTTTCAATATCAAGTCGAGCAATTCAACAAGATTCCCGACACCGTGATCGAATGCTCGTCGCAAACTTCAGTAGACGGCTGCACCCCCGATACCGTCGACGAAGTGCACCAAGGCGGAACACCGCTACCGTGAGCACCCGGACGGATGCTTTCGGCGACGGGGTTCCCCTACAGTCACTTGGTCGGGGCTATGGAGTGAGGCTGTATATTAAGTTTACCCGGCGAGTATCCGCGTACACTACGTGATTGCGATGGACTTTTGATCACATCAAAATTCCGTGGCAACCGATCAAGTGAGACTAAACTGCTATGTTTATAACATTCATTCAGTTATCTCATAACTACTTGTGAATTCCAATTATTGTATCACATTCCAGATAATTAGAAAATGTTAAACTTTCCGATCGAACATTCAAACACCCAAGTTTTCCCAAAGCAGATCAACTCATGAAATAAGTTCAAAGACATTCACTTCGTGCCTCAGTACCAACGGTCCAGCCGTAGAAGAGTCAAGCCAACGCCTCATATGTGGCACGCCGTACTGCCCCAAACCCGAAGGTTCAAAGGGCAGTTCAAGACGGTCACATAATCGAGTTAAGGTTTGTTGTCTTCTAGAGGGTCCATCGCGTTACTTGCACTACTTTGAACGTCATTAAACCTCGAAAAAATCCAACACTTGGAAATTTTCCGGCAGGGGAAAGATTGGGTATTTATATCCGGTCGAACTTTTTAACATATTCAAAAATTATCCGGAAAGCCACATAGACAAAATCTGATACTCCGATCGAAACACCGAATCCCCAAAACAACCCTAGAAAATTCAACTCTTGAATAAATATTAAAAATTCCCAGAAAATCCAGCATAATAAAATAGGAGTTACTGTGCAAACAGGGGAGGATGACGTCATCATTTCGCCGCGGAACCGCCGCAGAAGCCAGGCTTCTGCCGCGGTTCCGCCGCACTATGAACAGTTCATGGAAAAAATTTTGCACCGTAATTCTTAGATTTCCATGCTGAATTTTTTAAGCATTTTTAATCTGGAAAAAACCCAGTTTTTAGAAAAAGTCCAGAGAGCGGGTCGGATTAGGGTTTCGGGGTTTGTTAGGATTTGAAACTTCGTCTACGCTTCGCCTAAGGCTCTAGCTAGGCTCTGATACCACTGTAGGGTTCCTAGGCACTCTCAAGAGGTCTCACAAGGTATCAACCATGCCAATTTCAATTTTTACGGGTGCCGAGAAACCCTAATACGGATCGTTAACTAGATGTCTAGGCGAAACTACGAGCTAGTTAACATCTTAACTAAATGGTAAACGGAAATACAACCTTTGTAGATCCGGTTCTCCACCTCCATGGCTCCGCGATGAAGTCTCCTCGCTGTACAAATCGGATCTTGGGCTCTAGCGTTGGCTTCATCGGAGAAAAAGCGGGCTAGGTCATCGACGACGATGCCGAAGATGATCTACGTCGAGACATCACTAGATCAAGCTCCAACTTCACCAAGTCAAGAAAACTTGTGAAGGAAACACCCTATACTACTTGGCAAGAGGTAGAGGATGAAGAAATAGGAAGTGGGTAGACTTTAGAATTGGATTTCTCACTCTTTTTCATCAATCACCATTGATGGTCCAAGGTTTCTTCATGTTGAAGATGAAGAAGAAGAAGAAGAAAATGATATGATATGTATTATGTAAAATGAAAATAATAATAATACTTATCATCTACCAACCATGGTCAAGTGTAGAGACTAAACTAGGGTTAGTGGGAATGGTTAGGGTTAAGCATGAGACAAAAATGGTCACTTAGGTCAAAGCTTCATGAAGCTTCAACTAGAATACAAATCAAGCCACCATTTTCTTTTCATGCCTTTCATTTTCCAAAAATCAATAGATAAATAAATAAGTGAATAAAACATAACCCTAACCATTAACATGTAACCATGGTTTGATCTTTACACAAAAACCCTAGGAAACATGTATCATCAAACATGATACAATCAAGTGCACAAAAGTATATCACATATACAATGTGCACATCCGAGTGAGAATATCCATTTAAAGTGAACCGATACTAGTTAATGCAAAGTAATATATCAAATATATAATTATACATTAAATCATTAAATCAACACTTGATTTAACGATCCGGTCATATCGCATATAACCGACCAGTATCCTATGTATCGGCTTATCGAATCAATACTTGATTCGATAACTAGGTTATATCGCATACAACCAATCGATACATTCATCGCGAGAATGAAATACGGTATCACATACACGCATTATTCTCGGTCCCGCACATATCTCATATGCGCTTCTATTTCGTTTCGCTTGAGCCAGGAAACCTCTGTGTAGGACTCTAAAGACTCGTCAATACGCCGGCAGCAGGTGATGATCATATCAAGCACCCACAAGCCGCAAGCGGTCTGCTAAACGTAACGGCCACCCGGGTATTGAGCGATCAGAAGATCGACGAGCAAGCCCGCTCACACTCCTGTGAATCCAACCAGTAACACTTACCGTACAGTTCGGTTCGATCGTCTGATATGTCGTATATCTAGCCTAGGGGTGGTAAACGTCAGACCCCAATAGCTCGATAAGTCGTATCGATATGAGGTCTATAACAGTTTGAGATACTACTGGTAACACTTACCAGTAAATCTCAGCAACCCTGGCCAGGGATTTCCGGTTATAGCCAATCGAACACAGCGCAACATCAACTCCCTATACCGGGAGAGACGAATCCCCTCCTATCGCTCATTGCCTCCATGTGATTCGGGACTGTACCCAAAAGCCACCGTTTTGCACGCCCTCTTGGATGTGGTAAGGTGGAAATCAAAGCACAGTGGGAACCACACAAGACTCTATGACGATCTCGGGTCAACAGACTACTCTGTACCAGTGTCACCATAGAACTGCCATCTGACGTTAGGTATAATACCATCTGGGAGTTCTCGGCGAGTCCGTCCAGTGTACCCAGTCTCCACTGAGCACCCGTATATCATCTCTGATGTCAAACACCAATGGATATGGGATCATCCATCGCCCATCTGTATGGGTCGAGAAGGTATACGCTAGTCTACTCTGGTATATCGATGCCCCGTCTCGATACACCCACGACTAGGGACTTTGAAGGATGTACTTATGGACTACCATGTCCCCACTAGTATGATCCGCATCATAGTCCAGGTAGTCAAGTACGCATCCTAAGGGCTTTACCAATATGTAACAGAGAGACAATCAGTGTACACGTTAAGGTAAAGAGCAACCAGATAGCATACTATCATGTCGAGCAAGAAAGTCCTCCCTATATATGTCCCAGCATCCACTACAATATACATCCTATGTATAGCAATGGCCTCTAGGACATACATATAACTAACACAATCAGTGCTCGTGCAACATGAGCCGTCAATAATAGTGCAGTGTCCTAAGGGTGCAAATCCAAGCACAACAAATAATTAGGCAATAAGGTGTATGCGCAACTCTATATATGAAATAGAATATGCGACAATATCATGTCATCTCTAGCCCAGACGCATAACTCCATGCGGGCGATTCCCCTGTAGATGTTAAATCTACTCACCAACGCTCCTGGATAAGTAAAGCCTACCACTTGCTTTACCCTCTTCGCAGCGTCCGAAGTCCCCGCCTGCGATCTTGAACACACATAACAATAAAGCAAGTGTATATAAGCAATCGACCAAAAATACGTATAACTACGTTTGACCGACGCACCAACTCTAAAGATACCCCCGAGTGTCCGTTTAGTGGCTAACACGCGTAGCGACACTACGAAACGAACTCAGGAGTAAAAGCTACACAAAGACATGAACGACATCGGCACGACCTTAGCTAGGAACGCAACGCCACGCAACTACCAAGTCTAGACTCTGATCGTACCGATCGCATATTCACAACACAAGATATAGCGTGGAATCGATATACATAACTGTCATGACCCGAAAGTACGGAACATGACCGGCACTTAAACTACGAACGTCTCGAGGCGTACGTAATCTAAGTAAACCGAAAACCCAGAAATCCAAACCAAGAAAAGTAGTAGAGTGCAGGAAAAACCAACTTAAAGCAAGTAGTTTCAATAGCATAAGCTGAATTATGCGGTTTTTAACAACATCAAAAATTTACTGAAAATTTCGGCAGTGTCTCCTTTGTAAATACAGGCCCCCAAACGGGATACAACATGAATAGTATACGAAATCAAGAAAAAGGCATCCCTAAGCGGGAGCTAACTCTTCGTCAATCGACGGTCACAACCACACAAGCAATATAATATAAAACGCCAACGACGAGGATCAAAACTCAAAAGGAAACTCAAAACCACCAGAAACATAACGAGCGACTCTAAGGTCGAAAGAATAAACAACACTGGTCTCTATCTCAAAAATACATGTTTGGTTGATGGAATTTACTAGATACAACGGAATAATATTATACAAGGTAATATGATGGGTACGATACAAGAAAAACCCACCTACTAGCAAGTCACCCTAATGAAACTGAGCCCGCAAAGCCGTAATGAAACCTGTACGGCAAACCTGCAAGAAACTGGGGCACAACGGGGGTGAGTTGCCAACTCGTGAATAGAAAAACATCTACGCACAGAAATCGCATAAATAACGCAACCTAGGTCAATGATCATAATATATCCTCAAATATATGAATAACATGCAGCCTATAATAATGGCTAGGGTAATATCTAACCGAGTGAAATCTCATGTGCCCGTGTCGGTGCCTCAGGTAGCAATATATCATATGAATGAGGTATGAATGCATGAAAACAGAATACATGTAAATGAAGAAACTGTTTTCATAAATTAGTGAGATTTCCTTCGTATTTTTAAAAGAAATGAGGTATCATAATGAAATCAGTATCAACAGTGTCTAGCATCGACACAAAACATAAATCTCACTGTCTCGAAATATCAATGTCTCAATCTCAATATCTAGGGCGCCGTCAGTCCAGACCGGCCCCTACCATCCATCTCAAGACCACGACGGTATCCTCCGGATATCCGACGCGTCGGGTAATATCACCGGTAGGTAATCTGTCCACTGCCAGGCTCAACGTCAACACCACATTCATCTTGCCCCGGGGTACCATACCGGGCCCACCATGTAGCCGTGACAGTTCCTCCACTCCTCGACACGGATCTCGAAAACCACAGCAAACTCATGGTGGACGACACTTACATCACTAGAAAACCGCAATTTACATATTTTAAAAAGTTAATAAGTTTAGAAATTTTGCGGCTTTCCCCCGAAATCCAGAAATATCATAAATCTCAAGAAGTCATCACAAGTGCATATGTCAATGCTAATGAATGTATATGGTATCAATAACCAAGTTGCAATGTATGATTAATAACTAGGCATGAACAATGGAATAACAGTATGCATGAAGTGACAAGTAATAACTACAATGTCTAAACTGGCATATAACCCAGGTACACTAATATCGTATCAACTACTAACTAACAAGCTAAGCCAAGCAATAGTATTTTCTAAGTGTACGTGACATTGAAATTATCGATGAAGATGTGTGTGAGCCGGCAAGTAAGTGTATGTGGTACTACGCATCATCGGTAATAGTGCTGGTGTCCTAACAGCATGATATCAATAATGGAGTATGCAGCAAAATAAGTATGCGGGGCAGAATGAACAGCAATAATGTGCGGAAGCAGAATACTAGACACAACGATAACTAATCAGTATTAAACTAATATAAGTCCTACAAATGGTGCCTTTTGAAATAACACGAATCATGGGGTTTTGAAAATAGGGGCTACGGTGTTTTTATGAAAAGATACGTCTTTTGAAATATCCGTAGGATCCCTTGGGCTGTCTTTAAAAATGCCCACGATTCGTTAGTTTTTGAAATAGGTAAGAAGTCTAATCTAATCTAACAACTACACTAAACTATACGGCTGAACTAACAAGCTGAACTACATGTAAGGAAACCGCCTATCATCTGAGTCGATACATATACATACCTGTATATGTATAGTCGGTGATCCCGCCTCAATAATATCATATCCGATACCATATCTATAATCAGGCATCCCAAGTCAAGAGTGCGGATCAATCATCAATATAGCTCGTACGTAAATCCGTCGTACGGCATCCCAATCTGGGTACGGGTCAATATCACATTCGTCATACTATTCACCTGGTATCCTCTTTATCAAATATCATGATCGGGGTACTGATCTACGTCTAGTACCATACTGATACCGCCTACGTATGCATGGACGTGTGTGAAACACTACGCCAAGGACCCGCTACAACGTCATGTCGTATCTAAGATACGAACCCTGCTATATCACCGATCTCACGGCCTCAAATCGAATCTCATCGACTCAGCTCAATCCCAAGTATCATCCTCAATCCGTATGTGAACACATAGTCCCATACCCATATGAACACATAACTATAAAGAATCCCATGAGCACATATCAATAGGAATGTATGCAAGTATGTATGTGTGTATGTGTAGTGCAACACTACCCTAGGGTTCGCAACACTAAGGTAATCCAACACACCAATATCCATCCTAAGCAACGTTATTAATCCCAAATAACATATAATAAATGTTGGTGTGTATACGCATCCGTATACACCACCACGGACTGCGGGGGTGCTATACGCCATCCACCCGACTTCTCCCCGTAGATATAAATCTACTCACCTGGTCCTCGCTAAGCCGGTGCCGACGTCGCCACGCGCTTTCTTGTCGTCTCGAAGTCCACATGGGGTACCTACATATCATAACGCACCGTATCGCATTAAAACTAAATTCGAAATCGAAACGGCATACGAAAATCAAATCGGTACGCGTATCACGCATAGGTCCAAACCTATCGCCTACGCATGCAAGAATAGTCAAACCAACCCTCGATGTCGATGTACAAACGTCAAACCATCGAGAAAAAATCCAATCACACTCATTTGCACATTCACGAACACTAATTTTAATATAAACTAGGTTAAAACTCACAAAAACCCCAATTTCACTTAAAAAGTCATTTTTCCGTAAATCTAGCAAGCACAATTCGCCGTTTTTTACAAAACATGATGTTTAAATGAATGTAGCGGCCAATATATTTATTAAATATCTTAAATAAGTCATATAAACAATTCCCGGAATTTAATCTCATTAAATTCCAAAAACCCTAATATTCTAGTTTACAAAATACATTTTTTAACAATTTCATAGCAAAATGCACAAACTACAATTTAGGTTGGATTTTCATGAACTAAAGTGTTAAACTACACTTAATAGAGTTAATAATATGATAAAAACCCTAACCATATTTTTAATCTCATATTTCGAATTAAATCAAAAAACCTAGTTTGCAACAAAAAGCTTAATTAGACAAATTTTAAAATCACAATTAGCAAACTAGTTACTAAGTAAGATTTTACATGCCATAATATGTTAAATTATACACTTAAACCATGATCAAGTGATTTAAAACCCTAACTTGATCCATACCCAATTCTAGAATTTCCAAACTTGCAACTAAAGCCTAATTAACACTTAAATAAATTAGCTTTAAGAAATTAACTAACAAATTAAGCAAAAGGTTTAGAAATTATACCCAAAAACATTTGAAGATCCACAAGCACCCATAGCCTCCCAAATTGAAATCTTATTCCCTAGATCCATGCTAGATAGGCAAATGAAAAATGGGTAGGAGTTGGATTTTGATTTTGTTTTGATTTTGGGTGGAATTTGATGAATTTTTGAAGGTAAAAAGGGTGGGATTTTTGGAGAAGAGATGAGATGAGGTAAAGAGAGAGGAGGGCTACAGGAAATCAGCAAGGGCTCGGCTAATGAGGGGAGAGAAGAGAGTGTGAGGTGATTGGAGAGAGAATGTGGTCAAAAAGTCAACATTTTACTTCTATCATTCTCTTTTCTTTTCTTTCTTTTCTTTTGCAACACAAGTGGGAACAATTGAGGGGGGGACTGCTGAAATCAGCCATAGGGAAGGAAAAAATGGGGGTGTGTGAGTGTGGGTATGGGTGTGGGGTGATTAAAAATGATAAATACAATACCCCAAACATCCATTTACGCTAAAAAAAAGCATTTTTTCTTCAATGATTTCTAAACCGTTTTGGCAAATGATTTCGTTCCAAAAACCACATGATAAAATTTTATTTAATGTTTTATGATGCACAAAATTTGTTTCAACTCATTCCAATTTGTAATTTTCCATAATTAAATGTATTAGTGACGGCTTAAAATAATAATAAAATAATATTTTTTTCAGAAAATTTGAAATTTCACCAGCGGCTCAATAAACACCAAATAATAGCAATTACATAGCTAGAATATGTATATTTAATTTTTATAATAAGATATTTGTATTTTGACTTTTTACAGAAACCCCCCTTATTTTACCGATTTTTTCGAAATTTCACCGAAACGATTTTCAAAACGTTACAATCTTCCCCCCTTAAAGAAATTCGGTCCCCGAATTTAAATTCAAACTCCCCCAAATACTAAAATATCTAAGAAAACCATCAAGTTGTCGGGGCTCCGAAATTGTAAATACATAAAACAAATCGTAGCGCAGCGCAGGCGCTTGAAAAATGAGTATATAACTCAAATCAAAACTCCGTCAAGCATCCCGCAATCATCGGAGTCATGGAGAAGACATCAATGCCAAATCCAAATCAAAACCAATATGACATAACTCGAAACTATACATGTAAATATCGAATCTATATCTGTAAGTATCTGAAGGAAATGCATGCCAAATCTCTTTAAGTCGCTGTGCAACGCGTATAACACTGCACAGTGGCGGACGTCTATCATAATAAAATAACTATATACATATATACCTTTGTTTGAAATGTACGTTCCGCCGTTTTGGAAACAATTTAGAAGGGTCTCCTCGTTTTAAACATTTCGTGTCATATCAGACACGTAGGTAAATACTGAGGCTATAGCTCGCTTTTTGGAAATCCCTTCAATAACTATCAATGCATGCAAAATATATTCAGGTACTGTCCTCTGACTAGTCCTTCTCAGTACGAAAATACATAGCAATATCATAAAAACGTACTGCTCTATACGAAATCAATCCCAAAATATGCATATGAATGCTACGTGCGTCTGGTGCGCACGGAAATCAAAATCCATGAATGTTCCATACATGCGCACAGAAACAACATCTAAGTGCATCGGGTGTGCACGAAACATCTGTCGTAGGCAACATGTGTGCCTGACAGCAAAATCAGGTGCATCTATCGTGCACGAAATCATGAAATCCAATATCAAGCGCCGAACGTGCGCAAAATCAATCAAGTGCACAAGGTGCACAAAACAAATATCGGGTATCACAATCGAAATTGAAGTCCAGTGCATCTAAGTGCACAAAAGGCGTATCACTGCACTGCAAGCATATATAAACTATACCGAGTGCAGGAACGAAATCGTGTGCATGCATACGCACAAAACCAACTCAACTGTTTAAAATCGTAAAATCACAAACATGGGAAACTGAAGCACGAAAACGATATCAAGTGCAACACTGTGCAAAGATCGTAAATCCTCAATCATCAAAATCAAATCATACGAATAAATCACCCAAAACATCGTAATCAACAATGGCGGAATAGTCCCGCTCAAGCGCATCCTCCAAGAATCTCTGGCCAACTGTCGTGGTCACTCATAGCATGTCTCATCGACGATCCTGAACTCTGGCCTGCTGGTGTGCGTAACATGACCGCTCCTGGTTTCAAGTCTTCCTTGTGGATTACCAATCTCACGATCCACCAGTTCATCGGCCCTGTCAGGTCTGCTAACGGGGATGATCCCGTTCTGACACTTCACTGATCATCTCTCGGTCAATCATCGCGACCACTCGTAAGACAGCATATCACTGGCGTCGGCCTCTGGCTCTCTGAATGTACGTGACACATCTGATCCTGGGTGCAAGTATCATTGCAGCAGTGTCCTGGAAGGAATCCTGCTCACGGTCTCTTCCATGTCTCGTCTCTGCCAACTGTCCGGAAGTCATTGTCCTTTCCTATATCTGCATCTTGCTCTGGAACGACTGCATACTCATCGCGACTCCTTCTGGAAGGTAAATCCAAGTACCATGCCTCGGCATGCGCATCGCATCTCTGATGTCGGCGGAGTGGAACGTCATCTCATCTAGATCTGGTACGAAAATCTTACTTCACTTTTCTCTAATGTCGACCGTTTCGGACTCGTCTCGCCGTGGCTGTATGGACTGAGCTCCAACGGCTATCCTCGTATCGGGAGTCTCCCAAGAAATGCATCTCACCACCTAACATCCGAATTAAGTCGAACCATCCAATCGATTGTCAAAACCTCATAATCCCCCAAGGGCTCAACATCTTGGGCACAGTTTAATAGTATCGAGTACATACCATAGCATCGGTGGTCCAGCCGTAGAAGGGCAAACCCAAGCCTCACTAATGGCGCCGTAGAACTGCCGCAAACCCGAAGGTTCAAAGGCTTTCACACGGTCATTAAGTCGAGTTAGGGTTTCATTCTTCTAGAGGGACCATATAATTGCCTGCATGTCTTTCCGACTACTTTAAGCTTGGAATAATAGGTTTCTGACATTCGATCGTCTCTGTCGACTCCCAATGTCTCCGCGTGAAGTCGTATCTAGCTGGAATCAATCTATCTGATGACCTCGCATCAGGGTATCCACATGTCCTAGTCATTCATCCTCGATGACTAGCGACCTTCTATCATCTCTTAGTATAACTCGTTCTGCACTAATTCCAGCATCTGGGGCAATATCTCATCGTTCGCAGCATTAACTGGCTCGCTCGTCTGCACGCTGAACAGTACCTCGATCATCATGAATAAGCAACACACCAACGGTCATCAAAATCTGGCTGGCCTCTATCATTGGCTCAATCCTCTAGTGTCGATCAGCACATCCGAGTAACCTCATAAAGGCGATCCGCCAAACGCTCGTGGCGTGGAAACACAGTAAAAAGACACATCTCCGCAATCGTGTGTCGCCGGAATTTCGCCCTGGTCAGTCCTCGTTCGTGATGAGCTCGTGCTGACCGCAACTCTAGCTGTAGCTCTCCCTGCCCGTAATCGTGGCAGCAAAACCATAACTGGTACTGATGACGCTAGATCGGAATGAATATAATACTGAGCAAAGAAATGTACATCCTAAGGCTTCTTAAGTGGAGTAGCGTATCGTAAATATGCCGCGGAACATACCAACGGTACGTCACTCTACTTTAGTCACCTATTCCATCAACCAAGGGTCATCCTACGCTCTGAAGGTAAAACCTAACGCTCTGATACCAACTTTGTCACGACCCGAAAGTACGGAACATGACCGGCACTTAAACTACGAACGTCTCGAGGCGTACGTAATCTAAGTAAACCGAAAACCCAGAAATCCAAACCAAGAAAAGTAGTAGAGTGCAGGAAAAACCAACTTAAAGCAAGTAGTTTCAATAGCATAAGCCGAATTATGCGGTTTTTAACAACATCAAAAATTTACTGAAAATTTCGGCAGAGTCTCCTTTGTAAATACAGGCCCCCAAACGGGATACAACATGAATAGTATACGAAATCAAGAAAAAAGGCATCCCCAAGAGGGAGCTAGCTCTTCGTCAATCGACGGTCACAACCACACAAGCAATATAATATACAACGCCAACGGCGAGGATCAAAACTCAAAAGGAAACTCAAAACCACCAGAAACATAACGAGCGACTCTAAGGTCGAAAGAATAAACAACACTGGTCTCTATCTCAAAAATACATGTTTGGTTGATGGAATTTACTAGATACAACGGAATAATATTATACAAGGTAATATGATGGGTACGATACAAGAAAAACCCACCTACTAGCAAGTCACCCGAATGAAACTGAGCCCGCAAAGCCGTAATGAAACCTGTACGGCAAACCTGCAAGAAACTGGGGCACAACGGGGGTGAGTTGCCAACTCGTGAATAGAAAAACATCTACGCACAAAAATCGCATAAATAACGCAACCTAGGTCAATGATCATAATATATCCTCAAATATATGAATAACATGCAGCCTATAACAATGGCTAGGGTAATATCTAACCGAGTGAAATCTCATGTGCCCGTGTCGGTGCCTCAGGTAGCAATATATCATATGAATGAGGTATGAATGCATGAAAACAGAATACATGTAAATGAAGAAACTGTTTTCATAAATTAGTGAGATTTCCTTCGTATTTTTAAAAGAAATGAGGTATCATAATGAAATCAGTATCAACAGTGTCTAGCATCGACACAAAACATAAATCTCACTGTCTCGAAATATCAATGTCTCAATCTCAATATCTAGGGCGCCGTCAGTCCAGACCGGCCCCTACCATCCATCTCAAGACCACGACGGTATCCTCCGGATATCCGACGCGTCGGGTAATATCACCGGTAGGTAATCTGTCCCCTGCCAGGCTCAACGTCAACACCACATTCATCTTGCCCCGGGGTACCATACCGGGCCCACCATGCACCCATGACGGTTCCTCCACTCCTCGACACGGATCTCGAAAACCACAGCAAACTCATGGTGGACGACACTTACATCACTAGAAAACCGCAATTTACATATTTTAAAAGGTTAATAAATTTAGAAATTTTGCGGCTTTCCCCCGAAATCCAGAAATATCATAAATCTCAAGAAGTCATCACAAGTGCATATGTCAATGCTAATGAATGTATATGGTATCAATAACCAAGTTGCAATGTATGATTAATAACTAGGCATGAACAATGGAATAACAGTATGCATGAAGTGACAAGTAATAACTACAATGTCTAAACTGGCATATAACCCAGGTACACTAATATCGTATCAACTACTAACTAACAAGCTAAGCCAAGCAATAGTATTTTCTAAGTGTACGTGACATGGCAATTACCGATGAAGATGTATGTGAGCCGGCAAGTAAGTGTATGTGGTACATACGCATCATCGGTAATAGTGCTGGTGTCCTAACAGCATGATATCAATAATGGAGTATGCAGCAAAATAAGTATGCGGGGCAGAATGAACAGCAATAATGTGCAGAAGCAGAATACTAGACACAACGATAACTAATCAGTATTAAACTAATATAAGTCCTACAAATGGTGCCTTTTGAAATAACACGAATCATGGGGTTTTGAAAATAGGGGCTACGGTGTTTTTATGAAAAGATACGTCTTTTGAAATATCCGTAGGATCCCTTGGGCTGTCTTTAAAAATGCCCACGATTCGTTAGTTTTTGAAATAGGTAAGAAGTCTAATCTAATCTAACAACTACACTAAACTATACGGCTGAACTAACAAGCTGAACTACAGGTAAGGAAACCGCCTATCATCTGAGTCGATACATATACATACCTGTATATGTATAGTCGGTGATCCCGCCTCAATAATATCATATCCGATACCATATCTATAATCAGGCATCCCAAGTCAAGAGTGCGGATCAATCATCAATATAGCTCGTACGTAAATCCGTCGTACGGCATCCCAATCTGGGTACGGGTCAATATCACATTCGTCATACTATTCACCTGGTATCCTCTTTATCAAATATCATGATCGGGGTACTGATCTACGTCTAGTACCATACTGATACCGCCTACGTATGCATGAACGTATGTAAAACACTACGTCAAGGACCCGCTACAACGTCATGTCGTATCTAAGATACGAACCCTGCTATATCACTGATCTCACGGCCTCAAATCGAATCTCATCGACTCAGCTCAATCCCAAGTATCATCCTCAATCCGTATGTGAACACATAGTCCCATACCCATGTGAACACATAACTATAAAGAATCCCATGAGCACATATCAATAGGAATGTATGCAAGTATGTATATGTGTATGTGTAGTGCAACACTACCATAGGGTTCGCAACACTAAGGTAATCCAACACACCAATATCCATCCTAAGAAACGTTATTAATCCCAAATAACATATAATAAATGTTGGTGTGTATACGCATCCGTATACACCACCACGGACTGCGGGGGTGCTATACGCCATCCACCCGACTTCTCCCCGTAGATATAAATCTACTCACCTGGTCCTCGCTAAGCCGGTGCCGACGTCGCCACGCGCTTTCTTGTCGTCTCGAAGTCCACATGGGGTACCTACATATCATAACGCACCGTATCGCATTAAAACTAAATTCGAAATCGAAACGGCATACGAAAATCAAATCGGCACGCGTATCACGCATAGGTCCAAACCTATCGCCTACGCATGCAAGAATAGTCAAACCAACCCTCGATGTCGATGTACAAACGCCAAACCATCGAGAAAAAATCCAATCACACTCATTTGCATATTCACGAACACTAATTTTAATATAAACTAGGTTAAAACTCACAAAAACCCCAATTTCACTTAAAAAGTCATTTTTCCGTAAATCTAGCAAGCACAATTCGCCGTTTTTGTACAAAACATGATGTTTAAATGAATGTAGCGGCCAATATATTTATTAAATATCTTAAATAAGTCATATAAACAATTCCCGGAATTTAATCTCATTAAATTCCAAAAACCCTAATATTCTAGTTTACAAAATACCTTTTTTTAACAATTTCATAGCAAAATGCACAAACTACAATTTAGGTTGGATTTCCATGAACTAAAGTGTTAAACTACACTTAATAGAGTTAATAATATGATAAAAACCCTAACCATATTTTTAATCTCATATTTCGAATTAAATCAAAAAACCTAGTTTGCAACAAAAAGCTTAATTAGACAAATTTTAAAATAACAATTAGCAAACTAGTTACTAAGTAAGATTTTACATGCCATAATATGTTAAATTATACACTTAAACCATGATCAAGTGATTTAAAACCCTAACTTGATCCATACCCAATTCTAGAATTTCCAAACTTGCAACTAAAGCCTAATTAACACTTAAATAAATTAGCTTTAAGAAATTAACTAACAAATTAAGCAAAAGGTTTAGAAATTATACCCAAAAACATTTGAAGATCCACAAGCACCCATAGCCTCCCAAATTGAAATCTTATTCCCTAGATCCATGCTAGATAGGCAAATGAAAAATGGGTAGGAGTTGGATTTTGATTTTGTTTTGATTTTGGGTGGAATTTGATGAATTTTTGAAGGTAAAAAGGGTGGGATTTTTGGAGAAGAGATGAGATGAGGTAAAGAGAGAGGAGGGCTGCAGGAAATCAACAAGGGCTCGGCTAATGAGGGGAGAGAAGAGAGTGTGAGGTGATTAGAGAGAGAATGTGGTCAAAAAGTCAACATTTTACTTCTATCATTCTCTTTTCTTTTCTTTTTTTTCTTTTGCAACACAAGTGGGGACAATTGAGGGAGGGACTGCTGAAATCAGCCATAGGGAAGGAAAAAATGGGGGTGTGTGAGTGTGGGTATGGGTGTGGGGTGATGAAAAATGATAAATACAATACCCCAAACATACATTTACGCTAAAAAAAGCCTTTTTTCTTCAATGATTTCTAAACCGTTTTGGTAAATGATTTCGTTCCAAAAACCACATGATAAAATTTTATTTAATGTTTTATGATGCAAAAAATTTGTTTGAACTCATTCCAATTTGTAATTTTCCCTAATTAAATGTATTAGTGACGGCTTAAAATAATAATAAAATAATATTTTTTTCAGAAAATTTGAAATTTCACCAGCGGCTCAATAAACACCAAATAATAGCAATTACATAGCTAGAATATGTATATTTAATTTTTATAATAAGATATTTGTATTTTGACTTTTTACAGAAAACCCCCTTATTTTACCGATTTTTTCGAAATTTCACCGAAACGATTTTCAAAACGTTACAATAACGTCGCAACGTCAAAAGAAACCAACACCTAAAATATCCGTTAATCTAGTAAGCAATATTTATCATTTGAGCACAAAACTACAAGTTTTACTAAAAACTAGAGTTTGCAAACATCACAAAATAGCAAGGTTAAACCATTTAAATCTTTACTAAAATTTTAGATTTCACTAATTAGGATTAGCAAAAGTTTAGTTTGTTAATTAGCTTAATTTGCCGATTAGGAAAATATCATTTAACAAATTAGCAACTTGATTTAATTTTCTTCAAGCTTAACATATTAACTAACCATTTCACTAATCAAAACCCTAATTTGATTAACAAAATGACATCTTGAATTTCTAAATATAAATTTAAAAGCTTAAATTAAACATCTAATTAAGCTAATTAAAAGTATTAAGCAACAAAAGGAGATTAGGGTTAAGGTTTTATACTTTCCAAGAACACAACTTGAAACAAGAACAATCCACACTTTTGCCTCCAAAATTCTCACTAGAATGAAGATCTAAGCAATATTTGTGAAGAAGAATGAAGGTTTTGGATTATATTTGAATTTGTATGAATTAAATTGGATTTTTCTTGATTTATTTGAAATAAAAAGAGAAGAAATGAAGAAAAAAATAACAAAGGGCAGCAAGGAAATGTGTGGCCGGCCTTGATGGAAAAAGCTAGGGTTTTGTGGAGGTGTGCGGAATTTTCTAGAAGATAAATGCAATAATTGTATAATAAAGCAAAAAGCTTTATGTCATTTTATTTTCTTTTCTTTAAAAATTCACTTAATTTCCACAAATATCATGATAATTTGGATGGATGGTTCTAAACATAATTCTAGTGATTAACTTAGCATAAAACCACATTAGTAGTAATTTACCCGCATAAAAAAATAATTACCACTAATAAAGTGCACAAATAAAGCATTAAAATAATATTTTATTAGGGAAAATTCTATGTGAACCAAAACTTCCCATAGACCCCCAGAGTTCACGCACTAGCTTTATTCTAGCTAAACTATGTGCCGGCAAGTCTATACGGACGTTTGATCACCATCGGGTTAAAACGGAAAACACCGACTATTTTACCCTAAAAACGGAAATTTCGCAAAAGGATTTCTAAAACGTTACAATCTTCCCCCTTGAAGAAATTCGGTCCCCGAATTAAAATTCATTTACGCGTACCTTCAAAGAGATGAGTACAAAACTCCCAAATCTCGCGCGCAGCCTGCCAAGTGATCACCTCACTATACAGCTACGCCAAAGAACCCTCTCAGACGGCAAGACCCTTGACCGAAGTTCCTCTACCTGCCGATCCACTATAACTATCGGCTGCTGGTGAACAAAAGATCGCGTCCAAGCTAAGTGGTCTGATGCTGAATCATGTGAAAAGGTCATGAAGGTAATTGCGAAGTATCGACACAAGGAATACGGGGTGAATACTCAAAAATCTGGGCGGAAGTGCCAAATTTTAGGCAACGGGACTAACTCACTTGAGGACCTCAAAAGGACCTACAATTCTGGGATAAGCTTCCCAAAACACAACACGTCATTCATCGGAAAATCCGTAGGAATACATGATCTCCCACTGCGACCGCCACGGTTGGCATAAGACCTCTTTCTGCAGTGGGCTGCTCTCATCCTGACCTGAACCAATTGGATCTTCTCCGAAGTCTCTAGACTAGCTGGGATCCAAAAATCCTACTCTTGCAGAGTCAGAAAAACAGACTGGCGATCGACATAACCTACCAAACAAAACCTATGGTTGCCAATTCTTATAACTGCTATCCAAGGAGAATCCTAACAATGGCAAGTGACGATCCCAACTGCCGACAACAATTAGTATGTACGCAACAAGCATATCCTCAAGAGTCTATGTAGTCCGTTCTGTCTAACCACCAGCCAACGGATGGAAAGCGGATCTAAAGCTCAACCAGTACCCAAGGCTTCCTGAAGCTTCTGCCCAAGACAGCAAGTGAACATGGTGTCTCAATTGGATACAACGCATGAAGGAACTCTATGCAAACACACAAACTTAACAAAGAACAACTGAGCAACTGAGCATAACCGAACAACAAACACCTAAATGGAGTCACACCCTGACTAAACCCAGGTAGACGCCATAATGAATATTCATGAAGATCTGCTCCCATTCCTATTCTGGAACGGTTAAAGGTTGAAACTCTCCAGTCGGTCTCAAATGCTCAACCTTAGATCACAACCAGACAGACACCTCGAAATGAAATCTGAAACTTCACTCTTCATCCCTGCCCACCTGTAACTATCTCACAAGTCACATCACATATTGGTGGACTTGAATGAACACAGAAAGCCGACTGATGTGCCTGCTCTAGGATTTCGTGTCTCTACCCATCAGTAGTGGGTACACACAAACGCTTCCCTAAACGTAGCATACCCTGGTAACAAATCAAGGACTCCGAATCTTTACCCAGCCGAGTATGCTCAAGAATCTCTGACGAACGAGCATCGGCGGGCTGTGCCTCGCGAAAGCGATTAAGGAAAAGTGGTCGGGCACGGACATGAGCAAGCTGTCCCCTCAGTAGAGGCGAACATAAGTTGTACTCCACGATCGCACAAGAACTATAAATCTATAGAAGACTGTCTCAACAATCCAAAACCCGCTGCAGGAAGATGTACATTAAGCTCTGGTGGCCTGTGAAAATCTGACACGACTCTCCGAACAAGTAGTGTCCTTAGATCTTCAACGCACGACCACCGCGGCCATCTCCAGATCATGAGTGGGATATCCTGCTCGTACTTCCTCCAACTGTTGGGAAGCATAAGCGATAACTCTATAGTGCCACATCGGCGCAAAATCGAGCCCTACTCGCGAAACATCACAGTTACACAACAAAGTCGCCCGAACCAGCAAGCAAGAAAGAACTGGTGCAGTTGTCAACCGAGTCTCCAACTGCTGAAAACTCCGCACGCATGTCTCAGTCCAAAGAAAATAACCTCATTTTTGGTCAATTCAGTCAACGGTGCAGCGATACACTAGCAATCCTGCACGAAACGGCGGTAAAAACCTGCTAAGCCCAAAAATCTGCGGACCTCCATCCCATACACAAGTCTAGGCGAAAGCTGTATGGCCTCGATCTTCCTCGGGACCATACGAAACCGTCTCCCGCAACTACCAGACCTAGGAGTCAACACAATCAAGCCTGAAGGAACACACCGAGAACCTAGCAAACAGTTGGCACTCTCCTAATGTCTGCAAAACAAATCCTCAAGTGCTGCTCCTGTTTCTCACGACACATTAGAACAGACCAGAATGTCATCAATGACACAACAATAAACTGATCGAGGAACGGCCATGAAGAAATCTGGTTCATCATATCCACGAATGCTGTTAGGGCATTGGTGAGTCCAACGACACCACCAAAACACACAAATCCCATAGCGTGCACAAAGCATTCTTCAGAATGTCATCACTCTGAACCCGCAACAAATGATGACCTGATCCCAAACAAACTTAGAAAATGTCTCACACTCTGGAGCAAGTCGAACAAATCGCCAATGCGAGGTAAAGGATACCCATCTGCACTGTAACTCGGTTCAATTGACGATCAATAAACACACAGCCTCAAACTGCCGTCTTTCTCGTGAAGAACATAATAGGAGTTCCCCAAAGCGAAACACTTGGACATACAAGTCCCACCTATCTAGCAACTCTGCAGCAGATCCTTAAGCTCCCTAAGCTTCGTCGGCTCATCTGGAACAACGTAGGAAAACCCTCGCATGATAGGAACCCGGTCCAACAATCCACTGTGGCTGCAGCATCCCTAACGAAATCCAAGAATTCTCAACATCCTCTCCTCAAAAGCCGACTAGCGAAAAAGGCTGAATTCAAACTGTGAGAGGCGGCACCACTGTCCCCCTGCACAACAAGAACTGACTCGCCGGGAAAACAAAACCTGACTGTTTTCTCATGACAGTTCACAGACGCCTAGCACGTAGCTAACCAGTCCGTGCCCAGGAGAACATCAAATCCAACATCTCTAGAAGGATCAAAATGACGGACGAATCTCTATCTCCTATCCGATTGGTATACCACTGAAATACGTGTCGCGCAACAAAAGAATCGCTGACAGAAGTTAACACAACAAACGACTGATCTAGCTAACACGACTCACCTCGTCCAAAGCCTCCGCTACTCCAGCGACGGTCACGAAATCTGTCTCGATGACTATGCCTCTGTCTCTGGGCTGGTACACCGGTATGAGTCCTCTATGGTTCCGAAACTCCCAAAGTCTCTGGAAGACGTGCCTCGTCAACTGGGGCTGCATCCACTGGTGCGGTATACGTAACACTATGCTGAGTGCTGATAGCAAGGAACAACTTGGTAACAGGGATGACAACCTCCTGTCGCTGCGCTCTACTGGCCCCAACCAAAGACCACATCGTCTGGCGCAAGTCCTACATCTCTGCCACAAGCATAGCGATACGATCAGTCGAAGACGGATCCATCTGCTCCTGTACAGCAAGCGTACCATCCTAGTCAAACTCGTCCCACACAAGTCAACTCTGACCTCGGCCCTCGCTGCACTTCTTTGAGTCCCCATAGTCGGCGGCGGCAAAGGCTATAAATGGAAATAGGATTCGATAGGAACATGGAAATCGAATCACAAGGATACGTATAATCAAGCAAGGAATTTCAAGCAATTTGTACTTAGGTCACTTTAGGCGGAGTACCGCATCATGAGTATGCCGTGGACACACACACTACGTTACTCTGCTTAAGCTACCTACTCCATCATACCAAGGTCATCCTACACTCCGAAAGGTAAAACCTAGCGCTCTAATACCAACTTTGTCACGACCCGAAATTGGCACGTGACGGCCCTTAAACAACGCAACGTCTACAGGCGTAACGCAATTTAAGTAAGCCGAAAACCCAGCAATCTAAACCATCAAAAGTATTAAGTGATAATAGCATTTTCAAAACTTTTAAAATCTCAAACCAAATTCTTTAAAGTCCAACTTTACTTTCTTAAAAATTTCGGCAGCACCTCCTTTGTAAAAACCAACCCCAAAAATGGGTACAACATAAATATAAATAAAGCATCCCTTACGGGAGCAAATCCATGTCCAACGGCGGAAAACAACCATCACAACAGATATACGACGCCGTAGCGAAGAAATAAAAGACGATATAAGTAAAACTGCATAAAAGACCTCTAAATCACAAAATAATATAATATCGTCCTCACATCAAGTCTCTAAATCATACAAGATAATAGTAGATGGAGAGTACATGGATACAACGAATATACAATAAACTGTAAGTGCACGGCGGCGCCCCGGCCATCAATCCGACGCCGGAAATGCGGAAACAAAAAACTTTACGAAACTTGCAAACCGGCACCACCGCGCACTATCAACCCGGATCGGGCCATTAACCTAACTACTAGCAAACTAAAAGATGGGATGAGAGATATACCAAGCGATCCGTGTCCTTCGGTCTTCGTCTCCACTCCGATCTCCTCGCGGAATCTCCGGTCGTCACCTCCTCGTCGGAAAGGGCACCACGTAGCCGGATTCTTTTACGGGCTCCCACCTCTGGACCGAGGCAACTCGGGCGTGAAGTTGGCAAGCCGACGCGTCTAAGGGTGCTGTAGGTGTAGTGTAGAATCGTAGTCTCTTTGGGGTAGTGAAGTTGCCTTTGGATGGAGGGAAACTATAAACAATGGAGATCAACTTTGGTGTACAAAGAATGAGATGATTGTTAGTTATATGTATGCCCTAGAGGCCATTACTATACATTGGATGTATATTGTAGTGGATGCTTGGATATATATAGGGAGGACTTTCTTGCTCGACATGATAGTATGCTATCTGGTTGCTCTTTACCTTAACGTGTACAATGATTGTCTCTCTGTTACATGTTGGTAAAGCCCTTAGGATGTGTACTTGACTACCTGGACTATGATGCGGATCATACAAGTGGGGACATGGCAGTCCATAAGTACATCCTTCAAGGTCCTTAGTCGTGGGTGTATCGAGACGGGGCATCGATATACCATAGTAGACTAGCGTATAACTTCTCGACCCATACAGATGGGCGATGGATGATCCCATATCCATTGGTGTTTGACATCAGAGATGATATACGGGTGCTCAGTGGAGACTGGGTACACTGGACGGACTTGCCGAGAACTCCCAGATGGTATTATACCTTACGTCAGATGGCAGTTCTCTGGTGACACTGGTACAGGTTAGTCTGTAGACCCGAGATCGTCATAGAGTCTTGTGTGATTCCCACTGTGCTTTGATTTCCACCTTACCACGTCCAAGAGGGCGTGCAAAACGGTAGTTTTTGGGTACAGTCCCGAGTCATATGGAGGCAATGAGCGATAGGAGGGGATTCGTCTCTCCCGGTATAGGGAGTTGATGTTGCGCTGTGTTCGATTGGCTATAACCGGAAATCCCTGGCCAGGGTTGCTGAGATTTACTGGTAAGTGTTATCAGTAGTTTCTCGAACTGTTATAGACCTCATATCGACACGACTTATCGAGTTGCTGGGGTCTGACGTTTACCACCCCTAGGCAAGATATGCGACATATCAGACGATCAGACCGGACTGTACGGTAAGTGTTACTGGTTGGATTCACAGGAGTGTGAGCGGGCTTGCTCGTCGATCTTCTAATCGCTCAATACCCGGGTGGCCGTTACGTTTAGCAGACCGCTTGCGGCTTGTGGGTGTTTGATATGATCATCACCTGCTGTCGGCGTATTGACGAGTCTTTAGAGTCCTACACAGAGGTTTTCTGGCTCAAGCGAAACGAAATAGGAGCGCATATGAGATATGTGCGGGACCGAGAATAATACCAGTATTCTATTCTCGCGATATGTGACATTTATCGGTTATATGCGATATAGCCGGGTTATCGGATCAAGTGTTGATTCGATAAGTTGTTACTATTGATATTAGTCGGTTATATGCAATATGACCGGATCATTAAGTCAAGTGTTGATTTAATGATTTAATATATAATTATATATTTGATATATTTACTTTACATTAACTAATATTGGTTCACTTAAGATGTTTTTCTTACTTGTTTGTGCACATTGTATATGTGATATATTTTTGTGCACAAGATTGTATCATGTTTGATGGTACATGCAAACTTGGGTGTGCATGCTTTAAACCATAGTTTAGGTTAATGGTTAAGGTGTTATTTATTTATTTATTTATTTATTATGGCAAGAAATAAAATGGTGGCTTATTTTGTTTCATACTTGAAGCTTCATGAAGTTTTGAAAAGCTTTGACCATTTTGTTTCTTTAATAAACCTAACCATTACCTAAACCCTAGTTTATTCTCTACATGAGTTAGCCTCACCCATGGTTGCATTATGATAACTCTTCACTTGATTTTTAATTTTAATGGATATTCTTTTCTTCTTCTTCTTCTTCTTGAAAAAGAAAAGAAAAGCTTGCTTCAAAAATGTCAAGTGATGATTTCAAGTGAGAAATCCAAATCCAAAGTGAACCCACTTCCTATTTCTTCATCCTCTACCACTTGCCAAGTAGTATAGGGTGTTTTCTTCACAAGTTTCATGACTTGGTGAAGTTGGAGCTTGATCTTGAGTTGCCTCGACGTAGATCATCTTTGGCATCGAAGTCGACGACCTAACCCGATCATTTCTTCGACGAAACCATCGCTAGAGTCCGGGATCCGATGATCACAGTGGAGGGACATCATCACGGAGCTAAGGAAGTGGAGGACCGAATCTACAAAGGTTGTATTTCCATACACTTAGTGTAAATGTGATTTACTTTCCTTTAGTTTCGCCTAAACTCTAGTTAACGATCGCATTAGGGTTTCTCGGTACCGAAAAAATTTTAATTTGGCATCGTTGATGCCTTGTGGAACCTCATTAGCGTGCCTAGGAACCCTACAATGATAATTTCCCCACTCACACAAAATGAAATCTCTCTCACCCTCACCCTCAAGTGGCCAGCCCCTCTTAAAATGGTGGTGGAAAAAAGGATGAATTATCAAAAGAAGAAAAGGTATCAAAAAATGAGAAGAAATTGGTCACACTCACTTCTAATCTCATCATATCACAAACAATCACATTTAATGCAATGGAAGAGACCCAAAAAGAATCTCATCATGAAGGAACTAACATGAAGCTCTCAAATGCAAGAAACCCCCTCCACAATAAGTTATTTGCAAACTTGCAAATAACCCCCTCCACCACAAAAGTCCGGCCGTGAAGGAATAAAGAAAAACCGGCCGGAACGGAATGCAAACTGGCAACTTCAAAAAACTGATCCCGTAATAAATTACAAGAAAACCCAATGACTGTATATACATACCCGCATTTATATTCCCACTGAACACAAATACAAAGAGACAAAATCTACACCGTCTAATACTAGGATCCGGCTTAAACCAAAGCCCGCTAGTAAAATTCGTCCGATCACGATTCGTGCAATACCGCACTATCCGATCGAACCCTGCCATATCTCCACACGGCCTCTACAGCGTTTCGCCCGAAACTTGAGTAACTGTGTGTTGGGGACTCTAAAGACTCGTCAATACTATGGCTGTGGATTTAACCACTAGCACGTCAGAGGTATCAGCCATACGTAACGAGCTACCAGCTATTGACCAAAAGGGACGTCGATGAGCGAACTCATCCTGACACCCTACTGAGCCTGTCAGTGACAATATCCGTACAGTCCGGTCTATTTGTCTATGAGCATCGCATGGCGGGCCTAGGGCGTTGGTAAAAGTCAAACCCCCAATAGCGGTACAAGTCGTGTCAGAGTGTAGCCCAGAACACCCTGAGATACTACTAGAATACCTACCAGTAAATCTTCTGTCTCGGCTGAGGGCTTTGTGTAATAGCTCTCCTAGACACAGCGCGACCTCACCCCCAATATCGGGAGAGACGAACCCCTGCAGATCCGCTCACTGCCTCCATGTGGCTCGGGACTGTACCCAACTAAAACCTGTTTGCACGTCTCCTTTGAGCGTGGTAGGGTAGTAATCAAAGCACAGTGGGAACTCACACGAGACAAATGACGATCTCAGGTCGATGAACTAACCTGTACACATGTCACCTGGGAACTGCTATCTGACATCTGGTATAATCCCAACTAGCAGGTTCCCGGCGAGTCCTGTCCGGTGTACTCATAACCCAATGAGCAGCTGTATACATCTTAGGTGAACCAACTGACACCAGTGGCTTGTGAGACCGGCCACCGCCCCTCATCGTGGTCTCGACTGTATACACTAGTTTACTCTGGAGAATCAATGCCCTGTCTCGAAACTCCCACGACTAGGGACCTTTTAAGGATGTGCTTATAGACCCCAGCTACCACGTATATGATCGCCCTCATACTGCTGGTAGTCAAGCAAAAATCCTAGGGGCTCTATCAACGTGCAATAGTGACCTGTAAGGTCACCTAAAGCAGTACACGATGATAAAGATAAACCAGATAGCATACTATCATCTCGAGTAAGACTGTCCTACCGGTATAGGTCCTCCCTCAATCATTGCAATCACGTGCCTGTGACCCAATAATTGACTCTGAGGGCACTATATCCAACAATCTCCCACTTGCACTCAAGGCCAATTATTGCGATATCGCATACTCAGAGCCCGTGTGATACCGAACACCCAACTCCACTACTAGTCAGTCTCACAAAGCTCGTTTGCGAAACTATTGCGTTCGAGGAATAGCCTCAGTGAGTGGATCCGCTGTGATGTTTCTTTCTATGTCTCTCTATATCTCAAGTTCGCGGAGAAAGCCATCTCCCGAAATGAGCAATACCTGTCTTAGAATGTGTCTGGATGTCTGATGGGACCTTGTTCATAAATGAACTCCAAATCCAAACTTCTTAGACTGTATCGTCAACTGAACTTAATCAGTATCCTGCGCCATGCCTCCCTCAGTATCTGCTTGGACCACCTGTCCAAAATACTGCCCCTCGTCAGAGGGAGAACTATAACTCTGACAGTCACTCTGTCATCCATGTCACCTTGGAAGCCTGGAATGATAACTGTCTCCTGAATGAGGCTGTCGTTATCATATCCCTAGAACATCCACTTATGTTCTAAAACTGCTTCCGATCGTTTCTCCAGGATTGGATTAATATCAACTTATTGCATCTACTGCAAGAACAACATCTGGTGTGGTACTTGAAATCTCATGATTGACTCATTTGCCTAAGCAAGTGATCTGCCAATCATGCACATCCCTCTCTACTTTAGTCTATAAGACACCTTTAGAGAGGGTGAATCCATCACCTGTAGGTACACTACCGTGCCAGGAGTCATCCATTCTAAAAACTCTTAGAATGCTGTCTAAGTACCCTGATTGGGAAACCACCCAAATCTAGATGTATAGATCTAGTAACCAGAATGTCTTGATATTATATCCAAGTCCCATGTGGAGAAACCACTGTGTGACAACCAAAGAATAACCGATTGTAGTATAGGAATATCACTTCCTACTCTGTGTATGTCATCCAAATACCAGGACATCACACCCTACTACCTTCTTAACAGATCCATCCCCTATTCTGATGAAGTCAAACCTATGACTTTCACATCAGAAATAGATGATCTATCTCCTCTATATCTGCTTTAGTCTATAAATAGACATAAGCCATTTGTCCACCAATGCTTCTGCTGCTCCCACTGACTACGACAACCCTCTTGCAGAGTCATATATGCGTACACTTCTAAAGCTAGTTTAGAACGACGCTATACTCATCCTCCTGCCGGGTCTCACAGTCTGGAACAACAGCAATGGCAAGTCTGGGTAAACAAGAACCTCCCTGTCACCGTCCTTGAGGCTACCGGAGTACCTCTCGGGTGCCTGAGGTTACCCACCATATCTGCGGAGTGGCTAACGGAATGTCAAACCAGATTGAATTAGGTTCTTATTAAATTTTCAGTAATCGTTTGCGGTTCTGAAATCACTTCCAGTTCTACCATACTCCTACTACTGTTTTCTGAAAAATCCATTTCTTTTAAAATTGTGGCGAGTCAAGAACAATATCACTATTGATATTCCATATGGTAGAAAGTCAACCCTCGTCATAGCCTGGGTCAACCCACAAACAGCCATTACAGAAACGTGCCTTGAGTTATCCAGAGTCTGGTTTTAAGCATAAGCCGGACAACTCCCCGTACCTTAACATCATTAAGATACAAACTGTTCTATATCCAATACAGAAACAGAGGCACTGATTTAATTGAACCAGATTCAAATCATGCAGCTTTCTCCAGTGCATGTCAACTAAATGGAAGGAGGCCGATCAGCGTTACTCAACTTACGAGTGCTTCCAATTATGAGTAACCTGAAAGAGAAGCAAGTTCTCTTAATCATTACTATCAACTGAATACCACACACAAGTATCTACATCTTCGATCACCTTGAAGAATCCCGATACTTGCAACACCTGGTTCTCTACTTTATTCTTATACCTATGACTTCTCAAAACTCGGACCTTGCATTTCTACGAAACACATGTCTAAGAACTAGAGAAGTCGTAAGTAAATAGAATATAGTACGAGGACCAACCCCTCTGTCCTAATGGACACTGGACAACATACAATACTCTGTATAAGTCCGTTGAGTGAAATAACTCATTCCCTGTATGTTGTAGGTCGAAAACTGTACTTATGGTAAAAAAGAATTACACCGCTGTTTTATGCTCCTTACCTAACCATCCACTGATATAAGTAAATGTCATAAACATAATTTCAAAAAGGTACATCTCACTCTATAAAAATAGACGTACAGATATATTAATTTGAAATTGGTGCATAACAACGGATATTCAAAACCAAATATTTGCCGTCCGGCAAACAAACCAGGTGACTTCCTCAAATATCACCAATTACAATGAATCCCGATATAATGAGGATGATCACCCAATTCCCAATAACTTACTCCCACTCATCATCTGTAAAACCATACAGATGTGAGAATCACACCTGGTAAATACATACCCTGGAGTAAGGACTAATTGGGAAATCAGTTTTCTTTTAACAGTCCACATTGAAACTGAAATATTAAAATGTTTCGATGGGGTATCCGGGTATTCCTAGTAATGCCCCTTCCATTATCCAGATTCATAACTGTAACCGTATAATTCTTTGCCACCTCTCCAAATCCCTTTATATGTCTTTAGTCATTACCTTCTGCACACCCCTTTAGGCTAAATGGTTTTCTTCCTTCCCTACCGTTCGGCACCAGCCTATGGTTTGGAAGAAGACTATCCAATAAGCATAATGGGTGTACTGTCCTAATCCTAGGAACACTCGCAATGCGAGAGAAGGTGAGGATAAAAGACAACCGAATAAACCTTATTCCTATTTCTCCTGAACCAGAATCCATCCCCGAACTGGAACAAGTTCCTTTCGAGTTCGTATATAACCATACGATGGAGTATCCAATAAACTGTGGATCTTCGTAGTGATACGGAGTGTCCTGGAGAAATACAAAGGTGAAGTGGGAGTGGTAATGAAATACTTTGTTTGGTCGTGAATAGCAGTCGCAATTTACTTTGCCCTTTTACTAATCCCTTTCTTTGTCTTTACTTAATACCTTCTGTACACCGGTTAGGCTAATTGGTTTTCTTCATCCCTACCGGTCGGCACCTGCCTATGGTTTGGAAGAAGACTATCCAATAAGCATAATGGGTGTACTGTCCTAATCCAAGGAGCGCTCGCAATCCGAGAGAAGGTATAAGGAAAAGACAACTGAATAGTCCTATTCGTTTTCTCCAGAACCAGAAACCATCCTCGAATAAAGTCCTTCGAGTTCTTATATAACCATACGATGGCTTTGTCCAATGGAAGTGGACGTTCATAGTAATACGGGGTGTCCTAGAGAAAAGGGTAAAAGTAGGAGTGGCAATGAGGTTCGCAACTCTGACAATCCAAAAGCCAGTGTTTAATAAGGTTCGGTCAACTTGGTCACTGAGTCATAGTCTAGGGTCGGGTCAATGGTCGCTGCCAAAGAGAGAGAGAAAAGAAACACTCAGCGTGCACTCTAGCCTAGATCAGAATGGTTATCACTTTATCTAATCAGGAAACCTCCCACTGTAACGTCAAATTCTTCCCCAAACCTGAAAGAAGAATTAGTCGGGATCACCCGAGGAGTAAACCAACTCATCAGTGGGAATCGGGATCCAACTATCATCGCATGATAATGTGATGGAATCCGCTCACGTTATCACACTCCAGAAGGTATGCGCATATCTGGCAAGTTTCAGTTTCTTTAGAAACTCCCGATGTGATTTTTTCTCCATGTTCTTATGACCTTGACTTTGGCCAACAAATCATAAGTCACATGTTAAGTTCTACCCGTCATTCTCCAGGTTAATTTGAACCCACCCGTACAAGCCCTTGACTTTGGCCAACAAGGCTATACGACTGTCCCAAACCAACGCATCTATCTATGCTGCATATGAATACCCAATAGCTACCAAACACCGTGCTTTGATTTTGGCCAACAAACACAGCTTGAATACTATTGACTATCCATATGAAACGACGGAGGGCTACGAATGGTCTCTGGCGAAAAACCATTAACGTAATGAACTTGATATCGTTGAAGGAACGGATAGCTTTTATAAACATATAGTAACGAAAACCCTTGCTAAAGAGGTCACTCCCGGTGAAGGGATCTCGGCTCTTTCCCCGTAGGATGGGGTGCAGGATATTCCAACTGAATACCACGATGCAAAGCAAAAGTAATCGGCTATAGTGAAGTTATTGCCCTGACGCAAATTTCTGTCCAAGGGGTCACTCCCGGTGAAGGGATCTTGGCCCTTGCCTCGTCGACTGAGATGCTGGATATTCATAACCGAATACCACTGTGCAAAACAAAAGAGAACGCCCTTGCAATAACAGCTTTTTGAAAAGTGTTCCAACAACATCAGAATAGGTTTGTTTAACTTGCATTGATCCGAATCAATGCAGTCCCATCAATTGATCACACCAATAAAGAACGAAAATAATGATGTACGTATATGCCATCCGCATTCGCCACTGAGTCCCGTCATCACCCGTTAGGTTACTTAACTAACGACAGAGCGGGGACTGGACTAGCGCGGATGCAAAACATATACAACATCTACTAGTATATATATCAATATATAATATTCGCTCAAGGCGTGATAAAATGCAACATCACAGAAATATAACCAGCATCACAGAACAATACAGATATCTGGGATCCCCGGGTTTCATAGAGCCGCTACTGAAACCCGACGTTCCCCTGGTCGTGTGGATAGCCTGCTCAATGAAATCGTAGACCCTTACGGGCGCGGCAAGTCACCCGCCAAAACCTGAAGCGAGACAGCCCCCTTCAACAACGTGAATGGACCACCCAGCAGTTCACGGAATCCGGTAACTTGGGCACCCCTCCTGGGTCAACCTATACCCCTTACGAGTGCGGCGAATAGCCCGCCATTTCTAGAGTAAAGCCCCCTCCGTCTCAATGCCATAAGATGCGGGCTCGTTGCCTTCTAGAACCCGGCTATCCGTGCACCCCTCCGCGGGGTAATCCTAGTACAGAAAGTAAAATATACATACAACGGGTACATCGACCTCGACCCGGTCGTGCCCCAAAAGAATAATATACAAACAGGCAGTGATGGCAGTCCACATGTCGGACGCTCGCCCCACAATATCAAATGTACATATAAAACAAAACTGTACTACCATTGCATCCAGGCTATCCCCCACGACCAATCCGCAACACCACAGCACAACACAGAACATCAACGTGAATGTCACGTTCGCAAATCCGTCTAAAAGGGCTATAGCAGTTGGACAGGATTTACCGATCAAATGACATTCACGGTCGCAGATATAATGTAAATACCGTGAACTAACATGTTTAAAATTTTCGGTCGATCAAATATACCCAAGTGGGCCCCAAGCACTACTGTAGCACTCAAAGAAAATCTTGGCCCAAAAAGAATGTTCCAAAAACCCCCATTTTCAACCCAGAAGCTCTCTGTGAAAAATTGGTGAAGTGAACAGTATAAGTGGCGGCGGAACCGCGGCCCAAACATGGGTTTGGCCGCGGTTCCGAGGTGAAACAGTAAGAACAAGCCACCAAATTTTCACAGTATGCTTATAATTGCCTGCATGTGTTTCTGCAACAACCTGAAAAAAATTTCGAGCCCAAAAAAATTTCGACACAAACATATGCAATGAAAATGCGGTTTTGGGATAAATGTCCGATCGAACTTGTAAACACATTAGAGCAAGCTAGATTAAGTTAATGGTGTGGCTCTGATACCAGTGTAAGTGCACGGCGGCGCCCCGGCCGTCAATCCGACGCCGGAAATGCGGAAACGAAAAACTTTGCGAAACTTGCAAACCGGCACCCCCGCGCACTATCAACCCGGATCGGGCCATTAACCTAACTACTAGCAAACTAAAAGATGGGATGAGAGATATACCAAGCGATCCGTATCCTTCGGTCTTCGTCTCCACTCCGATCTCCTCGCGGAATCTCCGGTCGTCACCTCCTCGTCGGAAAGGGCACCACGTAGCCGGATTCTTTTACGGGCTCCCACATCTGGACCGAGACAACTCGGGCGCGAAGTTGGCAAGCCGACGCGTCCAAGGGTGCTGTAGGTGTAGTGTAGAATCGTAGTCTCTTTGGGGTAGTGAAGTTGCTTTTGGATGGAGGGAAATTATGAACAATGGAGATCAACTTTGGCGTATAAAGAATGAGATGATAATTTCCCCACTCACACAAAATAAAATCTCTCTCACCCTCACCCTCAAGTGGCCGGCCCCTCTTAGAGTGGTTGTGGAAAAAAGGATGAATTATCAAAAGAAGAAAAGGTATCAAAAAAATGAGAAGAAATTGGTCACACTCACTTCTAATCTCATCATATCACAAACCATCACATTTAATGCAATGGAAGAGACCCAAAAAGAATCTCATCATGAAGGAACTAACATGAAGCTCTCAAATGCAAGAAACACCCTCCACAATAAGTTATTTGCAAACTTGCAAATAACCCCCTCCACCATAAAAGTCCAGCCGTGAAGGAACAAAGAAAAACCGGCCGGAACGGAATGCAAACTGGCAACTTCAGAAAACTGATCCCGTAATAAATTACAGGAAAACCCCATGACCGTATATACATACCCACATTTGTATTCCCACTGAACACAAATGCAAAGAAACAAAATCTACATTGTCTAATACTAGGATCCGGCTTAAACCAAAGCCCGCTACTAAAATCCGTCCGATCACGATTCGTGCAATACCGCACGTATCCGATCGAACCCTGCCATATCTCCACACGGCCTCTACAGCGTTTCGCCCTAGACTTGAGTAACTGTGTGTGGGGGACTCTTAAGACTCGTCAATACTATGGCTGTGGACTTAACCACTAGCACGTCAGAGGTATCAGCTATACGTAACGAGCTACCAGCTATTGACCAAAAGGGATGTCGATGAGCGAACTCATCCTGACACCCTACTGAGCCTATCAGTGACAATATCCGTACAGTCCGGTCCGTTCGTCTATGAGCATCGCAAGGCGGGCCTAGGGGGTTGGTAAAAGTCAGACCCCCAATAGCGGTACAAGTCGTGTCGGAGTGTAGCCTAGAACACCCTGAGATACTACTGGAATACCTACCAGTAAATCTCCTGCCTCGGCCGAGGGCTTTGTGTAATGGCTCTCCTAGACACAGCGCGACCTCACCCCCAATACCGGGAGAGATGAACCCCTGCAGATCCGCTCACTGCCTCTATGTGGCTCGGGACTGTACCCAACTAAAACCTGTTTGCACGTCTCCTTTGAGCGTGGTAGGGTAGTAATCAAAGCACAGTGGGAACTCACACAAGACAAATGACGATCTCAGGTCGATGAACTAACCTGTACACATGTCACCTGGGAACTGCTATTTGACGTCTGGTATAATCCCAACTAGCAGGTTCCCGGCGAGTCCTGTCCGGTGTACTCATAACCCAATGAGCACCTGTATACATCTTAGGTGAACCAACTGACACCAGTGGCTTGTAAGACCGGCCACCGCCCTTCATCGGGGTCTCGACTGTATACACTAGTCTACTCTGGAGAATCGATGCCCTGTCTCGAAACTCCCATGACTAGGGACCTTTTAAGGATGTGCTTATAGACCCCAGCTCCCACGTATATGATCGCCCTCATACTGCTAGTAGTCAAGCAAGAATCCTAGGGGCTCTATCAACGTGCAATAGTGACCTGTAAGGTCACCTAAAGCAGTACACGATGATAAAGATAAACCAGATAGCATACTATCAACTCGAGTAAGACTGTCCTACCGGTATAGGTCCTCCCTCAATCATTGCAATCACGTGCATGTGACCTAATAATTGACTCTGAGGGCACTATATCCAACATAAACAACTTTGGATAACCGCAAAACCCACCTAAGCAAAACTGCACACTGTGAGCTGAAGCGGTATCCGCTGCAAAAGATGATGTGATAGATAAATAGCCAACCTCGACTACTCTGGGGAAACAACCTGCAAAACCCTGTGGCACAACGGGGGTGAGTTGCCAACTTGTGAATAGTAAATAACATATACAGGTAATCGCAAGTATGCACGTACAGCGCGAATCTATCATAAGCAAGCTAATAGCAATAAAAGGTCATATATATGCAATAGTTATGAAAGGCACACTAGCAGGTACAACTAATATATAAAGCAATAATATGACAATAGGTAAGCAACAGTCATGAAAGGTACTCTAGCAGGTACAACTAATACATGAAGCAATGATATGACAATGTATATATGCAACAGTCATGAAAGGTACTCTAGCAGGTACAACTAATACATGAAACAATGCATATAAAATAAATGTGGAGTATGGGGTAAAACATGTCATTCCCACGGAATCCTGACATCGTGATAGGACCCAAAGTCCATCAAGACAATCCAAATCCCAATTTCCTCAAACCATCCCCCAAATTGCTCTCATATCATGTAAGTCTCATAAATCCTGAATGTACAATATCAAGTAAATCTCAAATATCCTGAATGTACAATATCAAGTCAATCTCATATATATTCTGTATCCAATTATCAAGTAAATCTTGTATATCCTAAGTGTCCAATATCAAGTAACTTTCATATATCCTGTAAGTCTCAGCGAATCCTAAGTGCCAAGCACCGACACTCATGATCCAAAACAGCGAATCCTAAGTGTCAAACACCAACACTCATGATCCAAAAAGCAAATCCTAAGTGCCCAACATCAACAATGATGATCCAAAACAGATTTATACGTCATTCGAATTTTAAGTGCCAAACACCGATACTCTTGATCCCGTATCGGTATTATACGTCCTTCGAATCTTAAGTGCCCAACATCGACACTCTCGATCCCGTATCGGTATTAGACGTCCTTCGAACTTAAGTGCCCAACATCGACACTCTCGATCCCGTATCGGTATTATACGTCCTTCGAATCTTAAGTGCCCAACATCGACACTCTCGATCCCGTATCGGTATTATACGTCCTTCGAATCTTAAGTGCCAAACACCGACACTCTCGATCCCGTATCGGTATTAAAACAAATCTCTGAGTGGATGCATACAAATACCAAGTAAAGAATAAGAATACTTGCATAATTTCATGAAACCACCACGGTCCTCAAATCCAGAAAACATCAACTAATGAATACGTATAAATGCATGAATCAATACACATATATTAGCGTCCCATTCCACTAATATATATGTATAGGCATATCTAACAGCGTCCCATTCCACTCTTATATATATTTAGGAGTAAAAATATCAGAGAATATCATATGAAGTCCATAAATGTAATATATGCAACATGAAACAGTAATATGAGCATGTAAAGGAAAAACCGCTATTTAACTGCAACAAGTTAATATATATATATATCATTGGGTTCCTAATTTCCTCCAAGTCCATATAACATCAAATAAAGGTGAACATGTAGCTATAGCCAGATATGCGTAACCATGTTGGCATAACAAGATATACGTATCTACCTATCAATAATGATGTAATACCCTCCAGGTATAAGTGAAGTATGTATGCAAGGTATACATGTAGCTATGTCATTACGTGTGAAATATACCTATCACTAATGGTAACTAGCATGTAAGCATGTCAAGGCATATGTGTAAGCATGTAGGTATACAGGTATGCTATATGTCATATGCATAAAGAAATATGAATCAATGTCCTAATGTCCCTAACCAAACAATATCATATAGGTATGTATGTTGTGCGTGTCATGGAAATTATTGACGGTGTGTGTGGCATACAATCAGTGCTCTTGCAACATGAGCCGTCAATAATAGTGCAGTGTCATAAGGGTACAAGTCCAAGCACAACAAATAACTAGGTAATAAGATGTATGCGCAACTCTATATATGAAATAGAATATGCGACAATATCATGTCATCTCTAGCCCAGACGCATAACGCCATGCGGGAGACTCCTATGTAGATATTAAATCTACTCACCAACGCTCCCGGCTAAGTAAAGCCTACCACTCGCTTTTCCCTCTTTGCAGCGTCCGAAGTCTCAATCTGCGATTCTGAACACACATAACAATAAAGAAAGTGTATATAAGAAATCGACCAAAAATACGTATAACTACGTTTGACCGACGCACCAATTCCAAACATACCCCCGAGTGTCCGTTTAGTGCCTAACGCGCGTAGCGATACTACGAAATGAACTCAAGAGTAAAAGCTAACAAAGACACGAACGACATCGGCATGACCCTAGTTAGGAACGCAATGCGACGCAACTAACAAGTCTAGACCCTGATCGTACCGATCGCAGATTCACAACACAAGATATAGCGTGGAATCAATATACATAACGTCACAACGTCAAAAGAAACCCACGCCTAAAATATCCGTAAATCTAGTAAGCAGTATTTATCATTTTAGCACAAAACTACAAGTTTTACCAAAAACTAGAGTTTGCAAACATCACAAAATAGCAAGGTTAAACCATTTAAACCTTTACTAAAATTTTAGATTTCACTAATTAGGATTAGCAAAAGTTTAGTTTGTTAATTAGCTTAATTAGCTGATTAGGAAAATATCATTTAACAAATTGGCAACTTGATTTAATTTTCTTCAAACTTAACATATTAACTAACCATTTCAATAATCAAAACCCTAATTTGATTAACAAAATGATATCTTGAATTTCTAAATATGAATTTAAAAGCTTAAATTAAACATCTAATTAAGCTAATTAAAAGTATTAAGCAACAAAAGGAGATTAGGGTTAAGGTTTTATACCTTCCAAGAACACAACTTGAAACAAGAACAATCCAAACTTTTGCCTCCAAAATCCTCACTAGAATGATGATCTAAGCAAGATTTGTGAAGAAAAATGAAGGTTTTGGATTATATTTGAATTTGTATGAATTAAATTGGATTTTTCATGATTTATTTGAATAAAAAGAGAAGAAATGAAGAAAAAAATAACAAAGGGCAGCAAGGAAATGTGTGGCCGGCCTTGATGGAAATATCTAGGGTTTTGTGGAGGTGCATGGAATTTTTTAGAAGATAAATGCAATAATTGTATAATAAAACAAAAAGCTTTATGTCATTTTATTTTATTTTCTTTAAAAATTCACTTAATTTCCACAAATATCATGATATTTTGGATAGATGGTTCTAAACATAATTCTAGTGATTAACTTAGTATAAAACCACATTAGTAGTAATTTACTCGCAAAAAAAATAATTACCACTAATAAAGTACACAAATAAAGTATTAAAATAATATTTTATTAGGGAAAAATTCTATGTAAACCAAAACTTTCCATAGACCCCCAGAGTTCGCGCACTAGCTTTATTCTAGCTAAACTAGGTGCCGACAAGTTTATACGGACGTTTGATCATAATCGGGTTAAAACGGAAAACACCGACTATTTTACCTTAAAAACGGAAATTTCGCAAAACGATTTCTAAAACGTTAAACCAATGGATATCTATTCTACCATGTCGATGAACAAAAGGTTTTTGTTTCTTGTCACGTCACCTTTCTTGAAAGGTTGTTTCTTGAAAAAGAAATAAGTGGGGGCACGGTAGAATTAGAAGAAATTCCAGAAGGACAAACTATAACTGAAGATTTGGTAGAACCGCTAGATTCGACAGTCCCAGATGAAGCTCAGCCACTCCGCAGATCTAATAGGATTTCTCATCCGCCCGAAAGATACTACGGTTTTCTTATAGATGGGGATCGAGAGGATTGCATCTTGGAAGAAAATGATCCTACTAGTTTCAGGCAGGCCATTGTCAGTTGGGACTCTGATAAGTGGCTGGATGCTATGCGATCCGAAATGGAGTCCATGTACACCAATAAAGTGTGGACCTTGGATATTGCTCCACCTGGGGTAAAACCCGTTGGATGCAAATGGATCTACAAAAGGAAACTTGGTGTAGATGGGCAGGTGGAAAGCTATAAGGCTAGACTAGTTGCAAAAGGTTTTTGTCAAAGACCAGGTGTGGACTATGACGAAAACTTTTCTCCAGTGGCTATGCTCAAATCCATTAGGATTCTACTTACCATTGTTGCTTTTCATTAATATGAGATCTGGCAGATGGACGTAAAAACGACTTTTCTAAACCGCAGTTTGGAAGAGTGCATTTATATGAGTCATCCAGAAAGTTTTGTAGACAGTGGGAGCAGCGGGAAGGTGTGCAAGTTGCTTAAATCCATTTATGGATTAAAACAAGTATCGCGGAGCTGGAACATCTGTTTTGAGAAGACAGTCAAGGATTTTGACTTCATCAAGAACGAAGATGAGCAACGTATATATAAGAAGATTGAAGGACGAACTGTCGTGTTCCTAGTCTTGTACGTGGACGACATTCTTTTGATAGGAAATGACATTCCTATGCTACAATCGGTCAAGCTATTCTTATCACAAAGGTTTTCTATGAAAGACCTAGGTGATGCCTCGTACATTCTGGGGATCAAGATCTACAGAGATAGATCTAAGAGATTATTGGGACTTTCGCAGTCCAGGTACATAGAGACCGTACTAAAGAGATTTAGTATGGAAGATTCTAAGCGCGGTAACATACCCGCTGTTGGAGATAGTTGTAGGGTTCCTAGGCACGCTAATGAGGTCTCACAAGGCATCAACCATGCCAATTTCAAATTTTACGGTGCCGAGAAACCCTAGACTACGGATCGTTAACTAGAAATTTAGGCGAAAAAGCAACTAGTTAACAACTTAACTAAATAGTAAACGGAAATACAACCTTTGTAGATCCGGTCCTCCACCTCCATAGCTCCGCAATGAAGTCTCCTCGCTGTCCAAATGGAAACTCGGGCTCTAGCGTCGGCTTCATCGGAGAAATGGGCGGGCTAGGTCGTCGACTTCGTGCCGAAGATGATCTACGTCGAGGCATCACTAGATCAAGCTCCCACTTCACCAAGTCATGAAACTTGTGAAGAGAACACCCTATACTACTTGGCAAGAGGTAGAGGATGAAGAAATAGGAAGTGGGTTCACTTTAAAATTGGATTTCTCACTCTTTTTCTCACTTTGCCATTGATGAAGGCAAGGTTTCTTTTCTTGAAGAAGAAGAAGAAGAAGATGAAGAAGGATAATAGAATTATGATAAGTTAATTAGAATTGAAAAGAAAAATGAATCCTTATCATAATTCCAACCATAGTTAGGTGTAGAGAATAGACTAGGGTTAGTGAATGGTTAGGTTAAGGAGATGAAGACAAAATGGTCAAAGTTGAATGAAGCTTCAAGAAACTTCATGAATCAATGCAACCATTTTGTTTTCTTCTCTCTTTATTAATCCAAAATAAATAGATAAATGAATGGATAAATAAATAAAAACCTAACCATATACTTAACCATAGGTTTAATTCTTTACACTTAACCAAATAAGCATGTATCATCAAACATGATACAATCATGTGCATAAAAGTATATCACATATACAACTTGCACAATTCAAGTGAGAAAATCCATTTAAAGTGAACCAATACTAGTTAATGTAAAGTAATATATCAAATATATAATTATACATTAAATCATTAAATCAACACTTGATTCAATGATCCGGTCATGTTGAACATAACCGACTAGTATTCAATGTATCGACTTATCGAATCAACGCTTGAATCGATAACTAGGTTATATCGCATACAACCATTCGATACATTCATCCCGAGAATAGAATACGGTATCACATACACGCATTATTCTCGGTCCCGCACATATCTCATATGTGCTCCTATTTCGTTTCCCTTGAGCCAGGAAACTTCTGTGTAGGACTCTAAAGACTCGTCAATACGCCGGCAGCAGGTGATGATCATATTAAACACCCACAAGCCGCAAGCGGTCTGCTAAATGTAACGGCCACCCGGGTATTGAGCGATCAGAAGATCGACGAGCAAGCCCGCTCACACTCCAGTGAATCCAACCAGTAACACTTACCGTACAGTCCGGTCTGATCGTCTGATATGTCGCATATCTCGCCTAGGGGTGGTAAACGTCAGACCCCAATAGCTCGATAAGTCGTGTCGATATGAGGTCTATAACATTTCGAGAAACTACTGGTAACACTTACCAGTAAATCTCAGCAACCCTGGCCAGGGATTTCCGGTTACAGCCAATCGAACACAGCGCAACATCAACTCCCTATACCGGGAGAGACGAATCCCCTCCTATCGCTCATTGCTTCCATGTGATTCGGGACTGTACCCAAAAACCACCGTTTTGCATGCCCTCTTGGACGTGGTAAGGTGGAAATCAAAGCACAGTGGGAACCACACGAGACTCTATGACGATCTCGGGTCAACAGACTACTCTGTACCAGTGTCACCAGAGAACTGCCATCTGACGTAAGGTATAATACCATCTGGGAGTTCTCGGCGAGTCCGTCCAGTGTACCCAGTCTCTACTGAGCACCCGTATATCATCTCTGATGTCAAACACCAATGGATATGGGATCATCCATCGCCCATCTGTATGGGTCGAGAAGGTATACGCTAGTCTACTCTGGTATATCGATGCCCCGTCTCGATACACCCACGACTAGGGACTTTGAAGGATGTACTTATGGACTACCATGTCCTAACTAGTATGATCCGCATCATAGTCCAGATAGTCAAGTACACATCCTAAGGGCTTTACCAACATGTAACAGAGAGACAATCAATGTACACGTTAAGGTAAAGAGTAACCAAATAGCATACTATTATGTCGAGCAAGAAAGTCCTCCCTATATATGTCCCAGCATCCACTACAATATACATCCTATGTACAGTAATGGCCTCTAGGGCATACATATAACTAACAATCTCCCACTTGCACTAGGGCCATCTGATAGCAGTGGTTGTAGTATCTCATACTCAACCATCCCATAAAAGTCTCTCTCTAGGAATAGGCCTTCGTGGGTGGATCCGCCGTGTTATCCTCTAAGTCTGCTTTCCTAACCTTGATCACCCTGGAGATCAACTATCTCCATGATCAGGCGATACTGCCTTAGAATATGTCTGGATCACTGATGGGACGGACGTTCCTTGGCATAAGCCAGAACTCCATTGTCACACAATGGGAGGAACAAAGTTCATCTCATGAACCAATATACACCCAAACATCCTCTTTTGTAGCATCTTAAGTAGCGATGTATCCAGCCTTTATCGTCTAGTTAGCCACGGTATCTAGCTTGGAACTCTTCCAACATACCGTCCCTTTACTGAGGGTAAAGACAATGCCTGTGACTGACACTCAGTCGTCTTTATCACCCTGGAACACTTCCAGTGATTCTCCCCAGGATCGGTTGATACCATCTCACTACAACTAGTGAGAATCCTAACATCCAATTAGATCTATCTCATAGATCCAAAACCCAGGATTTAGGAGGTATCACTTTGATCCTATGTGGAGAATCATTGTGATAAGCGGAGATTGATCGAGTGTAGCATAGGAAACTCCTTCCCTATCAAGAGTATGTCATCCACGTACTCTACGAGGATCGTCACCATACTCCCTACTACCTTTTTGTTTATACAAGGTTCATCTACCATTTTGATGATGTCAACTTCTTTGACTAATCCATCAAAACAGATGTTCCAACTCCGCGATGCCTGCTTTATCCTATAAAGCATCTTACACACGTTTCCGCTGCTCCCACTGTCTACGAGGCCCTCTGGCTGTGTACTTATAGATGCACTCTTCTAAAACATCATTTAGAAAAGCAGTCATGACATCCAACCGCCAGATATCGTAGTCATGGTATATAGCCGTGGCAAGTAGTATCTGGATGGACTTAAGCATAGGTACTGGAAAAGGTTTCATCATTATCCACGCCTGGTCGATGACGAAAACCTTTAACAAGTCTAGCTTTGAAAGTCTCAACTTTTCCATCTACACCAAGTAATCTTCTCAAGATATACTTGCTCCTGATGGGGATTTAACCCTTCAGATATAGCAATCAAAGTCCATACTTTGTTGGTGTATAAGGATTCCATCTCAGATCGCTAAGCATCCAGCCATTCTTACAGAGTCCCACTCCTGATGGCCAGCTCGAAACTAGTTGGGTCATCATCTCATGATGCAATCCTCGCTCCCACTGTCATAGAGAAACCGAAGTATCTCTCAGGTGGATGAGGAACCCTACTAGATCGGCGGAGAGGTTGAGGTTCGTTGGTTACTATTGAATCCTTTGGTTCTACCAAGTCATCTGCTGTAATTTGTATAGCTGGAACCTTTCCAGTTGTACATAACAGACCTTGCCTCGTGCTTGTCCGGATTTTGCTTTTAAACACAGCCCGGACAACCCCAAATCTTAACTGTCTTAAGATATGGGCTCTTCCCTTTCTATATCACATATGAAGTGGTAGGCAACTGATTTGATCTAAACCCTTTTCAATAGGTATGCAGCTTCTCAAGTGCATAACTCCCAAAAAGGAAATAGGTAACTCAGTAGTACTCATCATAGAGCACACCTTATCATATAGGGTGTGATTGCTCCGCCCCGATATACCATCGTGCTATGGTGTATACGGAGGAGTAATGCTGAGAGAGAATCTCATTCTCCTTTAGAATAGTCCAGGATTTCCATGCTCAAGTATTCTCCTCCTTGATCTCATCAAAGGACATAATACTTATACCCGTATTGGTTCTCTACTTCTAACTTATATTCTGTGAATATCTCAAAAGGTTCAGACTTGTGTTTCAACAGGAACATAAGTCTGAATCTTGAGAGATTATCAGAGAACGTAATGAAGTACAAAGAACCATTCTTGGCATGTGTAGACAGGGGACCTACATACATCAACATGTATCATCCCAAGAGTTCATGAACTCTTTCTCTGTTTTCAGTAAACGGAGCTGTGGTCATCTTATCTTTGTGACATGACTGGCGAGTTTCACAAGATGTAAATTCAAACTTATTTAAAAATGCAACTGTATGTAACTTCAGCTAGTCGGGTCGCATTGATATGACCTAGTCTACAATGCCTCAAGAAGGATTCGTTCATTTCTGAACTCTTCCTCTTGTGTGTGTTCCGTATACTAAGAACTGTAGTTTGATTTAGAACATCAATGCTTTTAGATAACGTGCCTGATCCGATCAACTTTTGATATAGGAAATGTTTAAAACATTATCCAACAATACAAAATTATATCCTTTCTTTACTAATAAAGAGACTGATATGATTTTGTATATCAGGTTCGGTATCTAATAACATTCGTTCAGAATCAATGTATTTGGAATACAGGGTGACAGTGACCAACAGACTTGGCTGCAACACTTGCCCCGTTTTCTGCCTCATGAAACTTATCAACCGTTCTCAGTTCTCTACCTTTCTGTAGCCCTATGTAACAGATTACATATCTGGGATCCTGATCCGGTATCACATACCCCGGACGTAGAGGATACAGAGAAACAGTTCTTTGTAACGAACATGAACGGGTATCACCCGAAGATGATGCATCAGCATGCACTCTCTTCGTTTGGGCGGCACGGGAAATCTGGTATTCCCCAATTTCCTGCTCTGTCTTATAACAATTATAAGTTGGAGCGGGACCAACGTTCCCCAGCTCAGTATAACAAGCGGGTTCAGTCAATATTCCGTATTATTATCTTGATTAAGGCGTGATATGGTCGCTACCTGGAGAGAGAGAGAAGAAAACACTCAGCGTGCGCTCTTGCAAGAATAGATTGGTTATTATTTTATCTAATCAGGATGGCTCCCACTGCTTTTTATCAAATCTTCCTTCAAACCCTAAAAGGAAAGACTAGCCGGGATTAATTACACACTACAAGTTCGCCAATCTTTCAGCCAGGCCAGTGTCGGTACTTTGAGGGAGGTCCCCCATGCTTTCGCACGAACCTAATTAATGTAAACCTCGTTTTCCCAGAGGCGTAACCTCGTTGACACTTTTCTAGACACCTACTTGATCAGCTAATTGTAATATGTAAAACTCTCCCAGGAGTAACAATTACTCGCAGCGGGTATCGGGATCCAACTATCTCATAGAAAGTATGCAATCTCATTGCAAATTTCAACACTTGAAATTCCCGATAATATTTTGCCCCAAGCGATCTATGACCTTGACTGAGTCAATAAACCATAGACCGCAAGTAAAGTTCAACCCGTCATTTCCTGATTGAATTAAACCCACCCGCACGACCCTTGACTGAGTCAACAAGGCCGCACGACTACCCTAATCCAATCTGCATCATATGCATAAGCAGATAAATAGTAATCAGCTACCGCACACTACGCCTTGACTGAGTCAACAAACGCAGCACGAATACTAACTATTACTTATCTGAAATGACGGAAGGCTACGTCAGGTTTTTAAGAAAACCCTTTGCGTAATGAACTTTATATCGTTGTAGAATCAAATGATTTTAAAATGGAGTGTTCTTGAAGCTTTTCTAGTTTTGCTAAAGGAGTCACTCCCGACGAAGGGATCGTCGGTCCTTTCCTCGTCGAATGAGGTGCGGGATATATCATATATATCACTGTGCAAAGCAGAAACTATAGAAGCAATCAAAAGACAAACCGAGGGTTGTAGCATCTGCCAGTTATTGCTAAAGGAGTCACTCCCTGTGAAGGGATCTCGGTCCTTTCCTCATCGAATAAGGTGCAGGATGTTCTACAAGGAACACCGTGATGCAAAGCAAGAACTGTAGCTACCTGTTTTATTTTGAAATTCGATTCTACAACATCTTAGGTTTCTTTTATTTCATCAATCTCATTAATGAAGTCCCATCATTTAAGTACCTAAACATCACAGATAAATACGACGTACACTTATACCATCCGCATTCGCCTGGATGTCCCCTCGTGCACCGTTAGGTTAGGTAACTAACGGCAGAACGGGGCAGGGCTAGCGCGGGTGTAAAACATAAGTAACGTCTATATAATATAATATATATACTATATACAGTATCCATCACAGAACATCACATGATCACATCACAGATATCGCAGCAGAAGAAACATATGAAATATTGGATATACTAGGACGTCCGTGTTTTCAATACGAGCCAGTATAAAACACGGATTCCACGGTCGTGATGAATAGCCAAACCCACACCCCTAGACCCCTACGAGAGCGGCAAGCAACCCTACCAATTCTGGAGTTAGGAGACCCGGACTCGACTCCCCAAGTTGGTCTCCCACTGGACCCCAGAACCCGGTTACTTGTGCTCCCCTCCTTGGGTCTATCCTAGTGCAGAAAAGTAAATAATATACAAAGGGTGATATCTTCCGCAACCTGGAAGTGCCCCAATAAAAGAATATTACATACAAGTTTTTTACATGAATGAAAATGAAAAACACTCATCTCACATAAAAACCCCCGGCTATTCAAACACGACGATCCAATATAACATATCCAGCAACACATAACATCACATGTCATCAACGTAAGTAAATATGCGCATCCCAATTGTCGTTGACATATAGCAACGAAACCGGCAATATCACATATTACACTTACGGTCACAGAAAAGAAAGTGTAAAACTACAACAGTTGGAATCCGCAACCTGCATAGACATCGCATGCCTAATCAAATGAATTCTTTAGACATCGCATGCCTAACAATTATAAACCCCGCATTTTAGTCTCATTATCGAAAACACTTTTCAATATCAAGTCGGGTAATTCAACAAGATTCCCGACATCCTGATCGAATGCTCGTCGCAAACTTCAGTAGACGGCCGCACCCCCGACGCCGTCGACGAAGTGCACCAAGGCGGAACACCGCTGCCGCGAGCACCCGGACGGATGCTTTCGGCGACGGGGTTCTCCTACAGTCACTTGGTCGGGGCTATGGAGTGAGGCTGTCTATTAAGTTTACCCGGCGAGTATCCGCATACGCTACGTGATTGCAACGGACTTTTGATCACATCAAAATTCCGTAGCAACCGATCAAGTGAGACTAAACTGTTATGTTTATAACATTCATTCAGTTATCTCATAACTACTTGTGAATTCCAATTATTGTATCACATTCCAGATAAACAGAAAATGTTAAACTTTCCGATCGAACATTTAAACACCCAAGTTTTCCCGATACAGATCAACACATGAAACAAGTCTAAAAACATTCGGTTCGTGCCTCAGTACCAACGGTCCAGCCTAGAAGGGTCAAGCCAACGCCTCACATGTGGCACGCCGTACTGCCCCAAACCCGAAGGTTCAAAGGGCAGTTCAAGACGGTCACATAATCGAGTTAAGGTTTGTTGTCTTCTAGAGGGACCATCGCGTTACTTGCACTACTTAGAACGTCTTTAAACCACAGAAAAATCCAACACCTGGAAATTTCCCGACAGGGGAAAAGGTGGGTATTTATATCCGGTCGAACTTTTTAACATATTCAAAAATTATCCGGAAAGACACATAGACAGAGTTTGACAATCCGATCGAATGAACGAACTCCCAATACAACCCAAAATACTCAACTCTTGATTTCAGATTAAAAATTCCCAGAAAAACCAGCACTGCTAAATAGGAATTACTGTGCAAAATTTAATAGGAGAAGAGACAAAAGGGCCGCGGAACCGCCGCATTAGCACGCTAATGCCGCGGTTCCGCCGCACTTTAGACAGATCATTAGGTAATTTTTGCACCGTAATTCTTAGAATTTCCTGCTGAATTTTCTGCATATTTTTAATTCTCAAAAATCCACAATTTTCAAAAATGTACAGAGAGCATGTTTTGAATTAGGGTTTCGGGTCGATCGGGTTTCAAACTTCGTCTACGCGTCGCCTAAGGCTCTAGCTAGTCTCTGATACCACTGTAGGTCAGGCAGCCACCCCATCCAATGGGGTCACCGTGGCACCAACGGGTCCCTCAGCCGCTACTTTTTACGCATGCCCCCTCACGAGGACTACAACCCGCCGGAACACCTTCCGGTCTCGGGACACCCTGGGGGTAAGAGCCTATGCTTCGCCACACTGTCACACAGTGAGAACCCCCCATAGGTCGACATCCAATGCCTAGTAGCTCTGATACCACTGTAGGGTTCCTAGGCACGCTAATGAGGTCTCACAAGGCATCAACCATGCCAATTTCAAATTTTACGGTGCCGAGAAACCCTAGACTACGGATCGTTAACTAGAAGTTTAGGCGAAAAAGCAACTAGTTAACAACTTAACTAAATAGTAAACGGAAATACAACCTTTGTAGATCCGGTCCTCCACCTCCATAGCTCCGCAATGAAGTCTCCTCGCTGTCCAAATGGAAACTCGGGCTCTAGCGTCGGCTTCATCGGAGAAATGGGCGGGCTAGGTCGTCGACTTCGTGCCGAAGATGATCTACGTCGAGGCATCACTAGATCAAGCTCCCACTTCACCAAGTCATGAAACTTGTGAAGAGAACACCCTATACTACTTGGCAAGAGGTAGAGGATGAAGAAATAGGAAGTGGGTTCACTTTAAAATTAGATTTCTCACTCTTTTTCTCACTTTGCCATTGATGAAGGCAAGGTTTCTTTTCTTGAAGAAGAAGAAGAAGAAGATGAAGAAGGATAATAGAATTATGATAAGTTAATTAGAATTGAAAAGAAAAATGAATCCTTATCATAATTCCAACCATAGTTAGGTGTAGAGAATAGACTAGGGTTAGTGAATGGTTAGGTTAAGGAGATGAAGACAAAATGGTCAAAGTTGAATGAAGCTTCAAGAAACTTCATGAATCAATGCAACCATTTTGTTTTCTTCTCTCTTTATTAATCCAAAATAAATAGATAAATGAATGGATAAATAAATAAAAACCTAACCATATACTTAACCATAGGTTTAATTCTTTACACTTAACCAAATAAGCATGTATCATCAAACATGATACAATCATGTGCATAAAAGTATATCACATATACAACTTGCACAATTCAAGTGAGAAAATCCATTTAAAGTGAACCAATACTAGTTAATGTAAAGTAATATATCAAATATATAATTATACATTAAATCATTAAATCAACACTTGATTCAATGATCCGGTCATGTTGAACATAACCGACTAGTATTCAATGTATCGACTTATCGAATCAACGCTTGAATCGATAACTAGGTTATATCGCATACAACCATTCGATACATTCATCCCGAGAATAGAATACGGTATCACATACATGCATTATTCTCGGTCCCGCACATATCTCATATGCGCTCCTATTTCGTTTCGCTTGAGCCAGGAAACCTCTATGTAGAACTCTAAAGACTCATCAATACGCCGGCAGCAGGTGATGATCATATTAAACACCCACAAGCCGCAAGCGGTCTGCTAAACGTAACGGCCACCCGGGTATTGAGCGATCAGAAGATCGACGAGCAAGCCCGCTCACACTCCAGTGAATCCAACCAGTAACACTTACCGTACAGTCCGGTCTGATCGTCTGATATGTCGCATATCTCGCCTAGGGGTGGTAAACGTCAGACCCCAATAGCTCGATAAGTCGTGTCGATATGAGGTCTATAACATTTCGAGAAACTACTGGTAACACTTACCAGTAAATCTCAGCAACCCTGGCCAGGGATTTCCAGTTACAGCCAATCGAACACAGCGCAACATCAACTCCCTATACCGGGAGAGACGAATCCCCTCCTATCGCTCATTGCCTCCATGTGATTCGGGACTGTACCCAAAAACCACCGTTTTGCACGCCCTCTTGGACGTGGTATGGTGGAAATCAAAGCACAGTGGGAACCACACGAGACTCTATGACGATCTCGGGTCAACAGACTACTCTGTACCAGTGTCACCAGAGAACTGCCATCTGACGTAAGGTATAATACCATCTGGGAGTTCTCGGCGAGTCCGTCCAGTGTACCCAGTCTCTACTGAGCACCCGTATATCATCTCTGATGTCAAACACCAATGGATATGGGATCATCCATCGCCCATCTGTATGGGTCGAGAAGGTATACGCTAGTCTACTCTGGTATATCGATGCCCCGTCTCGATACACCCACGACTAGGGACTTTGAAGGATGTACTTATGGATCATACCATGTCCCAACTAGTATGATCCGCATCATAGTCCAGATAGTCAAGTACACATCTTAAGGGCTTTACCAACATGTAACAGAGAGACAATCAATGTACACGTTAAGGTAAAGAGTAACCAGATAGCATACTATTATGTCGAGCAAGAAAGTCCTCCCTATATATGTCCCAGCATCCACTACAATATACATCCTATGTACAGTAATGGCCTCTAGGGCATACATATAACTAACAATAGTGCCCTCAGAGTCAATTATTGGATCACAGGCACGTGATTGCAATGATTGAGGGGAGGACCTGTCCCAGTAGGACAGTCTTACTCGAGATGATAGTATGCTATCTGGTTTATATTTATCATCGTGTACTGCTTTAGGTGACCTTACAGGTCACTATTGCATGTTGATAGAGCCCCTAGGATTCTTGCTTGACTACCAGCAGTATGAGGGCGATCATATAAGTGGGAGCTGGGGTCTATAAGCAAACCCTTAAAAGGTCCCTAGTCGTGGGAGTTTCGAGACAGGGCATCGATTCTCCAGAATAGACTAGTGTATACAGTCGAGACCCCGACGAGGGGCGGTAGCCGGTCTCATAAGCCACTGGTGTCAGTTGGTTCACCTAAGATGTATACAGGTGCTCATTGGGTTATGAGTACACCGGACAGGACTCGCCGGGAACCTGCTAGTTGGGCATATACTGTAAGTCGATGTACAACACCCCAGTACTTGTGGGGAGGCGGAATTTTCAAAAAACGAACTTGTTTAGTGAACAAACATCGACTAACCGCTTGAATCGAAGCTAAACGATAACTAACTACAAACATAGAGTTTCTATGCTACTATGTTTAGGGATTATACCTAATGAATCGTGTCCTTCGTCTTTGCGAACTCCACCTCCTCCTCGGCCTTCTCGAAGTAGTAGACGATCCACCCGAGAGCTTTACTCCAAGCTTAGCCTCTAAACTTGAGGCAACTAACCTTCTTTAAGTGCTAATCAAAGAAGCTAGGTGATATAGAGTGAGGGTTATGGTTTAATTAGTCTAACTAATCCTTGTACTCAACACATGAGAGGGGAGGATTAGGGTTTGAAGAGGGAGAGCTTGAGGAGAGAGAAGATGAAGATAATAATGAAGTGAGAATAATGAGTTATCATAATATATATCAAGCATTTTATTTTAACAAGAAAAGAAAAGAAATCATTTTACAACCATGCTTGATAAATATCTTGTGGTGATTCATCTCCATGAGTCATTAAGCAATTATGAAGCATTAATGACATGGATGAATCATCCATATGACTCACTAATCTCATTCAATGTATATGCCACCTAAACCTCCTTAGTCACCATCTTCTAGAAGCTTCTCGCGCAATTACGAGAACGCCCCTCCTTTCCGCAAAAATACGGAAAAACATTAGACTGTATAAATCCAATAACCGGATACCAGTAACTGGCTTAAACCAAAGCCGACTGGTAAAAACTGTCCGAAAGTCGTACGTGCGTAAACACACGTATGCGTCCGAACCCTTGTCGTAAAACCATACGACCTCTATATCGTTTCGCCCGGAGTAGGGAAACTCTCTGTGTGGGACTCTAGAGACTCGACTACTACGCTGGCAGTGGGTTTAACCACAGACCGCAAGCGGCACTAGCTGTACGTAACGGTCCCCAGGTAGATGTCGATAAGAAGGCCGATGAGGAAACCCATCCGAACTCCTACTGAGTCTGATGTGACAATCTCCATACAGTCCGGTCCGTTCGTCTAAGACTATCGCATATCGGGCCTAGGGGGGCGGCAAGCGTCAGTCCCCTAATAGCGGTATAAGTCATGTCGGAGCGAAGCCCATTACACCCTGAGAAACTACTGGAACCTACCAGCAAATCTCGCTTGCCCTGGCCAGGGACTTTGCGTAATGGCTCTCTGACACAGCGCGATATCAACCCCCAATACCGGGAGAGACTTATCCTGTCTAACCGCCACTACCTCCAAGTGCTCGGGACTGCACCCAACTGCTACCTGTCTGCACGACTTCTTTGAGCCATGGTAGGGTAGCAATCTAAGAACAGTGGGACACACTCGAGGCGAAGTAGCAGTGTCAAGTCTGCGGACTATGCTGTACTCATGTCACCTGGGAACTGTTCACTGACGACTGGTATAAAACCAACCAACAGTCCCCTGTGAGTCCTGTCCGGTGTACCCGTAAGCTAACGAGCACCTGCATACTATCTCCAGTACGACGTACTGACGGCTGTGGGACAGACCATCTCCCCAACTGGGATGAGAAGCGTACACACTAGTCTACTCCGGAGTATCGATGCCCTGTCTCGATAATCCAACGACTAGGGACCTGAATAAGGATGTGCTTGTAGACTACCCAGCCCCCACTAGTGTGACTGCCATCACAACGCTGGTAGTCAAGCAAGATCCTAAGAGCTCTATCAATACGTATACTCACATATTAAGATAGAAAAACCAAGTAGCATACTACCATGTTTAGCAAGACTGTTATATACATGTGAATATCCCAAGCTTCCATTAAGTAATATACAAACTAGTATGATACAGTAATGGCCCTCTAGGGCATAAACACTAACAATCTCCCACTTGCACTAGGGCCATGTACTGGCGTATCGAAGACCGATGATCTCGAGTAGCCTCTCGAACTGAATCTGAGGTAGGGCCTTTGTGAATGGATCAGCAATGTTCTTTTCAGAAGCAACTCTCCGAACATCGATCTCCTGACGATCAATGATCTCCCTGATCAGGTGATACCGCCTTAAGATGTGTCTGGACTTCTGATGGGACCTTGGTTCCTTCGCTAAAGCTATAGCTCCGTTGTTGTCGCAATACAGAGGTATTGGATCAACTATGGTAGGAACCACCTGAAGTTCTGTTAGGAACTTCTTCATCCAGATTGCTTCTTTTGCGGCATCGCAAGCAGCTATATACTCCGCTTCCATCGTCGAGTCAGCAACGGTGTCCTTCTTGGAGCTCTTCCAGCACACCGCCCCTCCATTGAGGGTAAAGACATAACCCGACATGGACTTGGAATCGTCCTTATCACTTTGGAAGCCGGAATCAGCAAAGGCCTCCAACCTGAGGTCTTTTCCGCCGTAAACCAAGAACATCTCCTTAGTCCTTCTCAGGTACTTGAGAATGTTCTTTACTGCTATCCAGTGCTTCTCCCCTGGGTCTGACTGATACCGGCTACCACGCTCAGTGCGTAAGCTACATCTGGTCTGGTGCACAACATCGCATACATTATAGAGCCTACCGCAGAAGCGTAGGGTATAATAGACATGCGTTCCCTTTCCAAATCAGTCTTGGGAGACATCTCTTTGGAGAGGGTGATTCCGTGACAAGCCGGTAGATTACCGCGCTTAGAATCTTCCATACTGAATCTTTTCAGTACAGTGTCGATATACCTGGACTGCGAAAGTCCCAATATCCTCTTGGATCTATCACGATAGATCCGGATCCCCAGAATGTAAGAGGCATCCCCCAGGTCTTTCATGGAGAACCTGTGTGACAAGAATCCTTTGACAGATTGTAGCATAAGAATGTCATTTCCTATCAATAGAATGTCATCCACGTACAAGACGAGGAATACGACACTTCTGGCTACAACTTTACTATATATACATGGTTCATCTGGATTTTTGATAAAGTCATATTCTTTGACTGTCTCATCAAAACAGATGTTCCAACTCCGCGATGCCTGCTTTAGTCCATAAATGGACTTAAGCAGCTTGCATACTTTCCCGCTGCTCCCACTCTGATTGAAACCCTCTGGCTGATCCATATAGACGCACTCTTCTAAATTTCCATTCAGAAAAGCCGTCTTTACGTCCATCTGCCAGATTTCATAATCATGGAAGGCAGCAATAGCAAGGAGGACCCGAATGGATTTGAGCATAGCCACTGGAGAAAAAGTTTCGTCATAGTCCAAACCAGGTCTTTGACGAAAACCCTTTGCAACAAGTCTAGCTTTATAGGTTTCCACCTGTCCATCTACACCAATCTTTTTCTTGAAGATCCATTTGCTTCCTATGGGTTTTACCCCATCTGGAGCAAAGTCCAAAGTCCATACTTTGTTGGTGTACATGGACTCCATTTCGGTCCGCATTGCATCTAGCCATCGTACCGAGTCGCCGCTCTGGATGGCCTGCTGGAAGTCAGTAGGTTCATCATCATCTATGATGCAATCCTCTCCATCCCCATCTATGAGAAAACTGTAGTATCTCTCAGGCGGATGAGACGGCCTAATACTCCTGCGGAGGGGTGCGGGAATGTCCTGTTCTTCTTGAACTTCTGGTTCTACCAAACTTTCAGTAGCAGCTTGTGGTTCTGGAATTTCTTCCAGTTCTACTGCGCTCCCACTCTTCTGATTTTCTAAAAATTCAGTTTCTAAGAAGTGGGCATGACGAGAAACAAAAACCTTTTGTTCCTCTGCGTAATAGAAATAATATCCCTTGGAGTTCTTTGGATATCCCACAAGCTTACACTGTACTGAGCGTGCCTCGAGCTTGTCCGAATGCTGCTTTTTTACAAAAGCTGGACACCCCCATGTCCTAAAATGTTTTAGACAGGGTTTCTTCCCACTCCACATCTGATATGGTGTGGTAGGCACAGTCTTGGTTGGAACCTGGTTTAAAAGATATGCCGCTGATTCTAGCGCATAACCCCAGAAAGATCGCGGTAACTCAGCATTACTCATCATGGATCGTACCATATCCAATAGGGTTCGATTCCGTCTCTCCGATACACCGTTGTGCTGTGGAGTGTATGGAGGAGTAAGCTGAGAGAGAATTCCTTTCTCCTTTAGGTAACCTAGGAACTCGGCACTTAAGTATTCTCCACCTCGATCAGATCTCAGTGTCTTAATACTTTTGCCTGTTTGATTTTCCGCTTCACTCTTGTATTCCAGGAATTTCTCAAAGGCCTCGGATTTATGTTTCATTAAGAAAACATGTCCATACCTAGAGAAATCATCTGTAAAAGTAATGAAGTAGGAATAACCACCTCTCGCATATGTAGACATTGGACCACATATATCGCTGTGTATGAGTCCTAAGAGCTCGCTCGCTCTTACTCCTTGTCCATTAAATGGAGTCTTTGTCATCTTTCCTTTAAGACAAGATTGACAAGTGTCATAGGTTTGATATTCGAACGAGTCCAAATATCCTTCTCTATGCAACTTAGTCAACCTTCTCTCATTGATGTGACCCAGTCTACAATGCCATAAGAAAGCTTTATTTAAATCTGGAGACTTTCTTTTTAGTGTGTTCTGGACATTGAAAATTTGGAGTTGGTTTAAAACATATATACCGTTATTTAGTGTACCGGACCCAATCAAACCATGATTAAGGTGGATGTTGACAACATCTCTTACAAACGTGAAATCATAACCTTTATTTGACAACAAGGAAACTGATATGATATTACACGTTAAGCTTGGTACAAAATAACAGTTATGTAAAACCAAAATGTGTCCACTCGTCAATCCTAGGTGATAATCCCCGACGGACGCAGCTCCGACGCTAGCTCCGTTAGCAACCTTTAGGGTCATATCACCTTCCTTCAGCACTCTACGGTTTCTCAGTGCCTGCAATGAATTGCAAATATGAGATCCTGATCCGGTATCCAATACCCAGGAAGTAGAGTTGATCGACAGACAATTCTCAATTACAAACACACCTGAAGTCGAAGCCACAGCTTGCTTCGGTTCCTGGTTCTTGGCGTTCCACGCCTTGCAATCCTTCTTCCAGTGCCCTTTCCTGTGACAATGGAAGCACTCATCCTGGCCCACTACCGGTACCGCAAACTTTTTCTTTCCCTTCCCTCCCACCTTACTAACACCTCCTCTAGGTCTGGGGACGGCCTTCTTCTTCCTTCCTTTGGCTCTAGCCTTGGACCCGGAAGAAGATGCACCGCCAACAAACATAGCGGGTGTTTCCCTTGCCTTCTGCAAGGTGCCCTCTGCACTCCTTAACATGTTCAGGAGTTCCGGAAGTTCAACTTCTTTTCTTTGAAGGTTGAAGTTCAGGATAAACTGGGCGTAGGTGGGAGGAAGGGACTGGAGAATAAGGTCTGTATAGAGCTCATTATCCAAAGTCGTCCTAAGGTCTGCGAGCTCTTCAATATAGCCGATCATCTTTAGGACATGTTCTCCTACTGATGACCCGACAGCCAACCTCGCTCGAAACAAGTTCTTAGAGGTCTCGTATCTTGCTATACGAGATTGCTCTCCATAAAGTTCCTTTGTATGGAGAAATATGCCATCTAGGTTCATATCCTCGTGCCTCCTCTGATGTTCATTGTTCATTGAGGCAAGCACGATGCACTTGGCTTTCGCGCAATCTAAATCCCAGGTTTTGCGGATTTCCTTATCCGCATTGCTGGATTTGGGACCAGGGACAGCAGGTGCCGTAGCGGTGAGGACGTACCCCAGTTTGTCATAGGTCAAAGCCATTTTGACATTCCGCAGCCAATCTTTATAGTTTGGCCCTGTCAGTATATTTTTCTCTAAAAGTAACTTAAGTCCAGTCATTTTCAGGGTCGCTGCAATTAGGAGAGAGAGAAGAAAACTCTTTAGCATGATGCTCTTGCAAGTTTAGAGTGGTTTTTAGTTTATCTAAACTGGATGGCTCCCACTGTTTCTCGAATCCTTCCTCAAACCATAAAAGATGAATTAGCCAGGACTATTCTCACTGTACAATTCTTGCTTAACCGTTCAGCCAGGCCAGTGTCGATACTTCGAGGGAGGTTTTCCAACGCTTTCGCGAACTTCCTTAATTAAATAACCTCTTTTCTCTGGGGGCGTAACCCCGCTGACACCTTTCTGGACACCTACTAGGTTTATAGCATTGATCGTTAAGTGACGAATATCCTGATAAGTAGCATATACTCACAGTAGGATCAGGATCCAAATATCATCGTATGATAATGTTGAAGGAATCCTACCAACATTCATCAAACTCCAAATGGTATGCATCTCTTTGCAAATTTCAGTTTCTTTAGAAATTCCCGATATTGATTTTTGCCCCATGTTCTTATGATCTTGACTAAGGGCCAACAAATCATAAGTCACATGTCAAGTTCTGCCCATCATTATCCTGTTGATTTGAACCCATCCGTATATACTCTCGACTAAGGGCCAAACAAAGTAATACGAGTGTCCCAAACCAACTCATCTATCTATGCAACAAATGAATACCCCAGCAGCTACCAATCACTATGTCTTGACTAAGGGCCAAACAAACATAGCTTGAATACTACTGACCATTCATAAGAAATGACGGAGGGCTACGACTGGTTTTGGCGAAACCGTGAACGTAGTGAACTTGATATAACCGAAGGAACCTGATAGCTTTTAAAAGGAGTGGTTAAAGCTCCACATTTAAAAATATCTGTTTTTAAAATTAACCGAGTGGTTTCTTTTAAATTGTTCCAACGATTTACACTTTTGGTTTATTTTCTTTGCATTATAAATAATGCGTCCCATCATTAACCTATCATTGCAGAAAACAACGAAAATACAACGTCCTCTTATGCCATCCGCATTCGCCACGGGGTCCCGTCATCACCCGTTAGGTTACTTAACTAACGACAGAGCGGGGGCTGGGCTAGCGCGGGTGTAAAACATAAGTGACGTCTAAATAGCTATCATATATAGATATTGTACATTCGTCAGATGCAATAATAGGCATTCCAGATCACAGATGAACTTTATTGGATTTGCAAGTAATCTGTGTTTGTTTTGAGCCTGCAACAAAAGACGGATTACACAGTTGTGATGAATAGCCATTACCCCACCCAAGACCCCAACGGGTACGGCAAACTACCCGCCCGGCAGTTTGTGCACCCCACCTTGGGTCTGTCCTAGGAGCAAAAACAGTAAAATGATATTACAACAAATTACATTTACATCAAATGAATTAAATAATAACCCATCACAAAACCCCGGCTATACATCACAACAGTCCAACACAGTTCATATCCACAAACAGTAAAAACCATTACAGAAATGTGCAACCCCCTGCCAACCGACATACTAGCAGTTATGGGAGGTTTACGAACACATTATACAAATACAGATATAATCCATCAAGCAAATAATGTATAATTTCGATCGATTAAACACTTTTAATTTTGCTCCAATACTTCTCTGTAAATCTGAAACCTGAGCAAAAATAAAAACTTCCAGAAAATACCAAATATCACAGAGAAGCAACACAGGAAATTTGGGTTCCTGAATCGCCAACTCGGCGGCGGAAGCGCGGCGGATCGGTGCGATCCGCCGCGGTTCCGCGGTGCTTTAGATGATTCAGGGGCCCAAATTTCTTGGGTGTTCTTCTACTGTCTTTTTAAGCTTTCTGAACCTCCCTGAAAAATTTTTGGACTTCATTTAAAAATCGACAGAAACTTGTGATTTCGGGTTTTTCCGGTTTCGTTTTTTCGTTCGAAATTCATACAAATTTGCAAGTAAGTTATTTATTGTTTAGCGAGGCTCTGATACCACTGTAAGTCGATGTACAACACCCAGTACTTGTGGGGAGGCGGAATTTTCAAAAAACGAACTTGTTTAGTGAACAAACATCGACTAACCGCTTGAATCGAAGCTAAACGATAACTAACTACAAACATAGAGTTTCTATGCTACTATGTTTAGGGATTATACCTAATGAATCGTGTCCTTCGTCTTTGCGAACTCCACCTCCTCCTCGGCCTTCTCAAAGTAGTAGACGATCCACCCGAGAGCTTTACTCCAAGCTTAGCCTCTAAACTTGAGGCAACTAACCTTCTTTAAGTGCTAATCAAAGAAGCTAGGTGATATAGAGTGAGGGTTATGGTTTAATTAGTCTAACTAATCCTTGTACTCAACACATGAGAGGGGAGGATTAGGGTTTGAAGAGGGAGAGCTTGAGGAGAGAGAAGATGAAGATAATAATGAAGTGAGAATAATGAGTTATCATAATATATATCATACATTTTATTTTAACAAGAAAAGAAAAGAAATCATTTTACAACCATGCTTGATAAATATCTTGTGGTGATTCATCTCCATGAGTCATTAAGCAATTATGAAGCATTAATGACATGGATGAATCATCCATATGACTCACTAATCTCATTCAATGTATATGCCACCTAAACCTCCTTAGTCACCATCTTCTAGAAGCTTCTCGCGCAATTACGAGAACGCCCCTCCTTTCCGCAAAAATACGGAAAAACTTTAGACTGTATAAATCCAATAACCGTATACCAGTAACTGGCTTAAACCAAAGCCGACTGGTAAAAACTGTCCAAAAGTCGTACGTGCGTAAACACACGTATGCGTCCGAACCCTTGTCGTAAAACCATACGACCTCTATATCGTTTTGCCCGGAGTAGGGAAACTCTCTGTGTGGGACTCTAGAGACTCGACTACTACGCTGGCAGTGGGTTTAACCACAGACCGCAAGCGGCACTAGCTGTACGTAACGGTCCCCAGGTAGATGTCGATAAGAAGGCCGATGAGGAAACCCATCCGAACTCCTACTGAGTCTGATGTGACAATCTCCATACAGTCCGGTCCGTTCGTCTAAGACTATCGCATATCGGGCCTAGGGGGGCGGCAAGCGTCAGTCCCCTAATAGCGGTATAAGTCGTGTCGGAGCGAAGCCCATTACACCCTGAGAAACTACTGGAGCCTACCAGCAAATCTCGCTTGCCCTGGCCAGGGACTTTGCGTAATGGCTCTCTGACACAGCGCGATATCAACCCCCAATACCGGGAGAGATGAATCCTGTCTAACCGCCACTGCCTCCAAGTGCTCGGGACTGCACCCAACTGCTACCTGTTTGCATGACTCCTTTGAGCCGTGGTAGGGTAGCAATCTAAGAACAGTGGGACACACTCGAGGCGAAGTAGCAGTGTCAAGTCTGCGGACTATGCTGTACTCATGTCACCTGGGAACTGTTCACTGACGACTGGTATAAAACCAACCAACAGTCCCCTGTGAGTCCTGTCCAGTGTACCCGTAACCTAACGAGCACCTGCATACTATCTCCAGTACGACGTACTGACGGCTGTGGGACAGACCATCTCCCTAACTGGGATGAGAAGCGTACACACTAGTCTACTCCGGAGTATCGATGCCCTGTCTCGATAATCCAACGACTAGGGACCTGAATAAGGATGTGCTTGTAGACTACCCAGCCCGCACTAGTGTGACTGCCATCACAACGCTGGTAGTCAAGCAAGATCCTAAGAGCTCTATCAATACGTATACTCACATATTAAGATAGAAAAACCAAGTAGCATACTACCATGTTTAGCAAGACTGTTATATACATGTGAATATCCCAAGCTTCCATTAAGTAATATACAAACTTGTATGATACAGTAATGGCCTTCTAGGGCATAAACACTAACATATACCAGACGTCAGATAGCAGTTCCCAGGTGACATGTGTACAGGTTAGTTCATCGACCTGAGATCGTCATTTGTCTCGTATGAGTTCCCACTGTGCTTTGATTACTACCCTACCACGGCTCAAAGGAGTCGTGCAAACAGGTTTTAGTTGGGTACAGTCCCGAGCCACATGGAGGCAGTGAGCGGATCTGCAGGGGTTCGTCTCTCCCGGTATTGGGGGTGAGGTCGCGCTGTGTCGAGGAGAGCCAGAACATGAAAAGTCCTTGGCCAAGGCAGGAGATTTGCTGGTAGGTATTCCAGTAGTATCTCGGGGTGTTCTGGGCTATACTCCGACACGACTTGTGCCGCTTTTGGGGTCTGACTTTTACCAACCCCCTAGGCCCGCCATGCGATGCTCATAGACGAACGGACCCGACTGTACGGATATTGTCACTGACAGGCTCAGTAGGGTGTCAGGATGAGTTCTCTCATCGACGTCCCTTTTGGTCAATACCTGGTAGCCCGTCACGTATTGGCTTATACCTCTGACGTGCTAGTGGTTAAATCCACAGCCATAGTATTGACGAGTCTTTAGAGTCCACCACACTCAGTTACTCAGGTTTCGGGCGAAACGCTGTAGAGGCCGTATGGAGATATGGCAGGGTTCGATCAGATACGTGCGGTATTGCACGGATCGTGATCGGACGGTTTCTACTAGCCGGCTTTGGCTTAAGCCGGATTCTAGTATTAGATAGTGTAGTTTTGTCTCTTTGCATTTGTGTTCAGTGGGAATACAAATGCCGGCATGTATTTGCAGTAGTGGGATTTTCCTGTAATTTATTACGGGATCAGTTTTCTGAAGTTGCCAGTTTGCATTTCGTTCCGGCCGGTTTTCCTTTGTTCCTTCGCGGCCGGACTTTTCGGTGGAGGGGGTTAATTGCAAGTTTGCAATTAACTTATTTGATGAGGGGTTTCATGCATATGTGTGGCTTCCTCATCATGAGATTCCTTTTGGATCAATCACTTGCTTTTCTTTTGATGGTTGTTTGATTTGGTGAGAAATGATTTGGTGTGACCTTTTTCTAATTGTTTCATTCTCTTTTTCTTCTCTGTATTAATCATTTTATTTTTTGACCACCCATTTTTTTAGAAGTGGGCCGGCCACTATTCCAGAAAGAGGAAAGATTGTTTTTAGTAGTGGTGTTTTTAATTCATATCATGCTTTGGAAAAATGAAGTGCTCATTTTTCTTTTCACAGCAAGAGATTTTTCCATGCTCCATTTCTTTTCATCAAGCATCCATGAAAATTCTTTTCCTCCACATAAAATGGCAACCTCATAAACCCCAAAGAGACATGGCTACTACACTATTCTACAGCATCCCTTGGACGTGTCGGCTAGCCAACTTCGCGCCCGAGTTGCCTCGATAAAGAGGTGGAAGCCCGTAAAAGACTTTGGCGATGTGGTGCCCGTTTCGACGAGGTGGTGACGGACGAAGTATCCGCGGGAGATCGGAGTGGAGAGGAAGAACGAAGTCCCAGGATCTCTTGGTAATACTTCTCTACCCGTTTCTTATTTGCTAGTTGGCTAGGTTAATGGCCAGATCCGGGTGAAAAGTGCGCGGTGGTGCTGGTTGCAAGTTTTGCAAAGTTTTTTGTTTCCGCGTTTCCAGCGTCGGATCGACGGCCGGGGCGCCGCCGCGGACTTACATTGGTATCAGAGCCACGCCATTAACTTAGCCTAGCTTGGTCTAGTGTGTTTAAAACTCGATCGAACAAAAACCCCAAAAACCGCATTTTCAATACTTCATGTTTCTGTCGAAATTTTTTCAAGCTCAAAAAATTTTTCAGGTCGTTGCAGAAACATGTACTGAGAATTCTAAGTACACTGGAAAAATTTGGTAACCTGATACTTCCATAAGACCGCGGAATCGTGGCCAAACCCATGCTTGGGCCGCGGTTCCGCCGCTCTTTTGACTCCTCATTTGACCAAAATTTTTCAGAGTGCTCCTGAGTTCAGAATGGGGGTTTTGGGATATTCTTTTTGGGCCCAGATTTTCTGTAAGTGCTACAGTACTCCTTGGGGCCCACTTTGATAAATTTATTCGATCGGATATCTTAAACATGCCAGTTCACAGTATTTACATTATATCTGCGACCGTGAATGTCACTCGATCGGTAAATCCAGTCTATCTACTATAGCCCTTTTAGACGGATTTGTTAACGTGACATTCACGTTGATGTTCTGTGATTGTGCTGTGTTGTTACGGATCGGTCGTGGGGGATAGCCTGGATGCAATGTTAGTACAGTTCTGTTTTATATGTACATTTGATTTTGCGGGGTGAGCGTCCGACATGTGGACTGCCGTCACTGCCTGTTTGTATTATTCTTTTGGGACACGACCAGGTTGCGGTCGATGTACCCGTTGTATGTATATTTTACTTTCTGTACTAGGATTACCCCAAGGAGGGATGCACGGATAGCCGGGTTCTAGAGGGCAACGAGCCCGCATCTCATGGCATTGAGATGGAGGGGGCTTTACTCTAGAATTGGCGGGCTGTTCGCCGCACTCGTAGGGGGTATAGGTTGGCCCAGAAGGGGTGCCCAAGTTACCGGATTCCGTGAAGTGCTGGGTGGTCCATTCACGTTGTTGAAGGGGGCTGCCTCGCTTCAGGTTTTGGCGGGTAACTTGCCGCGCCCGTAGGGGTCTAGGATTTTCATTGCACAGGCTATCCACACGACCAGGGGAACGTCGGGTTTCAGTAGCGGCTCTGTGAAACCCGGGGATCCCAGATATCTGTATTGTTCTGTGTTGCTATACATTTCTGTGTTGCATTTTATCACGCCTTGAGCGAAATATAATATATTGGTATATATATTAGTAGATGTTGTATATGTTTTGCATCCGCGCTAGTCCAGTCCCCGCTCTGTCGTTAGTTAGCTAACCTAACGGGTGATGACGGGACCCAGTGGCGAATGCGGATGGCATATACGTACATCAGTATATTTTCGTTCTTTGTGGTGTGATCAATTGATGGGACTGCGTTGATTCGGATCAATGCAAGATAAACAAACCTATTTTGATGTTGTTGGAACACTTTTTCAAAAAGCTGTTATTGCAAGGGCGTTCTCTTTTGTTTTGCATCGTGGTATTCAGTTGGAATATCCTGCTCCTCAGTCGACGAGGCAAGGGCCGAGATCCCTTCACCGGGAGTGACCCCTTGGACAAAAGTTTGCGTCAGGGCAGTAACTTCACTATAGCCGATTACTTTTTCTTTGCATCGTGGTATTCAGTTGGAATATCCTGCACCTCATTCTACGGGGAAAGAGCCGAGATCCCTTCACCGGGAGTGACCTCTTTAGCAAAGGTTTTCCTTACTATATTTTTAAAAAGCTATCAGTTCCTTCAACGATATCAAGTTCATTACGTTAAAGGTTTTCGCCAGAAACCATTCGTAGCCCTCCGTCGTTTCATATGGATAGTCAATAGTATTCATGCTGTGTATGTTGGCCAAAGTCAAGGCACAGTGTTTGGTAGCTGTTGGGTATTCATATGCAGCATAGATAGATGCGTTGGTTTGGGACAGTCGTACCGCCATTTTGGCCAAAGTCAAGGGTATGTACGGGTGGGTTCAAATTAACCAGGAGAATGACGGGTAGAACTTGACATGTGACTTATGATATGTTGGCCAAAGTCAAGGTCATAAGAGCATGGGGCAGAAATCCACATCGGGAGTTTCAAAAGAACTGAAACTTGCCAGATATGCGCATACCTTCTGGAGTGTGATAGCGTGAGCGGATTCCGTCACGTTATCATGCGATGAGAGTTGGATCCCGATTCCCACTGATGAGTTGGTTTACTCCTCGGGTGATCCCGGCTGATTCTTCTTTCAGGTTTGGGGAAGAATTTGACGTTACAGTGGGAGGTTTCCAGATTAGATAAAGTGATAACCATTCTGATCTAGGTTAGAGTGCACGCTGAGTGTTTCTTTTCTCTCTCTCTTTGGCAGCGACCATTGACCCGACCCTAGATTATGACTCAGTGACCAAGTTGACCGAACCTACTTAACACTGGCTTTTGGATTGTCAGAGTTGCAGACCTCTTTGCCACTCCTACTTTTACCCTTTTCTCCGGGACACCCCGTATTACTACGAACATCCACTTCCATTGGACAAAACCATCGTATGGTTATATACGAACTCGAAGGACTTCGAGGATGGTTTCAGGTCCTGGAGAAAACGAATAGGACTATTCAGTTGTCTTTTCCTTTTACCTTCTCTCAGGTTGCGAGTACTCCTTGGTTTAGGAGTAGTACACCTATTACGCAAATTGGATAGTCTTCTTCCAGACCTTAGGCTGGTGCCGACCGGTAGGGAATGAAGAAAGACAATTAGCCTAAACGGTGTACAGAAGGTATTAAGTTCAGACAAAGAAAGGGATTAGTAAGAGGGCAAAGCAAATTGCGACTGCTATTCACGACCAAACCAAGTATTTCTTCGCCAATCCTGAATCACCTTTGTATTTCTCCAGGACACTCCGTATCACTACGAAGATCCCAGTTTATTGGATAATCCATCGTATGGTTATATACGAACTCGAAAGGAACTTGTTCCAGTTCGGGGATGGATTCTGGTTCAGGAGAAATAGGAATTAAGTTCATTCGGTTGTCTTTTATCCTCACCTTCTCTCGCATTGCGAGTGCTCCTAGGAGTAGGACAGTACACCCATTATGCTTATTGGATAGTCTTCTTCCAAACCATAGGCCGGTGCCGAACGGTAGGGAAGAAAAAAAACCATTTGGCCTAAAGGGGTGTACAGAAGGTAATGACTAACGACATATAAAGGGATTTGGAGAGGTGGCAAAGAATTATACGGTTATAGTTGTGAATCTGGATAATGGAAGAGGCATTACTAAGAATACCAGGATACCCCATCGAAACATTTCAATGTTTCAGTTTCACTGTGTACTGTTAAAAGAAAACGGATTTCCAAATCAGACACTTGCTCCAGGGTATGTATTTACCAGGTTGGATTCTCACATCTGTATGGTTTTACAGATGATGAGTGGGAGTAAGTTATTGGGAATTAGGTGACCATCCTCATTATATCGGGATTCGTTGTAATCGGTGATATTTGAGGAAGTCACCTGGGTTGTTTGCCGGTCGGCAAATATTTGGTTTTGAATATCCGTTGTTATGCACCAATTTCAAATTGATATATCTGTACGTCTATTTTTATAGAGTGAGATATACCTTTCTGAAATTATGTCTATGACATTTACCTATATCAGTGGATGATTAGGTAAGGAGCATTGAACAGCGGTGTAATTCTTCTTAACCAAAAGTACAGTTTTCAACTTACGACACACAGTGAATGAGTCACTAGACTCAGGGGACTTATACAGAGTATTGTATATTGTCCAGTGTCCATTAGGACAGAGGGGTTGGTCCTCGTACTATATTCGGTTTACTTATGACTTCTCTGATTTTTAGACAGGTGTTTCGTAGAAACACAGGGTCCGAATTTTGAGAAGTTATAGGTATATGAATAAAGTAGAGAACCGGGTATCGCAAGTATCAGGATTCTTCAAGGTAATCGAAGATGTAGATACTTGTATATGGCATTCAGATGATAGTAATGTTTAAGAGAACTTGCTTCTCTTTCAGGTTACTCATAATTGGAAGCACTCCTAAGTTGAGTAACGCTGATCGGCCTCCTTCCATTTAGTAGACATGCACTGGTGACAGCTGCATGATTTGAATCTGGTTCAATTAAATCAGTGCCTCTGTTTCTTGGATATAGAACAGTTCATATCTTGACGTTGTTAAGATACGGGGAGTTGTCTGGCTTATGCTTAAGACCAGACTCCGGATAACTCAAGGCATGTTTCTGTAATGGCTGTTTGTGGGTTGACCCGGGCTATGACGAGGGTTGACTTTCTACCATCTGGAAGATCAATAGTGATATTGTTCTTGACTCGCCACAGTTTTAATAAAAATGGACTTTTTCAGAAAACAGTAGTGGGAGTATGGTAGAACTGGAAGTGATTCCAGAACCGCAAACGATTACTAAAGATTTGCTAAGAACCTAAAGATTCAATCTGGTTTGACATTCCATTGGCCACTCCGCAGATACGGTGGGTAACCTCAGGCACTCGAGAGGTACTTCGGTATGCTCAAGGACGGTGGCAGGGAGGTTCTTGTTTACCCAGACTTGCCATTACTGTTGTTCCAGACTGTGAGACCCGGCAGGAGGATGAGTATAGCGTCGTTCTAAACTGGCTTTAGAAGTGCACGTCTATATGACTCTGCCAGAGGGTTGTCGTAGTCAGTAGGAGCAGCGGAAGCATTGGTGGACATCAGGCTTATGTCTATTTATAGACTAGAGCAGATATTGCGGAGATAGATCATCTATTTCTGATGTGACAGTCATAGATTTGACTTCATCAGAATAGGGGATGGATCTGTTAAGAAGGTAGTAGAGTGTGATGTCCTGGTATTTGATGACATACACAGAGTAGGAAGTGATATTCCTATACTACGATCGGTTATACTTTGGTCGTCACAATTGGAAGCAGTTTTAGAACATAAGTTGATGTTCTAGGGAATTGATAACGGCAGCCTCCTTTAGGAGACGGTTATCATTCCAGGCTTCCAAGGTGACCTGGATGGCAGAGTGGCTGTCAGAGTTATAGTTTTCCCTCTGACGAGGGGCAGTATTTTGGACAGGTGGTCCATGTGGATACTGAGGGAAGGCATGGCGCAGGATACTGATTAAGTTCAGTTGACGATACAGTCTAAGAAGTTTGGATTTGGAGTTCATTTATGAGCTAGGTCCCATCAGACATCCAGATATTCTAAGACAGGTATTGCTCATTTCGGGAGATGGCTTTCTCCGTGAACATGGGATAAAGAGAGACATAGAAAGAAACACCAGAGCGGATCCACTCACTGAGGCTATTCCTCGAACGCAATAGTTTCGCAAACGAGCTTTGTGAGACTGATTAGTAGAGGAGTTGGGTGTTCGGTATCACACGGGCTGTGAGTATGCAACATCGCAATAATTAGCCTTGAGTGCAAGTGGGAGATTGTTGGAGATAGTGCCCTCAGAGTCAATTATTGGATCACAGGCACGTGATTGCAATGATTGAGGGGAGGACCTGTCCCAGTAGGACAGTCTTACTCGAGATGATAGTATGCTATCTGGTTTATCTTTATCATCGTGTACTGCTTTAGGTGACCTTACAGGTCACTATTGCACGTTGATAGAGCCCCTAGGATTCTTGCTTGACTACCAGCAGTATGAGGGCGATCATATAAGTGGGAGCTGGGGTCTATAAGCAAACCCTTAAAAGGTCCCTAGTCGTGGGAGTTTCAAGACAGGGCATCGATTCTCCAGAGTAGACTAGTGTATACAGTCGAGACCCCGACGAGGGGTGGTGCCCTGTCTCACAAGCCACTGGTGTCAGTTGGTTCACCTAAGATGTATACAGGTGCTCATTGGGTTATGAGTACACCGGACAGGACTCGCCGGGAACCTACTAGTTGGGCATATGCCAGACGTCAGATAGCAGTTCCCAGGTGACATGTGTACAGGTTAGTTCATCGACCTGAGATCGTCAATTGTCTCGTGTGAGTTCCCACTGTGCTTTGATTACTACCCTACCACGGCTCAAAGGAGTCGTGCAAACAGGTTTTAGTTGGGTACAGTCCTGAGCCATATGGAGGCAGTGAGCGGATCTGCAGAGGTTCGTCTCTCCCGGTATTTGGGGTGAGGTCACGCTGTGTCGAGGAGAGCTAGAACATGAAAAGTCCTTGGCCAAGGCATGAGATTTGCTGGTAGGTATTCCAGTAGTATCTCAGGGTGTTCTGGGCTACACTCCGACACGACTTGTACCGCTTTTGGGGTCTGACTTTTACCAACCCCCTAGGCCCGCCATGCGATGCTCATAGACGAACGGACCGGACTGTACGGATATTGTCACTGACAGGCTCAGTAGGGTGTCAGGATGAGTTCTCTCATCGACGTCCCTTTTGGTCAATACCTGGTAGCCCGTCACGTATTGGCTTATACCTCTGACGTGCTAGTGGTTAAATCCACAGCCATAGTATTGACGAGTCTTTAGAGTCCACCACACTCAGTTACTCAGGTTTCGGGCGAAACGCTGTAGAGGCCGTATGGAGATATGGCAGGGTTCGATCAGATACGTGCGGTATTGCACGGATCGTGATCGGACGGTTTCTACTAGCCGGCTTTGGCTTAAGCCGGATTCTAGTATTATATAGTGTAGTTTTGTCTCTTTGCATTTGTGTTCAGTGGGAATACAAATACGGGCATGTATTTGCAGTAGCGGGGTTTTCCTGTAATTTATTACGGGATCAGTTTTCTGAAGTTGCCAGTTTGCATTTCGTTCTGGCCGGTTTTCCTTTGTTCCTTCGCGGCCGGACTTTTCGGTGGAGGGGGTTAATTGCAAGTTTGCAATTAACTTATTTGATGAGGGGTTTCATGCATATATGTGGCTTCCTCATCATGAGATTCCTTTTGAATCAATCACTTGCTTTTCTTTTGATGGTTGTTTGATTTGGTGAGAAATGATTTGGTGTGACCTTTTTCTAATTGTTTCATTCTCTTTTTCTTCTCTTTATTAATCATTTTCTTTTTTGACCACCCATTTTTTTAGAAGTGGGCCGGCCACTATTCCAGCGAGAGGAAAGATTGTTTTTAGTAGTGGTGTTTTTAATTCATATCATGCTTTGGAAAAATGAAGTGCTCATTTTTCTTTTCACAGCAAGAGATTTTTCCATGCTCCGTTTCTTTTCATCAAGCATCCATGAAAATTCTTTTCCTCTACATAAAATGGCAACCTCATAAACCCCAAAGAGACATGGCTACTACACTATTCTACAGCATCCCTTGGACGCGTCGGCTAGCCAACTTCGCGCCCGAATTGCCTCGATAAAGAGGTGGGAGCCCGTAAAAGACTTTGGCGATGTGGTGCCCGTTTAGACGAGGTGGTGACGGACGAAGTATCCGCGGGAGATCGGAATGGAGATGAAGACCGAAGTCCCAGGATCGCTTGGTAATACTTCTCTACCGGTTTCTTATTTGCTAGTTGGCTAGGTTAATGGCCAAATCCGGGTGAAAAGTGCGCGGTGGTGCCGGTTGCAAGTTTTGCAAAGTTTTTTGTTTCCGCGTTTCCGGCATCGGATCGACGACCGGGGCGCCGCCGCGGACTTACACCCGCATTACACGGAATCACCCTCTCCAAGGAGATGTCTCCCAAGACTGACGAGGAGAGGGTTCGCATGAGCACTATACCCTACGTTTCGGCGGTAGGATCTATAATGTATGCGATACTATATACAAGACCAGATGTAGCTTACGCACTAAGCGTGGTGAGCCGGTATCAGTCAGACCCAGGTGAGAACTACTAGACAGAAGTAAAGAACATTCTCAAGTACCTGAGAAGGACTAAGGAAATGTTCCTACTTTACGGTAATGGAGACCTCAAGGTCGAGTCCTTCACCGACTCAAGCTTCCAGAGTGACAAGGATGACATCAAGTCTGTCTCGGGTTTTGTGTTTACCCTCAACGGAGGGGCGGTATGTTGGAGGACTTCCAAACAGGATACTGTCGCAGACTCGACGATGGAGGCTGAATACATTGCTGCAAGCGATGTCGCAAAAGAGGCGGTCTGCATGAAGAAGTTCATAGCTGAACTTCAGGTAGTTCCGTCCATTGTTGATCCGATACCTATGTATTGTGATAACAATGGGGCTATAGCTTTAGCGAAGGAACCACGGCCCCATCAGAAATCCAGGCACATCTTAAGGCAGTATCACCTGATCAGGGAGATCATAGATCGCCAGGAGATCGAGGTCCGGAGAGTGGATACAAAAGAGAACACATCGGATCCATTTACAAAGGCCCTCCCTTAAGCACAGTTCGAGCGACTTTTTGAGATGTTGGGTATGCGGTACGCTAGCAGCTGGCCTTAGTGCAGACGTTGGGTATTTGGTACGCTAATTACTGGCCTTTATTGCAAGTGGGAGATTGTTCGATATATATGCCCTAGAGGCCAGTATTGTATATGGATACATATGGATACTAGGAATATGCATGTACAAGACAACCTTGCTCAGTATTATAGTACATTATTTGACTTGTCTTTGTCAGGATATATGTAATTATTTCTACTGTTGTTATATCTAGCTTGCACATATTGATAATGACTCGACACGGTAGTATACTGTAACATTTCAAAAAAACAAAATATTACTTTTGGGAATTTTTATAATTAAATAATAAAATATTGAATATTTTAATAAGGCGGTATAATTAAATACCGATAAATTGGGGGGGAAATTTGGAAAATTATGGAAATTACTAAAAAGATGGTGTTTGTCACGACCCGAAATTGGCACGTGACGGCCCTAATACTATGCAACGTCTAAAGGCGTAACGCAGTAAAAGAAAGCCAAAACCCAGAAATCTAAACCATTAAAAATAAAAAAAAAGATAATAGAAATTTTTGAAACATTTGAAATCACAACCCAAATTATTTAAAAGTTCAACTTTCTTTCTTTAAAATTTTGGCAGCACCCACTTTTGTAAAAACTAGCCCAAAAATGGCTACAACATAAATATAAATGAAGCATCCCCAAACGGGAGCAAATACGCGCCCAAAGGCAGAAAAAAACCAGCACAACAAATATACGACGCCGTAGCGAAGAAATAAAGGACAATAGAAAGAAAACTGTATAAAAGTCAACAAATCAAAAATAATACACAATATCGTCCTCACTAAGTCTCTATGTGAACATGAAAATGTAGTAGATGGCGAGTACAAGGATACAACGAATATACAATACAAAAATATGGATAACCACAATAACCCACCTAAGCAAAACTGCACACTAGGAGCTGAAGCGGTATCCGTAGCAAAAAATGATCAGATAGATGAATAGCCAGCCTCGACTACTCTTGGGAACACCCTGCAAAACAAATGTGGCATAACGGGGGTGAGTTGCCAACTCGTGAATAGTAAATAACATATGCAGGTAATCGCAAGTATGCACGTACAACGTGAATCTAAAGATATGCAATTAACAGTAATAACAGGTCATATGAATGCAGTAATAATGAAAAGTACACTAGCAGGTACAACTAATAAATGAAGAATAATAATAGGACAATTAGTATGCAATAATCGTGCAATAATGATATGAAAATGCAGATATGCAACAATCATGAAGGGTACATTAACAGGTACTACTAATACATGAAACAGTGCATAAACTATAAATATGAGGTATGGAGAGAAATATGTCATTTCCACGGAATCCTGACATCGTGGTAGGATCACAATCCATCAAGACAATCAAAATCCCAATTCCTCAAATCAGCCCCCAAATTGGTTCTCATATCATATAAGTCTCAGAACTCCTCAATGTACAATATCGAATAAATCTCCTATATCCCGAATGTATAAAATCAAGTGAGTCTCGTATATCCTTTATCAAATCTTAAGTAAATATCATATGTCCTAAATCCAATATCCAGTGAATCTCTTATAACCTAGGTATATTTGTGTGAATAAATATGATAAGGTATATATATATATATTAATGTCAATACATATATATTAGCGTCCCATTCCACTAATATTGGTGTAAGGGCATATATAACGGCATCCTAACCCACTGTTATATATACATATGAGTAAAAAGAAATATCATGAAACCAATGTGTCAAGCATCGACACAGAAATACTGATCTATCAGGTGCTGTCACCAAGACTGGCACCCTGATAGGTACGTATTATACGCTATACCGAAACCTCGAGTGCCTAGCTCTGACCCTTGCCTTTCGACGTATCCATATGTACATGACTCTCGTCGTATCCCCATGATAACCACCGAGTCATAGGTAATGTCACCGGAGTGTATGGTTCCCCTGCCGGGCTCATCGGCGTGGTGCATCGACATCCCTTTCTTGCCCCGGGGTACTTTCGGGCCCCACCATGTACCCTCATACGGCCTCTACGCCTCCTCGTAGGGGTATATATATATCAGAAACGATAAAACTCATGGTGGATGCTGAAATATCATATCAAAGAAACCGGGTTTTTCAAATAATGCATAATTTCATGAACTCCCGCGGTTCCCAAATCCAGAAAACATCATGAAAAATCCATATAACAATGCGAAAATCCATGAATATAATATATGCGACATAACTGAAATGTAAGCATATAAAGGAAAAACCGCTAATTAAAATCAAGTAAAGGTAAATATGTAGCTGTTACTGATATATGTGTAATATATAGGTGTCGCAAGGTATAGATATCTTCCTATAAGAAATGATGAAGTATACCCCCCCGGGTATAAGTGGAATATGTGAGCAAGGAATACCTGGAGGTATATCGTAAAGTGTGTATGTACCTATCACTAATGGTACAATACTCTATAGGTATACAGTTATGCTAAATGTCATATGTGATAAGCAATATGAATCAATGTCACAATGTCCCTAACCAAGCAATATAATATCTATAAGTCGTTTTGTGTGACATGGCAATTATTGACGGTGTGTGTAGCATACAATCCGTGCTCGTGCAACATGAATCGTCAATAATATGTGCAGTGTCCTACGGCTACTAGTCCAAGCGCAACAATATCAAAGTAATAGGTTAAATGCGTAATTCTAAATATAACATAGAATATGCGAAAGGTATTAACATTCCTAGCCCAGACGCATAACGCCATGCGGGCGATTTCCCTGTAGATGTTAAATCTACTCACCTGGTCGCGTGCTACACGTAGCCGACCAACTGCTTCCCTTTCTTTACTACGTTCGATGTACCCGCCTGCGAACCTGGAAATTACACAAAGAATCCATATATAAGCAAAATATCTCGCAAAACGCGATATCGAAACCAAACGAGAAACTCACATCGCGGACTAAACGCGCGTGTGTACGATACGCTGAAACGTGTGTATACGCGTCTAAAACTACCCCGACACGTCGCGACACGCTGGACCACAGAACCCACTCACGTATCGCGCGTATCGCGCAAACAAAATGTAAGTCGATGTACAACACCCCACGAGTTGCGGGGAGGCGGAAATATGAAAAACGATCTTGTTCTTTGCTTAAACATCGACTAACCGCATGAATCGAAACTAAACGATAACTAACATCAAACATAGAAGTTAACAACTACTATGTAAAGGGATTATACCTAACGAATCGTGTCCTTCGTCTTTACGAACTCCACCTCCTCCTCGGCCTTCTCGAAGTAGTAGACGATCCACCCGAGAGCTTTACTCCAAGCTTAGCCTCTAAACTTGAGGCAACTAACTTTCTTTAAGTGCTAATCAAAGAAGCTAGGTGATATAGAGTGAGAGTTATGGTTTAATTAGTCTAACTAATCCTTGTACTCAACACATGAGAGGGGAGGATTAGGGTTTGAAGAGGGAGAGCTTGAGGAGAGAGAAGATGAAGATAATAATGAAGTGAGAATAATGAGTTATGATAATATATATCAAGCATTTCTTTTTATCAAGAAAAGAAAATAAAACAATTTAACAACCATGCTTGATAATATCTAGTGATGATTCATCTCCATGAGTCATTAAGCAATTATGAAGCATTAATGACATGGATGAATCATCCATATGACTCACTAATCACATTCATTGTATATGCCACCTAAACCTCCTTAGTCACCACCTTCTAGAAGCTTCTCGCGCAATTACGAGAGCGCCCCTCCTATCCGCAAAAATACGGAAAAACTTTAGACTGTATAAATCCAATAACCGGATACCAGTAACTGGCTTAAACTAAAGCCGACTGATAAAAACTGTCCGAAAGTCGTACGTGTGTAAACACACGTATGCATCCGAACCCTTGTCGTAAAACCATACGACCTCTATATCGTTTCGCCTGGAGAAGGGAAACTCTCTGTGTGGGACTCTAGAGACTCGACTACTACGCTGGCAGTGGGTTTAACCACAGACCGCAAGCGGCACTAGCTGTACGTAACGGTCCCCAGGTAGATGTCGATAAGAAGGCCGATGAGGAAACCCATCCGAACTCCTACTGAGTCTGATGTGACAATCTCCGTACAGTCCGGTCCGTTCGTCTAAGACTATCGCATATCAGGCCTAGGGGGGCGGCAAGCGTCAGTCCCCTAATAGCGGTATAAGTCGTGTCGGAGCGAAGCCCATTACACCCAGAGAAACTACTGGAACCTACCAGCAAATCTCGCTTGCCCTGGCCAGGGACTTTGCGTAATGGCTCTCTGACACAGCGCGATATCAACCCCCAATACCGGGAGAGACGAATCCTTTCTAACCGCCACTGCCTCCAAGTGCTCGGGACTGCACCCAACTGCTACCTGTTTGCATGACTCCTTTGAGCCGTGGTAGGGTAGCAATCTAAGAACAGTGGGACACACTCGAGGCGAAGTAGCAGTGTCAAGTCTGCGGACTATGCTGTACTCATGTCACCTGGGAACTGTTCACTGACGACTGGTATAAAACCATCCAACAGTTCCTTGTGAGTCCTGTCCGGTGTACCCGTAACCCAACGAGCACCTGCATACTATCTCCAGTACGACGTACTGACGGCTGTGGGACAGACCATCTCCCCAACTGGGATAAGAAGCGTACACACTAGTCTACTCCGGAGTATCGATGCCCTGTCTCGATAATCCAACGACTAGGGACCTGAACAAGGATGTGCTTGTAGACTACCCAGCCCCCACTAGTGTGACTGCCATCACAACGCTGGTAGTCAAGCAAGATCCTAAGAGCTCTATCAATACGTATACTCACATATTAAGATAGAAAAACCAAGTAGCATACTACCATGTTTAGCAAGACTGTTATATACATGTGAATATCCCAAGCTTCCATTAAGTAATATACAAACTAGTATGATACAATAATGGCCCCTAGGGCATATACACTAACAATCTCCCACTTGCACTAGGGCCATGTACTGGCATATCGAAGACCGATGATCTCGAGTAGCCTCTCGAACTGAATCTGAGGTAGGGCCTTTGTGAATGGATCAACAATGTTCTCTTCAGAATCAACTCTCCGAACCTCGATCTCCTGACGATCAATGATCTCTGTCACGTCCCGAAAGATGGAACATGACAGGCACTTAAACTATGAAACGTCTCGAGGCGTACGTAATCTAAGTAAGCCGAAAACCCAGAAATCCAAACCAAAAAAAAGTAGTAGAGTGAAGGAAAACCAATTTAAAATAAGTAGTTTTAATAGCATAAGCCGAATTATGCGGTTTTAAAAACATCAAATATTTCCTGAAAATTTCGGCAGAGTCTCCTTTGTAAATACTGGCTCCCAAACGGGATACAACATGAATGGTATACGAAATCAATAAAAAGGCATCCCCAAGCGGGAGCTAGCTCTTTGTCAATCGACGGTCACAACCACACAAGCAATATAATATACAACGCCAACGGCGAGGATCAAAATTCAAAAGGAAACTCAAAACCACAAGAAAACCGCAGAAATATAACGCGCGACTCTAAGGTCGAAGGAATAACATCACTGGTCTCTATCTCAAAATAAATACATGTTTGGTTGATGGAACTTCTAGATACAACAGAATAATAATATACAAGATATATAATGGGGGTACGATACAAGTAAACCCACCTACTAGCAAATCACCCGACGGAAACTATGCCCGCAAGCCGTAATGAAACATGTACGGCAAACCTGCAAGAAACTGGGGCACAACGGGGGTGAGTTGCCAACTCGTGAATAGAAAAACATCTACGCACAGAAATCGCACAAATAACGCAATCTAGGTCAATGATCATAATATATCCTCAATTATATATATAACATGCAACCTATAACAAGGCTAGGGTAAATATCTAACCCGAGTGTAATCTCATGTGCCCGTGTCAATGCCTCAGGTAGCAATATATCATATGAATGAGATATGAATGCATGAAAACAGAATACATGTAAATGAAGAACTGTTTTCATAATTTAGTGAGATTTCCTTGTATTTTTAAAATGAGGTATCATAATGAAATCAGCATAAAACAGTGCCTAGCATCGGCACAAAACGTAATCCCAATATCTCGATATCTCTGTATCACAGTCTCTATACCTCAATATCTCGAAATCTCAATGTCTCGATCATAATATCTAGGGCGCCGTCAGACCAGACCGGCCCCTACCATCCATCTCAAGACCACGACGGTATCCTCCGGATATCCGACGCGTCGGGTAAAATCACCGGTAGGTAGTGCTCCCCTGCCAGGCTCACATCATCATCATCACGCGCTTCTTGCCCCGGGGTACCTTACCGGGTCCACCATGTACCCGAAACGGTTCATCCGTCTCCTCGAATCGGGTCTCGAAATCCATCAGCAAACTCATGGTGGACGACTCATACATCATGGGAAAAACCGCACTTTTTATTTTAAAAGAGAGAAAAGGTTTATTTATGTTTTTGCGGTTTTCCTCCAAATCCAAAAAATCTCATGGAAATCCGAATCCAAAACCTCCATAACACGTAAAATAGTGAATATATGCATGAGAATCCATGAATGCGGCATAACAATGAATAACAATATGCATGAAGTAGCAGGTAATAACTACAATGTCTAAACTAACATATAAGGCAAGTACGCTATGTCAGGCAATAATATTTTCTAAGGTGTACGTGACATGGCAAGTACCGATGAAGATGTGTGTGAGCCGGCAAGTAAGTGTACGTGGTACATACGCATCATCGGTAATGGTGCTGGTGTCCTAACAATATGATATCAACATTGCAATAAGAAATTATAGCATAAGTATGCGATGCGAAGCGAACCACAATAATAAGTGGGAGCTGAATACCAGACGCAACTGTAACTAACCTGCATTAATCTAATATAAGTCCTACAAATGGTGCCTTTTGAAATAACACGAATCATGGGGTTTTGAAAATAGGGGCTACGGTGTTTTTATAAAAAGATACGTCTTTTGAAATATCCGTAGGATCCCTTGGGCTGTCTTTTAAAATACCCACGATTCGTTAGTTTTTGAAATAGGTAAGAATCGAATCTAATCTAACAACTAAACTAAACTAAAGGGCTAAGCTAACAAGCTGGACTACAGGTAAGGAAACCGCCTAACATCTGAGTCGATCCATATACATACCTGTATATATATTAGTCGGTGATCCCGCCTCAATAATATCATATCCGATACCATATCTACAATCAGACATCCCAAGTCAAGAGTGCGGATCAATCATCAAGATATAGCTCGTACGTAAATCCGTCGTACGGCATCCCCAAATCTGGGTACGGGTCAATATCATATTCCTCACACCATTCCTCTGGTACCCTCTTTATTCAAGATCATAGTCTAGGGTACTGACCTATGTCTAGTACAATACTAATATCCTCAATATACTCATGATCTGACTACAGATCGACAATCTCGTACAAACCGATACCGTCAGCACATAGCATCATCAAGGGTATACATCGCCCGATACGGCCTAATATCAATATCCTAGCATATCATGCCTCATATCACGATCACATGTCGACCATTTTATTTATAACACTATTCACCCGTATCGCCGCCCAAGATCCACTATAACACCAGGGCGTACCTTAAGTACGAATCCTGCCATATCACCGATATCACAACCACAAAACAAATCTCATCGACTCAGCTCAATCCCAAGTATCATCCTCAAATCCGTATGTGAACACATAGTCCCATACCCATGTGATCACATAACTATAAAGAATCCCATGAGCACATATAAAAAGGAATGTATGCAAGTATGTATGTGTGTATGTGTAGTGCAACACTACCCTAGGGTTCGCAACACTAAAATAATCCAACACATCAATATCCATCCTAAACATGGTTATTAATCCCAAATAACATATAATAATTGTTGGTGTGTATACGCATCTGTATACACCACCACGGACTGCGGGGGTGCTATACGCCATCCACCCGACTTCTCCCCGTAGATATAAATCTACTCACCTGGTCCTCGCTCGCCGGTGCCGACGTCGCCATGCGCTTGCTTGTCGTCTCGAAGTCCACATGAGATACCTACATATCAAAACGCACCATATCGCATTAAAACCCGACTCATGACCAAAACGACGCACGAATCCCACATAGGTCAAAACCTATGGTTGCTCTCACAAACCAACCCAAAAACCCTCGACGTCGGCGTGCAAACGTCCGACCATCGAGAAAAACCCAAGTTCACTCATTTGCACATTCACGAATACTAATTTAAATATAGAATAGGTTCAAATTCACAAAAACCTCAAACTCACTTTAAAAGCTATTTTTCCGAAAATCTAGCAAGCAAAATTTACCCGTTTTTGTACAAAACATGATATTTTAACAAAACTAATGGCCATAAGTCTCACTAACCATCTTAATTAAGTCATATAAATCATTTCCATAATTTAATTTCACCAAACCATATATGTTCAAAAAAACTAGTTTGCAAAAATACCGATTTTAACTCTTTTTAAAGCAAAATTCACAATTTAACAATTAAGCTTGGTTTTGCATGATCCAAAGTCATTAAACCACTCATTATAATATTAATAATGACATGAAACCATAATTATATTTTAATCTAAAGCATTTAACAATTTTCCGAAACTCTAGTTAGCAAAATAACTTAATTAGGGCATTTTATAAGTAATGGTTTGGAATTAACAACTAAATTAGCTTTCTATAAAACTTAAGATGTTAATCCACAACACAAAATCATGCACAATTTATCATAACCCATTTCCACAACAAAACCCCAACTTGAAATCTTTAATCATGCAATTAAACTCATCAAAACCTAATTAAGCACTTAGTTAATTTAGATTAAAGCAACTAGATAACAAATTTTAACAAAAACATGAGATTATACCTCCCATGATGAGATCAAGCTCAAGATCTAGTCTCCTAAAATGCCATTTTGATCCCTAGATCCATGCTAGAAAGGCTAATGAGAAATGGGTAGGAGTTGGATTTGGATTTTGGGATTTATTTGATGGGTTTTGAGGCAATTTTTAAGCATTTTGGAAGAGGAATGAGAGGAGAAAAAAGGGGGAGGGGGCTGCTGTTGGAAGGGCCGGCCACAAGCAAGTGGGGGAGAGGAGAGAGGGGGTGTGGTGTGAGGTATGGTGAGGGAAAAGTCCAAGTCAACAAAAGGTCAACTCTTTTATCCATTTTCTTTTCTTTTCTTTCATTTCTTTTCTTTTGCAAAACAAGTGGGGACAAGAGAGGGGGGCTGCTGAATTCAGCCAAGGGGGAGGGAAAATGGGGGTGTGTGAGTGTGGGTATGGGTGTGGGGTGATGGAAAATGACAAATACAATACCCCAAACATCCATTTACACTAAAAAAAAGCTTTTTTCTTCGATATTTTCTAAACCGTTTTGGCAAACGATTTCGCTTCAAAACCCACATGATAAAATTTTATTTAATGTATTATGATGCACAAAATTTATTTCAACTCATTCCAATTTATAATTTTCCCTAATTAAATATATTAGTGACGGCTTAAAATAATATTAAAATAATTATTTTCGGAAAAATTTTCAGAAAATTTGAAATTTCACCAGTGGGTCAATAAACACCAAAAACTAGCAATTACATAGCTAGAATATGTATATTTAATTTTTATAATAAGATATTTGTATTTTGACTTTTTACAGAAAACCCCCTTATTTTACCGTTTTTTTGAAATTTCACCGAAACGATTTTCAAAACGTTACAATCTTCCCCCCTTAAAGAAATTCGGTCCCCGAATTTAAATTAAAACTCTCCCCAAATACTAAAACATCTAAACCAAAATCATCAAGTCGTCGGGGCTCCGAAATTGTAAATACATAAAACAAATCGTAGCGCAGCGCATGCGCATGAAAAATGAGTATATAACTCAAATCACAACTCCGTCAAGCATCCCGCAATCATCAGAGTCATGGGGAAAACATCAATGCCAAATCCAAAGCAAAACCAATATGATATAACTCGAAACTATACATGTAAATATCGAATCTATATATGTAAGTATCTGAAGGAAATGCATGCCAAATCTCTTTAAGTCGCTGTGCACGCGTATAACACTGTACAGTGGTGGACGTCTATCATAAGAAAATAACTATATACATATATACCTTTGTTTGAAATGTACGTTCCGCCGTTTTGGAAACAATTTAGAAAGGTCTCCTTTTTTTAAACATTTCATGTCATATCAGACACGTAGGTAAATACTGAGGCTATAGCTCGCTTTTTGGAAATCCCTTCAATAACTATCAATGCATGCAAAATATATTCAGGTACTGTCCTCTGACTAGTCCTGCTCGGTACGAAAACACATAGCAATATCATAAAAACGTACTGCTCTATAAGAGGGAAAAAAAAATCAATCCCAAAATACGCGTATGAATACTACGTGCGTTTGGTGCGCACGGAAATCAAAATCCAAATATGTGCCATACATATGCACAGAAACAACATCTAAGTGCAACGGGTGTGCACGAAACATCTGTCGTAGGCAACATGTGTGCCTGACAGCAAAATCAGGTGCATCTGACATGCACGAAAAATCTCGATTTAGTGCATCTGGTGTGCACCAAACTCACACTTCAAAATATGCACCCAACATGCGCGAAAATCCAAATCAGGTGCATCCATCGTGCACGAAATCATGAAATCCAATATCAAGTGCCGAACATGCACAAAATCAAATCAGGTGCACAAGGTGCACAAAACAAATATCGAACATCACCATCGAAATCAAAGTCCAATGTATCTAAGTGCACAAAAGGCGTATCACTGCACTGCAAGCATATATAAACTATACAGAGTGCAGGAACCAAATCGTGTGCGTGCACACGCACAAAATCAACTCAAATGTTTAAAACCGTAAAATCACAAACATGTGAAACCCAAGCACGAAAACGATATCAAGTGCAACCCTGTGCAAATATCGTAAATCCTCAATCCTCAAAATCAAATCATTCGAATAAATCATCCAAAATATCGAAATCAATAATGGCGGAATAGTACCGCTCAAGCGCATCCTCTAAGAATCTCGGGCCAACTGTCGCGGTCACTAGTGGGACGTCTCGTCGATGATCATGAACTCTGGCCTGCTGGTGTGCGTAACAATGACCACTCCTGGGTCAAGGTCTTCTCGTAATTCATTCCAGAAAGGTCCTGTCGAGGTCTCTCCCAAATCTCGCCTCTGCCGAACTGTCCGGAAGTCATCGTCCCTTACTAGATCTCTTCTCGTTCCTGAACGGCTACATACTCATCACGACTCCTTCTGGAAGGTATATCCAAGTACCATGCCTCGGCACGCGCTCGCATCTCTGAGGTCGGCGGAGTGGAACGTCATCTCATCTAGATCTGGTACGAACCTCTTACTTTACTTTTCTCTAATGTCGTCTGCTTTGGACTCGTCTCATCGCGGCTGCATGGACTGAGCTCCAACGGCTATCCTCGTATCGGGAGTCTCCGAAGAAATGCATCTCACCACCTAGCATCCGAATTAAGTCGAGCCATCCGATCGAGTCGTCAAAACCTCATAATCCCCCAAGAGCTCAACATCTTGGGCACAGTTTAATAGTATCGAGTACATACCACAGCATCGGTGGTCCAGCCGTAGAAGGGCAAACCCAAGCCTCACTAATGGCGCCGCAGAACTGCCGCAAACCCGAAGGTTCAAAGGCTTTCACACGGTCATTAAGTCGAGTTAGGGTTTCATTCTTCTAGAGGGTCCATAGAATTGCCTGCATGCCCTTCCGAATACTTTAAACTTGGAATAATAGGTTTCTGACATTCGATCATCTCTGTCGACTCTCAACGTCTCCGCGTGAATTCGTCTCTTGCTGGAATCAATCTATCTGATGACCTCTCATGGGATAGGCGAACGAACCACATGTCCTAGTCATTCATCCCCGGGTGACTAGCGACCTTCTATCATCTCTTAGTATAACCTGTACTGCAATAGTTCCAACATATGGGGCGATATCTCGTCGCTCGCAGCAACAACTGGTTCACTCGTCTGCACGCTGAACAGTGCCTCAATCATCGTGAGTAAGCAATACACCAACGGTCATCAAAATCTGGCTGGCCTCTATCATTGGCTCAATTCTCTAGTGTCGATCAGCACATCCGAGTAACCTCATAAAGGCGATCCGCCAAACGCTCGTGGCGCGGAAACACAGTAAAAAGACACATCTCCGCAATCGTGTGTCGCTGGAATTTCGCCCTGGTCAGTCCTCGTTCGTGACGAGCTCGTGCTGACCACAACTCTAGCTGTAGCTCTCCCTGCCCGTAATCGTGGCAGCAAAACCAAACTGGTACCGATGAGGCTAGATCAGGAAGGAATATAATACTGAACAAGGAAATGTACATCCTAAGGCTTCTTAAGTGGAGTGGCGTGTCGTAAATATGCCGCGGAACATACCAATGGTACGTCACTCTACTTTAGTCACCTATTCCATCAACCAAGGGTCATCCTACGCTCCGAAGGTAAAACCTAACGCTCTGATACTAACTTTGTCACGTCCCGAAAGATGGAACATGACCGGCACTTAAACTACGAAACGTCTCGAGGCGTACGTAATCTAAGTAAGCCGAAAACCCCGAAATCCAAACCAAAAAAAAAGTAGTAGAGTGAAGGAAAACCAATTTAAAATAAGTAGTTTTAATAGCATAAGCCGAATTATGCGGTTTTAAAAACATCAAATATTTCCTGAAAATTTCGGCAGAGTCTCCTTTGTAAATACTGGCTCCCAAACGGGATACAACATGAATAGTATACGAAATCAATAAAAAGGCATCCCCAAGCGGGAGCTAGCTCTTCGTCAATCGACGGTCACAACCACACAAGCAATATAATATACAACGCCAACGGCGAGGATCAAAATTCAAAACGAAACTCAAAACCATAAGAAAACCGCAGAAATATAACGCGCGACTCTAAGGTCGAAGGAATAACATCACTGGTCTCTATCTCAAAATAAATACATGTTTGGTTGATGGAACTTCTAGATACAACAGAATAATAATATACAAGATATATAATAGGGGTACGATACAAGTAAACCCACCTACTAGCAAATCACTCGAAGGAAACTATGCCCGCAAGCCGTAATGAAACATGTACGGCAAACCTGCAAGAAACTGGGGCACAACGGGGGTGAGTTGCCAACTCGTGAATAGAAAAACATCTACGCACAGAAATTGCATAAATAACGCAATCTAGGTCAATGATCATAATATATCCTCAATTATATATATAACATGCAACCTATAACAAGGCTAGGGTAAATATCTAACCCGAGTGTAATCTCATGTGCCCGTGTCAGTGCCTCAGGTAGTAATATATCATATGAATGAGGTATGAATACATGAAAACAGAATACATGTAAATGAAGAACCGTTTTCATAATTTAGTGAGATTTCCTTGTATTTTTAAAATGAGGTATCATAATGAAATCAGCATAAAACAGTGCTTAGCATCGGCACAAAACGTAATCCCAATATCTCGATATCTCTGTATCACAGTCTCTGTACCTCAATATCTCGAAATCTCAATGTCTCGATCACAATATCTAGGGCGCCGTCAGTCTAGACCGGCCCCTACCATCCATCTCAAGACCACGACGGTATCCTCCGGATATCCGACGCGTCGGGTAAAATCACCGGTAGGTAGTGCTCCCCTGCCAGGCTCACATCGTCATCATCACGCGCTTCTTTCCCCGGGGTACCTTACCGGGTCCACCATGTACCCGAAACGGTTCATCCGTCTCCTCGAATCGGGTCTCGAAATCCATCAGCAAACTCATGGTGGACGACTCATACATCATGGGAAAAACCGCACTTTTTATTTTAAAAGAGAGAAAAGGTTTATTTATGTTTTTGCGGTTTTCCTCCAAATCCAGAAAATCTCATGGAAATCCGAATCCAAAACCTCAATAACACGTAAAATAGTGAATATATGCATGAGAATCCATGAATGCGGCATAACAATGAATAACAGTATGCATGAAGTAGCAGGTAATAACTACAATGTCTAAACTAACATATAAGGCAAGTACGCTATGTCAGGCAATAATATTTTCTAAGGTGTACGTGACATGGCAATTACCGATGAAGATGTGTGTGAGCCGTCAAGTAAGTGTACGTGGTACATACGCATCATCGGTAATGGTGCTGGTGTCCTAACAATATGATATCAACATTGCAATAAGAAATTATAGCATAAGTATGCGATGCGAAGCGAACCACAATAATAAGTGGGAGCTGAATACCAGACGCAACTGTAACTAACCTGCATTAATCTAATATAAGTCCTACAAATGGTGCCTTTTGAAATAACACGAATCATGGGGTTTTGAAAATAGGGGCTACGGTGTTTTTATGAAAAGATACGTCTTTTGAAATATCCGTAGGTTCCCTTGGGCTGTCTTTTAAAATACCCACAATTCGTTAGTTTTTGAAATAGGTAAGAATCGAATCTAATCTAACAACTAAACTAAACTAAAGGGCTAAGCTAATAAGCTGGACTACAGGTAAGGAAACCGCCTAACATCTGAGTCGATCCATATACATACCTGTATATATATTAGTCGGTGATCCCGCCTCAATAATATCATATCCGATACCATATCTACAATCAGACATCCCAAGTCAAGAGTGCGGATCAATCATCAAGATATAGCTCGTACGTAAATCCGTCGTACGGCATCCCCAAATCTGGGTACGGGTCAATATCATATTCCTCACACCATTCCTCTGGTACCCTCTTTATTCAAGATCATAGTCTAGGGTACTGACCTATGTCTAGTACAATACTAATATCCTCAATATACTCATGATCTGACTACAGATCGACAATCTCGTACAAACCGATACCGTCAGCACATAGCATCATCAAGGGTATACATCGCCCGATACGGCCTAATATCAATATCCTAGCATATCATGCCTCATATCACGATCACATGTCGACCATTTTATTTATAACACTATTCACCCGTATCGCCGCCCAAGATCCACTATAACACCAGGGCGTACCTTAAGTACGAATCCTGCCATATCACCGATATCACAACCACAAAACAAATCTCATCGACTCAGCTCAATCCCAAGTATCATCCTCAAATCCGTATGTGAACACATAATCCCATACCCATGTGATCACATAACTATAAAGAATCCCATGAGCACATATAAAAAGGAATGTACGCAAGTATGTATGTGTGTATGTGTAGTGCAACACTACCTTAGGGTTCGCAACACTAAAATAATCCAACACATCAATATCCATCCTAAACATGTTTATTAATCCCAAATAACATATAATAATTGTTGGTGTGTATACGCATCTGTATACACCACCACGGACTGCGGGGGTGCTATACGCCATCTGTGAGTGCACGGCGGCGCCCCGGCCGTCAATCCGACGGCCAAATACGGAAGCGGTGATAAACTTAAATTTTTCTTGGACTGGCAAACCGCCGCGCACTAAAACCCGGATCGAACCATTAACTAGTCCTAGCTAACTACAAGATGGGGAAGAGAAATATACCGACAGATCCGAGTCCTCCGGTCTTCTCGTCGTCGTCCCGATCTCCTGCGGAAGCTCCGGTCTCCACCTCGTCGCCGGAAGTGCACCACATCGCCTACTTATTTTACGGGCTCCCACCTCAATGCCGAGGCAACTCGGGCACGAAGCTGGCTAGTCGACGTACCCAAGATTCGCTGTAGAATGTGTAGTCCTCAAGTCTCACTTTGGGGTTGTAGGAATTGCCTTTTGGTGGAGGAAATGATATGAGCTTGTGGAGATGAAACATGTGGGATTTTACAAAGCTAGAATGATAAAAATCCCACCCCAAGAATTTTGGACAGCCCCCTCCCTCAATGTGGCCGGCCATGTATATGGTGGTGGAGAGAGTGAAAGAGTGAGAGAGTATCAAAAAGATGGGAGCCATTCTCATATCATGCAAGAGAGAGAAAGGAAAACTCATCATGAAAAGAAATGATCACCAAAACAAACCCATACTCCACACACTAATCATCAACAACCATGATGCTTACAAAGTCAAGCCATCATGAAGTGATCAAGTCAAAAAGGTCAAGGTATGGTGCTCATCATGAAAATCATCATGATGCAACAAGATGCAAAGAACCCCCTCCACAAATGCCTATTTGCAACAATGCAAATAAACCCTCCTCCACCAATCTTCGGCCAATGAACGGTACAAAGGAAATTGGCCGAAACGGAAAGCAAACTGGCAACTCCAGAAAACTGGTCCCGTAATAAATTACAGGAAAACCCCGATACTGTGCATACACACCCGCATCTGTATTTCGACCGAAATACAAATGCAATGAGCCAAAATCTACACTGTACTATACTAGGATCCGGCTTATACCAAAGCCGGCTAGTAATATCCGTTCAATCCTGATCCGTGCAATACCGCACGTATCTGATCGAACCCTGCCATATATCCATACGGCCTATAGTACAAACTGTCTGATCCTGATCCGTGCAATACCGCACGTATCTGATCGGACCTTGCCATATCTCCATACGGCCTCTACAACCTTTCGCCCGAAAGCTGAGTAACTGAATGTGGGGGACTCTAAAGACTCGTCAACACCTTGGTTGTGGATTTAACCACTAGCACGTCAGAGGTATAAGCCAATACGTAACGGGCTACCAGGTACTGACTAAAAGGGATGTCTGTGAGCGAACTCAGCCTGACTCCCTACTGAGCCTGTCAGTGACAATATCCGTACAGTCCGGTCCGTTCGTCTATAAGCATCGCATGGCGGGCCTAGGGGGTTGGTAAAAGTCAGACCCCCAAAAGCGGTACAAGTCGTGTCGGAGTGTAGCCCAGAACACCCTGAGATACTACTGGAATACCTACCAGTAAATCTCCTTGCCTCGGCCGAGGGCTTCGTGTAATGGCTCTCCTAGACACAGCACGACCTCACCCCCAATACCGGGAGAGACGAACCCCTGAAGATACGCTCACTGCCTCCACGTGGCTCGGGACTGTACCCAACTAAAACCTGTTTGCACGACTCCTTTGAGCCGTGGTAGGGTAGTAATCAAAGTACAGTGGGAACTCACACAAGACAAATGACGATCCCCAGGTCGATGAACTAACCTGTACACATGTCACCAGGGAACTGCCATCTGACGTCTGGTATATGACCAACTAGCATGTTCCCGGCGAGTCCTGTCCGGTGTACTCATAACCCAATGAGCACCTGTATACATCTTAGGTGATCCAACTGACACCAGTGGCTTGTGAGACCGGCCACCGCCCCTCATCGGGGTCTCGACTGTATACACTAGTCTACTATGGAGAATCGATGCCCTGTCTCGAAACTCTCACGACTAGGGACCTTTTAAGGATATGCTTATAGACCCCCAGCTCCCACTTATATGATCGCCCTCATACTGCTGGTGGTCAAGCAAGAATCCTAGGGGCTCTATCAACGTGTAATAGCGACGTGTCAGGTCACTTAAAACAGTACACGATGATAAAGGTAAACCAGATAGCATACTATCATCTCGAGTAAGACTGTCCTACCGGGATAGGTCCTCCATCAATCATTACAATCACGTACCTGTGACCTAATAATTGACTCTGAGGGCACTATCTCCAACAATCTCCCACTTGCACTCAAGGCTAATTATTGCGATGTCGCATACTCACAGCCCGTGTGATACCGAACACTCAACTCCTCTACTAGTCAGTCTCACAAAGCTCGTTTGCGAAACTATTGCGTTCGAGGAATAGCCTCAGTGAGTGGATCCGCTTTGATGTCTCTTTCAATGTCTCTCTATATCTCAAGTTCGCGGAGAAACCAATCTCCCGAAATGAGCAATACCTGTCTTAGAATGTGTCTGGATGTCTGATGGGACATAGCTCATAAATGAACTCCAAATCCAAACTTCTTAGACTGTATCGTCAACTGAACTTAATCAGTATCCTGCGCCATGCCTCCCTCAGTATTGCCTTGGACCAACTGTCCAAAATACTGCCCCTCATCAGAAGGAAAAACTATAACTCTGACAACCTCCTTGTCGTCCATGTCACCTTGGAAGCCTGGAATGATATCTGTCTCCCGAATGAGGCTGTCGTTATCATATTCCTAGAACATCCACTTATGTTCTAAAACTGCTTCCGACTGTTTCTCCAGGATTGGATCAATGTCAACTTATTGCATCTAGTGCAAGAACAACATCTGGTGTGGTACTTGACATCTCATGATTGACTCAATTGCCTAAGCAAGTGATCTGCCAATCATGCATATCCCTCTCCAATTTAGTCTGTAAGACCCCTTTAGAGAGGGTGACTCCATTACTTGCAGGTACACTACCGTGCCAGGAGTCGTCCATCCTAAATGCTCTTAGAATGCTGTCAAGTACCCCGATTGGGAAACCACCCAAATCCAGATCTAAAACCATAGATCTAGTAACCAGTATGTCTGATATAAGTCCAAGTCCTATGTGGAGAAAACACTGTGTGACGACCCAAGTATAACCGATTGTAGTATAGGAGTTTCTTTTCCTACTCTGTGTATGTCATCCAAATACCAGGATATCACACCCTACTACCTTCTCAACAGATCCATCCCCTATTCTGGTGAAGTCAAACCTATGACTGTCACATCAGAAATAGATGATCTATCTCCGCTATATCTGCTTTAGTCTATAAATAGACATAAGCTTCCTGTCCACCAATGCTTCCGCTGCTCCCACTGACTACGACAACCCTCTGGCAGAGTCATATAGACGTCCACTTCTAAAACTAGTTTAGAACGACGCTATACTCATCCTCCCGCCGGGTCTCGCAGACTGGAACAACAGCAATGGTAATTGTGGGTAAACAAGAACTTCCCTGTCACCGTCCTTGAGGCTATCGTAGTACCTCTCGAGTGCCTGAAGTTACCCACCTTATCTGCGGAGTGGCCAATGGAATGTCAATCCAGATTGAATCTTTAGGTTCCTATCAAATCTTCAGTAATCGTTTGTGGTTCTGGAATCACTTCCAGTTCTACCATACTCCCACTACTGTTTTCTGAAAAAATCCATTTTTAATAAAACTGTGGCGAGTCTAGAACAATATTGCTATTGTTCATCCAGATGGTAGAACGTCAACCCTCGTCATAGCCTGGGTCAACCCACAAACAGCCATTACAGAAACATGCCTTGAGTTGTCCAGTGTCTGGTTTTAATCATAAGTCGGACAACTCCCCGTACCTTAACAACGTTAAGATATGAACTGTTCTATATCCCATATAGGACCAGAGGCACTGATTTAACTGAACCAGATCCAAATCATGCAACTATCTCCAGTGCATGTCTACTAAAATGGAAGGAGGCCGATCAGCGTTAATCAACTTAGGAATGCTTCCAATTATGAGCAACCTGAAAGAGAAGCAAGTTCTCTTTATCATTACTATCAACTGAATACCATTGACAAGTATCTACATCTTCGATCACTTTGAAGAATCCCGATACTTGCTGCACCTGGTTCTCTACTCTATTCAAATACCTATAACTTCTCAAAATTCGGACCCTGTGTTTCCACGAAACACCTGTCTAAAAACTAGAGAAGTCATAAGTAAACCGAATATAGTACGAGGACCATCCCCTCTGTCCTGATGGACCCTGGACAACATACAATACTCTGTATAAGTCCCTTGAGTCTGAAAACTCATTCACTGTGTGTCGTAGGTTGAAAACTGTACTTATGGTCAAGAAGAATTACACCGCTGTTTAATGCTCCTTACCTAACCATCCACTGATATAGGTAAATGTCATCGACATAATTTCAAAAAGGTATATCTCACTCTATGAAAATAGACGTACAGATAAATCAATTTGAAATTGGTGCATAACAGCGGATATTCAAAACCAAATATTTGCCGACCGGCAAACAGTCCAGGTGATTTCCTCAAATATCACTGATTACAACGAATCCCGATATAATGAGGATGATCACCCAATTCCCAATAACTTACTCCCACTCATTATCTGTAAAACCATACAGATATGAGAATCGTACCTGGTAAATACATACCCTGGAGTAAGGACTAATTGGGAAATCAGTTTTCTTTTAACAGTACACAGTGAAACTGAAACATTGAAATGTTTCGATGGGGTATCCCGGTATTCCTAGTAATGCCTCTTCCAGATTCACGACTGTAACCGTATAGTTCTTTGCCACCTCTCCAAATCCCTTCATATGTCTTTAGTCTTTACCTTCTGCACACCCCTTTAGGCCAAATGGTTTTCTTCCTTCCCTACCGTTCGGCACCAGCCTATGGTTTGGAAGAAGACTATCCAATAAGCATAATGGGTGTACTGTCCCAATCCTAGGAACACTCGCAATGAGAGAGGGTGAAGATAAAAGACAACCGAATAAACCTTATTCCTATTTCTCCTGGACCAGAATCCATCCCCGAACTGGAACAAGTTCCATTCGAGTTCGTATATAACCATACGATGGAGTATCCAAATAAACTGTGGATCTTCGTAGTGATACGGAGTGTCCTGGAGAAATACAAAGGTGATGTGGGAGTGGTAACGAAATATTTGGTTTGGTCGTGAATATCTGTTGCAATTTACTTTGCCCTCTTACTAATCCCTTGCTTTGTCTTAACTTAATACCTTCTGTACACCATCGTTAGGCTAATTGGTTTTCTTCATTCCCTACCGGTCGGCACCAGCCTAAGGTTTGGAAGAAGACTATCCAATTTGCGTAATAGGTGTACTATCTCCTAAACCAAGGAGTACTCGCAACCTGAGAGAAGGAAAAAGGAAAAGACAACTGAATAATCCTATCCGTTTTCTCCAAAACCTGAAACCATCCTCGAATAAATTCCTTCGAGTTCGTATCTAACCATACGATGGTTTTGTCCAATGGAAGTGGACGTTCGTAGTAAAACGGGGTGTCCTAGGGAAAAGGGTAAAAGTAGGAGTGGCAATGAGGTTCGCAACTCTGACAATCCAAAAGCCAGTGTTTAAGAAGGTTCGGTCCATTTGGTCACTGAGTCATAGTCTTAGGGTCGGGTCAATGGTCGCTGCCAGAGAGAGAGAAAAGAAACACTCAGCGTGCACTCTAACCTAGATCAGAATGGTTACCAATTTATCTAATCTGGAAACCTCCCACTGTACCTCAAATTCTCCTCCAAACCTGAAAGAAGAATTAGTCGGGGTTACCCGAGGAGTAAACTAACTCATCAGTGGGAATCGGGATCCAACTATCATCGCATGACAACGTGACGGAATCCGCTCACATCATCATACTCCAGATGGTATGCGCATATCTGGCAAGTTTCAGTTCTTTTGAAACTCCCGATGTGATTTCTGCCCCATGCTCTTATGACCTTGACTTTGGCCAACATATCATAAGTCACATGTCAAGTTCTACCCGTCATTCTCCAGGTTAATTTGAATCCACCCGTACCTACCCTTGACTTTGGCCAAAATGGCAGTACGACTGTCCCAAACCAACGCATCTATCTATGCTGCATATGAATACCCAATAGCTACCAATCACTGTGCCTTGACTTTGGCCAACATACACAGCTTGAATACTATTGACCACCCATATGAAACGACGGAGGGCTACGAATGGTTTCTGGCGAAAACCTTTAACGTAATGAACTTGATATCGTTGAAGGAACTGATAGCTTTTTAGAAAATATAGTGACGAAAACCGTTGCTAAAGAGGTCACTCCCGGTGAAGGGATCTCGGCTCTTTCCCCGTAGAATGAGGTGCAGGATATTCCAACTGAATACCACGGTGCAAAGCAAAAGTAATCGGCTATAGTGAAGTTAATGCCCTGACGCAAACTTTTGTCCAAGGGGTCACTCCCGGTGAAGGGATCTCGGCCCTTGCCTCGTCGACTGAGGAGCAGGATATTCCATCTGAATACCACGATGCAAAACAAGAGTGAACGTCCTTGCAATAACAGCTTTTTGAAAAGTGTTCCAACAACATCAGATTAGGTTTGTTTTAAACTTGCATTGATCCGAATCAATGCAGTCCAATCAATTGATCACACCACAAAGAACGAAAATATACTGATGTACGTATATGCCATCCGCATTCGCCACTGGGTCCCGTCATTACCCGTTAGGTTAGCTAACTAACGACAGAGCGGGGACTGGACTAGCGCGGATGCAAAACATATACAACATCTACTAATATATATACCAATATATTATATTCGCTCAAGGCGTGAATAAAATGCAACATCACAGAAATGTACAGCATCACAGAAACAATACAGATATCTGGGATCCCCGGGTTTCACAGAGCCACTGCTGAAACCCGACGTTTCCCTGGTCGTGTGGATAGCCTGTGCAATGTAATCCTAGACCCCTACGGGCGCGGCAAGTCACCCGCCAAAACCTGAAGCGAGGCAGCCCCCTTCAGCACCGTGAATGGACCACCCAGCACTTCACGGAATCCGGTAACTTGGGCACCCCTCCTGGGTCAACCTGTACCCCCTACGAGTGCGGCGAATAGCCTGTCAATCCTAGAGTGAAGCCCCCTCCGTCTCAATGCCATGAGATGCGGGCTTGTTGCCCTCTAGAACCCGGCTATCCGTGCACCCCTCCGCGGGGCAGTCCTAGTACAGAAAGTAAAATATACATACAACGGGTACATCGACCGCAACCAGGTCGTGCCCCAAAATAATAATACAAACAGGCAGTGACGGCAGTCCACATGTCGGACGCTTGCCCCGCAATATCAAATGTACATAATACAACCACAACTGTACTAGCATTGCATCCAGGCTATCCCCCACGACCGATCCGCAACATCACAGCAAAAACAGAACATCAACGTGAAAGTCACGTTCGCAAATCCGTCAAACCGGGTTATAGCAGTTAGACCGGATTTACCGATCGAGTGACATTCACGGTCGCAGATATAATGTAAATACTGTGAAATAATGTGTTTAAAATATCCGATCGATCAAATTTTAACAAGTGGGCCCCCAAGCAATACTGTAGCAGATCAGGAAATTCTGGGCCCAAAATTAATATTCCAAAACCCATATTTTAAGCCCACAAAGACACTGTAGAAATTTGGTGCAGGGATCCCCACAGTGCGCGGCGGAAACGCGGCAATAAGGGGGTTTATGCGGCGGTTCCGCGCTCCCACTGTGGAGTCACTTCATCGAATTTTTACAGAGCTCTTATAATCTCCAGTACATCACTATTTTACAACCTGAAAAATTTTTGGAGACCAAAAAATTTCAACAGAAACTGATGCTAACTAAAATGCAGTTTTGGAACTTTTTGATCGATCGGAAATGGAAACACATTAAACCAAGCTAGACTAAGTTAATGGCGAGGCTCTGATACCACTGTGAGTGCACGGCGGCGCCCCGGCCGTCAATCCGACGGCCAAATGCGGAAGCGGTGATAAACTTAAATTTTTCTTGGACTGGCAAACCGCCGCGCACTAAAACCCGGATCGAACCATTAACTAGTCCTAGCTAACTACAAGATGGGGAAGAGAAATATACCGATAGATCCGAGTCCTCCGGTCTTCTCGTCGTCGTCCCGATCTCCTGCGGAAGCTCCGGTCTCCACCTCGTCGCCGGAAGTACACCACATCGCCTACATCTTTTATGGGCTCCCACCTCAATGCCGAGGCAACTCGGGCACGAAGCTGGCTAGTCGACGTGCCCAAGATTCGCTGTAGAATGTGTAGTCCTCAAGTCTCACTTTGGGGTTGTAGGAATTGCCTTTTGGTGGAGGAAATGATATGAGCTTGTGGAGATGAAACATGTGGGATTTTACAAAGCTAGAATGATAAAAATCCCACCCCAAGAATTTTGGACAGCCCCCTCCCTCAATGTGGCCGGCCATGTATATGGTGGTGGAGAGAGTGAAAGAGTGAGAGAGTATCAAAAAGATGGGAGCCATTCTCATATCATGCAAGAGAGAGAAAGGAAAACTCATCATGAAAAGAAATGATCACCAAAACAAACCCATACTCCACACACTAATCATCAACAACCATGATGCTTACAAAGTCAAGCCATCATGAAGTGATCAAGTCAAAAAGGTCAAGGTATGGTGCTCATCATGAAAACCATCATGATGCAACAAGATGCAAAGAACCCCCTCCACAAATGCCTATTTGCAACAATGCAAATAAACCCTCCTCCACCAATCTTCGGCCAATGAACGATACAAAGGAAATTGGCCGAAACGGAAAGCAAACTGGCAACTCCAGAAAACTGGTCCCGTAATAAATTACAGGAAAACCCCGATACTGTGCATACACACCCGCATCTGTATTTCGAACGAAATACATATGCAATGAGCCAAAATCTACACTGTACTATACTAGGATCCGGCTTATACCAAAGCCGGCTAGTAATATCCGTTCAATCCTGATCCGTGCAATACCGCACGTATCTGATCGAACCCTGCCATATATCCATACGGCCTATAGTACAAACTGTCTGATCCTGATCCGTGCAATACCGCACGTATCTGATCGGACCTTGCCATATCTCCATACGGCCTCTACAACCTTTCGCCCGAAAGCTGAGTAACTGAATGTGGGGGACTCTAAAGACTCGTCAACACCTTGGTTGTGGATTTAACCACTAGCACGTCAGAGGTATAAGCTAATACGTAACGGGCTACCAGGTACTGACTAAAAGGGATGTCTGTGAGCGAACTCAGCCTGACTCCCTACTGAGCCTGTCAGTGACAATATCCGTACAGTACGGTCCGTTCGTCTATAAGCATCGCATGGCGGGCCTAGGGGGTTGGTAAAAGTCAGACCCCCAAAAGCGGTACAAGTCGTGTCGGAGTGTAGCCCAGAACACCCTGAGATACTACTGGAATACCTACCAGTAAATCTCCTTGCCTCGGCCGAGGGCTTCGTGTAATGGCTCTCCTAGACACAGCACGACCTCACCCCCAATACCGGGAGAGACGAACCCCTGAAGATACGCTCACTGCCTCCATGTGGCTCGGGACTGTACCCAACTAAAACCTGTTTGCATGACTCCTTTGAGCCGTGGTAGGGTAGTAATCAAAGTACAGTGGGAACTCACACAAGACAAATGATGATCCCCAGGTCGATGAACTAACCTGTACACATGTCACCAGGGAACTGCCATCTGACGTCTGGTATATGACCAACTAGCATGTTCCCGGCGAGTCCTGTCCGATGTACTCATAACCCAATGAGCACCTGTATACATCTTAGGTGATCCAACTGACACCAGTGGCTTGTGAGACCGGCCACCGCCCCTCGTCAGGGTCTCGACTGTATACACTAGTCTACTATGGAGAATCGATGCCCTGTCTCGAAACTCTCACGACTAGGGACCTTTTAAGGATATGCTTATAGACCCCCATCTCCCACTTATATGATCGCCCTCATACTGCTGGTGGTCAAGCAAGAATCCTAGGGGCTCTATCAACGTGTAATAGCGACGTGTCAGGTCACTTAAAACAGTACACGATGATAAAGGTAAACCAGATAGCATACTATCATCTCGAGTAAGACTGTCCTACCGGGATAGGTCCTCCATCAATCATTACAATCACGTACCTGTGACCTAATAATTGACTCTGAGGGCACTATCTCCAACACTATCCACCCGACTTCTTCCCGTAGATATAAATCTACTCACCTGGTCCTCGCTCGCCGGTGCCGACGTCGCCACGCGCTTGCTTGTCGTCTTGAAGTCCACATGAGGTACCTACATATCAAAACGCACCATATCGCATTAAAACCCGACTCATGACCAAAACGACGCACGAATCCCACATAGGTCAAAACCTATGGTTGCTCTCACAAACCAACCCAAAAACCCTCGACGTCGGCGTGCAAACGCCCGACCATCGAGAAAAACCCAAGTACACTCATTTGCACATTCACGAATACTAATTTAAATATAGAATAGGTTAAAATTCACAAAAACCTCAAACTCACTTTAAAAGCTATTTTTTCGAAAATCGAGCAAGCAAAATTTACCCGTTTTTGTACAAAACATGATATTTTAACAAAACTAATGGCCATAAGGCTCACTAACCATCTTAATTAAGTCATATAAATCATTTCCATAATTTAATTTCATCAAACCATATATGTTCAAAAAAACTAGTTTGCAAAAATACCGATTTTAACTCTTTTTAAAGCAAAATTCACAATTTAACAATTAAGCTTGGTTTTGCATGATCCAAAGTCATTAAACCACTCATTATAATATTAATAATGACATGAAACCATAATTATATTTTAATCTAAAGCATTTAACAATTTTCCGAAACTCTAGTTAGCAAAATAACTTAATTAGGGCATTTTATAAGTAATGGTTTGGAATTAACAACTAAATTAGCTTTCTATAAAAGTTAAGATAATCCACAACACAAAACCATGCACAATTTACCATAACCCATTTCCACAACAAAACCCTAACTTGAAATCTTTAATCATGCAATTAAACTCATCAAAACCTAATTAAGCACTTAGTTAATTTAGATTAAAGCAACTAGATAACAAATTTTAACAAAAGCATGAGATTATACCTCCCTTGATGAGATCAAGCTCAAGATCTAGCCTCCTAAAATGCCATTTTGATCCCTAGATCCATGCTAGAAAGGCTAATGAGAAATGGGTAGGAGTTGGATTTGGATTTTGGGATTTATTTGATGGGTTTTGAGGCAATTTTTAAGCATTTTGGAAGAGGAATGAGAGGAGAAAAAAGGGGGAGGGGGCTGCTGTTGGAAGGGCCGGCCACAAGCATGTGGGGGAGAGGAGAGAGGGGGTGTGGTGTGAGGTATGGTGAGGGAAAAGTCCACGTCAACAAAAGGTCAACTCTTTTATCCATTTTCTTTTCTTTTCTTTCATTTCTTTTCTTTTGCAAAACAAGTGGGGACAAGAGAGGGGGGCTGCTGAATTCAGCCAAGGGGGAGGGAAAATGGGGGTGTGTGAGTGTGGGTATGGGTGTGGGGTGATGGAAAATGACAAATACAATACCCCAAACATCCATTTACACTAAAAAAAAAGCCTTTTTCTTCGATATTTTCTAAACCATTTTGGCAAACGATTTCGTTTCAAAACCCACATGATAAAATTTTATTTAATGTATTATGATGCACAAAATTTATTTCAACTCATTCCAATTTGTAATTTTCCCTAATTAAATATATTAGTGACGGCTTAAAATAATATTAAAATAATTATTTTCGGAAAATTTTTCAGAAAATTTGAAATTTCACCAGTGGGTCAATAAACACCAAATACTAGCAATTACATAGCTAGAATATGTATATTTAATTTTTATAATAAGATATTTGTATTTTGACTTTTTACAGAAAACCTCCTTATTTTACCGTTTTTTTGAAATTTCACCGAAACGATTTTCAAAACGTTACAATCTCCCTGATCAGGTGATACCGCCTTAAGATGTGTCTGGACTTCTGATGGGACCTTGGTTCCTTTGCTAAAGCTATAGCTCCGTTGTTGTCGCAATACAGAGGTATTGGATCAACTATGGTAGGAACCACCTGAAGTTCTGTTAGGAACTTCTTCATCCAGACTGCTTCTTTTGTGGCATCGCAAGCAGCTATATACTCCGCTTCCATCGTCGAGTCAGCAACGGTGTCCTGCTTGGAGCTCTTCCAGCACACCGCCCCTCCATTGAGGGTGAAGACATAACCCGACATGGACTTGGAATCGTCCTTATCACTCTGGAAGCCGGAATCAGCAAAGGCCTCCAACCTGAGGTCTTTTCCGCCGTAAATCAAGAACATCTCCTTAGTCCTTCTCAGGTACTTGAGAATGTTCTTTACTGCTATCCAGTGCTTCTCCCCTGGGTCTGACTGATACCGGCTTACCACGCTCAGTGCGTAAGCTACATCTGGTCTGGTGCACAACATCGCATACATTATAGAGCCTACCGCAGAAGCGTAGGGTATAACAGACATGCGTTCGCTTTCCAAATCAGTCTTGGGAGACATCTCTTTGGAGAGGGTGATTCCGTGACAAGCCGGTAGATTACCGCGCTTAGAATCTTCCATACTGAATCTTTTCAGTACAGTGTCGATATACCTGGACTGCGAAAGTCCCAATATCCTCTTGGATCTATCACGATAGATCCGGATCCCCAGAATGTAAGAGGCATCACCCAGGTCTTTCATGGAGAACCTGTGTGACAAGAATCCTTTGACAGATTGTAGCATAGGAATGTCATTTCCTATCAATAGAATGTCATCCACGTACAAGATGAGGAATACGACACTTCTGGCTACAACTTTACTATATATGCACGGTTCATCTGGATTTTTGATAAAGTCATATTCTTTGACTGTCTCATCAAAACAGATGTTCCAACTCCGCGATGCCTGCTTTAGTCCATAAATTGACTTAAGCAGCTTGCATACTTTCCCGCTGCTCCCACTCTGATTGAAACCCTCTGGCTGATCCATATAGACGCATTCTTCTAAATTTCCATTCAGAAAAGCCGTCTTTACGTCCATCTGCCAGATTTCATAATCATGGAAGGCAGCAATAGCAAGAAGGACCCGAATGGATTTGAGCATAGCCACTGGAGAAAAAGTTTCGTCATAGTCCAAACCAGGTCTTTGACGAAAACCCTTTGCAACAAGTCTAGCCTTATAGGTTTCCACCTGTCCATCTACACCAATCTTTTTCTTGAAGATCCATTTGCATCCTATGGGTTTTACCCCATCTGGAGCAAAGTCCAAAGTCCATACTTTGTTGGTATACATGGACTCCATTTCGGTCCGCATTGCATCTAGCCATCGTACCGAGTCGCCGCTCTGGATGGCCTGCTTGAAGTCAGTAGGTTCATCATCATCTATGATGCAATCCTCTCTATCTCCATCTATGAGAAAACCGTAGTATCTCTCAGGTGGATGAGACGGCCTACTACTCCTGCGGAGGGGTGCGGGAATGTCCTGTTCTTCTTGAACTACCGGTTCTACCAAACTTTCAGTATTAGTTTGTGGTTCTGGAATTTCTTCCAGTTCTATTTCGCTCCCACTTGATTCCTTTTCTAAAAACTGATGTTCTAGAAAATGGGCATTACGAGAAGCAAATACCTTTTGTTCCTCTGCGTAATAGAATAAATATCCCCTGGAGTTCTTTGGATATCCCACAAACTTACACTTTACTGATCGTGCCTCGAGCTTGTCCACATGCTGCTTTTTAACAAAAGCTGGACATCCCCAAATCTTTATAGTTTGGCCCTGTCAGTATATTTTTCTCTAAAAGTAACTTAAGTCCGGTCATTTTCAGGGTCGCTGCAATTAGGAGAGAGAGAAGAAAACTCTTTAGCATGATGCTCTTGCAAGTTTAGAGTGGTTTTTAGTTTATCTAAACTGGATGGCTCCTACTGTTTCTCGAATCCTTCCTCAAACCATAAAAGAAGAATTAGCCAGGACTATTCTTACTGTACAATTCTTGCTTAACCGTTCAGCCAGGCTAGTGTCGATACTTCGAGGGAGGTTTTCCAACGCTTTCGCGAAGTTCCTTAATTAAATAACCTCTTTTCTCTGGGGGCGTAACCCCGCTGACACCTTTCTTGACACTTACTTGGTTTATAGCATTGATCGTTACGTGATGAATTTCCTGATAAGTAGCATATACTCACAGTAGGATCGGGATCCAAATATCATTGTATGATAATGTTGAAGGAATCCTACCAACATTCATCAAACTCCAAATGGTATGCAACTCTTTGCAAATTTCAGTTTCTTTAGAAATTCCCGATATATATATTTCTGCCCCATGCTCTTATGACCTTGGCGTTAGGTCAAAATGTCATAAGTCACATGTCAAGTTCTACCCATTATTATCTTGTCAATTTGAACCCATCCGTATATGTCCTTGACGTTTGGCCAAAATGATAATACGACTATCCCAAACTAACTCATCTATCTATACAACAAATGAATACCCAGTAGCTACCAAACACTATGCCTTGGCGTTAGGTCAAAATACATAGCTTGAATACTACTGAATACCCAGATGAAATGAAGGAAGGCTACGAATGGTTTTGGCGAAACCGTGAACGTTGTGAACTTGATATAACCGAAGGAACCTGATAGCTTTTAAAAGGAGTGGTTAAAGCTCCGCATTTAAAAATATCTGTTTTAAAATTAACCGAGTGGTTTCTTTTAAATTGTTCCAACGATTAAACTTTTTGGTTTATTTTCTTTGCATTATAAATAATGCGTCCCATCATTAACCTATCATTGCAGAAAACAACGAAAATACAACGTCCTCTTATGCCATCCGCATTCGCCACGGGGTCCCGTCATCACCCGTTAGGTTACTTAACTAACGACAGAGCGGGGGCTGGGCTAGCGCGGGTGTAAAACATAAGTGACGTCTAAATAGCTATCATATATAGATATTGTACATTCGTCAGACGCAATAATAAGCATTCCAGATCACAGATGAACTTTATTGGATTTCCAAGCAATCCGTGTTTGTTTTGAGCCTGCAACAAAAGACGGATTACACAGTTGTGATGAATAGCCATTACCCCACCCAAGACCACAACGGGTACGGCAAACTACCCGCCCGGCAGTTTGTGCACCCCACCTTGGGTCTGTCCTAGGAGCAAAAACAGTAAAACGAAATAATACAACGGTGGCTACAACCGCAACCTGGATGTGCCCCGCAAAATAATATTACAACAAATTACATTTACAACAAATGAATTAAATAATAACCCATCACATAACCCCGGCTATACATCACAACAGTCCAACACAGTTCATATCCACAAACAGTAAAAACCATTACAGAAATGTGCAACCCCCTGCCAACCGACATACTAGCAGTTAGGGGAGGTTTACGAACACATTATACAAACACAGATATAATCCATCAAGCAAATACTGTATAATTTCGATCGATTAAACACTTTTAATTTTGCTCCAATACTTCTCTGTAAATCTGAAACCTGAGCAAAAATAAAATATTCCAGAAAATACCAAATATCACAGAGAAGCAATACAGGAAAATTGGGTTCCTGAATGGCCAACTCGGCGGTGGAATCGCGGCGGATCGGTGGGATCCGCCGCGGTTCCGCGGCGCTTTAGGCGATTCAGGGGCCCAATTTTCTTGGGTGTTCTTCTACTGTCTTTTCAAGCTTTCTGAACATCCCTGAAAAATTTTTGGACTTCATTTAAAAATCGACAGAAACTTGTGATTTCGGGCTTTTCCGGTTTCGTTTTTTCCGTTCGAAATTCATACAAATTTGCAAGTAAGTTATTTATTGTTTAGCGAGGCTCTGATACCACTGTAAGTCGATGTACAACACCCCACGAGTTGCGGGGAGGCGGAAATATGAAAAACGATCTTGTTCTTTGCTTAAACATCGACTAACCGCATGAATCGAAGCTAAACGATAACTAACATCAAACATAGAAGTTAACAACTACTATGTAAAGGGATTATACCTAACAAATCGTGTCCTTCGTCTTTACGAACTCCACCTCCTCCTCGGCCTTCTCTAAGTAGTAGACGATCCACCCGAGAGCTTTACTCCAAGCTTAGTCTCTAAACTTGAGGCAACTAACTTTCTTTAAGTGCTAATCAAAGAAGCTAGGTGATATAGAGTGAGGGTTATGGTTTAATTAGTCTAACTAATCCTTGTACTCAACACATGAGAGGGGAGGATTAGGGTTTGAAGAGGGAGAGCTTGAGGAGAGAGAAGATGAAGATAATAATGAAGTGAGAATAATGAGTTATGATAATATATATCAAGCATTTCTTTTTATCAAGAAAAGAAAATAAAACAATTTAACAACCATGCTTGATAATATCTAGTGATGATTCATCTCCATGAGTCATTAAGCAATTATGAAGCATTAATGACATGGATGAATCATCCATATGACTTACTAATCATATTCATTGTATATGCCACCTAAACCTCCTTAGTCATCACCTTCTAGAAGCTTCTCGCGCAATTACGAGAACGCCCCTCCTTTCCGCAAAAATACGGAAAAACTTTAGACTGTATAAATCCAATAACCGGATACCAGTAACTGGTTTAAACCAAAGCCGACTGGTAAAAACTGTCCGAAAGTCATACGTGTGTAAACACACGTATGCGTCCGAACCCTTGTCGTAAAACCAAACGACCTCTATATCGTTTCGCCTGGAGAAGGGAAACTCTTTGTGTAGGACTCTAGAGACTCGACTACTACCCTGGCAGTGGGTTTAACCACAGACCGCAAGCGGCACTAGCTGTACGTAACGGTCCCCAGGTAGATGTCGATAGGAAGGCCGATGAGGAAACCCATCCGAACTCCTACTGAGTCTGATGTGACAATCTCCGTACAGTCCGGTCCGTTCGTCTAAGACTATCGCATATCAGGCCTAGGGGGGCGGCAAGCGTCAGTCCCCTAATAGCGGTATAAGTCGTGTCGGAGCGAAGCCCATTACACCCTGAGAAACTACTGGAACCTACCAGCAAATCTCGCTTGCCCTGGCCAGGGACTTTGCGTAATGGCTCTCTGACACAGCGCGATATCAACCCCCAATACCGGGAGAGACGAATCCTTTCTAACCGCCACTGCCTCTAAGTGCTCGGGACTGCACCCAACTGCTACCTGTTTGCTCGACTCCTTTGAGCCGTGGTAGGGTAGCAATCTAAGAACAGTGGGACACACTCGAGGCGAAGTAGCAGTGTCAAGTCTGCGGACTATGTTGTACTCATGTCACCTGGGAACTGTTCACTGATGACCGGTATAAAACCATCCAACAGTTCCCTGTGAGTCCTGTCCGGTGTACCCGTAACCCAACGAGCACCTGCATACTATCTCCAGTACGACGTACTGACGGCTGTGGGACAGACCATCTCCCCAACTGGGATGAGAAGCGTACACACTAGTCTACTCCGGAGTATCGATGTCCTGTCTCGATAATCCAACGACTACGGACCTGAATAAGGATGTGCTTGTAGACTACCTAGCCCCCACTAGTGTGATTGCCATCACAACGCTGGTAGTCAAGCAAGATCCTAAGAGCTCTATCAATACGTATACTCACATATTAAGATAGATAAACCAAGTAGCATACTGCCATGTTTAGCAAGACTGTTATATACATGTGAATATCCCAAGCTTCCATGAAGTAATATACAAAGTAGTATGATTCAATAATGGCCCCTAGGGCATATACACTAACACAAAACGTACTAGAAAAGTGATATATGGTCCCAGATTTTGATACAGGTAAAATCTTACAAAATTGCATATGCCAAAACACTGGAGAACACAATAGACTACTCTAGCCAAAATCCCAGCACCTATCTCCCCATCTGGCAGCAATTTGCGGCTAGAAAGAATAAAATTGCAGCCTGGGTGTGGGGTTAGGGCCTCGTGCATGGTGTGTGTAGTCTAGACCTAGTATACATGCTCCAGTTTCCTCAATTTTTCTCTGAAGGAGCCGGGTCACAAGCAGATCACAGAAAGCTACAATTTAACTTTAAAACCATAAATTTTGCTCAAAAAGGAAACCTAGGGTATTTTAATGAAATATGGGGTTAGTCTCAGTTAAAGTGGCCCTAATAACACTTAACTAGGCTAGGCTAACCAATAAAATCATCCCCTAACCAAAAGTCCACACAATTCACCATAATTAGCACAAAATCACACATTTTACACTAACCGAAGCTATCTACACATAAGTTTAGCAAGCTAGGAATTCAAGCCTAAGAAGTATACCTCACTTGACCCTAGGCACAAGGAGATGGAGAAGAACTGAGTTGCTGCTGCTGCTTGCTACTGCAGGTGCTGCATGTTGCTGCTGCTGCCTGTGCTGCTGCTGATGCCTCTGCTGCTGCTGCTGATGCTGCCTGTGCTGCTGCTGATGCCTCTGCTGCTGCTGCTGATACCTCTGCTGCTGCTGCTGATGGTGTGTATGTGTGTGGGTGTGAGAGAATGAGAGAAATGAGAGTGAGAATGAGAATGAGAGCAAACAATTCAAACCCCCCTTCTTACTCTCTCTCTTCATTAAATGGGCATGGCTCATGCCATGTTGCCCCATGCTCTTCTCTCTCTCTTTCAACAAAAGAAAATCATTTTCAAATCCTTTTTCATTTTTAAAACAACCATACAAAATTTAAAACCCAAAAACACCTAATACAAATATTAAACTAGATTAAGGAAATGGTTAGTCCACCATGGTTGCTAATCATGGTTTAACCCTAAATTAAACCCTAGTTTACATGCACAAGTGTGTGCAAGCCTAGAAAAATTCTAATAAAATATTTATTAAATAGGATAAAATATTTGAAAATCGATTTGGTAAACTTGTTTATTAAAACCATATATTAAAATATAATTAGCCACTAAACACATCCTAAGGTGTTACAATCTTCCCCCTTAAAGAAATTCGTCCCCGAATTTAAAAATATACTGCTACGCGTACCTTCAAAGAGATGAGGCAACTACTTCCGCATCTCGCCCTCGGCCTTCCAAGTGATCTCTTTACCATTCGGGATGCGCCAAAACATCTTCACTGATAGCAAGACCTTCGATCGAAGTTTCTTCACCTGCCGGTCCAATATCACGACTGGCCGCTCGGTGAACGAAAGATCGCGCTCGAGCTAAATGGTCTGGTGCTGAATCAAGTGAGAAAGGTCATGAAGGTAATTGAAAAGTATCGACACAAAAAAATACGGGGTGAATACTCAATAATCTGGGCAAAAGTGCCAAATTAAAGGCAACGAAACTAACTCGCTTATAGGATCTCAAAAGGACCTAAAATCCTGGGATAAGCTCCCCAAAACTCAACATGTCATTTATCGGAAAATCCGCAGGACTACATGGTCTGCCACTGCGAACTCAAGTCTGCGACCATCTCGGTCAGCATGTGACCTCTGTTTGGACTGGGCTATTCTCATCCAGACCTGAATCAACAGGATCATCTCCGACGTCTCTAGACTAGCTGGGTTCCAAAAATCCTACTTACGCAGAGTCAGAAAAACAACAGACTGGTGATCGACACGACCTAACCCCTAAACCTAAAGGTTACCAATTGGAACGCTTCCCGATAATTGCTATCAAGAAGTATCCTAACGATGGCAAGTGACGATCCCAACTGCCGAAAACAATTAATACATACGCACAAACTTAACAAAGAACAACTGAGCAAACCGAGTATAACCGAACGATAAGAATCCGAAAGGAGTCACACCCTGACAAAACCTGGGTTGACACCATAACGAAATTCGTGGAAATCTACTCCCACTCCCTCTTCGGAACGGTTAAAGGTTGCAACTCTCCAGCCGGTCTCAGATGCTCAACCCAAGCACACAACAAGACAGACACCTTGAAATGAAACCCAAAACTTTTCTTTACATCCTTGCCCATCCGTAACTATCTCACAAGTCACATCAATGCTGGTGGAACTTGAATGAGTACAGAGAGTTGATTGAGGTGCTTGCTCTAGGATTTCACGTCTCTACCCAATAATATCAGGTACACAAACGCGTCCTTAAACTTAGCACACCCGTGTCACAAATCAAGGACTCCGAATCATTACCCAGCCGAGTACGCTCAAGTATCTCTGACGAACGAGTATCGGCGGGCAGTGCCTTGCGAAAGCGATTAAGGAAAAACTTGTTGGGCGCGGACATGAGCAAGCTGTCCCCTCAGTAGAGGAGAACTTAAGCTGTACTCAACGATCGCACAAGAACTGTAAATCTATAGAAGACTATCTCAACAATCAAAATCCGCTGCAGGAAGATGTATATTAAGCTCTGGTGGTCCGTGAAAATCTAACACGACTCTCGAACCAGTAGTGTCTCCAACTATCCAACGCAAAACCACCGTGGACATCTTCAGATCATGAGTGGAATATCCTTCTCGTACTTCTTCCAAATGTAGGGAAGCAAAAGCGATAACTCCATAGTGTCACCTCAGTACACACTCGAGCCCCACTCGTGAAACATCACAGTTAACAACAAGGTCGCCCGAACCAGGAAGAAAAGAAAGAACTGATGCAGTTGTTAACCGAGTCTCCAACTGCCGAAACTTCGCACACATGCCTCAGTCCAAAGAAAAACCTCCATTCCGGTCAATTTAGTCAACGGTGCAGCACTACACTAGCAATCCTGCACGAAACGGTGGTAAAAACCTACTAAGCCCCAAAATCTGCGGACCTCCGTCCTGCACACAAGTCTGGGCCTAAGCTGTACGGCCTCGATCTTCCTTGGAACCATACAAAAACGTCTCCCGTAACTACAAGCCCTAGGAGTCAACACAAACAAGCCTGAAGGAACACTCCGAGAATCTAACAAACCGCTGGGACTCTCCCAGTATCTGCAAAACAAATCCTTAAGTGCTACTCCTGTCCCTCAAGACACATTAAATAGACCAGAATGTCGTAAATAACACAACATAACTGGTCGAGAAACGGCCTGAAGAAATTCGGTTCATCACATCTACGAATGCTGCTAGGGAATTGGTGAATCCAATGACACCACCAAAACACACAAAGACCGTAGCACACACAAGGCAGTCTTCGGAATGTCATCACTCCGAACTTGCAACAATGATGACCTGATCCCGAACAAACATAGAAAATGTCTCACACTCTGGAGCTGATCGAAGAAATCGTCAATGTGAGGTAAAGGATACCTATCCGCACCGTAAGCCGGTTCAATTGACGGGCCGTCAATACACAACCTCAAACTGCCGTCTTTCTTCTTGACGAACAGAAATAGGAGCTCCTCAAGGCGAAACACTCAGACGCACGAAATTTCCCAACAAACAACTCTGCAGCTGATCCTTTAGCTCCCTATGCTTTGCCGACTCATCTGGAACAACGTCGGAAAACTTTCGGACGAAAGAAAACCGGTCCAACAAACCAACTGTGGCTACGGTATCACGAATGAACGCCAAGAATCCACGACAACTCCTCAAAAGCCGACTAGCAAAAAGGCTGAATTCAAGCTGTGAGAGGCGGCACAACTATCCACCTTGCACAACAAGAACTGACTTGCCAGGAAAACAAAACCTGACTATTTCCTCACGGTAGTCCACAGACGCCTAACACGTAGCTAACCAGTCCATGCCCAGGAGAACGTCAAATCCAACATCTCCAGAAGGATTAAAATGACGGATGAATCTCTATCTCCTATCCGATTGGCACACGACTGAAATACGCGTCGCGCAACAAAAGAATCGCTGACAGAAGTAACACAAACAAACGGCTGATCTACCCAACACGACTCTCGTCCCAACCACGGCACAAGTGAAAAACAAACAAATACATCAAAAGAATATATTGTTGGAGATAGTGCCCTCAGAGTCAATTATTGGATCACAGGCACGTGATTGCAATGATTGAGGGAGGACCTATCCCGGTAGAACAGTCTTACTCGAGATGATAGTATGCTATCTGGTTTACCTTTATCATCGTGTACTGCTTTAGGTGACCTGACAGGTCGCTATTGCACGTTGATAGAGCCTCTAGGATTCTTGCTTGACTGCCAGCAGTATGAGGGCGATCATATAAGTGAGAGCTGGAGTCTATAAGCACATCCTTAAAAGGTCCCTAGTCGTAGGAGTTTCGAGACAGGGCATCGATTCTCCAGAGTAGACTAGTGTATACAGTCGAGACCCCGACGAGGGGCGGTGGCCGGTCTCACAAGCCACTGGTGTCAGTTGGTACACCTAAGATGTATACAGGTACTCATTGGGTTATGAGTACACCGGACAGGACTCGCCGGGAACATGCTAGTTGGTCTTATACCTGACGTCAGATAGCAGTTCCCTGGTGACATGTGTACAGGTTAGTTCATCGACCTGAGATCGTCATTTGTCTCGTGTGAGTTCCCACTGTACTTTGATTACTACCCTACCACGGCTCAAAGGAGTCGTGCAAATAGGTTTTAGTTGGGTGCAGTCCCGAGCCATATGGAGGCAGTGAGCGGATCTTCAGGGGTTCGTCTTTCCCGGTATTGGGGGTGAGGTCGCGCTGTGTCTAGGAGAGCCATTACGCAAAGCCCTCGGCCGAGGCAGGAGATTTACTGGTAGGTATTCCAGTAGTATCTCAGGGCGTTCTGGGCTACACTCAGACACGACTTGTACCGCTTTTGGGGGTCTGATTTTTACCAACCCCCTAGACCCGACATGCGATACTCATAGACGAACGGACCGGACTGTACGGATATTGTCACTGACAGGCTCAGTAGGGTGTCAGGATGAGTTCGCTCATCGACGTCCCTTTTGGTCAATAGCTGGTGGCCCGTCACGTATTGGCTAATACCTCTGACGTGCTAGTGGTTAAATCCACAGCCATAGTATTGACGAGTCTTTAGAGTCCACCACACTTTCAGTTACTCAAACTTTCGGGCGAAACGCTGTAGAGGCCGTATGGAGATATGGCAGGGTCCGATCAGATACGTGCGGTATTGCACGGATCAGGATCGGACGGTTAGTACTAGTGGCCGTATAGATATATGGCAAGGTTCGATCGGATACGTGCGGTATTGCACGGATCAGGATCGAACGGATATTACTAGCCGGCTTTGGTTTAAGCCGGATCCTAGTATAGTACAGTGTAGATTTTGTCTCTTTGCATTTGTATCCGGTCGGAATACAGATGCGGGTGTGTATGCACAGTATCGGGGTTTTCCTGTAATTTATTACGGGACCAGTTTTCTGGAGTTGCCAGTTTGCATTCCGTTCCGGCCGGTTTTCCTTTGTTCTTTCCCGGCCGGACTTTTCCGATGGAGGGGGTTATTTGCAATTGTGCAAATAACATTTGTGGAGGGGGTTTCTTGCAAATGTATTCATTATGATATGTTTAGCATCTTTCATCCATGATGGTGCATTAATTGAGATTTGAAAGGGTATGGGTTGATTAAGGGTATGATGTGAGGTTATGCTTTGGATGTGGTCACCTCTTGCTTTATCCTACACTCACCTCCCTTCATGATTTGTTTTTGCCCTCCACCATTTCCACATATGTATAGGCCGGCCACAATTTTGAGAGGAAAAAAAATGAGAGGTTTCATTTTGATGAGAGAAATTTCCATTTTTGGTGTGACACAAATTTCTTCATCTCATTCTTCTAGTTTTGGAAAAAATGAAAGCACCATTTTCCCTTAACCTTATTCCTCCATCACCAATGGCAACTTCACTACTCCAAAGAGACATAGACTCTACACTACTTCTACAGCAAATCTTGGGCGCGTCGGCTAGCCAACTTCGCGCCCGAGTTGCCTCGGTATTGAGGTGGGAGCCCGTAAAAGATACAGACGATGTGGTGCCCTTCCGGCAAGGAGGCGACGACCGGAGTTTCCGTGGGAGATCAGGACGATGACGAGAAGACCGGAGGACTCGGATCACTCGGTATATCTCTCACCCTTTCTCTTGTTAGCTAGTATCGGTTAATGGTTACGATCCGGGTATATTGTCCGCGGTAGCGCCAGTTTAAAAGTTAAGAAAATTTTGATTCCGCATTTTGGCCTCGGATAGACGGCCGGGGCGCTGCCGTGGCGCAACATGGTATCAGAGCCACGCCATTAACCTTTCCTAGCTTGTTCTAATGTGTTTTACTTATCCGATCGACCAAAATTGCAAAAACCGCGTTTTGCTTGCATCAGTTTTCTGTCGATTTTTTCCGAGCTCTAAAAATTTTTTAGGTTGTAGAAAACTGATGTACATGGAATTATAAGCAAACTGCAAAAATTTGGTAAACTGATCCCTTTATAGGACCGCGGAACCGCGGCAATTACCCCTCTTTTGCCGCGGTTCCGCCGCAGTATATTGGTTTCATTATACCAATTTTTTGTAGTGGGCTTTTGGGCTGTTTTTAGGGGTTTTGGAATATTCTGTTTGGGCCCAGATTTTCTGCAAGTGCTACAGTATTACTTGGGGGCCCACTTGTTAATTTTTGATCGATTGGATATTTTAAACACATTATTTCACAGTATTTACATTATATCTGCGACCGTGAATATCACTTGATCGGTAAATCCTGTCTAACTGCTATATGTTGCGCCACGGCAGCGCCCCGGCCGTCTATCCGAGGCCAAAATGCGGAATCAAAATTTTCTTAACTTTTAAACTGGCGCTACCGCGGACAATATACCCGGATCGTAACCATTAGCCGATACTAGCTAACAAGAGAAAGAGTGAGAGATATACCGAGTGATCCGAGTCCTCCGGTCTTCTCGTCGTCGTCCCGATCTCCCGCGGAAACTCCGGTCGTCGTATCCTTGCCGGAAGGGCACCACATCGTCTGCATCTTTTACGGGCTCCCACCTCAATACCGAGGCAACTCGGGCACGAAGCTGGCAAGTCGACGTGCCCAAGATTTGCTGTAGAATGTAGTGTAGATGATGCTTGTCTCATTTGGGGTAATGAAGTTGCCATTGGGTGGAGGGAAGTAAAGAACAAAATGGAGATGAACTTTTGTGTATCCAAATGAGATGATAAATTTCCCACTTCACAAAAATGAAAAACCCCTCATCTAAATGTTGTGGCCGGCCATTCTCAAATGGAAATGGTGGAGGGAATCAAGACATAAGGGAGGTGAGTGTAGGATAAAGAGAATGGTGACCATATCCAAAACATTATCATTACAAACTTACATCCAAACCATACCCTCTCATATCACAATTAATGCAAGTGATGGTGCAAGATAAGAATGGTATCAAAAGATGCTTTCATAATCTCTCATCTCACAAATAAACCCTCCACAAAATGTTATTTGCAAAATTGCAAATAACCCCCTCCATCGGAAAAGTCCGGTCGGGAAAGAACAAAGGAAAACCGGCCGGAACGGAATGCAAACTGGCAACTCCAGAAAACTGGTCCCGTAATAAATTACAGGAAAACCCCGATACTGTGCATACACACCCGCATCTGTATTCCGTCCGGATACAAATGCAATGAGACAAAATCTACACTGTACTAAACTAGGACCGGCTTAAACCAAAGCCGGCTAGTAATATCCGTTCGATCCTAATCCGTGCAATACCGCACGTATCGGATCGAACCCTGCCATATATCCATACGGCCACTAGTACAAACCGTCCGATCCTGATCCGTGCAATACCGCACGTATCTGATCGGACCCTGCCATATCTCCATACGGCCTCTACAGCGTTTCGCCCGAAAACTTGAGTAACTGAAAGTGTGGTGGACTCTAAAGACTCGTCAATACTATGGCTGTGGATTTAACCACTAGCACGTCAGAGGTATAAGCCAATACGTGACGGGCCACCAGCTATTGACCAAAAGGGACGTCGATGAGCGAACTCATCCTGACACCCTACTGAGCCTGTCAGTGACAATATCCGTACAGTCCGGTCCGTTCGTCTATGAGTATCGCATGGCGGGCCTAGGGGGTTGGTAAAAGTCAGACCCCCAAAAGCGGTACAAGTCGTGTCGGAGTGTAGCCCAGAACGCCCTGAGATACTACTGGAATACCTACCAGTAAATCTCCTGCCTCGGCCGAGGGCTTTGCGTAATGGCTCTCCTAGACACAGCGCGACCTCACCTCCAATACCGGGAGAGACGAACCCCTGAAGATCCGCTCACTGCCTCCATGTGGCTCGGGACTGTACCCAACTAAAACCTGTTTGCACGACTCCTTTGAGCCGTGGTAGGGTAGTAATCAAAGTATAGTGGGAACTCACACGAGACAAATGACGATCTCAGGTCGATGAACTAACCTGTACACATGTCACCAGGGAACTGCTATCTGACGTCAGGTATAAGACCAACTAGCATGTTCCCGGCGAGTCCTGTCCGGTGTACTATAACCCAATGAGCACCTGTATACATCTTAGGTGTACCAACTGACACCAGTGGCTTGTGAGACCGGCCACCGCCCCTCGTCGGGGTCTCGACTGTATACACTAGTCTACTCTGGAGAATCGATGCCCTGTCTCGAAACTCCCATGACTAGGGACCTTTTAAGGATGTGCTTATAGACTCCAGCTCTCACTTATATGATTGTCCTCATACTGCTGGCAGTCAAGCAAGAATCCTAGGGGCTCTATCAACGTGCAATAGCGACCTGTCAGGTCACCTAAAGCAGTACACGATGATAAAGGTAAACCAGATAGCATACTATCATCTCGAGTAAGACTGTTCTACCGGGATATTGTTAGTTATATGTATGCCCTAGAGGCCATTACTGTACATACGATGTATATTGTAGTGGATGCTAGGACATATATAGGGAGGACTTTCTTGCTCGACATGATAGTATGCTATCTGGTTGTACTTTATCGTAACATGTACTCTGATTGTCTCTATATTACATGTTGATAAAGCCCTTAGGATATGTACTCGACTACTGGGACTATGATGAGATCATACTAGTGGGGCCACGGTAGTCGACGAGTATATCCTATAATTGTTCCTAGTCGTGGGTGTATCGAGACAGGGCATCGATGCACCAGAGTAGACTAGCGTATACGCATCTTGACCCATATGATGGGCGATGGATGATCCCATATCCATCGGTGTTTGACATCAAGGATGGTGTACGGGTGCTCTGTGGAGACTGGGTACACTGGACGGACTCGCCGAGAACTCCCAGATGGTATTATACCATACGTCAGATGGCAGTTCTCCGGTGACACTGGTACAGAGTAGTCTGTCGACCCGAGATCGTCATAGAGTCTTGTGTGATTCCCACTGTGCTTTGATTTCCATCATACCACGCCCAAGAGGGCGTGCAAAAAGGTGGCTTTTGGGTACAGTCCCGAATCACATGGAGGCAATGAGCGATAGGAGGGGATTCGTCTCTCCCGGTATAGGGAGTTGATGTTGTGCTGTGTTCGATTGGCTATAACCGGAAATCCCTAGCCAGGGTTGCTGAGATTTACTGGTAAGTGTTATCAGTAGTTTCTCGAACTGTTATAGACCTCAAATCGACACGACTTATCAAGCTACTGGGGTCTGACGTTTACCACCCCTAGGCGAGATATGCAACATATCAGACGACGAGACCGGACTGTACGGGAGTGTTACTGTTTGGATTCGCAGGAGAAGTTACAGGCTTACTTGTTGATCTTCTGAGCGCTCAATACCTGGGTAGCTGTTACGTTTAGCTGACCGCTTGCAGCTTGTGGGTGTTTGATATGATCATCACCTACTGCCGGCGTATTGACGATTCTTTAGAGTCCTACACAGAGGTTTCTTGACTCAGGCAAAACGGAGTTGGAGCACATATGTGATATGTGCGGGACCGAGGATAATGCGATATGTGATACCGTATTATATTCTCGCGATATTTGATATCAGCCGGGTCGTCGGATCAAGTGTTGATTCGGCAAATCGGTACGGATAAATATTAGTCGGTTATATGCGATATAGCCGGATTGTCGGATCAAGTGTTGATTCGATAATTTAATGTATAATAATATATATGATATATTAAATTACATTAGCTAATATTTGCTCACTAAAAGATTCTTTTTCTCACTCGGGTAATACATTGATATATATGCGATATATGTTAAATGTATTATTTTATTTTGTTGCAATAAATATTGTATATGTGATATATAATATTGTAACATGATATGATAAATAATGCAACTTGTTTAGTAGAGATTAAACATGGTTAGGGTTTGATTAGGGTTAAGGCTTTCTAGAAGTTTCTAGAAGTTTTCTTTCTTTGTCTTTGTTAAGATATTATGCTAGATATTTCCAAAACCCTAACCAAACCTTTAACCCTAGTTAATTCTCTACAAGAGTTAGCTTGACCATGGTTGCATTATCTATCATATTATTTCATTTCCTATTCATCACAAAAGGATAACTAATATTGTTCATCTTCTTCCTTCAATTCTTTTCATGGAAAAAAGCTTTCTTGATTTTTCCAAGTGATGAATAATTGTGAGAAAAAGATAAATAAATAGAGCAAAAATCCTACTTCATCATCCTCATCTTCCCTTGCCATTTAGATGAGGGTGTTCACATCATTTCATGAGTGTTAGCTTGTGTTAAAGAAACTTCAAGGTAGATCATCTTAGTATCGAAGATCGGAAGCAAAGGTTGCATCTTTCTCTTCGTGGAACCTCTCGAGAGTCCGGATCCCGATGATCACAGCGAAGGGACCACAACACGGAGCATATGAAGTGAAGGACCGGATCTACAAAGGTTGTAATCCCTCTCACTTAGTGTTAAAGTGTTTAGCATGCTAGTTTTCGCCTAATCTCTAGTTTAAAGTTCCGTATTCGGGTTGTTCGGCACGGCTAATTTTTTATTCGGGCATGGTTGATGCCTCGTAGACCCTTGTGCGCGTGCCTAGTAACCCTACAGTGGTCTCAGAGCCAAGCTAGAGCTTTATGCGAAGTCTGAACGAAGTTTAAAGTCCGATCGAAACCCGAAACCCCGATAAAACATGCTCTCTGGAAATTTTCTAAAAATTGGGATTTTTCCACATTAAAAATATCCAAAAATTACAGCAGGTAATTATAAGGATTACTGTGAAGCACGTGAGCGTAAGTCGCCCAAAGAGCTGCGGAACCGCGGCCCCACCCCAGCATGTGCGGCGGTTCCGCGGCCACGTGGTTGATTCATGGCACGTGGTTTTCACAGTAACTCCTATTTTGTAATGTTGTATTTTCTGGAAATTTTTTTTTTTATTCAACTGTTGAATTATCTGGGTTGTATTGGGGACTTAAAGTTTCGATCGGATATTATAACTTTGTTTAGTTTTGTCCGGATAATTTTAGAAACTGTTAAAAAGTTCGAACGGATATCAATAACTCACTTTTTCCCCTGTCGGAAATTTTTTCAAAAGTTGGATTTTTTCCTCGTGTTTAAGAATGTTCTAAGTCGTGCAAGTAACTCGATGGACCCTCTAGAAGACAACAAACCTTAACTCGATTATGTGACCGTCTTGAACTGCCCTTTGAACCTTAGGGTTTGGGACAGTACGGCGTGCCACATGTGAGGCGTTGGCTTGACCCTTCTACGGCTGGACCATTGGTACTGTGGCATGTGATGGATGTTTTTAAACTGATTTCAAGTGTTGAGATATATTGGGGAAATCTTGGGTGCTTGATGATTCGATCGGAAAGTTTAACTTTTTCTATTTATCTGGAATGTGATACAATGTTTGGAATCCACAGGTAGTTATGAGATAACTAATTTGAATATTATAAACATAGCAGTTTAGTCTCAGATGATCGGTTGCTACGGAATTTTGATGTGATCAAAAGTCCGTCGCAATCACGTAGCGTACGCGGATACTCGCCGGGTAAACTTAATAGACAGCTACGCCCCATAGCCCCGACCAAGTGACTGTAGGAGAACCCCGTCGCCGAAAGCATCCGTTCGGGTGCTCGCGGCAGCGGTGTTCCGCCTTAGTGCACTTCGTCGACGGCATCTGGGGGTGCGGCCGTCTACTAAAGTTTGCGACGAGCATTCGATCAGGACGTCGGGAATCTTGTTGAATTGCCCGACTTGATATTGAAAAGAGTTTTCGATAATGAGACTAAAATGCGGGGTTTATAATTGTTAGGCATGTGATGTCTAAGGAATTCATTTGGTTAGGCATGTGATGTCTAAAGAGGTTGCGGATTCCAACTGTTGTAGTTTTACACTTTCTTTTCTGTGACTGTAAGCGTAGTATGTGGTGTATCGCCGGCTTCGTTGCTATACATCAACGACAATCGGGATACGCATACTTGCTTACGTTGATGATATGAGATATTATGTGTTGCTGTGATATGTTATATTGGATCGTCGCGTTTGAATAGCCGGGGGTTTTATGTGAGATGAGAGTTTTTCTTTTTCCTTCATGTAAAATTCATTTGTATGTAATATTCTTTTATTGAGGCACTTCCAGGTAGCGGAAGATGTCACCGTTGTATATTATTTACTTTTCCGCATTAGGTAGACCCAAGGCGGGGAGCACAAGTAACCGGGTTTTAGGGTCCAGTAGGAGACCATCTCGAGGAGTCGAGACCGGGTCTCCTAACCCTAGAATTGGCAGTGTTGCTTGCCGCTCTCGTAAGGGTCTAGGGATGTGGGTTTGGCTATTCATCGCGACCGTGGAATCCGTGTTTTATACAGGCTCGTATTGAAAACACGGACGTCCTAGTATATCCAATATTTCATATATGTTTCTTCTGCTGCAATGTTCTGTGATGAGATCATATTACTGCCTGAGACGAATGTTTATATTATATATATGAGATATATGTTATATTGCAGATTTCGTTTTCAAAAGAGATGCTTGTGAAGCATAATAAAATGGGACTTCATTAATGAGATTAGTGAAATAAAAGAAACCTAAGATGTTGTAGAAACTTGTTTATAAAAACTGGTAGCTCTAGTTCTTGCTTTGCATAGCGGTGTTCCTTGTAGAACATCCAGCACCTTATTCGATAAGGAAAGGACCGAGATCCCTTCACCGGGAGTGACTCCTTTAGCAATAACTGGCAGATGCTACAAACTCGGTTTGTCTTTTGATTGCTTCTATAGTTCTTGTTTTGCATAGTGATATATATGATATATCCCGCACCTCATTCGACGAGGAAAGGGCCGACGATCCCTTCACCGGGAGTGACCCCTTTAGCAAAACTAGAAAAGCCTAAAAAACACTCCATTTAAAATCACTCGATTCTACGACGATATCAAGTTCATTACGCTCAGGGTTTTCTGAAAAACCTGCGTAGCCCTCCGTCATTTCAGATAGATATTATTTAGTATTCGTTCTATGTTTGTTGACTTAGTTAAGGCATAGTGTACGGTAGCTAAGTAATGTTTATCTGCTAAAACATAAGATGTGATTGGATTAGGGTATTCGTACGGCTTTGTTGACTCAGTTAAGGGTCGTACGGGTGGGTTTAATTCAATCGAGAAATGTACGGGTTGAACTTGACTTGCGATTTATGATTTGTTGACTTAGTTAAGGTCATAGATCGCTAGGGGTAAAATATTATCGGGAATTTCAAGTGTTGGAATTTGCAATGAGATTGCATACCTTCTATGAGATAGTTGGATCCCGATACCCGCTGCGAGTAATTGTTACTCCTGGGAGAGTTTTACACATTACAATTAGCCGATCAAGTAGGTGTCTAGAAAGGTGTTAACGGGGTTACGCCTCTAGGAAAACGAGGTTTACATTAATTAGGTTCGTGCGAGAGCACGGGGGACCTCCCTCAAAGTACCGACACTAGCCTGGCTGAAAGATTGGCGAACTTGTAGCGTGTAATTAATCCCGGCTAGTCTTTCCTTTTAGGGTTTGAAGGAAGATTTGATTAAAACAGTGGGAGACATCCTGATTAGATATATTAGATAACCAATCTAATCTTGCAAGAGCATACGCTGAGTGTTTTCTTCTCTCTCTCTCCAGGTAGCGACCATATCATGCCTTAATCAAGATAATAAAACGGATATATTGACCGAACCCGCTTGTTATACTGAGCTGGGGAACATTGGTCCCGCTCCAACTTATAATTGTTCTAAGACAGAGCAGGAAATTGGGGAATACCAGATTTCCCGTGCCGCCCAAACGAAGAAAGTGCATGCTGATGCATCATCTTCGGGTGTGTTCATTACACAGAACTGTTTCTCAGTATCCTTTACGTCCTGGGTATGTGATACCGCATCAGGATCCCGCATATGTAATTTGTTACATGGGCTACAGAAAGGTAGAGAACTGAGAACGAGGTTTAAGTTTCATGAGACAGAAAACGGTGCAAGTGTTGCAGCCAAGTCTGTTGGTCACTATCACCCTGTATTACCAGAATACATTGATTCTGAACAAATGTTATTAGATACCGAACCTGATATACAAAATCATATCGGTCTCTTTATTAGTAAAGAAGGATATAATTTTGTATTGTGGGATAATGTTTTGAACATTTCATATATCAAGAGTTGATCGGTTCAGGCACGTTATCTAAAAGCATTGACGTTCTAAATCAAACCACAGTTCTTAGATACAGAACACATACAAGAGGAAGAGTTCAGATATGAACGAATCCTTCTTGAGGCATTGTAGACTAGGTCATGTCAATGCGACCCAACTGGCTGAAGTTACATTTAGATGCATATTTAAATTAGTTTGAATTTACATCTTGTGAAACTTGCCGGTCATGTCACAAAGATAAGATGACCACAGCTCTGTTTATTGGAAACAGAGAAAGAGTTAGTGAACTCTTGGGATTGATACATGCTGATGTATGAAGGTCCCCTGTCTACACATGCCAAGACTGGTTCTTTTTACTTCATTACGTTCTCTGATAATCTCTCAAGATTCAGACATGTGTTCCTGCTGAAACACAAGTCCGAACCTTTTGAGATATTCACAGAATATAAGTTAGAAGTAGAGAACCAAAAATACGGGTATAAGTATTATATCCTTTGATGAGATCAAGGAGGAGAATACTTGGGTACGGAATTCATGGCTTATTCTAAAGGAGAATGAGATTCTCTCTCAGCATTACTCCTCCGTATACACCATAGCACGATGGTATATCGGGGCGGAGCAATAGCACCCTATTTGATATGGTGTGCTCTATGATGAGTACTACTGAGTTTCCTATTTCCTTTTGGGAGTTATGCACTTGAGAAGCTGCATACCTATTGAATAGGGTTCAAATCAAATCAGTTGCCTGCCGCTTCATATGTGATATGGAAAGGGAAGTGCCCATATCTTAAGCTTGTTAAGATTTGGGGTTGTCCGGACTATGTCTAAAAGCAAAATCCGGACAAGCTCGAGGCAAGGTCTGTTATGTAGAACTGGAAATGTTCCAGCTATACAAACTACAGTAGATGATTTGATAAAACCAAAGGATTCAATAGTTACCAACGAACCTCAGCCTCTCCGCCGATCTAGCAGGGTTCCTCACCCACCTGAGAGATACTTCGGTTTCTTTATGACAGTGGGAGCGAGGATTGCATCATGAGATGATGACCCAACTATTTTCGAGCTGGCCATCAGGAGTAGGACTCTATAAGAATGGCTGGATGTTTTTCGATCTGAGATGGAATCCTTATACACCAACAAAGTATGGACTTTGGTTGCTTTATCTGAAGGGTTAAAACCCCATCAGGAGCGAGTATATCTTGAGAAGATTACTTGGTGTACATGGAAAAGTTGAGACTTTCAAAGCTATGCTTAAGTCCATCCAGATCCTACTTGCCACGGCTACATACCATGACTACGATATCTGGTGGTTGGGTGTCATGACTGCTTTTCTAAATGATGTTTTAGAAAAGATAGCGTCTATAAGTACACAGCCAGAGGGCTTCGTAAACAGTGGGAGCAGCGGAAACGTGTGCAAGATGTTTTATATGATAAAACAGGCATCGCGGAGTTGGAACATCTGTTTTGATGTGGTAGTCAAAGAGTTTGACTTCATCAAAATGGTAGATGAACCTTGTATATACGAAAAGGTAGTAGAGAGTATGGTGGTGATCCTCGTAGAGTACGTGGATGACATACTCTTGATAGGAAAGCAGTTTCCTCTGCTACGCACGGTCAATCTCCGCTTATCACAAGGATTCTCCATATAGGATCAAAGTGATACCTCCTAAATCCAAGTTTTTGGATCTATGAGATAGATCTAATTGGATGTTAGGATACTCACTAGTTGTAGTGAGATCGTATCAATCGATCTTGGGGAGAATCACTGGAAAGGTTCCAGGGTGATAAGAACGACTGAATGTCAGTCGCAGGCATTGTCTATACCCTCAGTGGAGGGACGGTATGTTGGAAGAGTTCCAAGCTAGATACCGTGACATACTAGATGATTAAAGGCAAGATACATCGTTACCAAGGATGCTACCAAAGAGGCAGTCTGGATATATATATAAGTTCATGAGATGAACTTCGTTCCTACCATTGTGTGACAATGGAGTTGTGGCTATAGCCAAGGAACTTCCGTCCCATCAGAAATCCAGATACAATTCTTAGGCAGTATCACCTGATCAAGGAGATGGTTGATCTCCAGGGAGATCGAGGTTAGGAGAGTAGACACAGAGGACAACAGCGCGGATCCACTCACGAAGGCCTTTTCCCCAGTAGAGACTTTTATGGGATGGTTGAGTATGAGATACTTCAACCGCAGCTAATTGTTGGGTATGCGATACCATAACAGATGGCCCTAGTGCAAGTGGGAGATTGTTAGTTATATGTATGCCCTAGAGGACATTACTGTACATACGATGTATATTGTAGTGGATGCTAGGACATATATAGGGAGGACTTTCTTGCTCGACATGATAGTATGCTATCTGGTTGTACTTTATCTTAACATGTACTCTGATTGTCTCTATATTACATGTTGATAAAGCCCTTAGGATATGTACTCGACTACTGGGACTATGATGAGATCATACTAGTGGGGCCACGGTAGTCGACGAGTACATCCTATAATTGTTCCTAGTCGTGGGTGTATCGAGACAGGGCATCGATGCACCAGAGTAGACTAGCGTATACGCATCTTGACCCATATGATGGGCGATGGATTATCCCATATCCATCGGTGTTTGACATCAAGGATGGTGTACGGGTGTTCAGTGGAGACTGGGTACACTGGACGGACTCGCCGAGAACTCCCAGATGGTATTATACCATACGTCAGATGGCAGTTCTCCGGTGACACTGGTACAGAGTAGTCTGTCGACCCGAGATCGTCATAGAGTCTTGTGTGATTCCCACTGTGCTTTGATTTCCATCATACCACGTCCAAGAGGGCATGCAAAAAGGTGGCTTTTGGGTACAGTCCCGAATCACATGGAGGCAATGAGCGATAGGAGGGGATTCGTCTCTCCCGGTATAGGGAGTTGATGTTGTGCTGTGTTCGATTGGCTATAACCGGAAATCCCTGGCCAGGGTTGCTGAGATTTACTGGTAAGTGTTATCAGTAGTTTCTCGAACTGTTATAGAACTCAAATCGACACGACTTATCAAGCTACTGGGGTCTGACGTTTACCACCCCTAGACGAGATATGCAACATATCAGACGACGATACCGGACTGTACGGGAGTGTTACTGTTTGGATTCGCAGGAGAAGTTACAGGCTTGCTTGTTGATCTTCTGAGCGCTCAATACCTGGGTAGCTGTTACGTTTAGCTGACCGCTTGCAGCTTGTGGGTGTTTGATATGATCATCACCTACTGCCGGCGTATTGACGATTCTTTAGAGTCCTACACAGAGGTTTCTTGACTCAGGCAAAACGGAGTAGGAGCACATATGTGATATGTGCGGGACCGAGGATAATGCGATATGTGATACCGTATTATATTCTCGCGATATTTGATATCAGCCGGGTCGTCGGATCAAGTGTTGATTCGGCAAATCGGTACGGATAAATATTAGTCGGTTATATGCGATATAGCCGGATTGTCGGATCAAGTGTTGATTCGATAATTTAATGTATAATAATATATATGATATATTAAATTACATTAGCTAATATTTGCTCACTAAAAGATTCTTTTTCTCACTCAGGTAATACATTGATATATATGCGATATATGTTAAATGTATTATTTTATTTTGTTGCAATAAATATTGTATATGTGATATATAATATTGTAACATGATATGATAAATAATGCAACTTGTTTAGTAGAGATTAAACATGGTTAGGGTTTGATTAGGGTTAAGGCTTTCTAGAAGTTTCTAGAAGTTTTCTTTCTTTGTCTTTGTTAAGATATTATGCTAGATATTTCCAAAACCCTAACCAAACCTTTAACCCTAGTTAATTCTCTACAAGAGTTAGCTTGACCATGGTTGCATTATCTATCATATTATTTCATTTCCTATTCATCACAAAAGGATAACTAATATTGTTCATCTTCTTCCTTCAATTCTTTTCATGGAAAAAAGCTTTCTTGATTTTTCCAAGTGATGAATAATTGTGAGAAAAAGATAAATAAATAGAGCAAAAATCCTACTTCATCATCCTCATCTTCCCTTGCCATTTAGATGAGGGTGTTCACATCATTTCATGAGTGTTAGCTTGTGTTAAAGAAACTTCAAGGTAGATCATCTTAGTATCGAAGATCGGAAGCAAAGGTTGCATCTTTCTCTTCGTGGAACCTCTCGAGAGTCCGGATCCCGATGATCACAGCGAAGGGACCACAACACGGAGCATATGAAGTGAAGGACCGGATCTACAAAGGTTGTAATCCCTCTCACTTAGTGTTAAAGTGTTTAGCATGCTAGTTTTCGCCTAATCTCTAGTTTAAAGTTCCGTATTCGGGTTGTTCGGCACGGCTAATTTTTTATTCGGGCATGGTTGATGCCTCGTAGACCCTTGTGCGCGTGCCTAGTAACCCTACAGATAGGTCCTCCCTCAATCATTGCAATCACGTGCCTGTGATCCGATAATTGACTCTGAGGGCACTATCTCCAACAATATAGCCCGGTTAGACGGATTTGCGAACGTGATTTTCACGTTGATGTTCTGTGTTTATGCTGTGTTGTTGCGGATCGGTCGTGGGGGATAGCCTGGATGCAATGCTAGTACTGTTTTGTTTTATATGTACATTTGATATTGCGGGGCGAGCGTCCGACATGTGGACTGCCGTCACTGCCTGTTTGTATTATTCTTTTGGGGCACGACCTGGTTGCGGTCGATGTACCCGTTGTATGTATATTTTACTTTCTGTACTAGGATTACCCCGCGGAGGGGTGCACGGATAGCCGGGTTCTAGAGGGCAACGGGCCCGCATCTCATGGCATTGAGATGGAGGGGGCTTCACTCTAGGATTGGCGGGCTATTTGCCGCACTCGTAGGGGGTACAGGTTGACCCAGGAGGGGTGCCCAAGTTACTGGATTCCATGAAGTGCTGGGTGGTCCATTCACGGCGCTGAAGGGGGCTGCCTCGCTTCAGGTTTTGGTGGGTGACATGCCGCGCCCGTAGGGGTCTAGGTTTTCATTGCACAGGCTATCCACACGACCAGGGGAACGTCGGGTTTCAGCAGCGGCACTGTGAAACCCGGGGCTTCCAGATATCTGTATTGTTCTGTGATGCTGCATATTTCTGTGATGTTGCTTTTTATCACGCCTTGAGCGAAAATTATATATTGGTATATATATTAGTAGATGTTGTATATGTTTTGCATCCGCGCTAGTCCAGTCCCCGCTCTGTCGTTAGTTAGCTAACCTAACGGGTAATGACGGGACCCAGTGGCGAATGCGGATGGCATATACGTACATCAGTATATTTTCATTCTTTGTGGTGTGATCCATTGATGGGACTGCGTTGATTCGGATCAATGCAAGCTAAACAAACCATTCTGATGTTGTTGGAACACTTTTCAAAAAGCTGTTATTGCAAGGACGTTCACTTTTGTTTTGCATCATGGTATTCATTTGGAATATCCTACTCCTCAGTCGACGAGGCAAGGGCTGAGATCCCTTCACCGGGAGTGACCCCTTGGACAGGGTTTTGCGTCAGGGCATTAATTTCACTATAGCCGATTACTTTTGCTTTGCATCGTGGTATTCATTTGGAATATCCTGCACCCCATTCTACGGGGAAAGAGCCGAGATCGCTTCACCGGGAGTGACCTCTTTAGTAAAGGTTTTCGTCACTATATTTTCTAAAAAGTTATCCAGTTCCTTCAACGATATCAAGTTCATTACGTTAAAGGTTTTTCGCCAAAAACCATTCGTAGCCCTCCGTCATTTCAGATCGGTATTGCTTAGTATTCGCGCTGCGTTTGTCGTTGCTATTCGCCGAGGCGTAGTGTGCGGTAGCTTTGTTGTGCTATTCTGTCGCATGGATATGTGGATTGGTTAGGACAGTCGTACGACTTTATTGATTATTCGTCAAGGGTCGTGCGGGTGGGTTTAACACAATCAAGATAATGACGGGCTGAACTTGACTAGGACCTTTTGATTTGTTGATTATTCGTCAAGGTCACTTGGGTCCTAGGGGTAAAAATCACATCGGGAGTTTCAAAAGAACTGAAACTTGCCAGATATGCGCATACCTTCTGGAGTGTGATACCGTGAGCGGATTCCGTCACGTTATCATAGTTGGATCCCGATTCCCACTGATGAGTTAGTTTACTCCTCGGGTATTCCCGACTAATTCTTCTTTCAGGTTTGGGGAAGAATTTGAGGTTACAGTGGGAGGTTTCCAGATTAGATAAAGTGATAACCATTCTGATCTAGGTTAGAGTGCACGCTGAGTGTTTCTTTTCTCTCTCTCTTTGGCAGCGACCATTGACCCGACCCTGGACTATGACTCAGTGACCAAGTTGACCGAACCTTCTTAACACCGGCTTTTGGATTGTCAGAGTTGCAAACCTCATTGCCACTCCTACTTTTACCCTTTTCTCCAGGACACCCCGTATTACTACGAACGTCCACTTCCATTGGACAAAACCATCGTATGGTTATATACGAACTCGAAGGACTTCGAGGATGGTTTCTGGCTCTGGAGAAAACGAATAGGATTATTCAGTTGTCTTTTCTTTTCACCTTCTCTCATTGCGAGTACTCCTTGGTTTAGGAGATAGTACACCTATTACGCAAATTGGATAGTCTTCTTCCAAACCTTAGGCTGGTGCCGAACGGTAGGGAATGAAGAAAACCAATTAGCCTAACGATGGTGTACAGAAGGTATTAAGTTAAGACAAAGCAAGGGATTAGTAAGAGGGCAAAGTAAATTGCAACTGCTATTCACGACCAAACCAAGTATTTCTTCGCCGATCCTAAATCACCTTTGTATCTCTCCAGGACACTCTGTATCACTACGAAGATCCACAGTTTATTGGATAATCCATCGTATGGTTATATACGAACTCGAAAGGAACTTGTTCCAGTTCGGGGATGGATTCTGGTCCAGGAGAATTAGGAATAAGGTTTATTCGGTTGTCTTTTATCTTCACCTTCTCTCGCATTGCGAGTGCTCCTAGGACTAGGACAGTATACCCATTATGCTTATTGGATAGTCTTCTTCCAAACCATAGGCTGGTGCCGAACGGTAGGGAAGGAAGAAAACCATTTGGCCTAAGGGGTGTGCAGAAGGTAACGACTAAAGACATATAAAGGGATTTGGAGAGGTGGCAAAGAATTATACGGTTATAGTTGTGAATCTGGATAATGGTAGAGGCATTACTAGGAATACCAGGATACCCCATCGAAACATTTCAATGTTTCAGTTCAACTGTGTACTGTTAAAAGAAAACTGATTTCCTGATTAGACACTTGCTCCAGGGTATGTATTTATCAGGTTTGATTCTCACATTTGTATGGCTTTACAGATGATGAGTGGGAGTAAGTTATTGGGAATAGGGTGATCATCCTCATTATATCGCGATTCGTTGTAATCGGTGATATTTGAGGAGATCATCTGGGCTGTTTGCCGGTCGGCAAATATTTGGTTTTGAATATCCGCTGTTGTGCACTAATTTCAAATTGATATATCTGTACGTCTATTTTCATAGAGTGAGATATACCTTTTGATATTATGTCGATGACATTTACCTATATCAGTGGATGGTTAGGTAAGGAGCATTAAACAGCGGTGTAATTCTTCTTAACCATAAGTACAGTTTTCAACCTACGACACACAGTGAAAGAGTTGTTAGACTCAGCGGACTTATACAGAGTATTGTATGTTGTCCAGTGTCCATTAGGACAGAGGGGTTGGTCCTCATACTATATTCTGTTTACTTTTTACTTCTCTAGTTCTTAGACATGTGTTTCGTAGAAACACAGGGTCTAGGTTTTGAGGAGTTATAGGTATTTGAATAGAGTAGAGAACCAGGTGTAGCAAGTATCGGGATTCTTTAAAGTGATTGAAGATGTAGATACTTGTGTATGGTATTCAGTTGATAGTAATGATAAAGAGAACTTGTTTCTCTTTCAGGTTACTCATAATTGGAAGCATTCCTAAGTTGAGTAACGCTGATCGGTCTCTCTCCATTTAGTTGACATGCACTGGAGATAGCTGCATGATTTGAATCTGGTTCAATTAAATCAGTGCCTCTGGTTCTATATTGGATATAGTACAGTTCATATCTTAACATTGTTAAGGTACGGGGAGTTGTCCGGCTTATGATTAAAACCAGACTCTGGATAACTCAAAAGCACGTTTCTGTAATGGCTGTTTGTGGGTTGACCCAGGCTATGACGAGGGTTGATTTTCTACCATCTGGCAGATCAATAGAAATATTGTTCTAGACTCGCCACAGTTTTATTAAAAATGGATTTTTTCAAAAATAGTAGTGGGAGTATGGTAGAACTGGAAGTGATTCCAGAACCGCAAACGATTACTGAAGATTTGATAAGGAACCTAAAGATTCAATCTGATTTGACATTCCGTTGGCCACTCCGCAGATAAGGTGGGTAACTTCAGGCACCCGAGAGATACTCCGGTAGCCTCAAGGACGGTGACAGGAAAGTTCTTGTTTACCTACACGTGCATTGTTGTTGTTCCAGGCTGCGAGACCCGGCAGGAGGATGAGTATAGCGTCGTTCTAAACTAGCTTTAGAAGTGCACGTCTATATGACTCTGCCAGAGGGTTTTCGTAGTCAGTGGGAGCAGCGGAAGCATTGGTGGACATCAGGCTTATGTCTATTTATAGACTAAAGCAGATATAGCAGAGATAGATCATCTGTTTCTGATGTGACAGTCATAGGTTTGACGTCATCAGAATAGGGGATGGATCTGTTGAGAAGGTAGTAGGAAGTGATATTCCTATACTACGATCGGTTATACTTTGGTCGTCACACAGTGTTTTCTCCACATGGGACTTGGACTTATATCAGACATACTGGTTACTAGATCTATGGTTTTAGATCTAGATTTGGGTGGTTTCCCAATCAGGGTACTTTGACAGCATTCTAAGAGTATTTAGAATGGACGACTCCTGGCATGGTAGTGTACCTGCAGGTAATGGAGTCACCCTCTCTAAAGGTGTCTTATAGATTAAAGTAGAGAGGGATGTGCATGATTGGCAGATCACTTGCTTAGGCAATTGAGTCAATCATGAGATGTCAAGTACCACACCAGATGTTGTTCTTGCACTAGATGCAATAAGTTGATATTGATCCAATCCTGGAGGAACAGTCGGAAGCAGTTTTAGAACATAAGTGAATGTTCTAGGGATATGATAACGGCTGCCTCCTTTAGGAGACGGTTATCACTCCAGGTTTCCAAGGTGACATGGACGACAAGGAGGTTGTCAGAGTTATAGTTCTCCCTCTGATGAGGGACAGTATTCTGGACAGGTGATCCAGGCAGATACTGAGGGAGGCATGGCGCAGGATACTGATTAAGTTCAGTTGACGATACAGTCTAAGAAGTTTGGATTTGGAGTTCATTTATGAACTAGGTCCCATCAGACATCCAGACATTCCAAGACAGGTATTGCTCATTTCGGGAGATGGTTTTCTCCGCGAACTTGAGATATAGAGAGACATAGAAAGAAACATCTAGGCGGATCCACTCACTGAGGCTTTTCCTCGAACGCAATAGTTTCGCAAACAGGCTTTGTGCGACTGACTAGTAGAGGAGTTGGGTGTTCGGTATCACACGGGCTGTGAGTATGCGACATCGCAATAATTAGCCTTGAGTGCAAGTGGGAGATTGTTGGAGATAGTGCCCTCAGAGTCAATTATTGGATCACAGGCACGTGATTGCAATGATTGAGGGAGGACCTATCCCGGTAGAACAGTCTTACTCGAGATGATAGTATGCTATCTGGTTTACCTATATCATCGTGTACTGCTTTAGGTGACCTGACAGGTCGCTATTGCACGTTGATAGAGCCCCTAGGATTCTTGCTTGACTGCCAGCAGTATGAGGGCGATCATATAAGTGAGAGCTGGAGTCTATAAGCACATCCTTAAAAGGTCCCTAGTCGTGGGAGTTTCGAGACAGGGCATCGATTCTCCAGAGTAGACTAGTGTATACAGTCGAGACCCCGACGAGGGGCGGTGGCCGGTCTCACAAGCCACTGGTGTCAGTTGGTACAACTAAGATGTATACAGGTGCTCATTGGGTTATGAGTACACCGGACAGGACTCGCCGGGAACATGCTAGTTGGTCTTATACCTAACGTCAGATAGCAGTTCCCTGGTGACATATGTACAGGTTAGTTCATCGACCTGAGATCGTCATTTGTCTCGTATGAGTTCCCACTGTACTTTGATTACTACCCTACCACGGCTCAAAGGAGTCGTGCAAACAGGTTTTAGTTGGGTGCAGTCCCGAGCCATATGGAGGCAGTGAGCGGATCTTCAGGGGTTCGTCTCTCCCGGTATTGGGGGTGAGGTCGCGCTGTGTCTAGGAGAGCCGTTACGCAAAGCCCTCGGCCGAGGCAGGAGATTTACTGGTAGGTATTCCAGTAGTATCTCAGGGCGTTCTGGGCTACACTCCGACACGACTTGTACCGCTTTTGGGGGTCTGATTTTTACCAACCCCCTAGGCCCGACATGCGATACTCATAGACGAACGGACCGGACTGTACGGATATTGTCACTGACAGGCTCAGTAGGGTGTCAGGATGAGTTCGCTCATCGACGTCCCTTTTGGTCAATAGCTGGTGGCCCGTCACGTATTGGCTAATACCTCTGATGTGCTAGTGGTTAAATCCACAGCCATAGTATTGACGAGTCTTTAGAGTCCACCACACTTTCAGTTACCCAAGCTTTCGGGCGAAACGCTGTAGAGGCCGTATGGAGATATGGCAGGGTCCGATCAGATACGTGCGGTATTGCACGGATCAGGATCGAACGGTTAGTACTAGTGGCCGTATAGATATATGGCAAGGTTCGATCGGATACGTGCGGTATTGCACGGATCAGGATCGAACGGATATTACTAGCCGGCTTTGGTTTAAGCCGGATCCTAGTATAGTACAGTGTAGATTTTGTCTCTTTGCATTTGTATCCGGTCAGAATACAGATGCGGGTGTGTATGCACAGTATCGGGGTTTTCCTGTAATTTATTACGGGACCAGTTTTCTGGAGTTGCCAGTTTGCATTCCGTTCCGGCCGGTTTTCCTTTGTTCTTTCCCGGCCGGACTTTTCCGATGGAGGGGGTTATTTGCAATTGTGCAAATAACATTTGTGGAGGGGGTTTCTTGCAAATGTATTCATTATGATATGTTTAGCATCTTTCATCCATGATGGTGCATTAATTGAGATTTGAAAGGGTATGGGTTGATTAAGGGTATGATGTGAGGTTATGCTTTGGATGTGGTCACCTCTTGCTTTATCCTACACTCACCTCCCTTCATGATTTGTTTTTGCCCTCCACCATTTCCACATATGTATAGGCCGGCCACAATTTTGAGAGGAAAAAAAATGAGAGGTTTCATTTTGATGAGAGAAATTTCCATTTTTGGTGTGACACAAATTTCTTCATCTCATTCTTCTAGTTTTGGAAAAAATGAAAGCACCATTTTCCCTTAACCTTATTCCTCCATCACCAATGGCAACTTCACTACTCCAAAGAGACATAGACTCTACACTACTTCTACAGCAAATCTTGGGCGCGTCGGCTAGCCAACTTCGCGCCCGAGTTGCCTCGGTATTGAGGTGGGAGCCCGTAAAAGATACAGAAGATGCGGTGCCCTTCCGGCAAGGAGGCGACGACCGGAGTTTCCGCGGGAGATCGGGACGATGACGAGAAGACCGGAGGACTCGGATCACTCGGTATATCTCTCACCCTTTCTCTTGTTAACTAGCATCGGTTAATGGTTACGATCCGGGTATATTGTCCGTGGTAGCGCCAGTTTAAAAGTTAAGAAAATTTTGATTCCGCATTTTGACCTCGGATAGACGGCCGGGGCGCTGCCGTGGCGCAACATATATAAATTAAGGATACCTAAAAACTCTGCATTGGACGACTGCGCGTCCCGATGAGTAGAAGCAAACTCTTGTGTCTGCACCCTACCCGCAACTGGATGAACTCCTCCTCTGCTAGACTGACCCCTCTGAGAGAACCTTCCACGTCCATGACCTCTCTGAATACGATCCTGACGCGGTGTTAAGGAACAATTTCTGATATAGTGATGAAGGCTCCCGCACCGATAGCATCCAGAATAACGCTGCTGACCCCCTGGGGTTGAGAGCTGAATGACTGTCCTCGTCCTAAGCCTATGCTACTCCCATGACGGTCACGAAATCTGTCTCGACGACTAAACCTCTGTCTCTTGGCTGGTACACCGGTACGATTCCTCTACTATTCCGGAACTCTCAGAGTCTCTGAAATATGTGCCTCGTCAACTGGAGCTGCATCCACTGGTGCTATGTAGGTGACGGACTACTGCATGCTGATCGCAAGGAACAACTGAGTAACAGGGGTGACAACCTCCTGTCGCTGCACTCAAACGGTCTCAACCAATGAACTTCTTTTGGGCGCAGGTTCCTCAATCACCTGCATCTCTGCCACAAGCCTAGCGAGCTGATCTGTCGAAGGCCGATCCGTCTGCACCTATGCAACTAGCATGCCATCCTGGTCAGTGCTCGTTTCACCCGAACCAACTCTGACCTCGGCCCTCGCTTCATCCCTCTGAGTCCCCATAGTCATCGGCGGCAAGGCTATAAATAGAGATAAGATTCGATAAGAACACGGAAATCTAATCACAAAGATATGAATCATTAAGGAAGGAATTTCAAGCAATGTACTTAAGTCACTTTAGGAGAAGTACCGCATCGTGAGTATGCTGCAGACATACACACACTACGTTACTCTGCTTAAGCTACCTACTCCATCATACTAAGGTCATCCTACACTCCGAAAGGTAAAAACCTAGCGCTCTGATACCAACTTTGTCACGACCCGAAATTGGCACGTGACGGCCCTAATACTACGCAACGTCTAAAAGCGTAACGCAGTAAAAGAAAGCCCAAACCCAGAAATCTAAACCATTAAAAATACAAAAAAAGATAATATAAATTTTTGAAACATTTGAAATCACAACCTAAATTCTTTAAAAGTCCAACTTTCTTTCTTTAAAATTTTGGCAGCACCCCCTTTTATAAAAACTAGCCCAAAAATGTGTACAACATAAATATAAATGAAGCATCCCCAAACGGGAGCAAATACGCGCAAAAAGATGGAAAACAACCACCACAACAAATATACGACGCCGTAGCGAAGAAATAAAAGCAATAGAAAGAAAGCTGTATAAAAGGCAACAAATCACAAATAATACACAATATCGTCCTCACCAAGTCTCTAAGTCAACATGAAAATGTAGTAGATGGAGAGTACAAGGATACAACGAATATACAATACAAAAATACGGATAACCACAAAAACCAACCTAAGCAAAACTGCACACTAGGAGCTGAAGCGGTATCCGTAGCAAAACATTATCAGATAGATGAATAGCCAGCCTCGACTACTCTAGGGAACACCCTGCAAAACAACTGTGGCACAACAGGGGTGAGTTGCCAACTCGTGAATAGTAATTAACATATGCAGGTAATCGTAAGTATGCACGTACAACGTGAATCTAAGATATGCAATTAACAGTAATAACAGGTCATATGAATGCAGTAATAATGAAAAGTACACTAGCAGGTACAACTAATACACGAAGAATAATAATAGGACAATTAGTATGCAATAATCGTGCAATAATGATATGAAAATGCAGATATGCAACAATCATGAAGGGTACATTAACAGGTACTACTAATACATGAAACAGTGCATAAACAATAAATATGAGGTATGGAGAGAAATATGTCATTTCCATGGAATCCTGACATCGTGGTAGAATCGCAATCCATCATGACAATCAAAATCCCAATTCCTTAAATCAGCCCCCAAATTGGCTCTCATATCATATAAGTCTCACATCTCCTTAATGTACAATATTGAATAAATCTCCTATATCCCGAATGTACAAAATCAAGTGAGTCTCGTATATCCTTTATCAAATCTCAAGTAAATATCATATGTCCTAAATCCAATATCCAGTGAATCTCTTATAACCTAGGTATATTTATGTGAATAAATATGATAAGGTATATATACATATATTAATGTCAATACACATATATTAGCGTCCCATTCCACTAATATTGGTGTAAGGGTATATATAACAGCATCCTAACCCTCTGTTATATATACATATGAGTAAAAAGAAATATCATGAAACCAATGTGCCAAGCATCGACACAGAAATACTGATCTATCAGGTGCTTTCATAAAGACTGGCACCCTGATAGGTACGTATTATACGTTATACCGAAAGCTCGAGTGCCTAGCTCTGACCCTCGCCTTTCGACATATCCATACGTACATGACTCCCGTCGGTATCCCCATGATAACCGCCGAGTCATAGGTAATGTCACCAGAGTGTATGGTTTCCCTACCCGGCTCATCGGCGTGGTGCATCGACATCCCTTTCTTGCCCCGGGGTACCTCCGGGCCCCACCATGTACCCTCATACGGCCTCTACGCCTCCTCGTAGGGGTATATATATATATATCAGAACCGATAAAACTCATGGTGGATGCTGAAATATCATATCAAGGAAACCGGGTTTTTCAAATAATGCATAATTTCATGAACTCCCGCGGTTCCCAAATCCAGAAAACATCATGAAAAATCCATATAACAATGCGAAAATCCATGGATATAATATATACTACATAACTGAAATGTAAGCATATAAAGGAAAAACCGCTAATTAACATCAAGTAAAGGTAAATATGTAGTTGTAACTGATATATGTGTAACATACAGGTGTAGCAAGGTATAGGTATCTACCTATAAGAAATGATGAAGTATACCCCCCCGGGTATAAGTGGAATATGTGAGCAAGGAATACCTGGAGCTATATCGTAAAGTGTGTATGTACCTATCACCAATGGTACAATACTCTATAGGTATACAGGTATGCTAAATGTTATATGTGATAAGAAATATGAATCAATGTCACAATGTCCCTAACCAAGCAATATAATATCTATAAGGGGTTTGTGTGTAACATAGCAATTATTGACGGTGTGTGTAGCATACAATCCGAGCTCGTGCAACATGAATCGTCAATAATATGTGCAGTGTCCTACGGCTACTAGTCCAAGCACAACAACATCTAAGTAATAGAGTAAATGCGCAATTCTAAATATAACATAGAATATGCGACAGGTATTAACATTCCTAGCCCAGACGCATAACGCCATGCGAGCGATTCCGCTGTAGATGTTAAATCTACTCACCTGGTCACGTGCTACACGTTGCCGACCAACAGCTTCCCTTTCTTTGCTGTGTTCGATGTACTCGCCTGCGAACCTGGAAATTACACAAGGAATCCATATATAAGCGAAATATCTCGCAAAACGCGATTTTGAAACCAAACGAGAAACTCACGTCGCTGACTAAACACGCGTGTGTACGATACGCTGAAACGTGTGTATATGCGTCTAAAACAACCCCGACACGTCGCGACACGTTGGATCATAGAACCCACTCATATATCGCGCTTATCGCGCAAACAAAACGTACTAGAAAAGTGATATATGGTCCCAGATTTTGATACAGGTAAAATCTTACAAAATTGTATACGCCAAAACACTGGAAAACACAGCAGACTACTCTAGCCAAAATCCCAGCACCTATCTCCCCCATCTGGCCGCAATTTGTGGCCAGAAAGAATAAAATTGCGGCCTGGGTATGGGGTTAGGGGCTCGTGCTTGGTGTGTGTAGTCTAGACCTTGTATACATGCTCCAGTTTCCTCAATTTTTCTCTGAAGGAGCCGGGTCACAAGCAGATCACAGAAAGCCACAATTTCACTTTGAAACCATAAATTTTGCATGAAAAGGAAACCTAAGGTATTTTAGTGAAATATGGGATTAGTCTCAGTTAAAGTGGCCCTAATAACACTTAACTAGGCTTGGCTAACCAATAAAATCATCCCCTATCCAAAAGTCCACACAATTCACCATAATTAGCACAAAATCACACATTTTACACTAACCGAAGCTATCTACACATAAGTTTAGCAAGCTAGGAATTAAAGCCTAAGAAGTATTCCTCACTTGACCCTAGGCACAAGGAGAAGGAGAAGAACTGAGTTGCTGCTGCTGCTTGCAACTGTAGGTGCTGCATGTTGCTGCTGCTGCTGCATGAAGCTACTGCTGATGCTGCCTGTGCTGCTGCTGATGCCTCTGCTGCTGCTGCTGATACCTCTGCTGCTGCTGATGATGGTGTGTGTGTGTGTGGGTGTGAGAGAATGAGAGAAATGAGAGTGAGAATGAGAATGAGAGCAAACAATTCAAACCCCCCTTCTCACTCTCTCTCTTCATTAAATGGGCATGTCTCATGCCATGTTGCCCCATGCTCTTCTCTCTCTCTTTCAACAAAAGAAAATCATTTTCAAATCCTTTTTCATTTTTAAAACAACCATAAAAAATTTAAAACCCAAAAACACCTAATACAAATATTAAACCAGATTAAGGAAATGGTTAGTCCACTATGGTTGCTAATCATGGTTTAACCCCAAATTAAACCCTAGTTTACATGCAAAAGTGTGTGCAAGCCTAGGAAAATTCTAATAAAATATTCATTAAATAGGATAAAATATTTGAAAATCGATTTGGTAAACTTTTTTATTAAAACCATATATTAAAATATAATTAGCCATTAAACACATCCTAAGGTGTTACAGTGTTCATGTGAATTATGCAAAATTTAAGCTTTTATGATTTATTTGGCACTATTTTAGTGCTAATCGTGATTAAAAATCGCTAATCGCGGATTAAGCGTGTTTTGTGCACATAGCATGCACAAAGTCTTTTTCACACTTGTGCATTTTTCTACCATGGTTTCATTTGGGTTTGCTATTCAATTTTAATAGAATGATATGAGAAAAGAAAAGAAAATAGAAAAGAAAAAGAATAAAGAATGAGGGATGGGCATGAGAGAGAGAGAGTGAGAGGGGTTACCTTTGACTTTGGACATTCTTCCTTCATTCTTTCACCCTCATCATCTCCCCCCTCAACTCCCTAGCTGTTGCTGCTGCTGCCTTACTCCCTCCCCCTCTTCAACCCTCTCAAATCACCACAATAAACACCTCAAAACCCAATACCCATTTCAATAAAAAGATGCACAAGCGCAAGGGAAGCACATTGGACCAAGAAAAATCAAATTTTGGACACTAAGGGCAACTCAAGAATTTTCTTTAGCTACCAAATGAGGTATTTTTAGAACCTTTAGCTTAGTATTCCCATTGCTTTTACATCCATGTTAACTTTAAACCGATATTGTGAGGTTTAGTGAGGGTAGGAAAATTCTAGTTAAGGGTTTTGGAATTCTTGAGTGGTGATGGGTAATTGAGCTTAGAGGAGGCCTCACAAACCCCCTAGTGCTAGAATTCAGACCTAAACCAAGGACTAGAACCCCGGAATACAGATTTAGAAAACCCGATATCGGAAAATTGTGGATTCTGTGGATGAAAAATGAAATCTTCTAACACTCGGGTTACCTGAAAATTATTTTGCAAGGACAGTGATATATGCAGGTGATTTAGAACATACCCTAAAGACCCCAGCCCCAACACCCTCTACTTGGCCACAGATTTAATCATTCTGGCCACAATTTGCGGCCAGATCAGGTTGGAATTGATTCGTGTTGGTTCTGTAGCTTTATCTCATGTAAACTAGATCCTTGGTATAAGCAGATTTGACCAATTTGACCTAGGGTAAAATCTGGGACCATTTTCAATAGTTGATGTTTTGATTCGGGGTTTCGTTTTGCGTATTTTATATTCTGGATATGTGTATCTATGTTGTACCTCGATCATCCGACGTTTGTACGAGGATGTCGAGGGTTGTTGGTGATTTTGATGATGTGGTCTATAGGTTCTAAGCTACAGGCCTTTAGCGTGCCGTTTTGATTTTCCGATGTGATTTTAATACGCTTTGCGATACGTTATGATGTGTAGGTACCCCACGAAGACTTCGAGACGACAGGCAAGAGCGTGGCGGCATCGGCAACGGAAAGCGAAAGCAAGGTGAATAGATTATATCTACGGGGGAAGTCGGGCGGATGGCGTATAGCACCCCCGCAGTTCGATATTTAGTATACTATATATATACTCTCTCTATATGTGTGTGTTTGTGACATGGATATTTAAGAAGTGATTAGGTGTACTACGGTTAGATTAGGGTTTAGAAGTAAACTAGAATAGTTTCCTAGTAGCGAACCCTAGAATAGATTTACACCCACACGCACACACATGCTTACTTGTTATTCTTATACCTAGATGATGAGGATAGTGGATGGTATTTGGAGATGAGTCGATGAGATTGGGCATAGTGCCATGAGATCGGTGATATGATGTGGTTTGTATTTAGGATACGACATGAGATTTTAGCGGGCCTTTAGGCGTGTTTTCATACACGCACATATATCTATATAGATGGTATCGGTTTGTACTAGACTTAGATCAGTACCCCAGATCATGAGATATGATGATAAGGATATTAGTTAATTGATGAGATAAATGTGATATTGACCCATACCCAGATTTGGGATGCCGTACGATGAATTGCCGCATGAGCTTTATTTGATGATAAGATCCGCACTCATGAGTGGAGGATGTCATATGATATTGTATCGTACACGGTACCATTGAGGCGGGATCACCGACTATTATATGTATATATATGTATCGACTCAGATTTAGATGGTTTCCATACCCTTTCCATTAGCTTATTAGTTAGATCTGTAGTTACCTTGTTGATATTAGACTAGACCCGAGTCATACCTATTTCAAAAACTAACGAATCGCGAGTATTTTAAAGATAGGCAAAGGGATTCTACTGATATTTTCAAAAGACGCATCTTTTCTTAAAAACACCGTAGCCCTTATTTTCCTAAAAACCCCGATTCGTCTTCTTTCAAATGGCAAAACAGTATGACATAGATACATTGACGTAGTTCTGCACTGTTGTGTTTATTATTCATTTGCCGCATATTCTTGCTGTTCGCATCGTATGTTTAAATATGTCTATTGTTATATTAAAACCATACTGTTTGGACACCAGCACCATTATTGATGATGCGTATGTTCCACGAACACCTGCTTGCCGGCTCACACACTTCATCATCGATAATTGCTACGTCACTACACTGTAGGACTGTTGCATTCAGGATATGACCCCTTGCATGATATATTTGCGTACATACATATTGTACACTCATATTTGCGTACACACATATTGTACACCCATACTAACATACATATGTATTTGCACATACATAGATGATTCTGTCTTGATTTGGAGATTTGGGAACCGCAAGACATATCTTAAAACTGTATTCATTTTAAAAGAGCGGTTTCCCTCAATATGTGAATATTACTATTCCATGTTGCATGATATACGGATATGCTTACATTTCTTTTATATGTCGCATACATCATGCTTTATGATTCTACGCATTGAGATATGTTGTTTCCATGATATTTCTGGATTTGGGACCATGGGTATTTCAAAAGAGAGTATGTATTGTTTTAAAAACCTTGTTACCCTTGATATGATATTTCAGTGTGTCCACCATGTGTTTTCTCGGTTCTGAGAGCGACATGTGAAACCCGATTCGAGGAGACGGATGAGGCCGATTGCGGGTACATGGTGGACCCGGTACGGTACCCCGGGGCGAGAACGGATCGCTGTGTTACAGACGGTGAGCCTGGCAGAGGGACTACTACCTACCGGTGATTGTATTTAAGCTCGGTGGATATCCGGAGGATACCGACTGGAGTTGAGAGATGATACAGGCCAATCCGGAATGACGGAGCCCGATATATAAGGGTTTACATGCCGATGCTGGGCACAGGTTGTAGGATTCCTAGGCACACTAATGAGGTCTCACAAGGCATCAACCATGCCAAATTATAATTTTTCATGTGCCAAAGAAACCCTATACTAGATCGTTAACTAGAGTTTAGGCGAAACGAAATGCTACTAAACTACTTTAGTGCTAAGTGAACGGAAATACAACCATTGTAGATCCGGTCCTCCACCTCCATAGCTCCGCGTTGACGTCCCTCCACTGCGATCATCGGATCCCGGACACTAGTAATGGTTTCGTCGAAGAAATGATCGGGCTAGGTCGTCGACTTCGATGCCGAAGATGATCTACGTCGAGGCAACTCAAGATCAAGCTCCAACTTCACCAAGTCATGAAACTTGTGAAGAAAACACCCTATACTACTTGGCAAGTGGTAGAGGATGAAGAAATAGGAAGTGAGTTCACTTTAGAATTGGATTTCTCACTCTTTTTCTCATGTTGCTATTAACGGTAGCAAGCTTTCTTCTTGTTGAAGAAGAAGAAGAAGAAGAAGAAGAAGAAAAAGAATATGATAAGAATAATGAAAAATAGAAAATAAGTGATCCTTATCATATTTGCAACCATGGTTTAGTGTAGAGAATGAACTATGGTTTAGTTGAATGGTTAGGGTTAAGGACAAAACAAAAATGGTAGACTTTCCAAAGATGCTAGAAAAGCTTTATGAAGCTTCAAGCAAAACAACAAAAGAAAGTCACCATTTCTATTTGCCAAAAACAAATGAATAAATAAATAAGTGAAATGAAACCCTAACCATTCACTAAACATGGTTTAAGTCTTACACAAACCCAAGTTTGCATGTATCATCAAACATGATACAAACAAGTGCACAAAAATATATCACATATACAACTTGTGCACATCAAATGAGAAAATCCATCTTAAGTGAAAAAATACGAGTTAATGTAAAGTAATATATCAAATATATAATTATACATCAAATCATTAAATCAACACTTGATTTAATGATCCGGTCATATCGCATTTAACCGACTAATATCAAGTGTATCAATGTATCGAATCAACACTTGATTCGGTAACCCGGCTATATCACATATAACCTGCCGATGATACAAATCGCGAGAATAGAATGCAGTATCACATACTGGTATTATTCTCGGTCCCGCACATATCTCATATGCGCTCCTATTTCATTTCGCTTGAGCCAGGAAACCTCTGTGTAGGACTCTAAAGACTCGTCAATACGCCGGCAGCAGGTGATGATCATATCAAACACCTACAAGCCGCAAGCGGTCTGCTAAATGTAAAGGCCACCCGGGTATTGAGCGATCAGAAGATCGACGAGCAAGCCCGCTCATACTCCTGTGAATCCAACCAGTAACACTTACCGTACAGTCCGGTCTCGTCGTCTGATATGTCGCATATCTCACCTAGGGGTGGTAAACGTCAGACCTCAATAGCTCGATAAGTCGTGTCGATATGAGGACCATAACAGTTCGAGAAACTACTGGTAACACTTACCAGTAAATCTCAGCAACCCTGGCTAGGGATTTCCGGTTATAGCCAATCGAACACAGCGCAACATGAACTCCCTATACCGGGAGAGACGAATCCCCTCCTATCGCTCATTACCTCCGTGTGACTCGGGACTGTACCCAAAAACCACCGTTTTGCATGCCCTCTTGGACATGGTAAGGTGGAAATCAAAGCACAGTGGGAATCACACAAGACTCTATGACGATCTAGGGTCTACAGACTAACCTGTACCAGTGTCACCAGAGAACTGCCATCTGACGTAAGGTATAATACCATCTGGGAGTTCTCGGCGAGTCCGTCCAGTGTACCCAGTCTCCACTGAGCACCCGTATATCATCTCTGATGCCAAACACCAATGGATATGGGATCATCCATCGCCCATCTGTATGTGTCGAGAAGGTATACGCTAGTCTACACTGGTATATCAATGCCCTGTCTCGATACACCCACGACTAGGGACCTTGAAGGATGTACTTATGGACTACCATGTCCCCACTAGTAAGATCTGCATCATAGTCCAGGTAGTCAAGTACACATCCTAAAGGCTTTACCAACATGTAACAGAGAGACAATCAGTGTACACGTTAAGGTAAAGTGTAACCAGATAGCATACTATCATGTCGAGCAAGAAAATCCTCCCTATATATGTCCAAGCATCCACTACAATATACATCCTATGTATAGTAATGGCCTCTAGGGCATACATATAACTAACAATCTCCCACTTGCACTAGGGCCATCTGATAGCAGTGGTTGTAGTATCTCATACTCAACCATCCCATAAAAGTCTCTCTCTGGGAAAAGGCCTTTGTGAGTGGATCCGCCGTATTGTCCTCTGAGTCAACTCTCCTTACCTCGATCACCCTGGAGATCAACTATCTCCATGATCAGGTGACACTGCCTTAGAATATGTCTGGATCACTGATGGGACGGACGTTCCTTGGCATAAGCCACAACTCCATTGTCACACAATGGGAGGAACTAAGTTCATCTCATGAACAAATATACATCCAGACTGCCTCTTTGGTAACATCTTAAGTAGCGATGTATCCAGCCTCTATCGTCTAGTATGCCACGGTATCTAGCTTGGAACTCTTCCAACATACCGTCCCTTTACTAAGGGTAAAGACAATGCCTGTGACTGACATTCAGTCGTCCTTATCACCCTAGAACCTTTCCTGTGATTCTCCCCAGGATCGATTGATACCATCTCACTACAACTAGTGAGAATCATAACATCCAATCACTTCTATCATAGATCAAAACTCAGGATTTAGGAGGTATCACTTTGATCCTATATGGAGAATCCTTGTGATAAGCGGAGATTGACCGAGCGTAGCATAGGAAACTCCTTCCCCATCAAGAGTATGTCATCCATGTACTCTACGAGGATCACCACCGTACTCCCTACCACCTCTTTGTATATACAAGGTTCATCTACCATTTTGATGAAGTCAAACTTTTTGACTACGACATCAAAACAGACGTTCCAACTCCGCGATGCCTGCTTTATCCTATAAAGTATCTTGTACACGTTTCCGCTGCTCCCACTGTCTACGAAGCCCTCTGGCTGTGTACTTATAGACGCTCTTTTCTAAAACATCATTTTAGAAAAGCTGTCATGACACCCAACCACCAGATATCGTAGTCATGGTATGTAGCCGTGGCAAGTAGGATCTGGATGGACTTAAGCATAGCTCCTTAGAAAAGGTTTCATCATGATCCATACCTGATCAATGATGCAAACCTTTAACAAGTCTAGCTTTGAAAGTCTCAACTTTTCCATGTACACCAAGTAATCTTCTCAAGATATACTTGCTCCTGATGGGGATTTAACCCTTCAGATAAAGCAACCAAAGTCCATACTTTGTTGGTGTATAAGGATTCCATCTCAGATCACTAAGCATCCAGCTATTCTTACAGAGTCCTACTCCTGATGGCCAGCTCGAAACTAGTTGGTTCATCATCTCATGATGCAGTCCTCACTCCCACTGTCATAGAGAAACCAAAGTATCTCTCAGGTGGGTGAGGAACCCTACTAGATCGGCGGAGAGGCTGAGGTTCGTCGGGGACTATTGAATCCTTTGGTTCTATCAAATCATCAGCTGTTGTTTGTATAGCTGGAACCATTCCAGTTCTACATAACTGACCTTGCCTCGAGCTTGTCCAGATTTTTATTTTAGACATAGGCCGGACAACCCCAAATCTTAACTAACTTAAGAAATGGGCTCTTCCCTTTCCATATCACATATGAAGTGGTAGGCACTGATTTGATTCGAACCTAATTCAATTGGTATGCAGCTTCTCAAGTGCATAACCCCCAAAAGGAAAAAGGTAACTCAGTAGTACTCATCATAGAGCGCACCATATCGAATAGGGTGCAATTGCTCCACCCCGATACACCATCGTGCTATGGTGTATACGGAGGAGTAATGCTGAGAGAGAATCTCATTCTCCTTTAGGATAGTCCAGGAATTCTATGCACAAGTATTCTCCATCTTGATCTCATCATAGGACATAATACTTATACCCGTATTTTGGTTCTCTACTTCTAACTTATATTCTGTGAATATCTCAAAAGGTTCGGACTTGTGTTTCAACAGGAACATAGGTCTGAATCTCGAAAGATCATCAGAGAATTTAATGAAGTACAAAGAACCGGTCTTGGCATGTGTAAACAGGGGACCTACATACATCAACATGTATCATCCCAAGAGTTCACTAACTCTTTCTCTGCTTCCAATAAACAGAGCTGTGGTCATCTTATCTTTGTGACATGACCGGCAAGTTTTCACAAGATGTAAATTCAAACAGATTTAAATATGCATCTTTGTGAAACTTAGCTAGTCAGGTCGCAATGATATGACCTAGTCTACAATACCTCAAGAAGGATCCGTTCATTTCTGAACTCTTCCTTTTGTGTGTGTTCCGTATACTAAGAACTGTTGTTTGATTTAGAACATCAATGCTTTTAGATAACGTGCCTGAACCGATCAACTTTTGATATAGGAAATGTTCAAAACATTATCCAACAATACAAAATTTTATCATTTCTTTACTAATAAAGAGACTGATACGATTTTGTATATCAGGTTCGGTATCTAATAACATTCGTTCAGAATCAATGTATTGGTAATACAGGGTGACAGTGACCAACAGACTTGGCTGCAACACTTGCCCCTTTTTCCGTCTCATGAAACTTATCATCCGTTCTCAGTTCTCTACCTTTCTGTAGCCCATGTAACAGATTACATATGCGGGATCCTGATCTGGTATCACATACTCAGGACGTAAAGGATACTGAGAAACAGTTCTGTATAATGAACACACCCGAAGATGATGCATCAGCATGCACTCTCTTCATTTGGGCGGCACGAGAATTCTGGTATTCCCCTATTTCTTGCTTGGTCTTATAACAATTATAAGTTGGAGCGGGACCAACGTTCCCCAGCTCAGTATAACAAGCGGGTTCGGTCAATATCCGTATTATTATCTTGATTAAGGCATGATATGGTCGCTACCTGGAGAGAGAGAAGAAAACACTCAGCGTGCGCTCTTGCAAGAATAGATTGGTTATTATTTTATCTAATCAGGATGGCTCCCACTGTTTTTTATCAAATCTTCCTTCAAACCCTAAAAGGAAAGACTAGCCGCGATTAATTACACACTACAAGTTCGCCAATCTTTCAGCCAGGCCAGTGTCGGTACTTTGAGGGAGGTCCCCCATGCTTTCGCACGAACCTAATTAATGTAAACCTCGTTTTCCCAGAGACGTAACCCCGTTGACACCTTTCTAGACACCTACTTGATCGGCTAATTGCAATGTGTAAAACTCTCCCAGGAGTAACTCTTACTCGCAGCGGGTATCGGGATCCAACTATCTCATAGAAGGTATGCAATCTCATTGCAAATTTCAACACTTGAAATTCCCGATAATATTTTGCCCCTAGCAGCTATATGACCTTAACATAGTCAACAAACCATAAGTGCTAGTCAAGTTCAACCCGTCATTTCCCGATTGAATTAAACCCACCCACACGACCCTTAACATAGTCAACAAAGTCGCACGACTACCCTAATCCAATCGCATCATATGCTTATACAGATAAGCACTAATCAGCTACCGCACACTACACCTTAACATAGTCAACAAACGTAGCACGAATACTAACTAGTACTTATCTGAAATGACGGAGGGCTACGATAGGTTTTTCTGAAAACCTATTGCGTAATGAACTTGATATCGTTGTAGAATCAAATGATTTTAAAATGGAGTGTTTTTGAGGCTTTTCTAGTTTTGCTAAAGGGGCCACTCCCGGTAAATGGATCGTCGGCCCTTTCCTCATCGAATAAGATGCTGGATATATCATATATACCGCTGTGCAAAGAAATAACTATAGGAGCAATCAAAAGACAAACCGAGGGTTGTAGCATCTACCAGTTATTGCTAAAGGAGTCACTCCCGGTGAAGGGATCTCGGTCCTTTCCTTATGGAATAAGGTGCAGGATGTTCTACAAGGAACACCGCGATGCAAAGTAAGAACTGTAACTACCTGTTTTTGAAAATTCGATTCCACAACATCTTTAGGTTTCTTTTTCTTTCATTAATCACATTAATGAAGTCCCATCATTTAAGTTACCTAAACATCACAGATAAATACGACGTACACTTATGCCATCCACATTCACCTCGATGTCCCCTCATGCACCGTTAGGTTAGGTAACTAACGACAGAGCGGGGCAGGGCTAGCGCGAGTGCAAAACATAAGTAACGTCTATATAATATATTATATATGCTATATACAGTATCCATCACAGAACATCAAATTATCACATCACAGATAACGCAGCAGAAAATATCATATGAAATATTGGATATACTAGGACGTCCGTGTTTTCAATATGAGCCAGTATAAAACACGGATTCCACGGTCACGATGAATAGCCAAACCCACACCTCTAGACCCTTACGAGAGCGGCAAGCAACCCTACCAATTCTAGAGTTAGGAGACCCGGACTCGACTCCTCGAGTTGGTCTCCCACTGGACTCCAGAACCCGGTTACTTGTGCCCTCCTCCTTGGGTCTATCCTAGTGCAGAAAAGAAAATAATATACAAATGGTGACATCTTCCGCAACCTGGAAGTGTCCCAATAAAAGAATATTACATACAAGTTTTTACATGAATGAAAATGAAAAACACTCATCTCACATAAAACCCCCCGGCTATTCAAACACGACGATCCAATATAACATATCCAGCAACACATAACATCACATGTCATCAACGTAAGTAAATATGCCCATCCCAATTGTCGTTGACATATAGCAACGAAACCGGCGATATCACATATTACACTTACGGCACAGAAAAGAAAGTGTAAAACTACAACAGTTGGAATCCGCAACCTCCTCAGACATCGCCTGCCTGACCATATGAATTCCTTAGACATCGCATGCCTAACAATTATAAACCCCGCATTTTAGTCTCATTATCGAAAACTCTTTTCAATATCAAGTCGGGCAATTCAACAAGATTCACGACATTTTGATCGAATGCTCGTCGCAAACTTTATTAGGCGGCCGCACCCCCAATGCCGTCGACGAAGTGCACCAAGACGAAACACCGCTGCCGTAAGCACCCGAACGGATGCTTTCGGCGATGGGGTTCTCCTACAGTCACTTGGTCGGGGCTATGGGGTGTAGCTGTTTATTAAGTTTACCCGGCGAGTATCCGCGTACGCTACGTGATTGCGACAGACTTTTAATCGCATCAAAATTCCGTAGCAACCGATCAAGTGAGACTAAAGTGCTATATTTATAACATTCAAATCAGTTATCTCATAACTCCTTGTGAATTCCAAATATTGTATCACATTCCAGATAAATAGAAAATGTTAAACTTTCCGATCGAACAGTCAAACACCCAAGTTTTCCCGAATGGTTTTCAACACTTGAAATAAGTTTAAAAACATCCATTTCATGCCACAGTACCAACAGTCCAGCCGTAGAAGGGTCAAGCCAACGCCTCACATGTGGCACGCCATACTGCCCCAAACCCTAAGGTTCAAAGGGCAGTTCAAGACGGTCACATAATCGAGTTAAGGTTTGTTGTCTTCTAGAGGGTCCATCGCGTTACTTGAACTACTTAGAACATTCTTAAACTACGGAAAAATCCAACACTTAGAAATTTCCCGGTAGGGGAAAAAGTGGGTATTTATATCCGGTCAAACTTTTTAACAGTTTCTAAAATATCCGGAAAAAAATAAACGAAGTTAAATTATCCGATCAAATTAACGAGTCCCCAATAAAACCCTAAAAAACTCAACACTTGAGTGGGATTAAAAAATTCCCATAAAAAATTGCCAAGAAAGGACCTAAGAATAAATATAAGAAATTTCAGGGACTAAGTCCAAATTTTGGCCACGGAACCGCCGCCAAACCCATGGTTTCGCCGCAGTTACGCGGTCAAATTATTGACTTAGAGGACCGTACTTCACAGTAATTCTTAGTTTTTCCTGCTTGTTTTTCTGAGAATTTTTAATTCACAAAAATCCACTGTTTTGAAAAATGTACAGAGAAGGGTTTTGTCGGGGTTTACGGGTTCGATTGGACTTCTAACTTCGTCTACACTTCGCCTAAAGCTCTAGCTAGGCTTTGATACCACTGTAGGATTCTTAGGCACACTAATGAGGTCTCACAAGGCATCAACCATGCCAAATTATAATTTTTCATGTGCCAAAGAAACCCTATACTAGATCGTTAACTAGAGTTTAGGCGAAACGAAATGCTACTAAACTACTTTAGTGCTAAGTGAACGGAAATACAACCTTTGTAGATCCGGTCCTCCACCTCCATAGCTCCACGTTGACTTCCCTCCGCTGCGATCATCGGATCCCGGACTCTAGTAATGGTTTCGTCGAAGAAATGATCGGGCTAGGTCGTCGACTTCGATGCCGAAGATGATCTACGTCGAGGCAACTCAAGATCAAGCTCCAACTTCACCAAGTCATGAAACTTGTGAAGAAAACACCCTATACTACTTGGCAAGTGGTAGAGGATGAATAAATAGGAAGTGGGTTCACTTTAGAATTGGATTTCTCACTCTTTTTCTCATGTTGCCATTAACGGTAGCAAGCTTTCTTCTTATTGAAGAAGAAGAAGAAGAAGAAAAAGAATATGATAAGAATAATGAACAATAGAAAATAAGTGATCCTTATCATATTTGCAACCATGGTTTAGTGTAGAGAATGAACTATGGTTTAGTTGAATGGTTAGGGTTAAGGACAAAACAAAAATGGTAGACTTTTCAAAGATGCTAGAAAAGCTTCATGAAGCTTCAAGCAAAACAACAAAAGAAAGTCACCATTTCTATTTGCCAAAAACAAATGAATAAGTAAATAAGTGAAATGAAACCCTAACCATTCACTAAACATGGTTTAAGTCTTACACAAACCCAAGTTTGCATGTATCATCAAACATGATACAAACAAGTGCACAAAAATATATCACATATACAACTTGTGCACATCAAATGAGAAAATCCATCTTAAGTGAAAAATACGAGTTAATTTAAAGTAATATATCAAATATATAATTATACATCAAATCATTAAATCAACACTTGATTTAATGATCCGATCATATCGCATATAACCGACTAATATCAAGTGTATCAATGTATCGAATCAACACTTGATTCGGTAACCCGTCTATATCACATATAACCTGCCGATGATACAAATCGCAAGAATAGAATGCAGTATCACATACTGGTATTATTCTCGGTCCTGCACATATCTCATATGCGCTCCTATTTCATTTCGCTGAGCCAGGAAACCTCTGTGTAGGACTCTAAAGACTCGTCAATACGCCGGCAGCAGGTGATGATCATATCAAACACCCACAAGCCGCAAGCGGTCTGCTAAACGTAACGGCCACCCGGGTATTGAGCGATCAGAAGATCGACAAGCAAGCCCGCTCATACTCCTGTGAATCCAACCAGTAACACTTACCGTACAGTCCGGTCTCGTCGTCTGATATGTCACATATCTCGCCTAGGGGTGGTAAACGTCAGACCCCAATAGCTCGATAAGTCGTGTCGATATGAGGTCTATAACAGTTCGAGAAACTACCGGTAACACTTAACAGTAAATCTCAGCAACCCTGTCCAGGGATTTCCAGTTATAGCCAATCGAACACAGCGCAACATCAACTCCCTATACCGGGAGAGACGAATCCCCTCCTATCGCTCATTGCCTCCATGTGACTCGGGACTGTACCCAAAAACCACCGTTTTGCATGCCCTCTTGGACGTGGTAAGGTGGAAATCAAAGCACAGTGGGAATCATACAAGTCTCTATGACGATCTCGGGTCTACAGGCTAACCTGTACCAGTGTCATCAGAGAACTGCCATCTGACGTAAGGTATAATACCATCTGGGAGTTCTCGGCGAGTCCGTCCAGTATACCCAGTCTCCACTGAGCACCCGTATATCATCTCTGATGTCAAACACCAATGGATATAGGATCATCCATCGCCCATCTGTATGGGTCGAGAAGGTATACGCTAGTCTACACTGGTATATCGATGCCCTGTCTCGATACACCCACGACTAGGGACCTTGAAGGATGTACTTATGGTCTACCATGTCCCCACTAGTATGATCCGCATCATAGTCCAGGTAGTCAAGTACACATCCTAAGGGCTTTACCAACATGTAACAGAGAGACAATCAGTGTACACGTTAAGGTAAAGTGCAACCAGATAGCATACTATCATGTCGAGCAAGAAAGTCCTCCCTATATATGTCCAAGCATCCACTACAATATACATCCTATGTATAGTAATGGCCTCTAGGGCATACATATAACTAACACAAGTTTCATGATGTTTTCGAGTTCGATGTTGGACACTCTGGTTCCACGATTTTGATGTGTTGCGAGGGACACACGTTGATTTATATCCTCTCACTTCCATGCATATGCTTTACGATATTTACATGCATGATGTTTTGTGTCACTGAGTGATGCGTGGACGAGATCCACATGCATACAGACATTGATTACATAGTTGGACGATATCCACATACTGTTAGACTTCACGATATAGTTGACATTGATTCATGTTGATTACATTGATCACACCTTATAGTTATGATATGTTGCTACCTGAGGCACCGACACGAGCATTTGGTACTACACTTATGTATAGATGTTTACCCTTACCACCTTATCATGCTTCAGACTTATTCATATTGAGGATATTATTTATTACTGATCGTATTGACCTAGGATAGTGTCATACATACGATTTCTGCTCTGCGATATTTTCTATTCACGAGTTGGCAGCTCACCCCCGTTGTGCCACAGTTCTTGCAGGTTTTGCCATATAGGTTTCATTGCGACTTTTCTGGCATACTGCTTCCTTTCTGGGTGATTGCATTGGTAGGTGGGTTTACTCGCATCGTGACCGCCCTTGTATTTATTTTATTCAGTTGTATCTAGTAATTCCATCAACCAGACATGTATTTATTTCAGACTTAGAAACTAGAGTTGTTTGTTCTTTCGACCTTAGAGTCGCGCGTTGTATTATTATGGATTTCATGTTGTTTTGAGTTTCCTTTTCATTTTTGATCCTTGCCCTTCGACGTTGTATATTATATTGCTTGCATGGTTGTGGCCGTCGATTGACGAAGAGCTAGCTCCCGCTTGGGGATGCCTTTTATCATTATATATATACTATTCATATTGTACCCCATTTGGGGCCTGTATTTACAAAGTAAACTCTGCCGAAATTTTCAGAAAAGACTATAGATTTTAAAAATGCATATTCGGCTTACTTATTTAAAAACCTTGTTTTTTTAAAAAAAACATGTTTTCTTTACTTCTTAAAAACTAGTTTTCTTTATTTACTCCTTAAAATTGTTTTAGATTTCTGGGCTTTTGGCTTACTTGAATTAGATGAGGTCCTATAGACTTCATATGATTCAAGGGCCAGTCACATGCTATTTCGGGTCGTGACAAAGTTGGTATCAGAGCGCTAGGTTAACCTTGGTTCGAGTTTAAGTTTGATTATGCGGAGCCTAGAGCGTTTATATATAAACGGAACTTAGGCTTGACCTTACGGAACTTAGACTTAGTCGTGGGGGTATTATACCCGAACTTTCGTCGCGTAGGTTGACCTTGGTTGGTGGAATAGGTGACTTGAAGAGAGTGACGTACCGTGTGTATGTTCCGCGGCATACTTACGATATGCCACTCCGCTTAAGGAGCCTGAGGATGTACATTTCCTTGCACAGTATTATATTCATTCCTATGATCTATCCTCATCGATATTGGTTATGATTTTGCTGCCACGATTACACGGCCAGAGAGAGCTACGACTAAAGTTGCGTCAGCACGAGCTCGTCACGGACGAGGACTGACCAGGGCGTGATTCCAAAGACGTACGATTGCATAGAGGCGTTATTTTATTGTGTTTTCGCTCCATGAGCGTTGGACTGATCATTTTTACAGGATTTCTCGGATGTGCAGATTGGCACCAGAGGATCAGGCTACTGCTAGAGACCAGCCAGAATGTGATGACCACTGATATATCGCTTATTCATGATGATTGAGGCACTGTTCAGAGTGCAGACAAATGAGCCAGTTGTTGCTGTGAACGATGAGATATTTCCCCAGATATTGGAGCTATTGCAGTATGAGTTGTACTTAGAGATATGATGGAAGGTCTCTAGTCACGTGAGGATGAATGACTAGGACATATGGTTCGTTCGCTTACCCCGATGCGAGGTCATCAGGTAGATTGATTCCAGCTATAGACGACTTCACGCAGGTACGTTGAGCGTCGACGGAGACGATCGAATGTCAGGTCCTATTTTCCAAGTTTAAAGTATTCAGAGACAAATGCAAGTAATGCTATGGACCGGACCCTCTAGAAGAATGAAACCCTAACTCGACATAATGACCATGGAACGCCTTCGAAACTTAGGGTTTGCGGCAGTTTAGCGGTGCCATTTGTGAGGCTTGGGTTTGCCCTTCTACGGTTGGTCCACAGGTGCTGTGGCATGTACTGGAATACTATTAAACTGTACTCAAGGTGTTGATCTCTTGGGGGATCATGAGGTTTTGACAAATCGATCGAATGGTTCGACATCATTCGAATATCATGTGATGGGATACATTGCTTAGGAGACTCCAGATACGAGTATAGCCGTTGGAACGCAGTCTATGCAGCCACAAGAAGACAAGTCCGAATCAGTCGACATTGGAACAGAGTGGAGTAAAGGGTATGTACGAGATCTTAATGAGATGACGTTCCACTCCGCTGACATCAAAGTTGTGATATGTCTACAGAGGCGTTGGGATGCGACCAGTTTCTGAGAAAATGCTGTGCTGAGGACGCAGATGTCCAGAAAGCGAGAAAAGATTATGCAAGAGTACCAGCCTCCATACAGTTCGGCATAGGCGAGATCAGAAGAGACCTTGAGCAGGAATTCTTCCAGGACACTACTGCGATAAGATTTGCACCCAGGATCTGATGTGTGATGTGTATTCAGAGGACCTGAGGTCGGTACCAGTGACGTGCTGCTTTACGAGTGGTCGTGAGGATTGACCGAGAGATGACCAGAGAAGTGCCAGGGCGGAGTCATCCCCGTTAGCACACATGACAGGGTCGATGAGCCGATGGATTGCGAGACTGGTAATCCACAGAGAAGATAAGGGCCCAGAGACAGAGGACGCCAGACCGTGAGCAGGAGGCAAGTAGATATCTTGCACTGCTAGCATTGGACGCACCGACACCTGCTCGACTTTGAAGGAGGATATATCGCCGACGGTATTTATGATTTGTGATTTGGTGATTCGATTATCACGTATCCGTCACCTTGGATTTCGGTATTTTGGGTGATCTATTTGCATGATTTAGTCTTGATGATTGAGTTTCATGATATTTGTTTTCGTGCGCCATGGTTGCACCTACTGGGTATGTATATTTTGCGCATAGTTATTACAATTGAGATATGCTTTATACATCGTTGTGTTGATTTATGATTTATGCACAGTTATTGCACCTGATATCGTTTTTGTGCCTTGGCTGCACATGCTTATGACTTCATAGATTTCATACAGTTGAGTTGATTTTGTGCATATGATACGCACACGATTTGGTTTTTGCACTCGGTATAGTTCATATATGCTTGCAGTGCATTGATACGTATTTTTGGACCACAGTTGCACCTGACTTCGGTTTGATGTCATTCGATATGTTGATTTTGATTTCATGCCTATGTTATGCATGTGATTTGACTTATGCTTTCGGCATAGTTTTCATGCACTTTTAGTGTTTCGATTTGATTTGTGCATGCTGATGCATATGGTTGTGAGATTATATACCGCGGTATACCTGATTTGGATTGAGCCGTATTGTATACCGTCGATTTTGATTCTGATATTGATGTTGATTTCTTGCACTCCATGCATTTGAATTGGATTTTGCGCATGTTCGACGCTTGATATTGGATTTCATGATTTCGTGCATGTCGGAAGCGCATGATTTAGATTTTATTCGTGCATGATGGATGCACCTGATATGGTTTTTCGCGCGTATTGAGCGCATGTTTTGAGATGCGATTTTGGTGCACACCTGATGCATTAAATCAGGATTCTTCGTGCATGTCAGATGCACCTGATGTTGCTGCCAGGCACGCCCGTTGCCCTTGGCAGATGTTTTGTGCACACCCGTTGAACTTAAATGTTGTTTCTATGCACATGTATGGCACATATTTGGATTTTGATTTCCGTGCGCACCAGAAGCATGTGTCATTCATATGCACATTTTGGGATTGATTTCTTATGGAGCAGTTCGTTTTTATGATATTTGCTATTTGTTTTCGTACTGAGCAGGACTAGTCAGAGGACAGTACCTGGATATATTTTGCATGCATTGATAGTTATCGAAGGGATTTCCAAAAAGGGAGCTATAGTCTCAGTATTTACCTACGTGTCTGATATGACATGAAACGTTTAAAACAAGGAAACCCTTCTAAATTGTTTTCAAAACGGCGGAACGTACATATTAAACAAAAAGATATATACATATATGGTTATTTTCTTACAATAGACGTCCGCCACTGTGCAGTGTTATGTGCATCGCGCAGCGACTTAAAATGGTTTGGCATGCATTTCCTTCAGCTAATTACATGTATAGATTTGATGTCTACATGTATAATTTTGATGTATATCATATTGGTTTTGTTTTGGATTTGATATTTGTGTCTTTACCATGACTCCGATGATTGCGGGATGTTGATAGAGTTTTGTTTTATTGTTATCGGCTTATTGTTCATGTGCATGCATTGCGCTATGATGTGTTTTATGTATTGATGATTTCGGAGCCCCGACGACATGGACTTTTACTGAAATGTTTTAGCATTTGAGCGGTTTAAATTTAAATTCGGTGAACGAATTTCTTTAAGGGGGGAAGATTGTAACATTTCAAAAAAATAAAATATTATTTTTGGGAATTTTTATAATTAAATAATAAAATATTGAATATTTTAATAAGACGGTATAATTAAATACCGATAAATTGGGAAAATTATGGAAATTACTAACAAGATGGTGTTCATGTGAATTATGCAAAATTTAAGCTTTTATGATTTATTTGGCGCTATTTTAGTGCTAATCGCGATTAAAAATCGCTAATCGCGGATTAAGCGTGTTTTGTGCACATAGCATGCGCAATGTCTTTTTCACACTTGTGCATTTTTCTACCATGTTTTCATTTGGGTTTCCTATTCAATTTTAATAGATTGAGATAAGAAAAGAAAAGAAAATAGAAAAGGAAAAGAATAAGAATGAGGGATGGGCATGAGAGAGAGAGTGAGAGGGGTTACCTTCGACTTTGGACATTCCTATTTCATTCCTTCACCCTCATCATCTGTCCTCTCAACTCCCTTGCTGCTGCTGCTGCTGCCCTACTCCCTCCCCCTCTTCAACCCTCTTAAATCACCACAATAAACACCTCAAAACCCAATACCCATTTCAATAAAAAGATGCACAAGCTCAAGGGAAGCACATTGGACCAAGAAAAATCAGATTTTGGACACTTGGGGCAACTAAAGAATTTTCTTGAGTTGCCAAATGAGGCATTTTCTGATCCTTTAGCTTAGTATTCCCATTGCTTTTACATTTATGTTAACTTTAAACCGAGATTGTGAGGTTTAGTGAGGGTAGGAAAATTCTAGTTAAGGGTTTTGGAATTCTTGAGTGGTGATGGGTAATTGAGCTTAGAGGAGGTCTCACAAACCCCCTAGTGCTAGAATTCAGACCTAAACCAGGGACTAGAACCCCGGAATACGGAATTAGAAAACCCGATATCGGAAAATTATAGATTCTGTGGATGAAAAATGAAATCTGCCAACACTTGGGTTACCTGAAAATTATTTTGCAAGGACAGTGATACATGCAGGTGATTTAGAATATACCCTAAAGACCCCAGCCCCTACACCCTCTACTTGGCCGCAGATTTAATCATTCTGGCCGTAATTTGTGGCCAGATCAGGTTGGAATTGATTCGTGTTGGTTCTGTAGCTTTATCTCATGTAAACTAGACCCTTGGTATATGCAGATTTGACCAATTTGATCTAGGGTAAAATCTGGGACCATTTTCAATAGTTGCTGTTTTGATTCGGGGTTTCGTTTTGCGTATTTTATATTTTGGATTTGTGTATCTGTGTTGTACCTCGATCATCTGACGTTTGTACGACGATATCGAGGGTTGGTGATTTTGATGACGTGGTCAATAGGTTCTAACCTACAGGCCTTTAGCGTGCCATTTTGATTTTTCGATGTGATTTTAATACGCTTTGCGATACGTTATAATATGTAAGTAACCCACGAAGACTTCAAGATGACAAGAAAGCACGTGGCGGAGTCGGCAACGGAAAGCAAAAGCAAGGTGGATAGATTATATCTACGGGGGAAGTCAGGTGGATGGCGTATAGCACCCCGACAGTTCGATGTTTAGTATACTATATATATATATATATATATATATATATATATATATGACAGCGTTAGGTGTGACATGGATATTCAAGATGTGATTAGGTGTACTATGGTTAGATTAGGGTTTAGAAGTAAACTAGAATAGTTTCCTAGTTGCGAACCCTAGAATAGATTTACACCCCCACACACACATTCTTACTTGTTATACTTATACCTGGATGATGAGGATAATGGATGATATTTGGAGATGAGTCGATGAGATTGGGAATAGTGCCATGAGATCGGTGATATGATGTGGTTCGTATTTAGGATATGACATGAGATTTTAGTGGGCCTTTAGGCGTGTTTTCATACACGCACATATATCTATATAGATAGTATCGGTTTGTACTAGACATAGATCAGTACCTCAGATCATGAGATATGATGATAAGGATGTTAGTTCATTGATGAGATAAATGTGATATTAACCCGTACCCAGATTTGGGATGCCGTACGATGAATTGCCGTACGAGCTTTATTTGATGATAAGATCCGCACTCATGACTCGAGGATGTCATATGATATTGTATCGTACACGGTACCATTGAGGCAGGATCACCGACTATTATATGTATATATATGTATCGACTCAGATTTAGATGGTTTCCATACCCTTTCCATTAGCTTATTAGTCAGATCTGTAGTTACCTTGTAGATGTTAGACTAGACCCGAGTCATACCTATTTCAAAAACTAACAAATCGCGAGTATTTTAAAGACAGGCAAAAGGATTCTACAGATATTTTCAAAAGATGCATCTTTTCTTAAAAACACCGTAGCCCTTATTTTCCTAAAAACCCCGATTCGTCTTCTTTCAAATGGCAAAACAGTATGACATAGATACATTGACGTAGTTCTGCACTGTTGTGTTTATTATTCATTTGCCGCATATTCTTGTTGTTCGCATCGCATGTTTAAATATGTCTATTGTTATATTAAAACCATGCTGTTAGGACACCAGCACCATTATTGATGATGCGTATGTTCCACATACACCTGCTTGCCGGCTCACACACTTCATCATCGATAATTGCTATGTCACTGCACTGTAGGACTGTTGCATTCAGGATATGACCCCTTGCATGACACATTTGCGTACATACATATTATACACTCAAATTTGCGTACACACATATTGTACACCCATACTTGCATACATATGTATTTGCACATATATAGATGATTCTGTATTGATTTGGAGATTTGGGAACCGCAAGATATATCTTAAAACTGTATTCATTTTAAAAGAGCGGTTTCCCTCAATATGTGCATATTACTATTCCATGTTGCATGATATACGGATATGCTTACATTTCTTTTATATGTCACATACATCATGCTTTATGATTATACGCATTGAGATATGTTGTTTCTATGATATTTCTGGATTTGGGAACCATGGGTATTTCAAAAGAGAGTATGTATTGTTTTAAAAACCCGGTTACCCTTGATATGATATTTCAGTGCGTCCACCATATGTTTTCTCGGATTTGAGAGCGACATGTGAAACCCGATTCGAGGAGGCGGATGAGGCCGATTGAGGGTACATGGTAGACCCGGTACGGTACCCCAGGGCTAGAATGGATCGCTGTGTTGTAGACGGTGAGCCTGGAAGAGGGACTACTACCTACCGGTGATTGTATTTGAGCTCAGCGGATATCTGGAGGATACCGACCGGAGTTGATTGATGGTACGGGCCGATCTGGACTAACGGAGCCCGTGGGCCGATCTGAACTGACGGAGCCCGATATATGAGGATTTACGTGCCGATACTGGGCACAGGTTTCATAATGTTTTCGAGTGTCGATGTTGGACACTTAGGTTCCATAATTTTGATGTGTCGCGAGGGACACATATTGATTTATATCCTCTTACTTCTATGCATATGCTTTACGATATTTACATGCATGATATTTTGTGCCATTGGGTGACGCGTGGACGAGATCCACATGCATACCGACATTGATTACATAGTTGGACGATATCCACATACTGTTAGACTTCACGATATAGTCGACATTGATTCATGTTGATTACATTGATCACACCTCATAATTATGATATGTTGCTGCCTGAGGCACCGACACGAGCATTTGGTACTACACTTATGTATAGATGTTTACTCTTGCCATCTTATCATGCTTCAGACTTATTCATATTGAGGATATTATTTATTTCTGATCGTATTGACCTAGGATTGTGTCATACATACGATTTCTGCTCTGCGATGTTTTCTATTCACAAGTTGGCAGCTCACCCCCGTTGTGCCACAGTTCTTGCAGATTTTTCCATATAGGTTTCATTGCGGCTTTTCTGGCACACTGCTTCCTTTCTGGGTGATTGCATTGGTAGGTGGGTTTACTCGCATCGTGACCGCCCTTGTATTTATTTTATTCAGTTGTATCTAGTAATTCCATAAACCAGACATGTATTTATTTCAGACTTAGAAACTAGAGTTGTTTATTCTTTCGACCTTAGAGTCGCGCGTTGTATTATTATGGATTTCATGCTGTTTTGAGTTTCCTTTTCAGTTTTGATCCTCGCCCTTCGGCGTTGTATATTATATTGCTTGCGTGGTTGTGACCGTCGATTGACGAAGAGCTAGCTCTCGCTTGGGGATGCCTTTTATTATTGTATATACATTATTCATGTTGTACCCCGTTTGGGGCCAGTATTTACAAAGGAAACTGTGCCGAAATTTTCAGAAAAGATTATAGATTTTAAAAATGCATATTCGGCTTACTTATTTAAAAACCTTGTTTTTTAAAAAAAAAAACATGTTTTCTTTACTTCTTAAAAACTAGTTTTCTTTATTTACTCCTTAAAATGGTTTTAGATTTCTGGGCTTTTGGCTTACTTGAATTAGATCAGGCCCTATAGACTTCATATGATTGATGGGCCAGTCACGTGCTATTTCGGGTTGTAACATATACTATTATGGTTTGTTTTTATCCTAACATGGCATATGTCATACTCGTTATTATATATTGCGGTTACATGTTGATAAAGCCCGTAGGATCTTGCTTGACTACCTGCATTGTGATGGTGATCATACTTGTGGGAGCAGGGTAGTCTATAAGCACATCCTTAAATGGTCCCTAGTCGCGTGAGTATTGAGACTGGGTATTGATACTCCGGAGTAGACTTGTGTATACATTTCTAGCCCCGTTGGGGGATGGTTGGTCCCGCAGCCATTGGTCTGATGCACCCAAGATCATATACAGGTGCTCACTGGGTGTGAGTACACCAGACGGACTCGCCGAGAACTTCCAGATGGTACTATACCTATCGTCAGATGGAAGTTCTCAGGTGACATGTGTACAGGTTAGTCTTTGGACCTGAGATCGACATTTGTCTCGTGTGAGTTCCCACTGAGCTTTGATCACTACTCTACCATGGCTTTACTGAGTCGTGCAAACAGGTTTTGGTTGGGTTTAGTCTCGAGCCACATGGAGGCAGTGAGCGATTGTTGGGGATTCGTCTCTCCTGGTATTGGGAGTTGATATCGCACAGTGATCGATTGGTCAGGACCATAAGACCTTGGCCAGGACAGTTGGGATTTACTGATAGGTTGATCAATAGTTTCCTGAATTGATCCTGAGCCACATCGGCACGACTTATCAGGTTATTAGGGTCTGACGTTCACCACCCCCTAGACCCGGTATGCGATACTCTTTGATGAAGAGACCGGACTGTACGGATATTGTCACGGATAGGCTCAGTAGGAGTTCGGACGAGTTTGCTCGTTGGCCTTCCTTTTCAACAGGTGCCTGGGTAGCCGTTATGTACAGCTAGTGCCGCTGACGTGCTTGTGGTTAAACCAACTGCCAGCGTACTGTCGAGTCTTTAGAGTCCCACATAGAGGGTTTCCCAGCTTCGGGCGAAATGAGTAGAGGTCGTATGGTTTTACGACAGGTTTCGTTCACATACGTGCACTTGTGCATGTTTGGTGTTCGGGCAGTTGATACTAGCGGGATTTGGTTTAAGCCAGATCCTAGTGTTTGATTTTAGATTGGTTCAGTCTCATTGTATTCGTGTTTCTCGGAACACAGATACGGGTATGTATATACAGTTGATAGAGGCAGAGAAGGAGACACCTCATTAGGGTTTTAACCATTGACTTGATTAAAACCATAATGAGATGGAGGAAATTGTTTACTAATTTTATTAGTGTTAATTGTGTCGTGGTTAATTGGTTTGAGCATTTGACTTGTTGACCATAGTTGACTTAGATGTTTTTGTTGAGCTTGAGATATTTTGCTTAGCATTAATTGTGACATGATAATGGTTAAATCAAATGAACCATCACAATTATCCTAATTAAAATTATTATTCTTTTTCCTTCATATGAGAGCTCACTCTTCATTTGATCAAGTGACACTCTCTCTCATAGCTCTCTCTCCTTCTTCCTCTCTATCAAGCCCTAGTGTTTCATGAGTTGAAAATCAAAGGCCATTGAGACCAAGCCACCAAAACCACTTTCTACTCACTCTAGATCACTTAGTCTAGCAACCCAAGTGTTCTAGTTGCCTCATCTTGGAGGTTAAGCTCCAGGTTGGATTTCTCGAGGTGGATCATCGTTGACACAAGGAGGCCGAAGTTCAAGCACGATCCATACATCCATCGAGGAGCTTAAGGAGAGGATCGAAGACCCGAAGGACTTGTTTTCTTTAGGTATACATTCTATCATAGTAGATAGAACCTTCATTTGCTAGTTAGGTTTATGGTTAAAGATCCGATTTTGGTTTATTCTAGCGCCAATGTTTATGATCGTCATAAAATTTTTGTTCCGCATTTGGCCACGAAAGTTGGCCGGGGCACTAGTGTAACCCTTCAATACGGACTGCGCTATAAACGACTATACTCATATCTAGAGTCTCCCTTCCGAAACTATGAAATCAACAGCTCAATATCTTGTGGTAGGTATCTGGCCAACTATGCCCTCGGAAACTCTTTCAATTCATCGGAGGAATACTCTTCTTTTTTCCGTTTTCTATCGATTCTCAACGTGCCTGTGTGAAGTCTTCTCTAGCTGAAATCAATCAATCTGATGACCTCGCATCGGGGTATGCAAACAAACCACATGTCCTAGTCATTCATCCATGGGTGACTAGCTATCTTCAATCATATCCTTAAGTACAACTCGTGCTGCAATATCTTCAAACATCTGGGGCGATATCTTGTCAGTCGCAGCAGCAGCTGGCTCATTCGTCCGCATGCTAAACAATGCCTCAATCCTCAAGAATAGACGATACACTAACGGTCATCACATTCTTGCCGGCCTCTAGCAGTGGCCCAATCCTCTGGTGCTGAACTGATCACTCGCATCAACGAGAAAACATAGTAAAACAGTCCATCAAAATGCTCATACTACGAAAAGCACAATAAAACAACACATCTATGCAATCGTGTGTCACCGAAATTACGCCCGGGTCAGTCCTCGTCCATGAAGAGCTCATGCTGACCGCAACTCTAGCCGCAACTCTCTCTGCCCATGCAACCGTGGTAACAAAAACCACAAACCGATACCGATGAGGATAGATCATAGGAATGAATAGAAATACAATGCAAAAGAAATGTACATGCTAAGGCTTTTTAAGCGGAGTAGCGTATCGTAAGTATGCCGCGGAACATACATACAGTACGTCACTCTACTTAAGTCACCTACTCCATCAACCAAGGTTAACCTACGTGACGAAAGTTCGGGTCTAATACCCCCTCGACCAAGTTTAAGTTCCGTAAGGTTAAAGCTAGGTTCTGAATATATATATATACGCCCTAGACTCCATATATTCAAACCTAGATTCGGACCAAGGTTAAACCTAGCGCTCTGATACCAACTTTGTCACGACCCGAAATAGCACATAACTGGTACTTGAATCATCTGAAGTCTATAGGACCCCACCTAATTCAAGTAAGACAAAAGCCCAGAAATCGAAACCATTTGAAAAGAGAGTGAAGGAAAATTCATTTAAAAGTTAACATATAGAATCACTTTTGAAAGTCGCCGTAAGCATTTTTAAAACATCCAGTCTTTCCCAAAAATTTCGGCAGAGTTTCCTTTGTAAATACTGGCCCCAAACGGGTACAAACATGAATATATATGAATAATTCATAAAGGCATCCTTAAGCGGGAGCTAGCTCTTCGCCAATTGGCGGAAACAACCACGCAAGTAATATAATATACAACGCCAAAGGGCGAGGATCAAAACTCAGAAGGAAAACCAAAGTCCTCAATAAAACCAGAAAAGAATCATAAATATACAAGCGCGCGACTCTAAGGTCGAAAGAATATACAACTGGTCTTCTAAGTCTATAAGTTAATACAAGTCTGGTTGATGGAGTTTACTAGATAAAACTGAATATAAATAAAAGTACAACGGTGGCCACGATGCAAGTGAACCCACATACCAAAGCAATCACCCGTAAGGAAGCAGTGTACCAGCAAGCCGCAACGAAACCTGTACGGCAAAACCTGCAAGAAACTGTGGCACAACGGGGTTGAGTTGCCAACGCGTGTGTAGAAAACATCACCGAGAAGAAATCGCATGTATGACTCTCTCCTAGGTCATACAAATAAATACACAATACTGTTAGTGTATATGCCCTAGGGGCCATTATTGTATCATACTAGCTTGTATATTACTTAATGGAAGCTTAGGATATTCATAGTTATATTAACAGTCTTGCTCAACATAGTAGTATGCTACTTGGTTTATATCTATCTTAATATGTGTATATGTTTCTTTTAGCATATCGTGAATACATATTGATAGAGCCCATAGGATCTTGCTTGACTACCAGCGTCGTGATGGAAGTCACACTAGTGGGGGCTGGGTAGTCTACAAGCACATCCTTTTTCAGGTCCTTAGTCGTAGGATTATCGAGACAGGGCATCAATACTCCAGAGTAGACTAGTGTGTACGCTTCTCGTCCCAGCAGGGGAAATGGTCTGTCCCACAGCCATTAGTACGTTGTACTAGAGATAGTATACAGGTGCTCGTTGGGTTACGGGTATACCGGACAGGACTCACAGGGAACTGTTGGTTGGTATTATTCCCGTCATTAGTTAACAGTTCCCAGGTGACATGAGTACAACATAGTCCGTTGAATTGACACTGCTGCTTCGTCTTGAGTGTGTTCCCACTGTTCTTAGATTGCTACCCTACCACGGATCAAAGGAGTCATGCAAACAGGTAGCAGTTGGGTGCATTCCCGAAGCACTTGGAGGCAGTGGCAGTTAGAAAGGATTCGTCTCTCCCGGTATTGGGAGTTGATATCGCACTGTGTTTAGAGAGCCATTACGCAAAGTCCCTAGCCAGGGCAAACGAGATTTACTGGTAGGATTTCCAGTAGCTTCTCAAGGTGTAATGGGCTTCACTCCGACACGACTTATACCGCTTTTAGGGGACTGACGCTTGCCGCCCCTAGGCCCGATATGCTATAGTATTAGACGAACAGACCGGACTGTCCGGAGATTGTCACATCAGGCTCAGTAGGAGTTCGGATGGGTTTCCTCATCGGCCTTCTTATCGACATCTACCTGGGGATCGTTACGTATAGCTAGTACCGCTTGCGGTCTGTGGTTAAACCCACTACCAGCGTAGTGTCGAGTCTTTAGAGTCCTACACAGAGAGTTTCCCTGCTTCAGGCGAAACGATATAGAGGTCGTATGGTTTTACGACAGGGTTCGGACACATACATGTATTTATACACGTACGATGTTCGGACAGATTATACTAGCGGGCTTTAGTTTAAGCCAGATTCAAGTATTAGATTATTGGATTTATACAGTCTCGGTATTTCCGTGTTTTACGGATGGGAGGGGCATTCTCGTAATTAGTCGAGAAGCTTGTAGAAGAAAGGTGACTCATTTAGATTTAATTCATTTATGAATTAATTTAAATGATGTGGAGAGGTTAGGTGTAAAATGCATTAAATGAATTAGTGACTCATGTGAGATTCATCCAAATGAGTTAATGAAGCATTTATTGCTTAATGACTCATGTGATGATTCATTGATTATATTAAATGAAGCATGGTTGTAATTATCACATAATGATTTATTTGATATTCTTTATGCTTCATAAAATATAGAATTGAGACATAATTCATTTCATTCTCACATACACACTCTCTCTCCTCAAGCTCTCCTTTTCTTCAACCTAACCCTAATCCTCTCATGTATTAAGATCTCAAGGGTTAGAAAGACTAATTAATCCTTAATCCATCTCTATATCCTCTAGGTTACTTGGATTAGCAATCCTAGCCACTTAGTTACATCAAGTGAGAGGTTAAAGCTTGGAGAAAGAACTCTCGGGTGGATCTTCTATCACATCGAGGAGGTCGACGAGGAGGTGAACAACAAGAATAAGAAGGACTAGTATCTTGAGCTATAATCATCTATCATAGTAGTTTAGAACTTCTATATAGTTTTTTAGTTAGGGTTTAGCAAAGATCCGTAAAATTAGTCGATGTTAACTTAAAAAAAATTATTGTTTTACCTATTCCGCCTCCCCGCATCATGTGGGGTGTCTAACGTCGACTTACAGTAGTATCAAAGCCTAGCTAAACCATAACTAACATGTTAGCAAAGTCTTTAGAAAATCGATCGCAAAACGAACTCGAAAATACGACGTTTTCACCATGTTTCTGCCGTTTTTAAAATGGGGTCTAAAAATTTTTCAGGGACCCTTAAAAATACAAGCAGGGTTTTTAAAGAATTGTGAAGAAATTTGGGATCGTGAATCGTCTAAACAACCGCGGAACCGCCGCCGATCCAAGCGATCCTCCGCGGATCCGCGGCCGAGTTGACACCGAGTCAACCTAAATTTGCTCAGTTATTCTTCTGTGTTGATGTTGTGTTTTCTGGGATGTTTTGTTTCTGCTTAGGTTTTATGTGCACAGAGAATTGTTTGGAGTAGATTCATTTGTGTTGCTTGATCGAAATTCTAAGATGTTTGGCTAACTTGATTATATCTGTGTTATGTTTAATGTGTTCGTAAACCTCCCCTAACAATTAGTATGTCGGTTAGCAAGGGGTTGCACATTTCTGTAATGGTTTTTACTAGTTTGTGATTGTGAACTTGCTGGATTGTCGTGAATGGATAGCCGGGGATGTGAGACGAGTGTTTCTTTCATTCAAATGAAAATTGTAATTTGTGGTAATATTCTTTTGCGGGGCACATCCGGGTTGAGCTTGTAGCCACCGTTCTATTATTTCATTTACTGTTTTCTGCTCCTAGGATAGACCCAAGGTGGGGTGGACAAAGTATCGGGTACTTTGAAGGGTTTAGTGGCCTACTCACGTCGTTGAGGGAGACCGCTTCACTTCGGGTACTAGGCGGGTAGTTTGCCGTACCCGTAGGGGTCTAGGGTGGGGTTTTGGCTATTCATCGTGACTGTGTAATCCGTCTTTCTTTGCAGGCTCAAAAGGAATGCGGATTCGTAGAAAGTCCAATATGTTCATCTGTGATCTGGAATGCCTATTATTGCGTCTGACGAATGTACAATATCTATATATGATATCTAGTAGGCGTTACTTATGTTTTGCACCCGCGCTAGCCCAGCCCCCGCTCTGTCGTTAGTTAAGTAACCTAACGGGTGAATGACGGGGCCCAGTGGTGAATGCGGATGGCATAAGAGGACGTTGTATTTTCGTTGTTTTCTGCAATGATAGGTTAATTGATGGGACGCATTATATTAATGCAAAGAAAATAAACCAAAGTTGAATTGTTGGAACAGTTTAAAAGAAACCACTCGGTTATTTTAAAACAGAAGATATTTTTTTAATTGCGGAGCTTAAACCACTCCTTTTAAAAGCTATCAGGTTCCTTCGATCATATCAAGTTCACTACGTTCACGGTTTCACCAAAACCATTCATAGCCCTCCGTCATTTCATTTGGGTATTCAGTAGTATTCAAGCTATATATTTTGACCAACGCCAAGGCATAGTGTTTGATAGCTACTGGGTATTCATTTGTTGCATAGATAGATAAGTTAGTTTGGGACAGTCGTACTGCTATTTGGCCAATGTCAGGGGTATGTACGGATGGGTTCAAATTAACAAGATAATGATGGGTAGAACTTGACATGTGACTTATGACATTTTGACCAACGCCAAGGTCATAAGAGCATGGGGCGAAAATCCACATCGGGAATTTCTAAAGAAACTGAAATTTGCTAAGAGTTGCATACCATTTGGAGTGTGATAATTTTGGTAGGATTCCTTCAGCTTTATCACACGATGATATTTGGATTCTGATCCTACTGTGAGTATATGCTACTCATCAGGAGATTCTTTCACTTAACAATCAATGCTATAAACCAAGTAGGTGTCGAGAAAGGTATCAGCGGGGCTACGCCTCCAGAGAAAAGAGGTTATTTAATTAAGGAACTTCACGAAAGTTTCGTAAAACCTCCCTCGAAGTACTAACACCGGCCTGGCTGAACGGTTAAGCAAATATTGTACGGTGAGAATAGTCCTGACTAGTTCTTCCTTTTTGGTTTGAGGAGGGATTCGAGAAACAGTGGGAGCCATCCTGTTTAGATAAACTAAAAACCACTCTAAACTTGCAAGAGTATCATGCTAAAGTGTTTCCTCTCTCTCTCCTAAGTGCAGCGACCCAGAACATGACAGGCCTTAAGTTATTATTAGATAAAAATATTTTGACAGGGCCAAACTATAAAGACTGGTTCCGGAATGTCAAGATGGCTATAATTTATGACAAATTAGGGTATGTCCTTACTACTAAGGCACCTGCCGTCCCAGGTCCTGAATCCAGTGTCACGGATAAGGAAATCCACAAGTCCTAGGAGTTAGACTGTGCGAAGGCCAAATGCATCATGCTTGCCTCTATGAATAATGAACATCAGAGGAGGCACGAGAATATGGATCTTGAATCCATATTTCTCCACACCAAGGAACTGTATGGAGAGCAATCTCGTATAGCTAGATACGAGACCTCGAAGAACTTATTTCAGTTGAGGCTGGCCGCTGGATCATCTGTAGGAGAACATGTCCTTAAGATGATTGGCTATATTGAAGAGCTCGTAGACCTCGGACAACATTAGAGAACGAGCTATATACAGACTTGGTTCTTCAATCCCTTCTTTAGAGGGTGTATATGCCCTAGGGGCCATTATTGTATCATACTAGCTTGTATATTACTTAATGGAAGCTTGGGATATTCACAGTTATATTAACAGTCTTGCTCAATATAGTAGTATGCTACTTGGTTTATATATATCTTAATATATGTATATGTTTCTTTTAGCATATCGCGGATACATATTGATAGAGCCCATAGGATCTTGCTTGACTACCAGTGTTGTGATGGCAGTCACACTAGGGGCTGGGTAGTCAACAAGCACATCCTTTTTCAGGTCCCTAGTCATAGGATTATTGAGACAGGGCATCGATACTCCAGAGTAGAGTAGTGTGTACGCTTCTCGTCCCAGTAGGGGAAATGGTCAGTCCCACAGCTATCAGTACGTTCTACTGGAGATAGTATACAGGTGCTCGTTGGGTTACGGGTACACCGGACTGGACTCGCAGGGAACTGTTGGTTGGTATTATACCCGTCGTCAGTTAACAGTTCCCAGATGACATGAGTACAGCATAGTCCGTTGACTTGACACTGCTGCTTTGTTTCGAGTGTATTCCCACTGTTCTTAGATCGCTACCCTACCACGGCTCAAAGGAGTCATGCAAACAGGTAGCAGTTGGGTGCAGTCCCAAAGCACTTGGAGGCAGTGGCAGTTAGAAAGGATTCGTCTCTCCCAGTATTGGGAGTTGATATCGCACTGTGTTTGGAGAGCCATTACGCAAAGTCCCTGGCCAGGGCAAACGAGATTTACTGGTAGGATTTCCAGTAGCTTCTCAAGGTGTAATGGACCTCACTCCGACATGACTTATACCGCTTTTAGGGAACTGACGCTTGCCACCCCCTAGTCCCGATATGCGATAGTATTAGACGAACAGACCGGACTGTACGGAGATTGTCACATCAGGCTCAGTAGGTGTTCGGATGGGTTTCCTCATCAGCCTTCTTATCGACATTAGCAATCCTAGCCACTTAGTTACCTCAAGTGAGAGGTTAAAGCTTGGAGAAAGAACTCTCGGGTGGATCTTCTATCACCTCGAGGAGGTCGACGAGGAGGTGAACCAAAAGAACAAGAAGGACTAGTATCTTGAGGTATAATCATCTATCATAGTAGTTTAGAACTTCTATATAGTTTGTTAGTTAGGGTTTAGCAAAGATCCGTAAAGTTAGTCGATGTTAACTTAAACAAAATGATTGTTTAACCTATTCCGCCTCCCCGCATCATGTGGGGTGTCTAACGTCGACTTACAAGTACTACTACAAGGGTAACGGTATATCATAAGTGTGATATCAAAATACTCGTGTCTGTGCCAAGAATAATAATAATATCGATGCATAACATGTAATAATGCACCATCCAACGTGTGCCCAACAACGACGCACAAATCATGATAAAACCCGAGTGCCCAATATCGACACTCAAAACATCATGAAGTCCGTGTCCAACAGCGACACATAATACTCAAATTTCGGACTCCGCATGAACAGGATCGGCCCATGGGCTCCGCATGATCAGGATCGGCCCATATCCATCTTTCTCATAACACAGAATGGTATCCTCCGGATATCCGTCGAGTTTCCATACAATCACCGGTCGGTAGTGCTCCCCTGCTGGGCTCAGCGCCTTTCAATATGATCTTCTTGCCCTGGGGTACCGCACCGGGTCCACCATGCACTGCAGACGCTCCCCCTACCTCAAATCGGGTGTATGATACCGCTCGTGAACCGAGAAAACCCATGGTAGACATCACAAATATCATATCACGAGAAAACCGCAAATTTCTATTTTTAGAAATGATAACAAGTTTATAAATCCTTGCGGTTTCTCCAAATCCAGAAATCTCATGGAAATCCGAAATCCTAATATCGAGAGTCAATAAACAATGAATTACCGGCATAAAGCCCAATAATATCGCATGACAAATGAATACATATACATGCATGGCATCTAAGCAAAGAATGCAATATTTAAGCTAGCATAGTAATTATATATCGGAACTATCTACTAGCAGTTATATCCATTAATTAATATTCTCTAAATTGTACGTAACATGGAAATTACCGATGATGATATGTGTGAGCCGGGAAGCAAGTGTTCGTAAACATACACATCATCGGTAATGGTGCTGGTGTCCTGACAACATGGGTTTATAATAACAAAAGAAAACACATGTACAAGCAAGCAATGCGATAAGAACAACGTAAATATACGGGAAAAGATGTAGTAACCGCAACATATAATAATATACATTTATATATACGAGTCATACAGTTTTGGCATTTGAAATAACACAAATCGTGGTCTTTAGAAAATAGGGGCTGCGGTGTTTTTAAGAAAATGTATGTCCTTTGAAATATCCGTAGTATCCCTCGGCCTGTCTTTAAGATACTCACGATTCATTAGTTTGAAAATAAGTATGACTCGAGCCCGTTTAACATCTACCAAATAAACTACAGGACGAAGCTAAGAGACTAAACGAACGGGTAAGGAAATCCACCTAAGTCCGAATTGATATATCTATTAGTCGGTGATTCCGCCTCAATAGTGTCACGTACGGTAAAATATATAATACGACATCCTCAAGTCAAGTGTGCGTATCAATCATTATATTTATACTTCGTACGGTAACTCCATCGTACGGCATCCCAAAATCGGGGTACGGGTCAAATATCAAATTTATCTCATTATTCATATGGTATCATTATCATAATATCATGAACTAGGGGTACTGATATAAAATCTAGTACATTCCGATACCATCAATATATATCCGCGTGTGTATGAAAACACATCGCCCATCAATCCGCTATAATATCATGTCGTATATCATAACACGACCCAAACACATAACCGATCTCACTGCATCATGCCCGATCACATCGACTCATCTCCAAGTATTATATACTATCCACATCACCCGTGTATACGTATATGTATGTATGTATGTATGTATGTATGTATACACACACACACACACACCAACGCATCCACACACACACATACATACACATATAATCATATACACCCAATACCATATCACGTGTGTGCATATGTGTGTGTCAACCTTACCCTAGGGTTCGCGACTATGAAACTGAACTAAAACGCTTTCATCCGATTGCGCAAAGAATGTCCCATGATCTCCTAAAGCCTCTCTTACTAATTATTCACGTCTTACAATACACATTATTACATATATATATAATATATTCACATGCTACACTACGAAACTGCGGGGGTGCTATACGCCATCCACCCTTCTTCCTCCGTAGATATACATCTACACACCTTGATCCTTGCTTACCAAAGTCGATGTCGCCTTGCTCCACCTTGTTATCCGAAGTCCACGTGAGGGTGGATACATATATAAACACATAGTATCATAAACCGAAATCATGCACGATAACCAAAACGGCACACGTATCACACATAGGTCAAAACCTATGGTCTACTCATGCAAGAGAACCAAACAACACCCGATATCGACGTACAAACGTCAAGTGACCGATACAAAATGAAATATCCAAAGTTTCAAGTCATGCAAAAGACACAAATACAAACAGCAACTCAAGAAAATGGTTACAGATTTTAGTTTAGGTATAATTAGTCTAAACAAGAAATGCAGTGAGGTTGTATATGGGGTGTTTAAGCTACAGAACAATTTCCAACACCAATGCCCACAAAAGTCCCGGCGACACACCCCCTAAAACCAGCCTGCTCAGCCATGGATGCTTGGTTGGGGTTCGTCTCCTCAGGGTGGTCTCCTAGTGTCTTAAATAGGTTAGTGGAGTTGCTAGTTTTTCCCGTAAATGTTCCAGGTCATCCCAGATTTCCTGTAGTCCACAATTTATACACAAACTGACATTTCGATATCTAATTCAAATTGCATGGTCTAGGCTCTGTTTGGTCTAGGTTTTTAACACTATGGGGGTTTAAGGTCACTACTAATCCTCAATTGCACCACCTCAATTCATAAAATTCTCAAATCCTTATCTTGGAATTTTCCGACATCACTAAACCACCATATCTTAACTCTAAACCATACTAGAAAATAAGAAACACTAGAAACATAGCTAGAAGTCTTGAATTATACCTCATTTGTCACTCAAGAATCCCCTAGAGCTCAAAATCCCAACTTTCTTGATCCATCATGCTTGTAGTGAGCTTGTGCACATTTTTTGTGAAGGGAATGAAGTGTTTTGTCACGACCGGAAATATTAGCTCGTCACTGGCACTTAAATCACGCCACGTCTAAAGGCGTAACGTAATTCAAGTAAGCCGAAACCCAGAAATCTAAACCTTTTTCAGAAAATAGAAGAGGTGAAGTTTTGAAAATAAGGTATGATGAAATCAAAAGTTTTCCTAAATACATAAATAATGGAACATAAAAATGCAAGTGGATTTACTATTTGAAAAACATGTTTCGTCTTTTAAAATTTTGGGCAGCACCTCCTTTGTATTTTTTTGATCAAAAACCATAATACATGATAATATAAAAGGCATCCCCAAGCGGGAGCTAGCTCTTCGCCAATCGGCGGATCCACAACGACGCAAATCATAAATATAAGTATACGACGCCCAAAAGTGAAGATCACCACAAAAGATAATGAAATAAGCAAGGCATCAAAACCACAAGTAGCGGAAAACCCCTCGCTCTAAGTCTCACTAAGTCTCATTACTTATACAAATACTAGTTTCTGAATTGATGGAGTTAACTAGATACAACAGGAATAATAAATACAAGAGTGGTACGATCCAACATGCACAACCTACCAATCGCAAATCATCCAAATGTAGCTGTATACCAGCGATGCCGCTACTGATCCATGCGGTCAACCTGCAAGAACTGTGGCACAACGGGGGTGAGTTGCCAACTCGTGAGTAGAAAACATCATCAGGTAGAAATCGAATAAAATAATGATTTCATAGGTTAACTATATCATAAAGGTAATACTATGATATCTAGGGTGACCGTATCTACATATGTGCCAACAGGGTAATCAATGTCTATAAGCATGTGGATATCATCCAACAATATAATCAGTGCATGTATGCATATGGATCTCGTCCACATGTCAACCAATGACACAATAGCATCCTGCATGTAAATATTATAAAGCATATGCATGGAAGTATGAGGATATAAATCAACGCGTGTCCCTCGCGACACATCAAAATCATGGAACCTGAGTGTCCAGCATCGACACTCGAAACATCATGAAACCCGTGTCCAGAATCGACACGTAAATCCTCATATATCTCGGGCTCCGTCTGCGGGATCGGCCCACGGGCTAAAGCATACGGGTCGGCTCATATCCATCTCTCGATTCCGTTCGGTATCCTCCGGATAACCGCCAGGTCCAACCAATCACCGGTAGGTAGTAGTCCCTCTGCCAGGCTCACCGTCTACTACACATCAAATCCGTTCTGGCCCCAGGGTACCATACCGGGTCCACCATGTTCCCGCAAACGGCCTCATCCAGCTCCTCGAATCGGGTATCACTGTCATACGTCTCAGAACCGAGAAAACGCATGGTGGACGCGCTGAAATATCATATCAAGAGAAACCGGGTTTTTAAAACAGTACATAATTTCTTTTAAAATGACCACGGTTCTCAAATCCAGAAATCCCATGAAAACAGTATATATCAATGCGTATAATCGTAAAGCATGATGTATGCGACATATAACAGAAATGTAAGCATATCCGTATATCATGCAACATGGAACAGTAATATGTACATATCGAGGGAAAACTGCTCTTTTAAATGAATCCAGTTTTTAAAATATATCCCGCGGTTCCCAAATTCTCCAAAGTCTAATGCAACATCGTATAAAGGTGCATATGCAACTATACCAAGTAAATTATGTAAGGAGTCATATCATGATGCAGCAATCCTACTGTGTAGTGACATGGCAATTATCGATGATGAAGTGTGTGAGCCGGCAAATCGGTGTAAGTGTAACATACGCATCATCGATAATGGTGTAGGTGTAATAGCACAGGTATATGCAATGCAATGAGAATAACATGAATGAAGCATAAGGTAAATCATCAGCTAAAAGTTATAAGGTATACGCATCTAGTATGATCGAGTCGGTGAATCTATCAGTCGGCATCCCGCCTCACAACATCATGTACGGTATAATCCATCGTACGGCATCCTCTAGTCAAGGGTATGGATCAAACATCAAGTCAAACTCATCACGTACAGAAAATCATCGTACGGCGGCATTAAACCATGAGGGATCCTATCAACCTATATGACAATGAGGGTACAGACCTAACGTCTCGTACGGCATATCACTCAAGATTCATAACATATATATACATATATATATACCATATCCTGTGCCACATCCATAACAATCTCATATCTGAGGATCGACAAGGTATCAATCATCTCAATCGACTCGCATTCGTATACCAACATATCATCAAATTATCATATCACATCGTATTCTTTCATCGCATTTATACCTTACATCAAGTCAATTCTACATATACATTCTACCATATACATCAATGTTATGTTACTCTAAAACTCATACTTATTCTAGTGCAACTATATATCTATAAGTCGTGATTCACATTCACTTTTTGATATCCCTAAAGCTTCCATCTCAAATCTCAATATACATATTCGATCATTCACATCACCTCTAACTATCCTTTTAACCCTATCCATAGTTTTCTAATCTAGGTTTCCTTAAACATTTTCTATGAATCGGTTTCCATCCAAAACTTGCGGGGGTGCTATACGCCATCCACCCGACTTCCCTCGTAGATATAGATCTACTCACCTTGATCCTTGCTTTCCGAAGTCGATGACGCCATGCTCCGTCGCCTCGGAATTAACGCGAAGGTACCTACAATATCAACACAATCGCAATCGCTATTAAAATCGAATCCGGAAACCAATACGGCACACGGTGCGCTCATAGGTTAAAACCTATAGCCTACGCATGCAAAAACAACCAAACGACCCTCGTCGTTGACGTACAAACGCGCAACAACAAAATACAAATCCAAACATCAAAACCAAGCATTCTAAAATACGAAAAACATAACCAAAAACACCCCAATGTGCTCCCAGATTTCACTCTAGGCCAAATTAAGGGATTTTGCACATAGGGTTCTCTAGATATAACATAACCAAGACATGGTCCAAAATTCAATTCATTTCCACCAGACATGGCCGCAAATTGCGGCCCATACTAATAAATCTGCGGCCAGAAAGTCTCATTTGAGGCTAGGGTTTCAGGTGTTGCTTCATGGTTGCCCGCTCGTCTGACTGTCAAGGGAACTTATTTTATTGGTCTCTCGAGTCATTGCAGATTCCTAATTACACTCACAAACTGTCAAATTTACCGATGTCGGAAAGTTCTAAGTTCGTGTTTGGGTTCTATTTTCTGTTCTAGGTCAGTAAAGACACCACTAAAGTCTTGTTAACAGCCACTACACATCATCAATTCTACATAATTTCCCAAACCCTCTCTAGGGATTTCTGACTTCACAACAACCAACCCAAATCAACTTCTAAACTAACTAGAATACAAGAAAACTCAAAACTAACTAAATGGAAGAAGCTATACCTCATTTGAGCAACTCAAGAAAAAACCTAGCTTCTCAAAGTCTTCAAAGTCAAACTTTTCTTGGTCCAATGTGATGAGGAGGAGGTGGGGATCATTTTTAATGAAAGGAGTTTGGGGTTTGGATGAAGCTTTGGAGATGGATCTTGGGGTAGAGGTGGAGGGAGATGAGTTGAGGAGGAAGATGAAGTAAATAATGGGGAGGGGAAAAAAGAATGGCTGCCCCCTCTCTCCCTTACTCTCACTCTCTCTTGTTCTCACCTTCCTTCTCTCTCTCCAATCATTCTCTCTTTTTAACCCTTTTCTGTTTCTTTTAAAACCAAATCACATAATACCCTAAAAACAACACAAGAAAGCAACATGTAACCAAAATGCAACATGACATGGTACACTAGCCATAGAAAACTGTAGAAACACGGATTTGGCCTAATCGCGATTAGCAGTGCACTAATCGGGTTTTTATCCAAACTGCATATAATTAAATATAAAAATGCCAAATCCAATAAATATATTTTTAAATGAATAAATCATTTTAATCTCCAATTATTTCACAAATATTGGTATATATTTATACCCTTTTTCGAAAACCCCAATTCCGCAAATCGGGCAGTTTTCGGGAAATATATTATTTTAATATTAAATTCCAAAAGTAATATTTTATATTTTCTGAAATGTTACAATCTTCCCCTATTAAATAAATTTAGTCATCGAATTTAAATTTAAACCCCCAAATATTAAAACATTTCAATAATCAGCTCAAATCAATGAGGCTCCGAAATCACGGAAGATACAGAAATAACACAGCGCATGGCGTGCGCCTGAAAATGAGTACGAAACTCAAAATCGAACTCCGTCAAGCGTCACGCAAATCATCGGATTTGCACGCATATCATCGGAGTTACAATGGAGATACAAATCTCGAAATCCACTACTGAAATCCAATATGCACTAGTCAAATACTATAAAAAGTGTATAGTACGCATTCTTGGAAAAACCTCTTAAAACAGAATAAAACACATGCAAAATCTTTTCCTAATCGCCGTGTTTAGCGTAACTCATGGCATAAGTGACGGACGCTCATTTGTAAAGCAATAAATATACGTTTTGGTTAATATACGTTCCGCCTTTTTTTTGAAATATCCCAAATGGTTTCCCTTTGTAAACGTTCGTGTCGCTCACGGACACGTACGAAATAGCGAGACAATAGATCTTTTTCAAAAAACTCTTGGTAAACTTTTAATGCATGCAAAGTACTCAGGTACTGTCCTCAGATCAGTCCTATTCGGCTACTACATAATATAGTGCTCATCATGAAAACAAGGTGCTCAAGAGTAAAATCAGCCTCGAAAGGTGTATCCAACAATCACGTGTGTCTGGTGCGCACGGAATTCAAATCCGAATACAAGTGCTACGATACGCACGAAGGTCAAAACTAAGTACAACGGGTGTGCACGAAAGCATCTATCCAGTGCAACGGGTGTGCACGAAAGCAACATCTGGTGTATCTATTATGCACGAAAATCTCAATCCAGTGCAACTAACATGCACGAATAAAAATCCCAATCGAGTGCATCTGGTGTGCACAAAATCACATCTCATATCATGCGCCCAACATGCGCGAAAATCCAAATAACAAGCGTGTCCGGTCCATAAAGTATCTAGTACAGTAGCATGCACAAAAAAGAACGGCAAGTGCCAACGCGCACGAAAACACGAATCGGATAACATAAATGCTCAAAGACATAAATCGGGTGCAACCAATGCACAGAATACTAAGCTGGTGCAACAATGCATGAAATAACAATCTGGCACAAAAACTAATCAATAACTCAAATGGGCATATAAAAGCAACACCGAGTGTACCAAGGTGTATAAAATCCAAAAAACGTGTGCAACTATATGCACAAAGTCCATATCAATGCACTGCAAGCATATGTAAGCTATACCGAGTGCGAAAATCAAATTGAGTGCGTACCACACGAACAAAATCAAACCGACTGTATGAAATCCACGAAATCATAAACACGTGCAACCAAGGCACAAAATCGATATCAAGTGCAATAAATATGCACAAATGTAAATACCCAGTAGGTGCAGCCATGGTGCACGAAAACAAAATCATAAAACTCAATCATCAAAACTCAAATCCTAGCGATATAAGCGTGATACTCGGATCACAATGCAAATCGCAACAAATGACATTGAGGTACACCTCCTACAATTTCAAAAAATGTCGGTGCACCCAAAACTGGCAGAGCAAGAACATCCGTTTGCCTCCTGCTCACGGTCTGGCGTCTTCTGTCTCTAGGTCCTCTTTTCTCTGTGGATTACCAATCTCGTAGTCCATCGGCTCATCGGCCCGGTCCGGTGTACTAACGGAAACTATTCCGCTCTGACACTCCTCTGGTCATCTCTCGGCCAATTAGCATGACCACTCGTAGAGCAGTACATTACTGGTGTCGGCCTCTGGCCCTCTAAATACACGTGACACAATTGATCCTCGGTGCAAATCTTCTCACAGCAGTGTCCTGGAAAGAACCTGCTCAGGGTCTCTTCCGATCTCGCCTATGCCGAACTATACGGAGGCTAGTACTCTTGCATAATCTTTTCTCATCTTCTAGACATCTGCGTTCTCAGCACAGCATTTCCTCGGGAACTGGTCGTATCCCAACGCCTCTATATACACATCAGATCTCTAATCTCAATGGGGAGATACAACAGCTCGTTAACATCTTGCACGAACCTCTGGTTCCACTCGTCTGTATCATCGTCCACTTCGACCTCACGTCATGCTATCTGCGTACTGCAGTGGTTCTCGACTACAGTCAATCCGGAGTCTCTTACACGGACTCGAACTCACGAACTCGGTATCTTAATCTTCATCACTCTGTAGAAGATATCTAGCCAAACACGTCCTCGGGAACTCGTCCCAACCATCGGAGGAATACTCAATACTCGTTCGTTCTCGATCAACTCACAACACATCTAGGTGAGGTCCTCTATCCAAAACTGGTCAGCTTGCTGATCTCTTATCACATGATATCCGGACGACGTTAAATTTTTCGATCGATTCATCAAAGTCCCGTAATTCCCCGAAACCTCAACACTTGAGCACAATTTAATAATATCCAGTACATGCTGCAGTACCTATGGACCAACCGTAGAAGGGCAAACCCAAGCCTCACTAATGGCACCGCGGAACTGCTGCAAACCCTAAGGTTCAGAAGCGGTTCCATGGTCATTATGTCGAGTTAGGGTTTCATTCTTCTAGAGGGTCCACAGAATTACTTGCATGTTCCTCCGAATACCTTAAATTTGGAAAAATGGGTTTCTGACATGTTGGAGATAGTGCCCTCAAAGTCAATTATTGGATCACAGGCACGTGATTGCAATGATTGGAGGGAGGACCTATCCAGTAGGACAGTCTTACTCGAGATGATAGTATGCTATCTGGTTTATCTTTATCATCGTGTACTGCTTTAGGTGACCTTACGAGTCGCTATTGCACGTTGATAGAGCCCCTAGGATTCTTGCTTGACTACCAGCAGTATGAGGGCAATCATATAAGTGAGAGCTGGAGTCTATAAGCACATCCTTAAAAGGTCCCTAGTCATGGGAGATTCGAGATAGGGCATCGATTCTCCAGAGTAGACTAGTGTATACAGTCGAGATCCCGACGAGGGGCGGTGGCCGGTCTCACAAGCCACTGGTGTTAGTTGGTTCACCTAAGATGTATACAGGTGCTCATTGGGTTATGAGTACACCGGACAGGACTCGCCGGGAACCTGCTAGTTGGTATTATACCTGACGTCAGATAGCAGTTCCCAGGTGACATGTGTACAGGTTAGTTCATCGACCTGAGATCGTCATTTGTCTCGTGTGAGTTCCCACTGTGCTTTAATTACTACCCTACCACGGCTCAAAGGAGTCGTGCAAACAGGTTTTAGTTGGGTACAGTCCCGAGCCACATGGAGGCAGTGAGCGGATCTGCAAGGGTTCATCTCTCCCGGTATTGGGGGTGAGGTCGCGCTGTGTCTAGGAGAGCCAGAACATGAAAAGTCCTTGGCCAAGGCAGGAGATTTGCTGGTAGGTATTCCAGTAGTATCTCAGGGTGTTCTGGGCTACACTTCGACACGACTTGTACCGCTATTGGGGGTCTGACTTTTACCAACCCCCTAGGCCCGCCATGCGATGCTCATAGACGAACGGACCGGACTGTACGGATATTGTCACTGACAGGCTCAGTAGGGTGTCAGGATGAGTTCGCTCATCGACGTCCCTTTTGGTCAATACCTGGTAGCCCGTTACGTATTGGCTTATACCTCTGACTTGCTAGTGGTTAAATCCACAACCAAGGTATTGACGAGTCTTTAGAGTCCACCACACACACAGTTACTCAAGTTTCGGGCGAAACGCTGTAGAGGCCGTATGGAGATATGGCAGGGTTCGATCAGATACGTGCGGTATTGCACGGATCGTGATCGGACGGATTTTACTAGCCGGCTTTGGCTTAAGCCGGATCCTAGTATTAGATAGTGTAGATATTGTCTCTTTGCATTTGTGTTCAGTGGGAATACAAATGCGGGCATGTATTTGCAGTAGCGGGGTTTTCCTGTAATTTATTACGGGATCAGTTTTCTGAAGTTGCCAGTTTGCATTCCGTTCCGGCCGGTTTTCTTTTATTCCTTCACGACCGGACTTTCGATGGAGGGGGTTATTTGCACATTTGCAAATAACATTTTTGGAGGGCTTTCTTGTAAAATGGTAGCTTCATGATGAGATTCTATTCTAGTCTTATTCATTGCTTTTCATATGATGGTTGTTTTGATTTGATGAGAAATGAAATGGGTGTGACCATTTTATATTGTTTTATTCTTTTTTCCTTCTCTTGATATACATTTTTGAGATGCCTTTTTCTCTCTCCAATCTTCTTCTTGAGGAGATTGGGCCGGCCACTTTGAGGAGAAGGGGAGAATGAGGGAATTCATATTATGTGTGGAAATTGATTCATCTCATTTTCATTCTTTTGCTTGCCAAAATTCCAAAGCTCTTTCCATGGTTCATTCTCTATTCCTCCATCCATGGCAACTTCTAAAACCATAAAGAGACAACCCACTACACTATATCTACAGCAAGTCTCGGACGCGTCGGCTAGCCAACTTCGCGCTCGAGTTGCCTCGGTCCAGAGGTGGGAGCCCGTAAACGAATCCGGCTACGTGGTGCCCTTTCCGACGAGGAGGTGATGGACGGAGTTTCTGCAGGAGATCGGAGTGGAGACGAAGACCGAAGGACACGGATCGCTTGGTATAGCTTCTCTACTCTTTTCTAGTTTTCTAGTAGCTAGGTTAATGGCTCGATCCGGGTGAAAAGTCCGCGGTGGTGTCGGTTTGCTAGTTCGCAAAATTTTTGTTTCCGCGTTTCCGGCGTCGGATCGACGGCCGGGGCATCGCCGCGGGCTTACATTGGTATCAGAGCCACGCCATTAACCATCCCTAGCTTGCTCTAGTATGTTTAGTACTCGATCGAACAAAATTCCCTAAAAACCGTATTTTGTATCCACATGTGTTTTCTGTCGAAATTTTTTTTGCTCCAAAAATTTTTCAGGTTGTCTCAGAATACTGTGCATGGATATAGAAGCAATCTGTGAAAATTTGGTGGCGCGATCTCTCCAAACTGCCGCAGAACCGCGGCCAAACCCATGCTTGGGCCGCGGTTCCGCCGCGCTTTTGATTGATCACTTGATCAAAATTTTGCAGATAGCTTATGAGTCAAAAATAAGGGTTTTGGGATATTCTTTTTGGGCCCAGATTTTCTGTAAGTGCTACAGTACTGCTTGGGGCCCACTTGATAAATTTGTTCGATCGGATATTTTAAACATGCTAGTTTACAGTATTTACATTATATCTGCGACCGTGAATGTCACTTGATCGGTAAATCCAGTCTATCTTCTATAGCCCTTTTAGACGGATTTGCGAACGTGACACTCACGTTGATGTTCTGTGATTGTGCTGTGTTGTTGCGGATCGGTCGTGGGGATAGCCTGGTTGCAATGGTAGTATAGTTCTGTTTTATATGTACATTTGATATTGCGGGGCGAGCGTCCGACATGTGGACTGCCGTTACTGCCTGTTTGTATTATTCTTTTGGGGCACGACCATGTTGCGGTCGATGTACCCGTTGTATGTATATTTTACTTTCTGTACTAGGATTACCCCACGGAGGGGTGCACGGATAGTCGGGTTCTAGAGGGCAACAGGCCAGCATCTCATGGCATTGAGACGGAGGGGGCTTTACTCTAGAATAGGCAGGGCTATTCACCGCACTCGTAGGGGGTATAGGATTGACCCAGGAGGGGTGCCCAAGTTACCGGATTCCGTGAAGTGCTGGGTGGTCCCTTCACGTTGCTGAAGGGGGCTGCCTCGCTTCAGGTTTTGGCGGGTAACTTGCCGCGCTCGTAGGGGTCTAGGTTTTCATTGCACAGGCTATCCACACGACCAGGGGAACGCCGGGTTTCAGCGGCTCTGTGAAACCCGGGGATCCCAGATATCTGTATTGTTCTGTGATGCTGTACTTTTCTGTGCTGCTGCATTTTTATCACGCCTTGAGCGAAAATTATATATTGTATATATACTAGTAGATGTTGTATATGTTTTGCATCCGCGCTAGTCCAGTCCCCGCTCTGTCGTTAGTTAGCTAACCTAACGGGTGATGACGGGACCCAGTGGCGAATGCGGATGGCATATACATACGTCAGTATATTTTCGTTCTTTGCGGTGTGATCAATTGATGGGACTGCGTTGATTCGGATCAATGCAAGATAAACAAACCTATTCTGATGTTGTTGGAACACTTTTCAAAAAGCTGTTATTGCAAGGGCGTTCTCTTTTGTTTTGCATCGTGGTATTCAGTTGGAATATCCTGCTCCTCAGTCGACGAGGCAAGGGCCGAGATCCCTTCACCGGGAGTGACCCCTTGGACAAAAGTTTGCGTCAGGGCAGTAACTTCACTATAACCGTTTACTTTTGCTTTGCATCGTGGTATTCAGTTGGAATATCCTGCACCTCATCCTACGGGGAAAGAGCCGAGATCCCTTCACCGGGAGTGACCTCTTTAGCAAAGGTTTTCGTCACTATATTTTTACAAAGCTATCCGTTCCTTCGACGATATCAAGTTCATTACGTTAAAGGTTTTATCCAGAAACCATTCGTAGCCCTCCGTCATTTCAGTTAAATATTCGGTAGTATTCAAGCTATGTATTTTGACCTCACGCCAAGGCATAGTGTTTGGTAGTTGCCGGGTATTTATCTGTTGCATAGATAGATGCGTTGGTTTGGGACAGTCGTACTACTATTTTGGCCTACGTCAAGGGTATGTACGGGTGGGTTCAAATTAACCTGGACAATGACGGGTAGAACTTGACATGTGACTTATGATATTTTGACCTCACGCCAAGGTCATAAGAGCATGGGGCAAAAATCCACATCGGGAGTTTCAAAAGAACTGAAACTTGCCAGATATGCGCATACCTTCTGGAGTGTGATAGCGTGAGCGGATTCCGTCACGTTATCATGCGATGATAGTTGGGTCCCGATTCCCACTGATGAGTTGGTTTACTCCTCGGATTATCCCGGCTAATTCTTCTTTCAGGTTTGGGGAAGAATTTGACGTTACAGTGGGAGGTTTCCAGATTAGATAAATTGGTAACCATTCTGATCTAGGTTAGAGTGCACGCTGAGTGTTTCTTTTCTCTCTCTCTTTGGCAGCGACCATTGACCCGACCCTAGACTATGACTCAGTGACCAAGTTGACCGAACCTTCTTAACACTGGCTTTTGGATTGTCAGAGTTGCAAACCTCATTGCCACTCCTACTTTTACCCTTTTCTCCAGGACATCCCGTATTACTACGAACGTCCACTTCCATTGGACAAAACCATCGTATGGTTATATACGAACTCGAAGGAATTCGAGGATGGTTTCAGGTTCTGGAGAAAACGAATAGGACTATTCATTTGTCTTTTCCTTTTATCTTCTCTCAGGTTGCAAGTACTCCTTGGTTTAGGAGATAGTACACCTATTACGCAAATTGGATAGTCTTCTTCCAAACCATAGGCAGGTGCCGACTGGTAGGGAATGAAGAAAGCCAATTAGCCTAAACGGTGTACAGAAGGTATTAAGTTCAGACAAAGCAAGGGATTAGTAAGAGGGCAAAGTAAATTGCGACTGCTATTCACGACCAAACCAAGTATTTCTTCGCCAATCCTAAATCGCCTTTGTATTTCTCCAGGACACTCCGTATCACTACGAAGATCCCAGTTTATTGGATAATCTATCGTATGGTTATATACGAACTCGAAAGGAACTTGTTCCAGTTCGGGGATGGATCCTGGTTCAGGAGAAATAGGAATAAGGTTTATTCGGTTGTCTTTTATTTTCATCTTCTCTCGCATTGCGAGTGCTCCTAGGATTAGGACAGTACACCCATTATGCTTATTAGATAGTCTTCTTCCAAACCATAGGCTGGTGCCGAATGGTAGGGAAGGAAGAAAACCATTTGGCCTAAAGGGGTGTGCAGAAGGTAATGACTAAAGACATAAAAAGGGATTTGGAGAGGTGGCAAAGAAATATACGGTTACAGTTGTGAATCTGGATAATGGAAGAGGCATTACTAGGAATATCAGGATACCCCATCGAAACATTTTAATGTTTCAGTTTCACTGTGTACTGTTAAAAGAAAACTGATTTCCCAATTAGACACTTGCTCCAGGGTATGTTTTTACCAGGTATGATTCTCACTTCTGTATGGTTTTACAGATGATGAGTGGGGGTAAGTTATTGGGAATTAGGTGATCATCCTCATTATATCGGGATTCGTTGTAATTGGTGATATTTGAGGAAGTCACCTGGGTTGTTTGCCGGAGGGCAAATATTTGGTTTTGAATATCCGTTGTTGTGCGCTAATTTCAAATTGATATATCTGTACGTCTATTTTTATAGAGTGAGATATACCTTTTTGAAATTATGTCTATGACATTTACCTATATCAGTGGATGGTTAGGTAAGGAGCATTGAACAACGGTGTAATTCTTCTTGACCATAAGTACAGTTTTCAACCTATGACACACAGTGAATGAGTCATTTGACTCAAGAGACTTATACAGGTATTGTATGTTGTCCAGTGTCCATTAGGACAGACGGGTAGGTACTCGTACTATATTCTGTTTACTTGTGACTTCTCTAGTTCTTAGACAGGTGTTTCGTAGAAACACAGGGTCTAAGTTTTGAGAAGTTATATGTATATGAATAAAGTAGAGAACCAGGTGTTACAAGTATCGGGATTCTTCAAGGTGATCGAAGATGTAGATACTTGTGTATGGTATTCAGTTGATAGTAATGAGAACTTGCTTCTCTTTCAAGTTACTCATAATTGGAAGCATTCCGAAGTTGAGTAACGCTGATCGGCCTCTTTCCATTTAGTTGACATGCACTGGAGACAGCTGCATGATTTGAATCTGCTTCAATTAAATCAGTGCCTCTGTTCCTGTATTGGATATAGAACAGTTCATATCTTGACATTGTTAAGGTACGGGGAGTTGTCCGGCTTATGCTTAAAACCAAACTCCGGATAACTCAAGGCACGTTTATATAATGGCTGTTTGTGGGTTGACCCGGGCTATGACGAGGGTTGACTTTCTACCATCTGGAAGATCAATAGTGATATTGTTCTTGACTCGCCACAGTTTTAATTAAAAATCGATTTTTTCAGAAAACAGTAGTGGGAGTATGGTAGAACTGGAAGTGATTCCAGAACCGCAAACGATTACTGAAGATTTGATAAGAACCTAAAGATTCAATCTGGTTTGACATTCCATTGGCCACTCCGCAGATATGGTGGGTAACCTCAGGCACCCGAGAGGTACTCCGGTAGCTTCAAGGACGGTGACAGGGAGGTTCTTGTTTACCCAGACTTGCCATTGCAGTTGTTCCAGGCTGCGAGACCCGGCAGGAGGATGAGTATAGCGTCGTTCTAAACTAGCTTTAGAAGTGCACATCCATATGACTCTGCCAGAGGGTTGTCGTGGTTAGTGGGAGCTGTTAGTGTATATGCCCTAGCGGCCATTACTGTATCATACTAGTTCATATATTACTTAATGGAAGCTTGGGATATTCACCTTGTATATACAATCTTGCTCAAAATAGTAGTATGCTACTTGGTTTGTTTCTACTTCAATGTGTACATGTGTTTATTTTAGTATATCGCCTATACACATTAGTGGAGCCCTTAGGATCTTTGCTTGATTACCAGCGTTGTGATGGCCGTCACACCAGTGGGGGCTGGGTAATCTATAAGCACATCCTCATGCAGGTCCCTAGTCGCAGGACTATCGAGACAGGGCATCGATACTCCGGAGTAGACTAGCGCATGCGCTTCTCATCCCAGTGTGGGAGATGGTCTGTCCCACAGCCATCAGTACGTCGTACTGGAGATAGTATGCGGGTGCTCGTTAGGTTACGAGTACACTGGACAGGACTCGTCGGGAATTGACCGGTTGGTATTATACCTATCGTCAGTTATCAGTTCCCAGGTGACATGAGTACAGCTTAGTCCGCTGACTTGACACTATCACTTCGCCTCGAGTGTGTTCCCACTGTACTTTGATTACTACCCTACCACGGCTCAAAGGAGTCATGCAAACAGGTGGTAATTGGGTGCAGTCCCAAAGCATTTGGAGGCAGTGACGGTTAGACAGGATTCGTCTCTCCCGGTATTGGTGGTTGACATCGCGCTGTGTCTAGGAGAGCCATTACACGAGTAGTCCCTGGCCAGGGCAATCGAGATATACTGGTAGGCTTCCAGTGTTATCTCAGGGTGTTTTGGGCTTCACTCCGACACGACTTGTACCGCTATTAGGGGACTGACGTTTACCGCCCCCCTAGGCCCGCCATGCGATGTATCAGACTAACAGACCGGACTGTACGGAGATTGTCTCATTCAGGCTCAGTAGGAGTTCAGATGGGTTTCACCTCGTCAGTCTTCTTGTCGGCATCTACCTGGGGACCGTTACGCACAGCTAGTGCCGCTTGCGGTCTGTGGTTAAACCCACTGCCAGCGTAGTGTCGGGTCTTTAGAGTCCCACACAGAAAGCTATTCGCCTTTTGGCAAAAGTGTAGAGGTCGCATGGTTTTGCGACAGGTCGCATGGTTTTGCGACAGGGTTCAGTCACATCCGTGCACTTGTGCACGTTTAGTGTCCGGACAGTTTACACTAGCGGGCTTTGGTTTAAGCCAGATCCTAGTATACGTATTGGGATTGGTTTTATCCAGTTTGCATTCGTGTTCCTCGGAACGCGGATGCGGGTGTGTATGCACAGTTGACGGAGAGACAGAGGCAGAGGATTCTCATTAGGGTTGTTGACCATTGACCGTTGACTGTTGACTTTTTGCTCAATCCTAATGAGAATATGATATGTAATTAACAATTATATTAATTAAGTATTATGGTGACATGGTTGTTGAGGGATTGACTTTGTTGACTTTGTTGACTTGTTGACTTTGTTGACCGGTTGACTAGGCTTGACTAGTTGACCATCATGATAACAATAGCTATCATTTCATGGCAAAGACTTTTGCTTGCTTGCTCTCTTGTGCAAAATGAGTGCATGAAATGATATGGCTATTGTTGCTTAAACCATCACATAATACTTGATTGCTATGATGTGTTATGATGTTTTTGGATTATGAGAGCCAAATGAGAAAAGTCTTCTCTCATTCTTTCATGCTCATTCTCTCTCTTGTTCTTGAGCTCTCATCTTCCTCCTCTTGCTCTCCCTCTCTTGAGTCTATGGTTCACTTGTCTCATGAGTTGAGAACCAAGAACCATAGATAAAATCCCAAACAAACTCTTCTCTACTCACTCTAGTTCACAAGGTTTAGCAAACCGAGTGAACTAGTTTCTTCAAAGTTCAAAGAAGGACCCAAAGGTAGAAGCTTTCAGGTGGATCTATCTTCGGCGCAAGGAGACGACGGGGAGAAGCCGATTCGGACAACCATCGAGGCTTGAAGACGAAGGAGTTCGAGATAAGAAAGGTATAAACCCCCTAACCGAGTAGCGAACAACTCCTAGTTAGGCTGTTAGTTAGATGTTTAACAAAGATCCGGTTTTGAGTCCATGTTACCACCTCTAGAAAAATTGTTTTTCACCAAATTCCGCATGCCCGAAAGTACCGGGAGAGGTAGCATGGACTTACAGTGGTATCAGAGCCTAGTTAAACTCTATCTAACATGTTAGCAAAGTAACTAGAAGATCGATCAAAGAAAAAGTCACAAAACGAACCCGAGTTGTCATGTTTCAGCCGATTTTTTTTCTGTTCAAAAGTTGATAATTTTCATCTTAAAAATCGGCTCAGGCTTTTGTATGAATAACCACCAAATTTGGTCCCACGAACCGTTCAAAGAGCCGCGGAAACGCGGCGGGAGCACGCTCCCGCCGCGGTTCCGCGGCCGAGTTGACTCGGCCGAGGTCCAAATTTGGTGCAGTGTAATTCTGGGGTTGTTTTAGGATTTTTGGTATATGTATTTTCTGCCCAGATTTTCCAGAACGAAAATTTTGTGTTTGGGGCCTATAAATCCGTATTTTTGATCGAACTTCTAAAAGACTTAAGCTGACGGGTTTTTCTGTGATGTGATATTTGTATTGAACGTCTGCTAATCGCTATATGTCGATTAGTGGGGGTTATACAAATCTGTGATCTGTAATGTTATTGGAATGTGTATATGAATTCATTGGATTGTCGCGGGTGAATAGCCGGGGGTTGTGAGACGAGAGTTTTCTTTTCTTTCAATTCATGTAAATTTGTAAATTGATGTAATAATTATTTGTATGCCCGCACAACCGGGTCGGGGTTGTAGCCGTCATTGTATAATTTCTTTTTACTGTTTTTGCTCCTAGGATAGACCTATGGAGGGGGTGCACAAACTACCGGGTATGCCGAAGTGCCGAGTGGCCTACTCACGGGGTTGAGGGAGGTTGCTTCGCTTCGGGTACTTGGCGGGTAGTTTGCCGCACCCGTAGGGGTCTTGGGTGGGGTATTGGCTATTCACCGCGACCGTGTAATCTGCTTTTCGTTACAGGCTCGTACGAATTGCAGGTTCCTAGTATATCCAATGTTTTCATCTGTGATCTGAAATGTCTATCATTGCAATATATCTATATATGATATTATTTAGGCGTTGCTTATGTTTTACAGCCGCGCTAGCCCAGCCCCCGCTCTGTCGTTAGTTAAGTAACCTAACGGGTAATGACGGGGCCCCGTGGCGAATGCGAATGGCATAAGCGTACGTCTTATTTTGGTTGTTTTTTGCAATGGTAGGATTAATTGATGGGACGCATTAAAAGAACTAATGCAAGAATATCACGCATTAAAAGAACTAATGCAAGAAAATAAACCAAGTAAAAGTCGTTGGAATACTTTCGAAAAACCACTCGGTTCTTTTCAAAACTAACTTTTAAATGCGGAGTTTGAGCCACTCTTTTTAAAAGCTATCTCGTTCCATCGACTATATCAAGTTCACTACGTTCACGGTTTCGCCAAAACCATTCGTAGCCTTCCGTCGTTTTACATAAATAGTCAATAGTATTCAAGCTATGTATTTTGGCCAAAGTCAAGGCATAGTGATTGGTAGCTATTGGGTATTCATGTGTAGCATAGATAGATTCGTTAGTTTGGGACAGTCGTACTGCCATTTTGGCCAAAGTCAAGGGTAGATTCGGATGGATCCAAATTAACCTGGAGAATGACGGGTAGAACTTGATATGTGACTTATGATATTTTGGCCAAAGTCAAGGTCATAAGAGCATGGGGCAAAAATCCACATCGGGAGTTTCAAAAGAACTGAAACTTGCTAGTGTTGCATACCATTTGGAGTGTGATGATTCTGGTAGGATTCCTTCAGTCTCGTCACGCGATGATATTTGGATCCCGATCCTACTGTGAGTATATGCTACTCCTCGGGAAATTTCTCACTTAACGATCAATGCTATAAACCTAGTAGGTGTCTAGAAAGGTGTTAGCGGGGCTACGCCCCCAGGGAAAAGAGGTTCTTAAATTAAGGAACTTCGCGAAAGCGTTGGAAAACCTCCCTCGAAGTACCGACACCAGCCTGGCCGAACGGTTAAGCAAGTATTGTACGGTGAGATTGATCCTGACTAATTCTTCCTTTTTGGTTTGAGGAGGGATTCGAGAAACAGTGGGAGCCATCCTGTTTAGACAAACTAAAAACCACTCTAAACTTGCAAGAGCATCATGCTGAGTGTTTCTTCTTCTCTCTCCTAATTGCAGCGACCAATCGACATGACTGGACTTAAGTTACTTCTAGATAAAAACATACTGACAGGGCCAAACTATAAAGATTGGCTCAGGAATGTCAAAATGGCAATCACTTACGACAAGCTGGGGTATCTTCTTACCACCAAAGCTCCCCCTGTCCCAGGTCCCAAAACCAGCGTCGCGGATAAGGAAATCCGTAAGACCTGGGAACTAGATTGCGCGAAGGCCAAGTGCCTCGTGCTTGCCTCTATGGACAACGAACATCAGAGGAGGCACGAGAATATGGACCTCGAATCCATATTTCTCCATACAAAAGAACTGTATGGAGAGCAGTCTCGTAACGCAAGATACGAAGTGTCGAAGAAGTTATTTTCGGCAAGGTTGGCCGTCGGATCATCGGTAGCGGAACACGTGCTTAAGATGATTGGCTTCATTGAGGAGCTCGCGGAACTTGGGACCACGTTGGAGAATGAGCTCTATACTGACTTGATTCTCCAGTCCCTTCCTTCCACTTACGCCCAGTTTATACTGAACTTCAACTTACAAGAAAAAGAAGTTGAACTTTCAGAACTCCTCAACATGCTGAGGAGTGCAGAGGGCACCCTACAGAAAGGTAGGGAAACATCCACTTTGTTTGTAGGAGGATCTTCCTCTTCTAGGTCCAAGGCGAAAGCCAAGGGAAAGAAGAAGAAAGCCCCCGCCAAACCAAGGGGCGGTGTTAGTAAAGTGGATACGAAGGGAAAAGCAAAAGCAACAAAGAAAGCGGGTAAGCTTGTGGATAAGGAAGATTGCTTCTATTATTATAAGAAAGGACACTGGAAGAATGATTGCAGGGCTTGGAAAGCCAGGACACAGGAATTGAAGCAGGTTGCGGCTTCAGCTTCAGGTGTGTATGTTATTGAAAACTGACTTTCAATAAACTCTACTTCCTGGGTATTGGATACCGGATCAGGATCTCATATCTGTAATTCTTTGCAGGCATTGAGAAACCGTAGGGTTTTGAAGGCAGGTGACATGACCCTCAGAGTTGCAAACGGAGCTAGCATGGATGCTAAGGCCGTGGGGGACTATCACCTGGGAATGTCAGATGGACATGTTTTGGTTTTGCGTAATTGTTTTTTTGTACCCAACGCAACTTGTAATATCATTTCTGTATCTTTAGTTTCTAAAAAAGGTTATGAATTTGCGTTTGTAAGTAATGTTGTAAACATTCACCTTAATCAAGTTTTGATTGGGTCAGGTATATTGAGCAATGGTATATACGTAATAAACCAACCACAGATTTTCAATGTCCAGAATACACACAAAAGAAAGTCTCCGGAAATCAATCAGACTTTCTTATGGCATTGTAGACTGGGTCACATCAATGAGAGAAGGTTGACGAAGTTACATACAGAAGGATATTTGAATCCGTTCGAATATCAATCGTATGCCACTTGTCAATCCTGTCTCAAAGGAAAGATGACAAAGACTCCGTTCACTGGACACGGAGTAAGAGCGAGCAAGCTCTTGGGACTCGTACACAGTGACGTGTGCGGTCCAATGTCTACACATGCGCGAAGCGGTTATTCTTACTTCATTACTTTTACGGATGACTTTTCAAGGTACGGTTATGTCTTCTTAATGAAACATAAGTCCGAAGCCTTTGGAAAATTCCAGGAATATAAGAATATAGTAGAAAAACAAACCGGCAAAAGTATCAAGATTCTAAGATCGGATCGAGGTGGAGAATACTTAAGTGCCGAGTTCCTGGACTATTTAAAAGAGAACGGAATTCTCTCTCAGCTTACTCGTCCATACACTCCGCAACATAACGGTGTATCGGAGAGATGAAACCGAACCCTATTGGATATGGTACGGTCCATGATGAGTAACGCTGAGTTACCGCGATCATTCTGGGGGTATGCGCTAGAATCAGCTGCATACCTTTTGAACCGAGTTCCTACTAAGACTGTGCCTACTACGCCATATGAGATGTGGTGTGGGAAGAGACCCTATCTTAATCACATTAAGACATGGGGAAGTCCAGCTTTTGTCAAAAAGCAGCATGCGGACAAGCTCGAGGCACGCTCAGTACAGTGCAAGTTTGTGGGATATCCAAAGAACTCCAAGGGATATTTCTTCTACTGCGAAGAGGAACAAAAGGTTTTTGTTTCTCGCCATGGCCACTTTCTAGAACACCAGTTCTTAGAAAAGGAAATTGGTGGAAGTGCAGTAGAACTGGAAGAAATTCCAGAACCACGAGCTATTACTGAAAGCTTAGCGGAACCAGAGGGTTCAAAAGAACAGGACATTCCTGCTCCGCTCCGCAGGAGTAGTAGGCAGTCTCATCCGCCCGAGAGATACTGCGGTTTTCTCATAGACGGGGATAGAGAGGATTGCATCATAGATTATGATGAGCCTACTAGCTTCCAGCAGGCCGTTCAGAGCGTTGACTCGGTAAAATGGCTGGATGCAATGCGGACCGAAATGGAGTCCATATACACCAACAAAGTATGGACGTTGGACATTGCTCCAGACGGGGTAAAACCCGTAGGATGCAAGTGGATCTTCAAAAGGAAGATTGGTGTAGATGGACAGGTTGAGACCTATAAAGCTAGACTTGTTGCAAAGGGTTTCCGTCAAAGACCTGGCTTGGACTATGACGAAACCTTTTCTCCAGTGGCTATGCTGAAATCCATTCGGATCCTTCTTGCCATTGCTGCCTTCCACGATTATGAGATCTGGCAAATGGACGTAAAGACCGCTTTTCTAAATGGAAATTTAGAGGAGTGTGTCTATATGGACCAGCCAGAGGGTTTCATTCAGAGTGGGAGCAGCAGAAAGGTGTGCAAGTTGCTTAAGTCCATTTACGGACTAAAGCAGGCATCGCGGAGTTGGAACATCTGTTTTGATGAGACGGTCAATGAATTTGGCTTTATCAAAAATCCAGATGAACCATGCATCTAAAGTAGATTTGTAGCGAGAACTGTAGTATTCCTCGTTTTATACGTGGATGACATTCTCTTAATAGGAAATGACATTCCTATGCTACAATCTGTCAAGGGGTTCTTGTCACACAGATTCTCCATGAAAGACCTGGGTGATGCCTCATACATCCTGGGGATCCGGATCCATCGTGATAGATCCAAGAGGATATTAGGACTTTCGCAGTCCAGGTACATCGACACCATACTGAAAAGGTTCAGTATGGAAGATTCCAAGCGCGGTAACCTACCGGCTTGTCACGGGATCACCCTCTCTAAAGAGATGTCTCCCAAGACTGATTTGGAGAGGGATCGCATGTCTATTATACCCTACGCTTCTGCGGTAGGCTCTATAATGTATGCGATGTTGTGTACCAGACCGGATGTAGCTTATGCACTGAGTGTGGTAAGCCGGTATCAGTCAAACCCTGGGGAGAAACACTGGATAGCGGTAAAGAACATTCTCAAGTACCTGAGAAGGACTAAGGAGATGTTCTTGGTGTATGGCGGAAAAGACCTCCAGATCGAGGCCTTTGCTGACTCCAGCTTCCAGAGTGACAAGGATGATTCCAAGTCCATGTCGGGTTTTGTCTTTACCCTCAATGGAGGGGTGGTGTGTTGGAAGAGTTCCAAACAGGAAACCGTTGCAGACTCGACGATGGAAGCGGAATACATCGCTGCATCTGATGCCACAAAAGAAGCTGTCTGGATGAGGAAGTTCTTAAAAGAACTTCAGGTGGTTCCGTCCATTGTTGATCCAATACCTCTGTATTGTGACAATAACGGGGCTATAGCTTTAGCGAAGGAACCCAGGTCCCATCAGAGATCCAGACACATCTTAAGGCGGTATCACCTGATCAGAGAGATCGTTGATCGCCAGGAGATCGAGGTTCGGAGGGTTGCTTCAGAAGATAACACTACAGATCCATTCACCAAGGCCTTGCCCCAGACTTAGTTCGAGCGTCTGATCGAGATGATAGGTCTTCGATACGCCAGTACATGGCCTTAGTGCAAGTGGGAGATTGTTAGTGTATATGCCCTAGCGGCCATTACTGTATCATACTAGTTTGTATATTACTTAATGGAAGCTTGGGATATTCACCTTGTATATACAATCTTGCTCAAAATAGTAGTATGCTACTTGGTTTGTTTCTACTTCAATGTGTGCATGTGTTTATTTTAGTATATCGCCTATACACATTAGTGGAGCCCTTAGGATCTTTGCTTGATTACCAGCGTTGTGATGGCCGTCACACCAGTGGGGGCTGGGTAATCTATAAGCACATCCTCATGCAGGTCCCTAGTCGCAGGACTATCGAGACAGGGCATCGATACTCCGGAGTAGACTAGAGCATGCGCTTCTCATCCCAGTGTGGGAGATGGTCTGTCCCACAGCCATCAGTACGTCGTACTGGAGATAGTATGTGGGTGCTCGTTAGGTTACGAGTACACTGGACAGGACTCGTCGGGAACTGACCGGTTGGTATTATACCTATCGTCAGTTATCAGTTCCTAGGTGACATGAGTACAGCTTAGTCCGCTGACTTGACACTATCACTTCGCCTCGAGTGTGTTCCCACTGTACTTTGATTACTACCCTACCACGGCTCAAAGGAGTCGTGCAAACAGGTGGTAATTGGGTGCAGTCCCGAAGCACTTGGAAGCAGTGACGGTTAGACAGGATTCGTCTCTCCCGGTATTGGGGGTTGACATCGCGCTGTGTCTAGGAGAGCCATTACACGAGTAGTCCCTGGCCAGGGCAATCGAGATATACTGGTAGGCTTCCAGTGTTATCTCAGGGTGTTTTGGGCTTCACTCCGACACGACTTGTACCACTATTAGGGGACTGACGTTTACCGCCCCCCTAGGCCCGCCATGCGATGTATCAGACGAACAGACTGGACTGTACGGAGATTGTCACATTCAGGCTCAGTAGGAGTTCAGATGGGTTTCACCTTGTCAGTCTTCTTGTCGGCATCTATCTGGGGACCGTTACGCACAGCTAGTGCCGCTTGCGGTCTGTTGTTAAACCCACTGCCAGCGTAGTGTTGAGTCTTTAGAGTCCCACACAGAAAGCTATTCGCCTTTTGGCAAAAGAGTAGAGGTCGCATGGTTTTGCGACAGGTCGCATGGTTTTGCGACAGGGTTCAGTCACATCCGTGCACTTGTGCACGTTTAGTGTCCGGACAGTTTACACTAGCGGGCTTTGGTTTAAGCCAGATCCTAGTGTACGTATTGGGATTGGTTTTATCCAATTTGCATTCGTGTTCCTCGGAACGCGGATGCGGGTGTGTATGCACAGTTGACGGAGAGACAGAGGCAGAGGATTCTCATTAGGGTTGTTGACCATTGACCGTTGACTGTTGACTTTTTGCTCAACCCTAATGAGAATATGATATGTAATTAACAATTATATTAATTAAGTATTATGGTGACATGGTTGTTGAGGGATTGACTTTGTTGACTTGTTGACTTTGTTGACTTTGTTGACCGGTTGACTAGGCTTGACTAGTTAACCATCATGATAACAATAGCTATCATTTCATGGCAAAGACTTTTGCTTGCTTGCTCTCTTTTGCAAAATGAGTGCATGAAATGATATGGATATTGTTGCTTAAACCATCACATAATACTTGATTGCTATGATGTGTTATGATGTTTTTGGATTATGAGAGCCAAATGAGAAAAGTCTTCTCTCATTCTTTCATGCTCATTCTCTCTCTTGTTCTTGAGCTCTCATCTTCCTCCTCTTGCTCTCCCTCTCTTGAGTCTATGGTTCACTTGTCTCATGAGTTGAGAACCAAGAAACATAGATAAAATCCCAAACAAACTCTTCTCTACTCACTCTAGTTCACAAGGTTTAGCAAACTGAGTGAACTAGTTTCTTCAAAGTTCGAAGAAGGAGCCAAAGGTAGAAGCTTTCAGGTGGATCTATCTTCGGCGCAAGGAGACGACGGGGAGAAGCCGATTCGGACAACCATCGAGGCTTGAAGACGAAGGAGTTCGAGATAAGAAAGGTATAAACCCCCTAACCGAGTAGCGAACAACTCCTAGTTAGGTTGTTAGTTAGATGTTTAACAAAGATCCGGTTTTGTGTCCATGTTACCACCTCTAGAAAAATTGTTTTTCACCAAATTCCGCATGCCCGAAAGTACCGGGAGAGGTAGCATGGACTTACAGGAGCAGCGGAAGCATTGGTGGATATCAGGCTTATGTCTATTAGACTAAAGCAGATATAGCGGAGATAGATCATCTATTTCTGATGTGACAGTCATAGGTTTGACTTCATCAGAATTGGGGATGGATCTGTTGTGAAGGTAGTAGGGTGTGATGTCCTGGTATTTGATGACATACACAGAGTAGGAAGTGATATTCCTATACTACGATCGGTTATACTTTGGTCGTCACACAGTGGTTTCTCTACATAGGACTTGGATATTATATCAGACATTCTGGTTACTAGATCTATGGTTTTAGATCTAGATTTGGGTAGTTTCCCAATCTGGGTACTTTGACAACATTCTATGAGTATTTAGAATGGACGACTCCTGGCATGGTGGTGTACCTGCAGGTGATGGAGTCGCCCTCTCTAAAGGTGTCGTACAGACTAAAAGGGAGAGGGATGTGCATGATTGGCAGATCACTTGCTTAGGCAATTGAGTCAATCATGAGATGTCAAGTACCACACCGGATGCTGTTCTTGCAGTAGATGCAATAAGTTGATGTTGATCCAATCCTGGAGAAACAATCGGAAGCAGTTTTAGAACATAAGTTGATGTTCTGGGGAATTGATAACGACAGCCTCCTTTAGGAGACGGTTATCATTCCAGGCTTCCACGGTGACCTGGATGGCAGAGTGACTGTCAGAGTTATAGTTTTCCCTCTGACGAGGGGCAGTAGTTTGGACAGCTGGTCCAAGCAGATACTGAGGGAAGGCATGGCGCAGGATACTGATTAAGTTCAGTTGACGATACAGTCTAAGAAGTTTGGATTTGGAGTTCATTTATGAGCTAGGTCCCATCAGACATCCAGACATTCTAAGACAGGTATTGCTCATTTCGGGAGATGGCTTTCTCCGCGAACTTGAGATATAGAGAGACATAAAAAGAAACACCAGAGCGGATCCACTCACTGAGGCTATTCCTCGAACGCAATAGTTTCGCAAACGAGCTTTGTGAGACTGACTAGTAGAGGAGTTGGGTGTTCGGTATCACACGGGCTGTGAGTATGCGACATCGCAATAATTAGCCTTGAGTGCAAGTGGGAGATTGTTGGAGATAGTGCCCTCAAAGTCAATTATTGGATCACAGGCACGTGATTGCAATGATTGGGGGGAGGACCTATCCTAGTAGGACAGTCTTACTCGAGATGATAGTATGCTATCTGGTTTATCTTTATCATCGTGTACTGCTTTAGGTGACCTTACGAGTCGCTATTGCACGTTGATAGAGCCCCTAGGATTCTTGCTTGACTACCAGCAGTATGAGGGCGATCATATAAGTGAGAGCTGGAGTCTATAAGCACATCCTTAAAAGGTCCCTAGTCGTGGGAGTTTCGAGACAGGGCATCGATTCTCCAGAGTAGACTAGTGTATACAGTCGAGACCCCGACGAGGGGCGGTGGCCGGTCTCACAAGCCACTGGTGTTAGTTGGTTCACCTAAGATGTATACAGGTGCTCATTGGGTTATGAGTACACCGGACAAGACTCGCCGGGAACCTGCTAGTTGTTATTATACCTGACGTCAGATAGCAGTTCCCAGGTGACATGTGTACAGGTTAGTTCATCGACCTGAGATCGTCATTTGTCTCGTGTAAGTTCCCACTGTGCTTTGATTACTACCCTACCACGGCTCAAAGGAGTCGTGCAAACAGGTTTTAGTTGGGTACAGTCCCGAGCCACATGGAGGCAGTGAGCGGATCTGCAGGGGTTCGTCTATCCCGGTATTGAGGGTGAGGTCGCGTTGTGTCTAGGAGAGCCAGAACATGAAAAGTCCTTGGCCAAGGCAGGAGATTTGCTGGTAGGTATTTCAGTAGTATCTCAGGGTGTTCTGGGCTACACTCCGACACGACTTGTACCGCTATTGGGGGTCTGACTTTTACCAACCCCCTAGGCCCGCCATGCGATGCTCATAGACGAACGGACCGGACTGTACGGATATTGTCACTGACAGGCTCAGTAGGGTGTCAGGATGAGTTCGCTCATCGACGTCCCTTTTGGTCAATACCCGGTAGCCCGTTACATATTGGCTTATACCTCTGACTTGCTAGTGGTTAAATCCACAACCAAGGTATCGACGAGTCTTTAGAGTCCACCACACACACAGTTACTCAAGTTTCGGGCGAAACGCTGTAGAGGCCGTATGGAGATATGGAAGGGTTCGATCAGATACGTGCGGTATTGCACGGATCATGATCGGACGGATTTTACTAGCCGGCTTTGGCTTAAGCCGGATCCTAGTATTAGATAGTGTAGATATTGTCTCTTTGCATTTGTGTTCAGTGGGAATACAAATGCGGGCATGTATTTGCAGTAGCGGGGTTTTCCTGTAATTTATTACGGGATCAGTTTTCTGAAGTTGCCAGTTTGCATTCCGTTCCGGCCGGTTTTCTTTTATTCCTTCACGACCGGACTTTCGATGGAGGGGGTTATTTGCACATTTGCAAATAACATTTTTGGAGGGCTTTCTTGTAAAATGGTAGCTTCATGATGAGATTCCATTCTAGTCTTATTCATTGCTTTTCATATGATGGTTGTTTTGATTTGATGAGAAATGAAATGGGTGTGACCATTTTATATTGTTTTATTCTTTTTTCCTTCTCTTGATATACATTTTTGAGATGCCTTTTTCTCTCTCCAATCTTCTTCTTGAGGAGATTGGGCCGGCCACTTTGAGGAGAAGGGGAGAATGAGGGAATTCATATTATGTGTGGAAATTGATTCATCTCATTTTCATTCTTTTGCTTGCCAAAATTCCAAAGCTCTTTCAATGGTTCATTCTCTATTCCTCCATCCATGGCAACTTCTAAAACCCTAAAGAGACAACCCACTACACTATATCTACAGCAAGTCTTGGACGCGTCGGCTAGCCAACTTCGCGCCCGAGTTGCCTCGCTCCAGAGGTGGGAGCCCATAAACGAATCCGGCTACGTGGTGCCCTTTCCGACGAGGAGGTGATGGACGGAGTTTCCGCAGGAGATCGGAGTGGAGACGAAGACCGAAGGACATGGATCGCTTGGTATAGCTTCTCTACTCTTTTCTAGTTTGCTAGTAGCTAGGTTAATGGCTCGATCCGGGTGAAAAGTCCGCGGTGGTGTCGGTTTGCTAGTTCGCAAAATTTTTGTTTCCGCTTTTCCGGCGTCGGATCGACGGCCGGGGCGCCGCCGCGGGCTTACATGACATTCGTTCAAACTTTTTAACTTCGCCCAGACGACATGCGAATACCCTTCGTCCTCATACTAAACAATGCCTCAATTCTCCAGGAAAGACGATACATCAACGGTCATCTCTGGATCGGTCTACTATAGATCTGAGTAAGACACTCTACACTGGAAATATTCAACTCAACTGGGCCTGTGTCGGCGCATCAATCTGACGAATCACCTTCGTCTCTCAACTCGGGATAGACTAGCTATCACCTGCCGCATCTCTGCCTGGAAGCTCTAGCGATCTCAGCTCGTAAAGTATGGAGGCGACATCCTATCAATCTCAGCAACAGCTGGGTCATCTGTCTGCATGGTAGATGACATCACAATCTCTGAGGTATGTTGTACATCAATAGTCCTCTCACAACAGGCAGCCTCATCAATGGCCCGATCATCCGGTGCAAAACCAAACACTACCTCATCCGAGAGGTCACAACATAAATACTATCTCGATACGTTCCCATGTCACCATAAAACACGATGGTCAGTCCTCGTCCATGACGAGCTCGCCCTGACCGCATCACTAGTAGCAACTCAATCTGCGCTCAAACTATGGTGACAGGAACCTCAAGTATGTATCGATGAAACAGATCAAGGGCATAAAAGGAAACGACAGATCCAGAATGGATACGTGATCATAACAAGGAACAACATCAATGAGAGTATGATCATGGAAACGAATAGAATCAAGGATCTCAAATGGATGTATAATCATGGGTACGAAGAGAATCACAGATCTCAAAATATGTACATCCTAAGGTTTCTTAAGTGGAGTACCGTATCGTAAATATGCCGCGGAACATATGTACGGTACGTCACTCTACTCAAGATACCTACTCTATCAATCAGGGTCAGCCTATGAAATAAAAGTTCGGGTCTAATACCCCCTCGTTCAAGTCTAAGTTCCGTAAGGTCAAGCCTAGGTTCCGAAATAATTTACTCCCCAGACTCCACATAATCAAACCTAAACTCGAACAATGGTTAAACCTAGCGCTCTGATACCAACTTTGTCACGACCCAAAATATTAGCTCATGACCAACACTTAAATCACGCCACGTCTAAAGGCGTAACGTAATCAAGTAAGCCGAAACCCAGAAATCCAAACCTTTTTAAGAAAATAGAAGAGGCGAAGTTTTGAAAATAAGGTATGATGAAATCAAAAGTTTTCCTAAATACATAAACAATGGAACATAAAAATGCAAGTGGATTTACTATTTGAAAAACATTTTTCATCTTTCAAAATTTTGGGTAGCACCTTCTTTGTATTTTTTGATCGAAAACCACAATATGTGATAATATAAAAGGCATCCCCAAGCGGGTGCTAGCTCTTCGCCAATCGGCGGATCCACAACCATACAAATCATAAATATAAGTATACGACACCCAACGGCGAAGATCACCACAAAAGATAATAAAATAAGCAAGACATCAAAACCACAAGTAGCGGAAAATCCCTCGCTTTAAGTCTCGCAACCATAAGTCTCACTAAGTCTTATTACTTATACAAATACTAGTTTCTGAATTGATGGAGTTAATTAGATACAACAGGAATAATAAATACAAGAGTGGTACGATCCAACATGCACAACCTACCAATCGCAAATCATCCAAATGTAGCTGTATACCAGCGATGCCGCTACTGATCCATGCGGTCAACCTGCAAGAACTGTGGCACAACGGGGGTGAGTTGCCAACTCGTGAGTAGAAAACATCATCAGGTAGAAATTGAATAAAATAACGATTTCCTAGGTTAATTATATCATAAAGGTAATACTATGATATCTAGGGTGACCGTATCTGCATATGTGCCAACAGGGTAATCAATGTGTATAAGCATGTGGATATCATCCAACATTATAATCAGTGTATGTATGGATGTGGATTTCATCCACGTGTCAACCAATGACACAACAACATCATGCATGTAAATATCATAAAGCATATGCATGGACTTATGAGGATATAAATTAACGCGTGTCCCTTGCGACACATCAAAATCATGGAACCTGAGTGTCAAACATCGACACTCGAAACATCATGAAACCCGTGTCCAGCATTGACACGTAAATCTTCATATATCTCGGGCTCCGTCACTCCGGATCGGCCCTCGGGCTCCGTCTACGGGATCGGCCCGCAGGCACCGGCAGACAGGTCGGCTCATATCTGTTAGTGTATATGCCCTAGAGGCCATTACTGTATCATACTAGTATGTATATTACTTAATGGAAGCTTGGGATATTCACAGTTGTATAAACAATCTTGCTCAAAATGGTAGTATTCTACTTTAATGTGTACATGTGTTTATTTTATTATATCACCTATACGCATTAGTGGAGCCCTTAGGATCTTTGCTTGATTACCAGCGTTGTGATGGCAGTCACACTCGTGGGGGCTGGGTAATCCATAAGCACATCCTTATACAGGTCCCTAGTCGCAGGACTATCGAGACAGGGCATCGATACTCCGGAGTAGACTAGCGTATGCGCTTCTCATCCCAGCATGGGAGACGGTCTGTCCCACAGCCGTTAGTACGTCGTACTTGAGATAGTATGCGGGTGCTCGTTAGGTTACGAGTACACTGGACAGGACTCGTCGGGAACTGACTGGTTGGTATTATACCTATCGTCAGTTATCAGTTCCCAGGTGACATGAGTACAGCTTAGTCCGCTGACTTGACACTGTCACTTCGCCTCGAGTGTGTTCCCACTGTACTTTGATTACTACCCTACCACGGCTCAAAGGAGTCGTGCAAACAGGTAGTAGTTGGGTGCAGTCCTGAAGCACTTGGAGGCAGTGACGGTTAGACAGGATTCGTCTCTCCCAGAATTGGGGGTTGACATCGCGCTGTGTCTAGGAGAGCCATTACACGAGTAGTCCCTGGCCAGGGAAAGCGAGATATACTGGTAGGCTTCCAGTGTTATCTCAGGGTGTTTTGGGCTTCACTCCGGCACGACATGTACCGCTATTAGGGGTCTGACGTTTACCGCCCCCTAGGCCCGCCATGCGATGTATCAGACGAACAGACCGGACTGTACGGAGACTATCACATTCAGGCTCAGTAGGAGTTCAGATAGGTTTCACTTCGTCAGTCTTCTTGTCGGCATCTACCTGGGGACCGTTACGCACAGCTAGTGCCGCTTGCGGTCTGTGGTAAAACCCACTGCCAGCGTAGTGTCGAGTCTTTAGAGTCCCACACAGAAAGCTATTTGCCTTTAGGAAAAAGAGTAGAGGTCGCATGGTTTTGCGACAGGGTTCGGTCACATCCGTGCACTTGTGCACGTACAGTGTCCGGACAGTTAACACTAGCGGGCTTTGGTTTAAGCCAGATCCTAGTGTTCGTTTTGGGATTGATTTTATCTCGTATGTATTCGTGTTCCTCGGAACGCGGATGCGGGTGTGTATGCACAGTTGACAGAGAGACGGAGGCAGAGTATTCTCATTGGGGTTTGTTGACTGTTGACTGTTGACATTTGACCGTTGACCATTGACTTTTGCTTAACCCTAATGAGAATAAGATATATATATATAATTAGAAATAATATTAATTAAGTATTATAGTGACATGGTTGTTGAGGGGTTGACTTTGTTGACTTAGTTGACCGGTTGACTAGGTTGGACTAGTTGACCATCATCATCACAATGGTTGTCATTTTCATGCAAAGACTTTTGCTTGCTTGTTGTAGTTTGCAAAATGAGTGCATGAAATGATATTGCCTTTTGTGAAATGAGAACCATCACATAATACTTGATTAATATTATGGCTCATGATGCTTTTGGATTATGAGAGGGTGTATGACAAAAGAGAGGCTTATTCTTTCATTGTCTTTCTTTCTCTTAGTTTTGAGCTCTCTCATTCTCTTGCTCTCACCCTCTTCCTTTTGCTCTCTCTCTTGTCTATGGTTCACTTGTCTCATGTGTTAAGAAGCAAGAACCATAGAGAAAATCCCATCACACTCTCCTCTACTCACTCTAGTTCACCAGGTTTAGCAAACCAAGTGAACTAGTTTCTTCAAAGTTCGAAGAAGAAGCCAAAGGTAGAAGCTTTCGGGTGGATCGATCTTCGGCGCAAGGAGACGACGGGGTGAAGCCGATCCTTACACTATCAAGAGATGAAGACGAAGGAGTTCAAGAAAGAAAGGTATAACCCCTTAACCGAGTAGTTAACAACTCGTAGTTAGGTTGTTAGGTAGATAGTTTAACAAAGATCCGTTTTGAGTCCATGTTACCGCCTCTAGAAAATTGTTTTTCACCAAATTCCGCAAGCCCGTAAGTACCGGGAGAGGTAGCATGGACTTACAGTGGTATCAGAGCCTAGTTAAACACTACCTAACATGTTAGCATAGTAACTAGAAATTCGATCGGAGAAAAAGTCACGAAATACACCCAAAAATCTAACTTGCTGTCTATTTTTAAAGTTCTGTAAAATTAATAAATCATGCTTTAAAAATTGACTCAGGGTTTTTATAGTGCACTGAAGAAAAAGGAGCTGGAGATCTCATCAAAGCGCCGCGGAAACGCGGCAATAGCTTGCTGTTGCCGCGGTTCCGCGGCTAATATAACTCTTCTGCGGATTTTCTTCATTGCAGTTTGTTCAGTGGGGTATTTTGGGAATTTTGGTATATGTTTTTTCAGCCCAGATTTTCCAGAAAGAAAATTTTGTTTTTGGGGCTTTAAAAACCTTATTTTAATCGAGTTTCTTATGACTTAAGCTGACGGGTTTATTTCTGTGATGTGATATTTGTATTGAACGTCTGCTAATCGCTATATGTCAATTAGTGGGGGTTATACAAATCTGTGATCTGTAATGTTATTGGTTTGTGTATATGAATTTATTGGATTGTCGCGGGTGAATAACCAGAGGTTGTGAGACGAGAGTTTTCTTTTCTTTCAATTCATGTAAATTTGTAAATTGATTTAATAATTATTTGTATGGCCGCACAACCGAGTCGGGGTTGTAGCCGTCATTGTATAATTTCTTTTTACTGTTTTTGCTCCTAGGATAGACCCATAGAGGGGGTGCACAAACTACCGGGTATCCCGAAGTGCCGAGTGGCCTACTCACGGAGTTGAGGGAGGTTACTTCGCTTCGGGTATTTGGCGGGTAGTTTGCCGCACCCGTAGGGGTCTTGGGTGGGGTATTGGCTATTCACCGCGACCGTGTAATCTTCTTTTCGTTACAGGCTCGTACGAATTGCAGATTCCTAGTATATCCAATGTGTTCATCTGTGATCTGAAATGGATATCATTGCAATATATCTATATATGATATTATTTAGGCGTTGCTTATGTTTTACAGCCGCGCTAGCCCAGCCCCCGCTCTGTCGTTAGTTAAGTAACCTAACGGGTAATGACGGGGCCCCGTGGCGAATGCGAATGGCATAAGCGTACGTCATATTTTGGTTGTTTTCTGCAATGGTAGGATTAAATGATGGGACGCATTAAAAGAACTAATGCAAGAATAACACGCATTAAAAGAACTAATGCAAGAAAATAAACCAAGTAAAAGTCGTTGGAACACTTTCGAAAAACCACTCGGTTCTTTTCAAAACCAACTTTTAAATGCGGAGCTTGAGCCACTCTTTTTAAAAGCTATCTCGTTCCATCGATTATATCAAGTCCACTATGTTGACGGTTTCGCCAAAACCATTCGTAGCCCTCCGTCGTTTCATATGAATATTCAATAGTATTCAAGCTATGTTTGTTGACCTTCGTCAAGGCATAGTGATTGGTAGCTGTTGGGTGTTCATATGTAGCATAGATAGATGCGTTGGTTTGGGACAGTCGTATTACCTTGTTGACCTTCGTCAAGGGTATATACGGGTGGGTTCAAATTAACCTGGACAATGACGGGTAGAACTTGACATGTGACTTATGATTTGTTGACCTTCGTCAAGGTCATAAGAGCATGGGGCAAAAATCTACATCAGGAGTTTCAAAAGAACTGAAACTTGCTAGCGCTGCATACCATTTGGAGTGTGATGATTCTGGTAGGATTCCTTCAGTTTTGTCACGCAATGATATTTGGATCCCGATCCTACTGTGAGTATATGCTACTCCTCGGGAAATTTCTCACTTAACGATCAATGCTATAAACCAAGTAGGTGTCTAGAAAGGTGTTAGCGGGGCTACGCCCCCAGGGAAAAGAGGTTCTTTAATTAAGGAACTTCGCGAAAGCGTTGGAAAAGCTCTCTCGAAGTACCGACACTAGCCTGGCTGAACGGTTAAGCAAGTATTGTACGGTGAGATTGATCCCGACTAATTCTTCCTTTATGGTTTGAGGAGGGATTCGAGAGACAGTGGGAGCCATCCTGTTTAGATAAATTAAAAACCAATCTAAACTTGCAAGAGCATCATGCTGAGTGTATTCTTCTCTCTCTCTTAATTGCAGCGACCCAGTGACCACACCTAGGTTACATCTAGATAATAAAATGACTGAACCTGACTGTTATGACTGGCAAAGGTCTGTCCAGATGTCCATTGCCCATAACAAGCTGGGACACCTCTTAACTGATCATACCCCTACCGTCTCAGGTCCAGTTTCCCCTGTCACGGATATTTACATCCGTAGGACATCGGAAAAGGATTGTGCGAAAGCCAAGTGCCTCGTGCTAGCCTCAGTTAATGGTGCAAACCAGAGGCAGCACGAGAAGATGGACTCAGTTTCTATCTTCCTCCATAACAAAGATTTATATGGAGAGCAATCTCATATCGCAAGATATGAGACCTCGAACGAATTGCTTCAAGCGAGGTTGGCTGTCGGGTCATCTGTAGGGGACAACGTCCTTACAGAGGCCAGCTATTTTGAGCTCACGGACCTAGAGACCACGTTGGAGAATGGGTCAAGTACTGACTTAATTCTACAGTCCCTGCCCTCTGCTTATACCCTGAAGGAAACCAGGGAAGAAGAAGGAGAAGCAAGGGCAAAAGTTTCAGGACTGGATGTAGTAAAAGAGGGATGTTCCTATTGTAACGGGAATGAACATTGGCAGAAGGATTGCAGGGCTTGCAAAGCCAGTAGCCTGAATTCGAAGCATGTTGTGGCTTCGGCTTCGAGTGTGTTTGTAATAGAGAACTGTATGTCAGTTAACCCTACTTCCTGGGTATTGGATACCGGATCAGGATCTCACATCTGTAATTCATTACAGGCTTTGAGAAACCGTAGGGTTATCAGGAAAGGTGATATGACTCTCAGGGTTGCTAACGGAATGAGCATGGATGCTGAATCCGTAGGGGAATATCATCTTGGACTGACAACTGGGCAGATATTGATTTTGCGTAACTGTTTGTATGTACCAGGTGCGACTTGTAATATCATATCTGTATCCTTACTTTCTAAGGAAGGATATGAATTTACTTTTGTAAGCGATGTAGTAAACATCCACCTAAATCAAGTTCTGATTGGGTCAGGTATATTAAATAACGGGATATACGTATTAAATCAAGCTCAGATATTCAGTGTCCAGAACACACTTAAAAGAAAGTCTCCGGATACAAATCAGGCTTTCTTATGGCATTGTAGACTGGGTCACATTAATGAGACACGATTAACTAAGTTACATAAAGAAGGGTACTTGAATCCGTTCGAGTATCAGTCTTATGCCACTTGTGAATCTTGTCTCATGGGAAAGATGACAAAGACTCCGTTCACTGGACACGGAGTAAGAGCGAGCGAGCTCTTGGGACTCATACACAGTGATGTGTGCGGTCCAATGTCTACACATGCGCGAAGTGGTTATTCATACTTCATTACTTTCACAGATGATTTCTCTAGGTATGGACATGTCTTCTTAATGAAGCACAAATCCGAGGCCTTTGGGAAATTTCAGGAATACAAGAATGAAGTTAAAAAACAAACTGGCAAAAGTATCAAGATTCTAAGATCTGATCGAGATGGAGAATACTCGAGTGCCGAGTTTCTGGACTACTTAAAAGAGAATGGAATTCTCTCTCAACTTACTCCTCCATACACACCACAACACAACGGTGTATCGGAAAAGCGGAATCGGACCATATTGGATATGGTTCGTTCCATGATGAGTAAGGCTGAGTTACCGCGATCTTTCTGGGGTTATGCACTAGAAGCAGCTGCATATCTCTTGAACAAGGCTCCAACCAAGACTGTGCCTACCACCCCATATCAGATGTGGAGTGGGAAGAAACCCTGTCTTAACTATCTTAAGGTATGGGGATGTCCAGCTTTTGTAAAAAAGCAGCATGCGGACAAGCTCGAGGCACGCTCAGTACTGTGTAAGTTTGTGGGATACCCAAAGAACTCTAGAGGGTATCTTTTCTATTCCGCAGAAGAACAAAAAAATTTTGTTTCTCCGCATGCCCACTTCTTGGAAACTGAATTTTTGGAAAATCAGATAAGTGGGAGCGTAATAGAACTGGAAGAAATTCCAGAACCACAAGCTATTACTGAAAGCTTGGAAGAGCCAGTAGTTTCAGGAGAACCGGACATTCCTGCGCCACTCCGCAGGAGTAGTTGGCAGTCTCATCCGCCCGAGAGATACTACGGTTTTCTCATAGACGGGGATAGAGAGGATTGCACCATGGATTATGGTGAGCCTAGTAGCTTCCAGCAAGCCATTCAGAGCGGTGACTCGGTAAAATGGCTGGATGCAATGCGGACCGAGATGGAGTCCATGTACACCAACAATGTTTGGACTTTGGACTTTGCTCTAGAAGGGGTAAAACCCATAGGCTGCAAATGGATCTTCAGAAAGAAGATTGGTGTAGATGGGCAGGTTGAAACCTATAAAGCTAGGCTTGTTGCAAAGGGTTTTCGTCAAAGACCTGGTTTGGACTATGACGAGACCTTTTCTCCGGTAGCCATGCTCAAATCCATTCGGATCCTTCTTGCCATTGCTGCCTTCCACGATTATGAAATCTGGCAGATGGACGTAAAGACGGCTTTTCTAAATGGAAATTTGGAAGAGTGCGTCTACATGGATCAGCCAGAGGGATTCATTCAGAGTGGGAGCAGCGGTAAAGTGTGCAAGTTGCTCAAGTCCATCTATGGACTCAAGCAGGCATCGCGGAGTTGGAACATCTGCTTTGATAATACTGTCAAAGAATTCGACTTTGTCAAAAACCCAGATGAACCATGCATTTACAGTAAGATTGTAGGGAGAAATGTCGTATTCCTCGTCTTGTACGTCGATGACATTCTCCTAATAGGAAATGATATTCCTATGCTACAGTCAGTCAAAAGATTCTTGTCGCAGAGGTTCTCCATGAAGGACCTGGGCGATGCCAACTACATTCTGGGGATCCAGATCTATCATGATAGATCTAAAAGGATGTTGGGACTTTCACAGTCAAGGTACATCGACACCATACTGAAACGATTCAGTATGGAAGATTCCAAGCGCGGTAATCTACCGGCTTGTCACGGAATCACCCTTTCCAAAGAGATGTCTCCCAAGACTGATTTGGAAAGGGCTCGCATGTCATCAATACCCTATGCATCTGCGGTAGGCTCTATTATGTATGCGATGTTGTGTACCAGACCAGATGTAGCATACGCATTGAGCGTTGTAAGCCGGTATCAGTCGAACCCAGGGGAGAAACACTGGATAGCAGTAAAGAACATTCTCAGGTACCTGAGAAGGACTAAGGAGATGTTCTTGGTGTATGGCGGAAAAGACCTCCAGATTGAGGCCTTTGCTGACTCCAGCTTCCAGAGTGACAAGGATGACTCCAAGTCCATGTCGGGTTATGTCTTTACCCTCAATGGAGGGGCGGTTTGCTGGAAGAGTTCTAAGCAGGAAACCGTTGCTGACTCAACTATGGAAGCGGAGTACATAGCTGCTTGCGATGCCGCAAAGGAAGCTGTCTGGATGAAGAAGTTCCTCACGGAACTTCAGGTGGTTCCTACCAGTGTTGATCTAATACCGCTGTATTGTAACAACAACGGCGCTATAGCTTTAGCGAAGGAACCCAGGTCCCATCAGAATTCCAGGCATATTTTGAGGCGGTACCACCTGATCAGGGAGATCGTTGATCGCCGGGAGATCGAGGTGAAGAGAGTAAATAAGGAAGATAACACTGCTGATCCACTCACGAAGGCCTTACCCCAGTACATGGCCTTAGTGCAAGTGGGAGATTGTTAGTGTATATACCCTAGAGGCCATTACTATATCATACTAGTATGTATATTACTTAATGGAAGCTTGGGATATTCACAGTTGTATAAACAATCTTGCTCAAAATGGTAGTATGCTACTTGGTTTGTTTCTACTTTAGTGTGTACATGTGTTTATTTTATTATATCACCTATACGCATTAGTGGAGCCCTTAGGATCTTTGCTTGATTACCAGCGTTGTGATGGCAGTCACACTCGTAGGGGCTGGGTAATCCATAAGCACATCCTTATACAGGTCCCTAGTCACAGGACTATCGAGACAGGGCATCGATACTTCGGAGTAGACTAGCGTATGCGCTTCTCATCCCAGCAGGGGAGACGGTCTGTCCCACAGCCGTTAGTACGTCGTACTTGAGAAAGTATGCGGGTGCTCGTTAGGTTATGAGTACACTGGACAGAACTCGTCGGGAACTGACTGGTTGGTATTATACCTATCGTCAGTTATCAGTTCCCAGGTGACATGAGTACAGCTTAGTCCGCTGACTTGACACTGTCACTTCGCCTCGATTGTGTTCCCACTGTACTTTGATTACTACCCTACCACGGCTCAAAGGAGTCGTGCAAACAGGTAGTAGTTGGGTGCAGTCCCGAAGCACTTGGAGGGAGTGACGGTTAGACAGGATTCGTCTCTCCCGGTATTGGGGGTTGACATCGCGCTGTGTCTAGGAGAGCCATTACACGAGTAGTCCCTGGCCAGGGCAAGCGAGATATACTGGTAGCTTCCAGTGTTATCTCAGGGTGTTTTGGTCTTCACTCTGGCACGAATTGTACCGCTATTAGGGGACTGACGTTTACCGCCCCCAAGGCCCGCCATGCGATGTATCAGACGAACAGACCGGACTGTACGGAGACTGTCACATTCAGGCTCAGTAGGATTTCAGATGGGTTTCACCTCGTCAGTCTTCTTGTCGGCATCTACCTGGGGACCGTTACGCACAGCTAGTGCCGCTTGCGGTCTGTGGTTAAACTCACTGCCAGCGTAGTGTCGAGTCTTTAGTGTCCCACACAGAAAGCTATTCGCCTTTAGGCAAAAGAGTAGAGGTCGCATGGTTTTGAGACAGGTCGTATGGTTTTGAGACAGGGTTCGGTCACATCCGTGCACTTGTGCACGTACAGTGTCCGGACAGTTAACACTAGCGGGCTTTGGTTTAAGCCAGATCCTAGTGTTCGTTTTGGGATTGATTTTATCTCGTATGTATACGTGTTCCTCAGAACGTGGATGCGGGTGTGTATGCACAATTGACAGAGAGACGGAGGCAGAGTATTCTCATTGGGGTTTGTTGACTGTTGACTGATAACAGTTGACCATTGACCATTGACTTTTGCTTAACCCTAATGAGAATAAGATATATATATATATAATTAGCAATAATATTAATTAAGTATTATAGTGACATGGTTGTTGAGGGGTTGACTTTGTTGACTTGTTGACTTAGTTGACCGGTTGACTAGGTTGGACTAGTTGACCATCATCATCACAATGGTTGTCATTTTCATGCAAAGACTTTTGCTTGCTTATTGTAGTTTGTAAAATGAGTGCTTGAAATGATATTGCCTTTTGTGAAATGAGAACCATCACATAATACTTGATTAACATTATGGCTCATGATGCTTTTGGATTATGAGAGGGTGTATGACAAAAGAGAGGCTCATTCTTTCATTGTCTTTCTCTCTCTTGGTTTTGAGCTCTCTCATTCTCTTGCTCTCACCCTCTTCCTCTTGCTCTCTCTCTTGTCTATGGTTCACTTGTCTCATGTGTTGAGAAGCAAGAACCATAGAGAAAATCCCATCACACTCTCCTCTACTCACTCTAGTTCACAAGGTTTAGCAAACCAAGTGAACTAGTTTCCTCAAAGTTCGAAGAAGAAGCCAAAGGTAGAAGCTTTCGGGTGGATCGATCTTTGGCGCAAGGAGACGACGGGGTGAAGCCGATAGGTACACCATCAAGAGATGAAGAAGAAGGAGTTCAAGAAAGAAAGGTATAACCCCCTAACCGAGTAGTTAACAACTCGTAGTTAGGTTGTTAGGTAGATAGTTTAACAAAGATCCGTTTTGAGTCCATGTTACCGCCTCTAGAAAATTGTTTTTCACCAAATTCTGCAAGCCCGTAAGTACCGGGAGTGGTAGCATGGACTTACAATATCCATCTCTTGACTCCGGTCGGTATCCTCCGGATAACCGCCGGTCCAACCAATCCCCGGTAGGTAGTAGTCCCTCTTCCAGGCTCACCGTCTACTGCAAAACAAATCCGTTCTCGCCCCGGGGTACCATACCGGGTCCACCATGTACCCGGAAATGGCCTCATCCAGCTCCTCGAATCGGGTATCACTGTCACACGTCTCAGAACCGAGAAAACGCATTGTGGACGCACTGAAATATCATATCAAGAGAAACTGGGTTTTTAAAACAGTACATAATTTCTTTTAAAATGACCACAGTTCTCAAATCAAGAAATCCCATGAAAACAACATATCTCAATGCGTATAATCGTAAAGCATGATGTATGCAACATATAACAGAAATGTAAGTATATCCGTATATCATGCAATATGGAACAGTAATATGCACATTGTAGGATTACTAGGCACTCTCACAAGGTTCTACAAGGCATCAACCATGCCCGATTTAAATTTTAGATGTGCCGAACAACCCTAACCAAGATCTTAAACTAGAGATTAGGCGAAACAAAGCAAGTAAACAACTTTACTTCTAAGAGTTTGGGATTACAACCTTTGTAGTCCGGTCCTTCACTTCTAAAAGCCACCTTTTTGCACGCCTTCTTGGACGTGGTATGATGGAAATCAAAGCACAGTGGGAATCACACAAGACTCTATGACGATCTCGGGTCTACAGACTAACCTGTACCAGTGTCACAAGAGAACTGCCATCTGACGTGTGGTATAATACCATCTGGGAGTTCTCGGCAAGTCCGTCCAGTGTACCCAGTCTCCACTGAGCACCCGTATACCTTCTTTGATGTCAAACACCAATGGATATGGGATCATCCATCGCCCATCATATGGGTCAAGAAGCCCATACGCTAGTCTACTCTGGAGTATCGATGCCCTGTCTCGGTACTCCCACGACTAGGAACATTTGAAGGATGTACTTAGCGACTACACTGTCCCCACTTGTATGATCCGCATCATAGTCCTGGTAGTCAAGTACTCATCCTAAGGGCTTTATGAACATCTAACATAGAGACAATCAGAGTACATGTTAAGATAAAGAGCAACCAGATAGCATACTATCATGTCGAGCAAGAAAGTCCTCTTTATATATGTCCAAGCATCCACTACAATATACATCGTATGTACAGTAATGGCCTCTAGGGCATACATATAACTAATAATATCCCACTTGCATTAGGGCCATCTGTTGTGGTATCGCATACCCAACAATCAGCTGTGGTTGAAGTATCTCATACTCAACCATCCCATAAAAGTCTCTATTGGGAAATAGGCCTTTGTGAGTGGGTTCGCGCTGTTGTCCGCCGTGTCTACTCTCCTAACCTCGATGTACCTGGAGATCAACCATCTCCATGATTAGGTGATACTGCCTAAGAATATATCTGGATCACAGATGGGCTAGGGGTTCCTAGGCATAAGCCACAACTCCATTGTTACACAATGGTAGGAACGTAGTTCATCTCATGAACTTTTATATATCCAGACTGTCTCTTTGGTAGCATCCTTGGTAACGACGTATCTTGCTTTTAAGCATCTAGTAAGTCACGGTATCTAGCTTGGAACTCTTCCAACATACCGGCCCTCCACTAATGGTAAAGACAATGCCTGCGACTGACATTCAGTCGTCCTTATCATCCTGGAACCTTTTCCAGTGATTCTTCCCAGGATCGATTGATACCATCTCACTACTACTAGTGAGAATCCTAACATCCATTTAGATCTATCTCATAGATATAAAACCTAGGATTTAGGAGGTATCACTTTGATCCTATATGGAGAATCTTTGTGATAAGAGGAGATTGACCGAGCGTAGCATAGGAAACTCCTTCCCTATCAAGAGAATGTCATCCACGTACTCTACGAGGATCACCACCATACTTTCTACTACCTTTTTGTATATACAAGGTTTATCTACCATTTTGATGAAGTCAAACTCTTTGACTACCACATCAAAACAGACGTTCCAACTCCGTGATGCCTGAATTATCACATAAAACATCTTGCTCAAATTTCCGCTGCTCCCACTGTCTACGAAGCCCTCTGGCTGTATATTTATAGACGCTCTCTTCCAAATCATCATTTAGAAAAGCAGTCATGACACCGAACCGCCAGATATCGTAGTCATGGTATGTAGCCGTTGTTAGGTCCACGTTACCTCTCCCGGTACTTTCGTGGTTGCGGAAACGGTAAATCAAAATTTTTTCTAAACTTTGTAACATGGACCGTAAAAGCCGGATCTTTGCTAAACTAAACTAGCATACTTGCAAAGAAGAATAAACTACTCGGCAAAGTGGTTATACCTCAACTTGAACTCCTTCACTTCTTGTTGTTGTTCTTCTTTGATGTTCTTCTCTTCTTGTTCTTCTTCTCATCGCTTGCTCAATGGTTGATCCGGACTTCGGTCACCTCCGCGGCCTTCTTGAGTCGAAGACAATCCACCCGAGAGATGTACACCGAGCTCCACCTCAAGCCGAGGTAACTAGGGCAAGGAGATTGCTAATCTAGAAGCCCTAGGTTGTGTAGAGAGGATGTATGGATGTGTTTGTCAAGTAGAATCCTTTTTCTCTCAACACATGAGATCAAAGGAGAAATCAAGAGGAGGAAGAAGAAGGAGGTTTTCTATCAACCATGGAGCTTCTCATTTCAAGAGAGAGAATGAGAATAAGCAAATGAAAAGCTTAACCAAGAGAAAAGCTAACCATGGTTGCAATAATGCACAAAACATTATCATTACAAATCCAATCAAGATAAAGGTGATGGCTACAAATGACATGACCATTATCATAACTTAATAAAAAGAAAACCAAAGAATACTTTAGATCTTCTAAGAAGGTCCAAGTCAACTTTGGTCAAAAGGTCAATAAAGTCAAGATGGTCAAATGGTCAATGTAATTAGCCATAACAAAATTATCAATGAAAGGATTAGTAAATAATGTCCCTGGCTCATTTATGGTTTTGACCAAACGAACTGTCGAAACCCTAATGAGTCCGCCTCAAAATGGTTTTGACCGAATCAACTGTCAAAAACCCTAATGAGCCTGCCACATAGTGGTTTTGGCCGAACCAACTGCCAAAACCCTAATGAGGCACCTCCTCCTTCATCGCTCCAGAAAACTGTGCATACACACCTGCATCCGTATTCCGTAGAATGCGGTGCGCAGAAGACAAAACAAATCCATCCGTGCAATACTAGGATCTGGCTTAAACCAAAGCCCACCAGTACTGCCTGCCCGAACATCATACGTACACAAGTGTACGTAAGCGATCGCAGCCCTGCCGTAAAACCATACGGCCTCTACACGTTTCGCTCAGTGCAGGGAAACTCTCTGTGTGGGACTCTAAAGACTCGACACTACGCTGGCAGTGGGTTTAACCACAGACCGCAAGCGGCACTAGCTGTACGTAACGGTCCCCAGGTAGATGTCGATAAGAAGGCCGATGAGGTAAACCCATCCGAACTCCTACTGAGTCTGTATGTGACAATCTCCGTACAGTCCGGTCTGTTCGTCTGATACATCGCATGTCGGGCCTAGGGGGCGGCAAGCGTCAGACCCCTAATAGCGGTACAAGTCGTGTCGGAGTGAAACCCAGAACACCCTGAGATAACACTGGAACCTACCAGTATATCTCGCTTGCCCTGGCCAGGGACTACTCGTGTAATGGCTCTCCTAGACACAGCGCGATGTCAACCCCCAATACCGGGAGAGACGAATCCTGTCTAACCGTCACTGCCTCCAAGTGCTTCAGGACTGCTCCCAACTACTACCTGTTTGCACGACTCAGTAGAGCCGTGGTAGGGTAGTAATCAAAGAACAGTGGGACCACACTCGAGGCGAAGTGACAGTGTCAAGTCAGCGGACTAAGCTGTACTCATGTCACCTGGGAACTGATAACTGACGATAGGTATAATACCAACCATCAGTTCCCGACGAGTCCTGTCCAGTGTACTCGTAACCTAACGAGCACCCGCATACTATCTCAAGTACGACGTACCGACGGCTGTGGGACAGGCCGTCTCCCGTGCTGGGATGAGAAGCGCATACGCTAGTCTACTCCGGAGTATCGATGCCCTATCTCGGTACTCCCACGACTAGGGACGTGTATAAGGATGTGCTTGTAGATTACCCAGCCCCCACGAGTGTGATCGCCATCACAACGCCGGTAATCAAGCAAAGATCCTAAGGGCTCTACTAATGCGTATAGGTGATATAATAAATAAACACACATGTACACATTAAAGCAGAGGCAAACCAAGTAGCATACTACTATATTGAGCAAGATTGTCTGTACAACTGTGAATATCCCAAGCTTCCATCAAGTAATATACATACTAGTATGATACAGTAATGGCCTCTAGGGCATATACACCAACAATCTCCCACTTGCACTAAGGCCATGTACTGGCGTATCGAAGACCTATCATCTCGATCAGCCGCTCGAACTGAGTCTGGGGTAAAGCCTTTGTGAATGGGTCCGCAGTGTTGTCCTTTGTGTCCACTCTCCGCACCTCGATCTCCTGTCGATCAATGATCTCCCTGATCAGGTGATACCGCCTTAAGATGTGCCTGGATTTCTGATGGGACCTTGGTTCCTTCGCTAAAGCTATAGCTCCATTGTTATCGCAATACAAAGGTATTGGGTCAACAATGGACGGAACCACCTGAAGTTCACTAATGAACTTCTTAATCCAGACCGCCTCTTTTGCGGCATCGCTTGCAGCAATGTATTCAGCCTCTATCGTCGAGTCTGCGACGGTATCCTGCTTGGAACTCCTCCAACATACCGCCCCTCCGTTGAGGGTAAACACAAAACCCGAGACAGACTTGCTGTCATCTTTGTCACTCTGGAAGCTTGAATCGGTAAAGGACTTGACCCTGAGGTCTCCATTACCGTAAACCAGGAACATCTCCTTAGTCCTTCTCAGATACTTGAGAATGTTCTTCACTGCTGTCCAGTGGTCCTCCCCTGGGTCTGACTGATACCGGCTTACCGTGCTCAACGTGTAAGCTACATCTGGTCTTGTACATAGCATCGCATACATTATAGATCCTACCGCCGAAGCGTAGGGTATAGTGCTCATGCGAACCCTCTCCTCGTCAGTCTTAGGAGACATCTTCTTGGAGAGGGTAATTCCGTGCAATGCGGGTATGTTACCGCGCTTGGAATCCTCCATACTAAATCTCTTTAGTACGGTCTCTATGTACCTGGACTGCGAAAGTCCCAATAGTCTCTTGGATCTATCTCTATAGATCTTGATCCCCAGAATGTACGAGGCATCACCTAGGTCCTTCATGGAGAACCTTTGTGACAAAAACAGCTTGACCGATTGTAGCATAGGAATGTCATTTCCTATCAAAAGAATGTCGTCCACGTACAGGACTAGGAATACGACAGTTCGTCCTACAATCTTCTTATATACACAGGGTTCATCTTCGTTCTTGATGAAATCAAATTCCTTGATTGCCTCATCAAAACAGATGTTCCAGCTCCGCGATGCCTGCTTTAATCCATAAATGGATTTAAGCAACTTGCATACCTTTCCGCTGCTCCCACTGTCTACGAAACCTTCTGGTTGATCCATGTAAACGCACTCTTCCAAACAACCGTTTAGGAAAGCCGTTTTAACATCCATCTGCCAGATTTCATAGTCATGGAAGGCAGCAATGGCAAGTAGGATCCGAATGGATTTGAGCATAGCCACCGGAGAAAAAGTTTCATCATAGTCCAAACCAGGTCTTTGACGAAAACCTTTTGCAACGAGTCTAGCTTTATAGGTTTCCACCTGCCCATCTACACCAAGTTTCCTTTTGTAGATCCATTTGCATCCAACGGGTTTTACCCCAGGTGGAGCAATATCCATGGTCCACACTTTATTGGCGTACATGGACTCCATTTCGGATTGCATTGCTTCCTGCCACTTATCAGAGTCCCTACTGATAATGGCCTGCCTGAAACTGGTAGGGTCATCTTCTTCCAAGATGCAATCCTCTCGATCCCCGTCTATGAGAAAACCGTAGTATCTCTCGGGCGGATGAGAAATCCTACCAGATCTGCGGAGTGGCTGAGGTTCGTTTGGGGTTATTGAGTCTAGCGGTTCCTCCAAATTTTCTGTTAAAGCTTGTGTTTCTGGAATTTCATCCAGTTCTACCGTGCTGCCACTAATGTTTTTAACAAGAAATTCTTTTTCTAAAAATGTGGCATTTCTTGAAACAATTATCTTCTGTTCCTCTGCATGGTAGAATAGATACCCACTTGAATCTTTTGGGTATCCCACAAACTTACACAAAACTGCCCGTGCCTCAAGTTTGTCTGGGTTCTGCTTTTTGACATAAGCTGGGCAACCCCAAATCATAATACGTTTAAGATACAAACTTTTACCACTCCATATCTCATACGGAGTCTTAGGCACGGATTTGGATGGAACTTGATTCAATAGATGTGCTGCAGTTTGAAGTGCATATCCCCAGAATGAAAGAGGTGACTCAGCACTACTCATCATGGAGCGAACCATATCCAATAGGGTACGATTCCTCCGCTCCGATACACCGTTGTGCTGTGGTGTATAAGGAGGAGTAAGCTGAGAGAGAATACCATTCTCTTTTAAGTAATCTAGGAATTCCGTGCTTTAAGTACTCCCCTCCCCTGTCAGACCGGAGGATCTTGATACTTTTGCCTGTCTGGTTCTCTACTTCGTTTCTGAATTCCTTGAATTTCTCAAAAGCTTCAGATTTGTGTTTCATCAGATACACATATCCGAACCTAGAGAGATCGTCAGTGAATGTGATGAAGTACGAGAACCCACCCCTTGCATGTATAGACATCGGACCACATACATCACTATGTACGAGTCCCAAGAGCTCTGCTGCTCTTTCTCCATGTCCGGTGAACGGAGATTTGGTCATCTTCCCTTTGAGACAAGACTGACAAGTTTCATAAGATGAAAACTCGAAAGCATCCAAGAGTCCATCTTTATGCAACTTACTCAGTCTTTTCTCTCCGACATGACCAAGTCTACAATGCCACAAGTAGGATTCATTCGTGTCTGAATTCTTCCTCTTGCGTGTGTTTTGTATATTGAGAACTGTATTCTGATTTAGAACGTAGATACCATTAAACAGTGTACCCTCTGCAACCAGTACCTTATCAAGGTAAATGTTCATGATATTCTTTTCAAGAACAAACTTATATCTATCTTTATCGAGTAAAGAAACTGATATGATGTTGCAAACCATGGAGGGTACATAGTAGCAATCGTTCAAAATCATAGTCTTGCCATTTGGCAATACTAGGTGATATTCACCGACGGCTGCCGCATTAACTTGTGCTCCGTTCGCTACTCTGAGCGACATATCACCCGGTGCAACTTTCCTACTTTTTCTCAGTCCCTGCAATAAATTACAGATATGAGATCCTGATCCGGTATCAAGTACCCAGGAGGTAGGGCTGACCGTAAAACAGTTCTCAATTACAAGAACACCTGAAGTAGATGCAAAACCATGCTTCTTCTTCAACTGGGTATCCTGGAAATCCATACTTTCCTCTTTCCCATTCTCATACTCATGACTGTTGTCACAAGTTAGAGCTGAACCAACTTTCCCCAGTCCCGAATAAGAATTCGGTTCGGTCAAGCGATACATTTTGTTATCTTGATTAGGGCGTGAAAGGGTTGCTGCCTGGAGAGAGAGAAAAGAAACACTCAGCGTATGCTCTTGCAAGATTAGATTGGTTTATTAATTTATCTAACCAGGATGTCTCCCACTGTTTCCTCAAATTCTTCTTAAAACCTTTTAAAAGAAGAACTAGCCGGGTTTTAATTCACGTCACAATACTTGCTTAACCTTTCAGCCAGGCTAGTGTCGGTACTTCGAGGGAGGTTTTCCAACGCTTTCGCGAAGTTCCTTAATTAAAGAACCTCTTTTTCCTGGGGGCGTAACCCTGCTAACACCTTTCTAGACACCTACTAGGTTTATAGCATTGATCGTTAAGTGAAATAATCTCTCGAGAGTAAACCAACTCATCAGTGGGATCGGGATCCAACTATCATTGTGTGATAACCTAGATGGAATCCACTCTAGTCACCACACTCCAGAAGGTATGCTAAATCTGCAAGTTTCAGTTCTTTTGAAACTCCCGATGTGGTTTTTGCCCCTAGGACTCAAGTGATCTTGACACAGTCAACAAATCAAAAAGTCCTAGTCAAGTTCATCCCGTCGTTGTCTTGATTGCATTAAACCCACCTGCATAACCCTTGACACAGTCAACAAGGTTACACAAATGTCCTAACCAATCACATTGTATCCAGCAAATAAGCAACACTTAGCTACCGTTCACTGCGCCTTGACACAGTCAACAAACGCAGCACGAATACTAAGTATAACTTATAAGAAACGACGGAGGGCTACGGCTGGGTTTTTGGCGAAAAACCCGTTAACGTAATGAACTTGATGTCGTTGAAGGAACGTGATACACCTTTTGAAAATATAGTGGCGAAAAACTTTTTGCTAAAGAGGTCACTCCCTGTGAAGGGATCTCGGCTCTTTCCTCGTCGAATGAGGTGCAGGATATTTCAAAATGAATACCTCGATGCAAAGCAAGAATAATCGACTATAGTGAAGTTATTACCCTGACGCAAACTTTTGTCCAAGGGGTCACTCCCGGTGAAGGGATCTCGGCCCTTGCCTCGTCGACTGAGGTGCTGGGTATTCATAACCGAATACCGCGATGCAAAACAAAAATGAACGTCCTTGCAATAACAGCCTTTTTGAAAAAAAATTGTTCCAACAACGTCTTTTAGGTTTATTTTCTTGCATTAGTTCTTTTAATGCGTCCCATCATTTAAATCCTACCATTGCAGAAAACAACCAAAATATGACGTACGCTTATGCCATTCGCATTCGCCACGGGGTCCCGTCATCACCCGTTAGGTTACTTAACTAACGACAGAGCGGGGGCTGGGCTAGCGCGGCTGTAAAACATAAGCAACGCCTAAATAGTAAAGCAATGATAGACATTACAGATCACAGATGAATACATTGGATATACTAGCAATCCGCAATCCTTTCGAGCCTGCAACGAAAAACGGATTACACGGTCGCGGTGAATAGCCAAAACCCCACCCAAGACCCCTACGGGTGCGGCAAACTACCCGCCAAGTACCCGAAGCGAAGCAACCTCCCTCAATGCCATGAGTAGGCCACTCGGCACTTCGAGCTACCCGGTAGTTTGTGCACCCCCTCCATAGGTCTATCCTAGGAGCAAAAACAGTAAAAAGAATTATACAATGACGGCTACAACCCCGACCCGGTTGTGCGGCCAAACAAATAATATTACATCAATTTACAATTTTGTTACATGAATGAAAGAAAAAGAAACTCTCATCTCACATCCACCCCGGCTATTCATCCGCGACAATCCAACGAGTTCATATCCACAAACCATCAAGAACAATCACAGATCATGTATAACCCCGACCAATCGACTTATAGCGATTAGCCGACGTTCAATACATAAGAACATCACAGATATAACCTTTATAGTCAAAGTATATTGAAGTTCGGAAAAATACGGAATTATAGGCCCCCAAAAACAAATTTCTATTCTGGAAAATCTGGGCACATATAATATATCTGAAAAATCCTAAAACCATGTCAGAAACACACTGCACCAAAATCGATGCAGTAACTCACCAACTTGGCCGCGGTTCCGCGGCAAGAGCTTGCTCTTGCCGCGGAAGGGCGGCGCTTTGGTTGAGTTGATGCATCGTTTTTGGTGGTTTTCTTCTAAAAAACCTGAGATGATTTTTGGGATATAACAAATTTTGTTTTGACCAGAAAAAGTTTTAACAGAAACTCAGATTTTTTACAACTTGGTTTTTTCGATTTTTCCGTTTCGAACTTCGATACACTTTACTACCAAGCTAGTTTATGTTTAGTTAGGCTCTGATACCACTGTTAGGTCCACGTTACCTCTCCCGGTACTTTCGGGGTTGCGGAAACGGTAAATCAAAATTTTTTCTAAACTTTGTAACATGGACCGTAAAAGCCGGATCTTTGCTAAACTAAACTAACATACTTGCAAAGAAGAATAAACTACTCGGCAAAGTGGTTATACCTCAACTTGAACTCCTTCACTTCTTGTTGTTGTTCTTCTTTGATGTTCTTCTCTTCTTGTTCTTCTTCTCATCGCTTGCTCAATGGTTGATCCGGACTTCGGTCACCTCCGCGGCCTCCTTGAGTCGAAGACGATCCACCCGAGAGATGTACACCGAGCTCCACCTCAAGCCGAGGTAACTAGGGCAAGGAGATTGCTAATCTAGAAGCCCTAGGTTGTGTAGAGAGGATGTATGGATGTGTTTGTCAAGTAGAATCCTTTTTCTCTCAACACATGAGATCAAAGGAGAAATCAAGAGGAGGAAGAAGAAGGAGGTTTTCTATCAACCATGGAGCTTCTCATTTCAAGAGAGAGAATGAGAATAAGCAAATGAAAAGCTTAACCAAGAGAAAAGCTAACCATGGTTGCAATAATGCACAAAACATTATCATTACAAATCCAATCAAGATAAAGGTGATGGCTACAAATGACATGACCATTATCATAACTTAATAAAAAGAAAACCAAAGAATACTTTAGATCTTCTAAGAAGGTCCAAGTCAACTTTGGTCAAAAGGTCAACAAAGTCAAGATGGTCAAATGGTCAATGTAATTAGCCATAACAAAATTATCAATGAAAGGATTAGTAAATAATGTCCCCGGCTCATTTATGGTTTTGACCAAACGAACTGTCGAAACCCTAATGAGTCCGCCTCAAAATGGTTTTGACCGAATCAACTGTCAAAAACCCTAATGAGCCTGCCACATAGTGGTTTTGGCCGAACCAACTGCCAAAACCCTAATGAAGCACCTCCTCCTTCATCGCTCCAGAAAACTGTGCATACACACCTGCATCCGTATTCCGTAGAATGCGGATGCGCAGAAGACAAAACAAATCCATCCGTGCAATACTAGGATCTGGCTTAAACCAAAGCCCACCAGTACTGCCTGCCCGAACATCATACGCACACAAGTGTACGTAAGCGATCGCAGCCCTGCCGTAAAACCATACGGCCTCTACACGTTTCGCTCAGTGCAGGGAAACTCTCTGTGTGGGACTCTAAAGACTCGACACTACGCTGGCAGTGGGTTTAACCACAGACCGCAAGCGGCACTAGCTGTACGTAACGGTCCCCAGGTAGATGTCGATAAGAAGGCCGATGAGGTAAACCCATCCGAACTCCTACTGAGTCTGTATGTGACAATCTCCGTACAGTCCGGTCTGTTCGTCTGATACATCGCATGTCGGGCCTAGGGGGGCGGCAAGCGTCAGACCCCTAATAGCGGTACAAGTCGTGTCGGAGTGAAGCCCAGAACACCCTGAGATAACACTGGAACCTACCAGTATATCTCGCTTGCCCTGGCCAGGGACTACTCGTGTAATGGCTCTCCTAGACACAGCGCGATGTCAACCCCCAATACCGGGAGAGACGAATCCTGTCTAACCGTCACTGCCTCCAAGTGCTTCAGGACTGCTCCCAACTACTACCTGTTTGCACGACTCAGTAGAGCCGTGGTAGGGTAGTAATCAAAGAACAGTGGGAACACACTCGAGGCGAAGTGACAGTGTCAAGTCAGCGGACTAAGCTGTACTCATGTCACCTGGGAACTGATAACTGACGATAGGTATAATACCAACCATCAGTTCCCGACGAGTCCTGTCCAGTGTACTCGTAACCTAACGAGCACCCGCATACTATCTCAAGTACGACGTACCGACGGCTGTGGGACAGGCCGTCTCCCGTGCTGGGATGAGAAGCGCATACGCTAGTCTACTCCGGAGTATCGATGCCCTATCTCGGTACTCCCACGACTAGGGACGTGTATAAGGATGTGCTTGTAGATTACCCAGCCCCCACGAGTGTGATCGCCATCACAACGCCGGTAATCAAGCAAAGATCCTAAGGGCTCTACTAATGCGTATAGGTGATATAATAAATAAACACACATGTACACATTAAAGCAGAGGCAAACCAAGTAGCATACTACTATATTGAGCAAGATTGTCTGTACAACTGTGAATATCCCAAGCTTCCATCAAGTAATATACATACTAGTATGATACAGTAAAGGCCTCTAGGGCATATACACCAACAGCCGTGGCAAGTAGGATCTGGATGGACTTAAGCATAGCTTTGAAAGTCTCAACTTTTCCATGTACACCAAGTAATCTTCTCAAGATATACTTGCTCCTGATGGGGATTTAAACCCTTCAGATAAAGCAACCAAAATCCATACTTTGTTGGTGTATAAGGATTCCATCCCAGATCGCTAAGCATCCATCCATTCTTACAGAGTCCCACTCCTGATGGCCTGCTCGAAACTAGTTGGGTCATCATCATATGATGAAATTCTCGCTCCCACTGTCATAGAGAAAACCGAAGTATCTTTCAGGTGGGTGAGGAACCCTACTAGATCGGCGGAGAGGCTGAGGTTCATTGGAAACTATTGAATCCTTTGGTTCTACCAAATTATCAGCTGTAGTTTGTATAGCTGGAACTCTTTCCAGTTCTACCTCATGACCAATAATTTCTTCACAAGAAATTCCCTTTCACAAAGGTGGCATGCTGAGAAACAAAACATCTTTTGTTCCTCGGTTTGGTAGAAAATATTCCGTTGCGAATGCTTGGGATATCCAACAAACTTCCACAGAACTGACTTTGCCTCGAGCTTGTCCGGATTTTGCTTTTAGACATAGGCCGGACAGCCCCAAATCTTAACTTACTTAAGATATGGGCTCTTCCCATTCCATATCACATATGAAGTGGTAGGCAACTGATTTGATTGGAACCCTATTCAATAGGTATGCAGCTTCACAAGTGCATAACTCCCAAAAGGAAATAGGAAACTCAGTAGTACTCATCATAGAGCGAACCATATCAAATAGGGTGTGATTGCTCCGCCCCGATACACCGACGTGCTGTGGTGTATACGGAGGAGTAATGCTGAGAGAGAATCTTATTCTTCTTTAGAATAGTCCAGGAATCCCGTGCTCAAGTATTCGCCTCCTTGATCTCATCAAAGGACATAATACTTATACTCGTTTTTGGTTCTCTACTTCTAACTTATATTCTGTTATTATCTCAAAAGTTTCGGACGTATGTTTCAACAGGAACATATGTCTGAATCTTGAGAGATCATCAGTGAATGTAATGAAGTACAAAGAACCGGTCCTGGCATGTGTAGACAGGGGACCTTCATACATCAGCATGTATCAATCCCAAGAGTTCACTAACTCTTTCTCTGTTTCCAATAAATGGAGCTGTGGTCATCTTATCTTTGTGACATGACTGGCAAGTTTTTACAAGATGTAAATCCAAACTAATTTAAATATGCATCTTTATGTAACTTCAGCTAGTCGGGTCACATTGATATGACTTAGTCTACAATACCTCAAGAAGGATTCGTTCATTTCTGAACTCTTCCGCTTGTGTGTGTTCTATACATTAAGAACCGCGGTTTGATTTAGAACGTCTATACTTTTAGATAACGTGCCTGATCCGATCAACTCTTGATGTAGGAAATGTTCAAAACATTATCCAACAATACAAAATTATATCCTTCTTTACTAATAAAGAGACTGATATGATGTTGTATATCAGGTTCGGTACCTAATAACATTCGTTCAGAATTAATGTATTCTGGTAATACAGGGTGATAACTACCAACAGACTTGGCTGCAACACTTGCACCGTTTCTATCTTTTGAAACTTATCACCCGTTCTCAGTTCTCTACCTATCTGTATCCCATGTAACAAATTACATATGTGGGATCCTGATCCGGTATCAAATATCCAGGACGTAAAGGATATTGAGAAACAGTTCTGTGTAATGAACACACCCAAAGAAGATGCATCAACGTGCACTTTCTTCGTTTGGGCGGCACGGGAATTCTGGTAATCCCCTATTTCCTGCTCTGTCTTATAACAATTATAAGTTGGAGCGGGACCAACGTTCCCTAGCGCAGTATAACAAGCGGGTTCGGTCAATACATCCGTATTATTATCTTGATTAAGGCGTGACATAGTCGCAACCAGGAGAGAGAGAAGAAAACACTCAGCATGCGCTTTTACAAGATTAGATTGGTTATCAATTTATCTAATCAGGATGTCTCCCACTTTTTAGTCAAATCTTCTTTCAAACCCTAAAAGAAAAGACTAGCCGGGACTAATTACACTCTACAAGTTCGCCAATCTTTCAGCCAGGCCAGTGCCGGTACTTTGAGGGAGGTTCCCCGTGCTTTCGCACGGACCTAATTAAAATAAACCTCGTTTTCCCAGGGGCGTAACCCCTTTAACACCTTTCTAGACACCTACTTGATCAGCTAATTGTAATGTGTAAAACTCTCCTAGGAGTAACTCTTACTCGCAGAGGGTATCGGGATCCAACTATCTCATAGAAGGTATGGAATCTCATTGCAAATTTCAACTCTTGAAATTCCTAATAATATTTTACCCCTAGCAGCTATATGACCTTAACATAGTCAACAAATCATAAGTGCTAGTAAAGTTCAACCCGCCATTTCCCGATTGAATTAAACCCACCCGCACGACCCTTAACATAGTCAACAAATTCGCACGACTACCATAATCCAATCGCATCATATGCTTATACAGATAAGCACTAATCAGCTACCGCACACTACGCCTTAATATAGTCAACACACGTAGCACGAATACTAACTAGTACTTATCTGAAATGACGGAGGGCTATGACAGGTTTTTAAGAAAACCCTTTGCGTAATGAACTTGATATCGTTGTAGAATCGAGTGATTTTAATTGGAATGTTTTTTGAGGCCTTTTCTAGTTTTGCTAAAGAGGTCACTCCCGGTGAAGGGATCGTCGGCTCTTTCCTCATCGAATAAGGTGCATGATATTTCACAAATATCACTATGCAAAGCAAAAACTATAAAAACAATCAAAAGACAAACCGAGTATGCAGCATCTGCTAGTTTCGCTAAAGAGGTCACTCCCGGTGAAAGGATCTCGGCTCTTTCCTTATCGAATAAGGTGCTGGATGTTCTACAAGCAACACCGCTATGCAAAGCAAGAACTAGAGCTACCAGTTTTTAAACAAGTTTCTACAACATCTTTAGGTTTCTTTTAGTTTCATTAATCTCATTAATGAAGTCCCATTTTATTATGCTTCACAAGCATCACATTTGAAACGAAATCTGCAATATAACATATATCTCATATATATAATATAAACATTCGTCTCAGGCAGTAATATGATCTCATCACAGAACATTGCAGCAGAAGAACATATATGAAATATTGGATATACTAGGAGGTCCGTGTTTTTAATACGAGCGTGTATAAAACACGGATTCCACGGTCGCGATGAATAGCCAAACCTACATCCCTAGACCCCTACGAGGGCGGCAAGCAACACTGCCAATTCTAGGGTTAGGAGACCCGGTCTCGACTCCTCGAGATGGTCTCCCACTGGACCCTAGAACCCGGTTACTTGTGCTCCCCGCCTTGGGTCTACCTAATGCGGAAAAGTAAATAATATACAATGGTGACATAATCCTCAGCCCGGAAGTGCCCCAATAAAAGAATATTACATACAAATGAATTTTACATGAATGAAAATAAAAACCCTCATCTCACATAAAACCCCGGCTATTCAGAACACGACGATCCAATATAACATATCACAGCAACACATAATATCTCATATCATCAACGTAAGCAAGTATGCGTATCCCGATTGTCGTTGATGTATAGCAACAAAACCGGCGATACACCACATACTACGCTTATGGTCACAGAAAAGAAAGTGTAAAACTACAACAGTTGGAATCCGTAACCTCCTTAGACATCGCATGCCTAACCAAATGAAATCCTTAGACATCGCATGCCTAACAATTATAAACCCCGCATTTTAGTCTCGATCTCGAAAACACTTTTCAATATCAAGTCGGGCAATTCAACAAGATTCCCGACATCCTGATCGAATGCTCGTCGCAAACTTTAGTAGACGGCCGCACCCCCGGATGCCGTCGACGAAGCGCACTAAGGTGGAACACTGCTGCCGCGAGCACCCGAATGGATGCTTTTGGCGACGGGGTTCTCCTACAGTCACTTGGTCGGGGCTATGGGGCGTGGCTATCTATTAAGTTTACCCAGCGAGTATCCGCGTACGCTACGTGATTGCGATGAACTTTTGATCGCATCAAAATCCCGCGGCAACCGATCATCTGAGACTAAACTGCTAGATTTATAATATTCAAATTAGTTATCTCATAACTACTTGTGGATTCCAAATATTGTATCACATTCCAGATAAATAGACAATGTTAAACTTTCCGATCGAATAAACAAACACCCAAGATTTTCCAAATAGCTCAACAATTGAGCGAAGTTCATGGTCCAGCCGTAGAAGGGTCAAGCTAATGCCTCACATGTGGTAACGCCGTACTGCCCCATACCCTAAGGTTCAGAGGCGGTTCAGACGGTTACATAATCGAGTTAAGGTTTATGTTCTTCTAGAGGGTCCACCGCGTTACTTGCACGATTTTCCGAAAGTTTCAAACTCGTGGTAAAATCCAACACTTGGAAATTTTTCGGCAGGGGAAAAAGTGAGTTATTGATATCCGTTCGAACTTTTTAACACGTTCTAAATTACCCGGGAAAAACTTAAACGAAGTCAAACTTTCCGATTGAATCAACGAATACAAAAGATCTCCAGAAAACTCAACACTTGAGTATAATTAAAAATTCCCAGAAGCATCAGTAAATACATACGGATGCTACTGTGCAAACCCAAAACTCTAATTCCACTGTTTTGCCGCGGAACCGCAGCGCAAGGCATAGTCTTGCCGCGGTTCCGCGGCGCTTTAAAAGAATTGATGGCTCATTTTTCACAGTATTCCTTATAATTCCCTGCTTAATTTTATGATATTTTTAACATGAAAAAATCAACATTTTTGAAAAATTTCCAAAGAGGGGTGTAAAATGGGGTTTCGGGGTTCGATCGGACTTTAAATTTCGCCTAGACTTCGCCTAAAGCTATAGCATAGCTCTGATACCACTGTAGGGTTACTTGGCACTCTCATAAGGTTCTACAAGGTATCAACCATGCCCGATTTAAATTTTAGACGTGCCGAACAACCCTAACCAAGATCTTAAACTAGAGATTAGGCGAAACAAAGCAAGTAAACAACTTTACTTCTAAGAGTTTTGGATTACAACCTTTGTAGTCCGGTCCTTCACTTCTAAAGCTCCGTGTTGAGGTTCCTTCACTGCGATCATCGAGTATCCGGACTCTAGAGAGGCTCCACAAAAGAAAGATGCAAGCGTTCTTCCGATCTTCGATAACTAAGATGATCTACCTTAAAGAAACTCAAACCCAAGCTCTTGCTTTGCTAATTAGGTATTAGCAAAGCAAAAACCCTAATCTAAATGGCTAGAATAGATGAGGATGATGAAGTAGGAATTTAGCTCTCATTTGTTTTCTATTTCTCACTCATTTTTATCACATCACAAAAAGCTAGAAAGCTTTTTCAAGCAAGAAGAAGGAAGAAGAAGAAGCAATCTCTTTGTGATGAAAAATGAAACTATATGTGAGGTTAGAAATGCAACCATGGGTTAAGAATGAAGTCTTAAGCCATGTAAAGAGTTAACTATGGTGAAGGGTTGGGTTGGATTAAGCAAATGTCTGCACAAAATATCCAAAGTCAAAATCAAAGCTTCAAGAAGCTTCTTGAAAGCTTCATGCATGCTTAATCCTAATCCAAACCCTAACCACAATTAAACTCCATAAAACATGTTGCATTTATAACCCTAACATGTTACAATATTATATATCACATATACAATATTTATTGTAACAAAATAAAATAATACAATTAACATATATCACATATATATCAATGTATTACCCGAGTGAGATAAAGAATGTTTTAGTGAGCTTATATTAGTTAATGTAATTTAATATATCAAATATATAATTATACATTAAATTATCGAATCAACACTTGATCCGATAATCCGGCTATTTCACAAATAACCGACTAATATAATCTGTATCAGTTCATCAAATCAACACTTGATCCGATGACCCGGCTATATAACATATATCTGGCCGATATCTCATATCATGAGAATCTAATACGGTATCACATACACGTATTGTTCTCGGTCCCGCACATATCATACATGTGCTCCTACTCTGTTTTGCCTGAGCCAGGAAACCTCTGTGTAGGACTCTAAAGAATCGTCAATACGCCGGCAGTAGGTGATGATCATATCAAACATCCACAAGCTGCAAGCGGTCAGCTAAACATAACAGCCATCCAGTTATTGAGCAATCAGAAGATCAACAAGCAAGTCTGTACATTCTCCCATGAATCCAACCAGTAACACTCCCGTACAGTCCGGTCTCTTTGTCTGATATGTCACATATCTCGCCTAGGCGTGGTAAACGTCAGATCCCAGTAGCTTGATAAGTCGTATCGATATGAGGTCTATAACAGTTCGAGAAACTACTGATAACACTTACCAGTAAATCTCAACAACCCTGGACAGGGATTTCCAGTTATAGCCAATCGAACACAGCGCAACATCAACTCCCTATACCGGGAGAGACGAAACCCCTCCTATCGCTCATTGCCTCCATGTGATTCGGGACTATACCCAAAAGCCACCTTTTTGCACGCACTCTTGGACGTAGTATGATGGAAATCAAAGCACGGTGGGAATCACATAAGACTCTATGACGATCTCGGGTCTACAGACTAACCTGTACCAGTGTCACCAGAGAACTGTCATCTGACGTGTGGTATAATACCATCTGGGAGTTCTCGGCAAGTCCGTCCAGTGTACCCAGTCTCCACTGAGCACCCGTATACCTTCTTTGATGTCAAACACCAATGGATATGGGATCATCCATCGCCCATCATATAAGTCAAGAAACGCATACACTAGTCTACTCTGGAGTATCGATGCCCTGTCTCGGTACTCCCACGACTAGGAACATTTGAAGGATGTACTTAGCGACTACACTGTCCCCACTTGTATGATCCACATCATAGTCCTGGTAGTCAAGTATTCATCCTAAGGGCTTTATCAACATGTAACATAGAGATAATCAGAGTACATGTATGATAAAGAGCAACCAGATAGCATACTATTATGTCGAGCAAGAAAGTCCTCCCTATATATGTCCAACCATCCACAACAATATACATCGTATGTACAGTAATGGCCTCTAGGGCATACATATAACTAACACACATATCGAGGGAAAACCGCTCTTTTAAATGAATCCAGTTTTTAAAATATATCATGTGGTTCCCAAATTCTCCAAAGTCTAACGCAACATCATATAAAAGCAAATATAGCAAGTAAATTATGCAAGGAGTCATATCATGATGCAGCTATCCTACTGTGTAATGACATGGCAATTATCGATAATGAAGTGTGTGAGCCGGCAAATCTGTGTAAGTGTAACATACGCATCATCGATAATGGTGTAGGTGTACTAGCACAGATATATGCAATGCAATGAGAATAATATGAATGCAGCATAAGGTAAATCGTCAGCTAAAAGCTATAAGGTATATGTATCCAACATGATCGAGTTGGTGAATCTATCAGTCGGCATCCCGCCTCACAACATCACGTATGGTATAATCCATCGTACGGCATCCTCTAGTCAAGGGTATGGATCAAACATCAAGTCAAACTCATCACGTACGGAAAATCATCGTACGGCGGCATTAAACCATCAGGGATCCTATCAACCTATATGACAATGAGGGTACGGACCTAACGTCTCGTACGGCATATCACTCAAGATTCACAACATATATATACATATATATACCTATATCCCCGGTCACATCCATAACAATCTCATATCTGGGGACCAACAAGGTATCAATCATCTCAATCGACTCGCATCCGTATACCAACATATCATCAAATCATCATATCACATCGTATTCTTTCATCGCATTTATACCTCACATCAAGTCAATTCTACATATACATTCTACCCTATACATCAATGTCATGTTACTCTAAAACTCATGCTTATTCTAGTGCAACTATATATCTATAAGTCGTGATTCACATTCACTTTTTCATATCCCTAAATCTTTCATCTCAAATCTAAATATACATATTCGATCATTCACATCATCTCTAACTATCCTTTTAACCCTATCCATAGTTTTCTAATCTAGGTTTCCTTAACCATGTTCTATGAATCGGTTTCCATCAAAAACTTGCGGGGGTGCTATACGCCATCCACCCGACTTCCCCCGTAGATATAGATCTACTCACCTTGATCCTTGCTATCCGAAGTCGATGAAGCTATGCTCCGTCGCCTCGGAATCTACGTGAAGGTACCTGCAATATCAACACAATCACAATCGCTATTAAAATCGAATCCCGAAACCAATACGGCACACGATGCGCTCATAGGTTAAAACTTATAGCCTACGCATGAAAAAATAACCAAACGACCATCGTCGTTGACGTACAAACGCCCAACAACCAAATACAAATCCAAACATCAAAACCAAGTATTCCAAAATACGGAATACATAAACAAAAACACCCCAATGTGCTCCCAGATTTCACGCTATGCCAAACTAAGGGATTTTGCACGTAGGGTTGCTCTAGATATAACATAACCAAGCCATGGTCCAAAATTCAATACATTTCCTCCGGACATGGCTGCAAATTGCGGCCCATACCAATAAATCTGCTTCCAGAAATTCTCATTTGAGGCTAGGGTTTCAGGTGTTGCTTCATGGTTGCCTGCTCGTCTCACTGTCAAGGGAACTTATTTTATGGGTCTCTCGAGTCATCCCAGATTCCTAATTACACTCACAAACAGTCAAATTTACTGATGTCGGAAAGTTTTAAGTTCATGTTTGGGTTCTATTTTCTTTTCTAGGTCAGTAAGGACACCACTCAAGTCTTGTTAACAGCCACTACATATTATCAATTCCACACAATTTCCCAAACCCTCTCTAAGGATTTTTAACTTCACAACAACAAACCCAAATCAACTTCTAAACTAACTAGAATACAAGAAAACTCAAAACTAACTAAATGGAAGAAGCTATACCTAATTTTGGCAACTCAAGAAAAACCCTAGCTTCTCATTCAAAATCAAACTTTTCTTGGTCCAATGTGATAAGGAGGAGGTGGGGATCATTTTTAATGAAAGGGGTTTGGGGTTTGGATGAAGTTTTAGAGATGGATCTTGGGGTGGAGGTGGAGGAAGATGAGTTGAGGAGGAAGATGAAGTAAATAATTGGGAGGGAAAAAAAGAATGGCTGCCCCCTCTCTCTCTCCTACTCCCATTCTCTCTTATTCTCAGCTTCCTTCTCTCTCTCTAATCATTCTCTCTTTTTAACCCTTTTCTTTTTCTTTTAAAGCCAAATCACATAATACCCCAAAAACAACACAAGAAAGCAACATGTAACCAAACTGCAACATGACATGGTGCACTAGCCATGGAAAACTGTAGAAACACGGATTTTGCCTAATCGCGATTAGCAGTGCATTAATCGGGTTTTTATCCAAACTGCATATAATTAAATATAAAAATGCCAAATCCAATAAATATATTTTTAAATGAATAAATCATTTATTCTCCAATTATTTCATAAATATTGGTATATATTTATACCTTTTTTTCGAAAACCCCAATTTTGTAAATCGGGCAGTTTTTGGGAAATATATTATTTTAATATTAAATTCCAAAAATAATGTTTTATATTTTCTGAAATGTTACATGTTTTGATGTGGTTTTGGGGTTGTAGTGATGAGGTAGAGGTGGTGGAGGGATGTAACATTTCAAAATAATAAAATATTATTTTTGGGGAATTTTTATAATTTAATAATAAAATATTGAACATTTTAAATAAGGCGGTATAATTAAATACCGATAAATTGGGGAAAAATTTGAAAATTATGGAAATTATTAATAGAGGGTGTTTTATGTGAATTATGCAATTTTTAAGTTTTTATGATTAATTATATCCTAATTTAGTGCTAAACGCGATTAAAAATCGCTAATCGCGCTTTAAACATGTTTTGTGCAAACATGCACCATATCTTTTTCCTTACACTTGTTGCATTTTCCTACATGTTTTAGGTGAATGGCTTATTATTTTGGGGTTACTATTGAGGAGAGAAGGAAATTAGAAAAGAAAAGGAAAAGATTAAAATATGAAGCATGGGTTAGAGAGAGAAAGAGTGGGTGAGGGTCAACCCTTGTCATGATGCCATTCCTTCATCATTTCCTTCACTCATTCCCTCTCCCCTCCTCTTACTGCTACTGCTGCACACCCCCCTCCTCCTCCATCTTCAATCCCCCAAAACTCCATGAAAATCAACTCAAAACCCAAATCTCATTTCACAAAAAGGATGCACAAGCTCACTAGCTACCCCATGGACCAAGAAAGAGAAGATTTTGAGGACTTTGAGCAACTCAAGAATTTTCTTGAGTTGCCAATGTAAGTCCACGGTAGCGTCCCGGCCGTCTAACAGACGCTAAATGCGGAACAAAAACTTTTTACAAACTGGCGCTTTCGTGTACCATAACCCGGATCTGCCATTAAAGCTAAACTAACAAATTACAAATGGGCAGAAACGTTATACCGAATGATCCGAGTCCTTCGGTCTTCAACCATCATCCCACGCTTGTTGCGGCTGCTCCGATCTCCTGAATCTCTAGTCTCGTCGTCCAGGTGGCACCACGTCGACGGATCTTTAAATGGGCTCCCGCCTCTGAACCGAGGCAACTCGGTCGTCAAGTTTGCTAAAAGAGACGACCAAGATGAAGTAGAGAATGAGTAAAACACTTTGTCTCGTTACGTCCAAGGCTATGGACGAACGTTTATGGAAGTTGCCTTTTGGATCGAGTGAAATGAGAATTGTCTATTCTAATTTTCATGCACCAAAAACCTTATTCTTTTTCCTAACAACCATAATCCAAGAGAGGGGGGAGGCCGGTCACTTATAGGAGAGGAGGGAGGTGAGTGTAGGAGAGGAGGGTGAACACAAGAATGATGAATCACCTTAACACCTAGTATGAAAGCATTTAAAGCATACATTGAACCTAAACCCTTAGTTATCAAGCATTAATTGCTCCATTAATGCACTAATGACTCACTAGCCTTGTCACCCTCTCTAGAACCTCCTAGAACACTGACTCACCTCATCAAGAAAAGATAAATCTGTATTTTAACCGAATGTCGAAATACGGCTGATAGAAAACTGGAAACTGGCAACTTCAAAAAGTGATCCTGAAACGAATTTCAGGATAACCCCGTATCAGTATAAACATACCCGCATTTGTATTACGACCGAATACAAATGCATCTGAGACAAAGATATTATATCTACACAGTATAATACTGGGTTCCGGCTTAAACCAAAGCCTACCAGTATTATTTGTCCGAAAAACGACACGTGCGAAATCGTATGTGCTTTTTCCGAACCTTGCGATAAACCCATACGGCCTCTACAACGTTTCGCCCAAACTTGGGAAAGTGTCTGTGGGGGACTCTAATGACTCATCAACACACTGGCACTGGGTATAACCCCTAGCACGTCAGAGGTACAAGCTGTACATAACGGTTTGCCTATGTATTGATTGGAAGGGAAGCTGACGAGCGAACTCATCTATAAACCCTACTGACCCTGACAGTGACAATGTATATACAGTCCGGTCCATTCGTCTAAAGAGTATCGCATATCGAGTCTAGGGGGGTGGATAAAGTCAGACCCCTAATAACGCGATAAATTGTGTCGGCATGAAGCCCATCACCACCTGAGAAACTATTGATCCCAATCAGTAATTCTCCACTACCTCGGCCGAGGATTCCTAGTGATGGCCACCCGTGCACTGCGCGACATCAAACCCCAATACCGGGAGAGACGAATCCCCGACGATCCGCTAACTTGCCTCCAATGTGGCTCGGGACTGTACCCAACTAAAACCTGTTTGCACAACTCCTTTGAGCATGGTAGGGTAGTAATCTAAGCACAGTGGGAACTCACATAAGACAAATGACGATCTCAGGTCGATGAACTAACCTGTACACATGTCACCAGGGAATTGCTATCTGACGATATGTATAATACCAACTAGCAGATTCCCGGCGAGTCCTGTCCGGTGTACTCATAACCCAATGAGCACCTGTATACATCTTAGGTGATCCAACTGACACCAGTGGCTTGTGAGACCGGCCACCGCCCCTCGTCGGGGTCTCGACTGTATACACTAGTCTACTCTGGAGTATCGATGCCCTGTCTCGAAACTCCCACGACTAGGGACACTTTTAAGGATGTGCTTACAGACCCCAGCTCCCACGTATATGATCGCCATCATACTGCTGGTAGTCAAGCAAGAATCCTAAGGGCTCTATCATCATGCAATAGTGAACTAAAGCATATATACGATGATAAAGACAAACCAGATAGCATACTATCATCTCGAGCAAGACTGTCATCTCGGTGTAGGCCCTGCCTCAATCATTGCAATCATGTACCTGCGATCCAATAATTGACTTTTGTTAGTGTATATGCCTTAGAGGCCATTACTGTATCATACTAGTTTGTATATTACTTAATGGAAGCTTGGGATATTCACCTTGTATATACAATCTTGCTCAAAATAGTAGTATGCTACTTGGTTTGTTTCTACTTCAATGTGTACATGTGTTCATTTTATTATATCACCTATACGCATTAGTGGAGCCCTTAGGATCTTTGCTTGATTACCAGCGTTGTGATGGCAGTCACACTAGTGGAGGCTGGGTAATCTATAAGCACATCCTTATGCAGGTCCCTAGTCGCAGGACTATCGAGACAGGGCATCGATACTCCGGAGTAGACTAGCGTATGCGCTTCTCATCCCAGTGTGGGAGATGGTTTGTCCCACAGCCATTAGTACGTCGTACTGGAGATAGTATGCGGGTGCTCGTTGGGTTACAAGTACACTGGACAGGACTCGTCGGGAACTAACCGGTTGGTATTATACCTATCGTCAGTTATCAGTTCCCAGGTGACATGAGTGCAGCTTAGTCCGCTGACTTGACACTGTCACTTCGCCTCGAGTGTGTTCCCACTGTACTTTGATTACTACCCTACCACGGCTCAAAGGAGTCGTGCAAACAGGTAGTCTTTGGGTGCAGTCCCGAAGCACTTGGAGGCAGTGACGGTTAGACAGGATTCGTCTCTCCCGGTATTGGGGGTTGACATCACGCTGTGTCTAGGAGAGCCATTACACGAGTAGTCCCTGGCCAGGGCAAGCGAGATATACTGGTAGGCTTCCAGTGTTATCTCAGGGTGTTTTGGGCTTCACTCCGACACGACTTGTACCGCTATTAGGGGACTGACGTTTACCACCCCCTAGGCCCGCCGTGCGATGTATCAGACGAACAGACCGGACTGTACGGAGACTGTCACATTCAGGCTCAGTAGGAGTTCAGATGGGTTTCACCTCGTCAGTCTTCTTGTCGGCATCTACCTAGGGACCGTTACGCACATCTAGTGCCGCTTGTGGTCTATGGTTAAACCCACTGCCAGCGTAGTGTCGAGTCTTTAGAGTCCCACACAGAAAGCTATTCGCCTTTAGGCAAAAGAGTAGAGGTCGCATGGTTTTGCGACAGGTCGCATGGTTTTGCGACAGGGTTCGGTCACATCCGTGCAGTTATGCACGTACAGTGTCCGGACAGTTAACACTAGCGGGCTTTGGTTTAAGCCAGATCCTAGTGTACGTTTTGGGATTGGTTTTATCTCGTTTGTATTCGTGTTCCTCGGAACACGGATGCGGGTGTGTATTCACAGTTGACAGAGAGACAGAGGCAGAGTATTCTCATTGGGGTTGTTGACTGTTGACTGTTGACAGTTGACTGTTGACCATTGACTTTTGCTTAACCCTAATGAGAATAAGATATATGATTAACATTAATATTAATTAAGTATTATAGTGACATGGTTGTTGAGGGGTTGACTTTGTTGACTTGTTGACTTTGTTGACCGGTTGACTAGGTTGGACTAGTTGACCATCATCATGACAATGGCTATCATTCCATGGCAAAGACTTTTGCTTGGTTGTTTATTTATGCAAAATGAGTGCATGAAATGATATAGCCATTTTGACTTAAACCATTTACACAATACTTGATTACTATTTTTGTTATGATGGCTTTTGGATTATGAGATGTGAGAATGAGAAAAGTATGGTTCATTATATCATTTTGCTTTCTCTCTCTTGAGCTCTCTCATTCTCAAGCTCTCCCTCTTCCTCTTGCTCTCTCTATCTCAAGGCAAACCATTCTCATGTGTTGAGACTCATTGCCTTAGAGATAAAAAGACACCAAAACATTCCTCTACTCATTCTAGTTCATAAGGCCTAGCAAGCCAAGTGATCTAGTTTCTTCAAAGTTCGAAGAAGAAGCCAAAGGTAGAAGCTTAAGGGTGGATCCATCTTCGGCGCAAGGAGACGACGAGGTGAGGCCGATCCGTACACCGGAAGGAGTCGAAGACGAAGGAGTTCAAGAAAGGTATAGCCCCCTAACCGAGTAGGTAAACTCTTGTTAGGTTGTTAGTTAGTAGTTTAACAAAGATCCGGTTTTTGAGTCCATGTTACCGCTTCTAGAAAATTGTTTTTCATCAAATTCCGCATGCCCGAAAGTACCGGGAGAGGTAGCATGGACTTACAGTGGTATCAGAGCCAAGTTAAACACTACCTAACATGTTAGCATAGTAACTAGAAATTCGATCGGAGAAAAAGTCGCGAAATACACCCCGATATCAAGCTTGCTGTCGATTTTCAAAGTTCTGTAAAAATAATAAATCATGCTTTAAAAATCGACTCAGGGTTTTTATAGTCTACTGTAGAAAAACGGTCGAGAGATCCCACCAAACCACCGCGGAAACGCGGCAATAGCTTGCTGTTGCCGCGGTTCCGCGGCCGATTAAGCTCCTCTCTGGATCGTCTTTACTGCAGTTTGTTCTATGGGGTATTTTGGGAATTTTGGTATATGTTTTTTCTGCCCAGATTTTTCAGAAAGAAAAATTTGTTTTTGGGGCTTCAAAAACCGTATTTTGATCGAGTTTCTAAAGACTTAAGCTGACGGGTATTTCTGTGATGTGATATTTGTATTGAACGTCTGCTAATCGCTATATGTCGATTAGTGGGGGTTATACAAATCTGTGATTTGTAATGTTGCTGGAATGTGTATATGAATTCATTGGATTGTCGCGGGTGAATAGCCGGGGGGTTGTGAGATGAGAGTTTTCTTTTCTTTCAATTCATGTAAATTTGTAAATTGATGTAATAATTATTTGTATGACCGCACAACCGGGTCGGGGTTGTAGCCGTCATTGTATAATTTCTTTTTACTGTTTTTGCTCCTAGGATAGACCCATGGAGGGGGTGCACAAACCACCGGGTATCCCGAAGTGCCGAGTGGCCTACTCACGGAGTTGAGGGAGGTTGCTTCGCTTCGAATACTTGGCGGGTAGTTTGCCGCACCCGTAGGGGTCTTGGGTGGGGTATTGGCTATTCACCGCGACCGTGTAATCTGATTTTCGTTACAGGCTCGTATGAATTGTGGATTCCTAGTATATCCAATGTATTCATCTGTGATCTGAAATGGCTATCATTGCAATATATCTATATATGATAATATTTAGGCGTTGCTTATGTTTTACAGCCGCGCTAGCCCAGCCCCCGCTCTATCGTTAGTTAAGTAACCTAACGGGTAATGACGGGGCCCCGTGGCGAATGCGAATGGCATAAGCGTACGTCATATTTTGGTTGTTTTCTGCAATGGTGGGATTAAATGATGGGACGCATTAAAAGAACTAATGCAAGAATATCAAGCATTAAAAGAACTAACGCAAGAAAAATAAACCAAGTAAAAGTCTTTGGAACACTTTCGAAAAACCACTCGGTTCTTTTCAAAACCAACTTTTAAAATGCGGAGTTTGAGCCGCTCCTTTTAAAAGCTATCTCGTTCCATCGATTATATCAAGTTCACTACGTTCACGGTTTCGCCAAAACCATTCGTAGCCCTCCGTCGTTTCACATGGATAGTCAATAGTATTCAAGCTATGCATGTTGGCCAAAGTCAAGGCATAGTGATTGGTAGCTATTGGGTATTCATGTGTAGCATAGATAGATGCGTTGGTTTGGGACAGTCGTACTGCCATTTTGGCCAAAGTCAAGGGTAGGTACGGGTGGATCCAAATTAACCTGGAGAATGACGGGTAGAACTTGACATGTGACTTATGATATTTTGGCCAAAGTCATGGTCATAAGAGCATGGGGCAAAAATCCACATCGGGAGTTTCAAAAGAACTGAAACTTGCTAGTGTTGCATACCATTTGGAGTGTGATGATTCTGGTAGGATTCCTTCAGTTTCGTCACGCGATGATATTTGGATCCCGATCCTACTGTGAGTATATGTTACTCCTCGGGAAATTTCTCACTTAACGATCAATGCTATAAACCTAGTAGGTGTCTAGAAAGGTGTTAGCGGGGCTATGCCCCCAGGGAAAAGAGGTTATTTAATTAAGGAACTTCGCGAAAGCGTTGGAAAACCTCCCTCGAAGTACTGACACTGGCCTGGCTGAACGGTTAAGCAAGTATTGTACGGTGAGATTGATCCTGACTAATTCTTCCTTTTTGGTTTGAGGAGGGATTCGAGAGACAGTGGGAGCCATCCTGTTTAGAAAAACTAAAAACCACTCTAAACTTGCAAGAGCATCATGCTGAGTGTTTCTTCTCTCTCCTAATTGCAGCGACCAATCGACATGACTGGACTTAAGTTACTTCTAGATAAAAATATACTGACAGGGCCAAACTACAAAGATTGGCTCAGGAATATCAAAATGACAATCACTTACGACAAGCTGGGGTATCTTCTTACCACCAAAGCTCCCCGTGTCCCAGGTCCCAAAACTAGCGTCGTGGATAAGGAAATCCGTAAGACCTGGGAAATCGACTGCGCGAAGGCCAAGTGCCTCATGCTTGCCTCTATGGACAACGAACATCAGAGGAGGCACGAGAATATGGACCTCGAGTCCATATTTCTCCATACAAAAGAACTGTATGGAGAGCAATCTGGTATCGCAAGATACGAAGTGTCGAAGAAGTTATTTTCGGCAAGGTTGGCCGTCGGATCATCGGTAGCGGAACACGTGCTTAAGATGATTGGCTACATAGAAGAGCTCGCGGACCTTGGGACCACGTTGGAGAATGAGCTCTATACGGACTTGATTCTCCAGTCCCTTCCTTCCACTTACGCCCAGTTTATACTGAACTTCAACTTACAAGAAAAGGAAGTTGAACTTTCAGAACTCCTCAACATGCTGAGGAGCGTAGAGGGCACCCTACAGAAGGGTAGGGAAACATCCACTTTGTTTGTAGGAGGATCTTCTTCTTTTAGGTCCAAAGCGAAAGCCAAGAGAAAGAAGAAGAAAGCCCCCGCCAAACCAAGGGGCGGTGTTAGTAAAGTGGATACGAAGGGAAAGGCAAAAGCAACAAAGAAAGTGGGGAAGCTTGTGGATAAAGAAGAATGCTTCTATTGTCATAAGAAGGGACACTGGAAGAATGATTGCAGGGCTTGGAAAGCCAGAACATAGGAACTGAAGCAGGTTGCGGCTTCAGCTTCAGGTGTGTATGTTATGGATAACTGTCTTTCAATAAACTCTACTTCCTTGGTATTGGATACCGGATCAGGATCTCATATCTGTAATTCTTTGCAGGCGTTGAGAAACCATAGGTTTTTGAAGGCAGGTGACATGACCCTCAAAGTTGCAAACGGAGCTAGCATGGATGCTAAGGCCGTGGGGGACTATCACCTGGGAATGTCAGATGGACATGTTTTGGTTTTACGTAATTGCTTTTTTGGACCCAACGCAACTTGTAATATCATTTCAGTATCTTTGGTTTCTAAAGAAGGTTATGAATTTGCGTTTGTAAGTAATGTTGTAAACGTTCACCTTAATCAAGTCTTGATTGGGTCAGGTACATTGAGCAATGGTATATACGTATTAAACCAACCACAGATTTTCAATGTCCAGAATACACACAAAAGAAAGTCTCCAGAAATCAATCAGACTTTCTTATGGCATTGTAGACTGGGTCACATCAATGAGAGAAGGTTGACGAAGTTACATACAGAAGGATATTTGAATCCGTTCGAATATCAATCGTATGCCACTTGTCAATCCTGTCTCAAAGGAAAGATGACAAAGACTCCGTTCACAGGAAACGGAGTAAGAGCGAGCGAGCTCTTGGGACTCGTACACAGCGACGTGTGTGGTCCAATGTCTACGCATGCGCGAAGCGGTTATTCTTACTTCATTACTTTTACGGATGACTTTTCAAGGTATGGTTATGTCTTCTTAATGAAACATAAGTCCGAAGCCTTTGGAAAATTCCAAGAATATAAGAATGAAGTAGAAAAACAAACCGGCAAAAGTATCAAGATTCTAAGATCGGATCGAGGTGGTGAATACTTAAGTGCCGAGTTCCTGGACTATTTAAAAGAGAACGGAATTCTCTCTCAGCTTACTCCTCCATACACTCCGCAACATAACGGTGTATCGGAGAGACGGAACCGAACACTATTGGATATGGTACGGTCCATGATGAGTAACGCTGAGTTACCGCGATCATTCTGGGGGTATGCGCTAGAATCAGCTGCATACCTTTTGAACCGAGTTCTAACTAAGACTGTGCCTACCACACCATATGAGATGTGGTGTGGGATCTTAATCACATTAAGACATGGGGAAGTCCAGCTTTTGTCAAAAAGCAGCATGCAGACAAGCTCGAGGCACGCTCAGTACAGTGCAAGTTCGTGGGATATCCAAAGAACTCCAAGGGATATTTCTTCTATTGTGAAGAGGAACAAAAGGTTTTTGTTTCTCGTCATGCCCACTTTCTAGAACACCAGTTCTTAGAAAAGGAAGTTAGTGGGAGCGCAGTAGAACTGGAAGAAATTCCAGAACTACAGACTATTACTGAAAGCATAGTGGAACCAGAGGGTTCAAAAGAACAGGACATTCCTACGCCACTCCGCAGGAGTAGTAGGCAGTCTCATCCACCCGAGAGATACTACGGTTTTCTCATAGACGGGGATAGAGAGGATTGCATCATAGATTATGATGAGCCTACTAGCTTCCAGCAGGCCGTTCAGAGCGTTGACTCGGTAAAATGGCTGGATGCAATGCGGACCGAAATGGAGTCCATATACACCAACAAAGTATGGACGTTGGACGTTGCTCCAGACGGGGTAAAACCCATAGGATGCAAGTGGATCTTCAAAAGGAAGATTGGTGTAGATGGACAGGTTGAGACCTATAAAGCTAGACTTGTTGCAAAGGGTTTTCGTCAAAGACCTGGTTTGGACTATGACGAAACCTTTTCGCCTGTGGCTATGCTGAAATCCATTCGGATCCTTCTTGCCATTGCTGCCTTCCACGATTATGAGATTTGGCAGATGGACGTAAAGACCGCTTTTCTAAATGGAAATTTAGAGGAGTGTGTCTATATGGACCAGCTAGAGCGTTTCATTCAGAGTGGGAGCAGCGGAAAAGTGTGCAAGTTGCTTAAGTCCATCTATAGACTAAAGCAGGCATCGCGGAGTTGGAACATCTATTTTGATGAGACAGTCAAAGAATTTGGCTTTATCAAAAATCCAGATGAACCATGCATCTATAGTAGATTTGTAGTGAGAACTGTAGTATTCCTCGTTTTGTACGTGGATGCCATTCTCTTAATAGGAAATGACATTCCTATGCTATAATCTGTCAAGGGGTTCTTGTCACACAGGTTCTCCATGAAAGACCTGGGTGATGCCTCATACATCCTGGGGATCCGGATCCATCGTGATAGATCCAAGAGGATATTAGGACTTTCACAGTCCAGGTACATCGACACCATACTGAAAAGATTCAGTATAGAAGATTCCAAGCGCGGTAATCTACCGGCTTGTCACGGGATCACCCTCTCTAAAGAGATGTCTCCCAAGACTGATTTGGAAAGGGATCGCATGTCTATTATACCCTACGCTTCTACGGTAGGCTCTATAATGTATGCGATGTTGTGTACCAGACCGGATGTAGCTTATGCACTGAGTGTGGTAAGCCGGTATCAGTCAAACCCCGGGGAGAAACACTGGATAGCGGTAAAGAACATTCTCAAGTACTTGAGAAGGACTAAGGAGATGTTCTTGGTGTATGGCAGAAAAGACCTCCAGATCGAGGCCTTTGCTGACTCCAGCTTCCAGAGTGACAAGGATGATTCCAAGTCCATGTCGGGTTTTGTCTTTACCCTCAATGGAGGGGCGGTGTGTTGGAAGAGTTCCAAACAGGAAACCGTTGCAGACTCGACGATGAAAGCGGAATACATCGCTGCATCTGATGCCGCAAAAGAAGCTGTCTGGATGAGGAAGTTCTTGAAAGAACTTCAGGTGGTTCCGTCCATTGTTGATCCAATACCTCTGTATTGCGACAATAATGGGACTATAGCTTTAGCGAAGGAACCCAGGTCCCATCAGAGATCCAGACACATCTTGAGGCGGTATCACCTGATCAGGGAGATCGTGGATCGCCTGGAGATCGAGGTTCGGAGGGTTGCTTCAGAAGATAACACTGCAGATCCATTCACCAAGGCTTTGCCCTAGACTCAGTTCGAGCGGCTGATCGAGATGATAGGTCTTCGATACGCCAGTACATGGCCTTAGTGCAAGTGGGAGATTGTTAGTGTATATGCCCTAAAGGCCATTACTGTATCATACTAGTTTGTATATTACTTAATGGAAGCTTGGGATATTCACCTTGTATATACAATCTTGCTTAAAATAGCAGTATGCTACTTGGTTTGTTTCTACTTCAATGTGTACATGTGTTCATTTTATTATATCACCTATACGCATTAGTGGAGCCCTTAGGATCTTTGCTTGATTACCAGCGTTGTGATGGCAGTCACACTAGTGGGGGCTGGGTAATCTATAAGCACATCCTTATGCAGGTCCCTAGTCGCAGGACTATTGAGACAGGGCATCGATACTCCGGAGTAGACTAGCGTATGCGCTTCTCATCCCAGTGTGGGAGATGGTTTGTCCCACAGCCATCAGTACGTCGTACTGGAGATAGTATGCGGGTGCTCGTTGGGTTACGAGTACACTGGACATGACTCGTCGGGAACTGACCGGTTGGTATTATACCTATCGTCAGTTATCAGTTCCCAGGTGACATGAGTACAGCTTAGTCCGCTGACTTGACACTGTCACTTCGCCTCGAGTGTGTTCCCACTGTACTTTGATTACTACCCTACCACGGCTCAAAGGAGTCGTGCAAACAGGTAGTCTTTGGGTGCAGTCCCGAAGCACTTGGAGGCAGTGATGGTTAGACAGGATTCGTCTCTCCCGGTATTGGGGGTTGACATCGCGCTATGTCTAGGAGAGCCATTACACGAGTAGTCCCTGGCCAGGGCAAGCGAGATATACTGGTAGGCTTCCAGTGTTATCTCAGGGTGTTTTGGGCTTCAATCCGACACGACTTGTACCGCTATTAGAGGACTGACGTTTACCGCCCCCCTAGGCCCACCATGCGATGTATCAGACGAACAGACCGGACTGTACGGAGACTGTCACATTCAGGCTCAGTAGGAGTTCAGATGGGTTTCACCTCGTCAGTCTTCTTGTCGGCATCTACCTTGGGACAGTTACGCACAGCTAGTGCCGCTTGCGGTCTGTGGTTAAACCCACTGCCAGCGTAGTGTCGAGTCTTTAGAGTCCCACACAGAAAGCTATTCGCCTTTAGGCAAAAGAGTAGAGGTCGCATGGTTTTGCGACAGGGTTCGGTCACATCCGTGCACTTGTGCATGTACAGTGTCCGTACCGTTAACACTAGCGGGCTTTGGTTTAAGCCAGATCCTAGTGTACGTTTTGGGATTAGTTTTATCTCGTTTGTATTCGTGTTCCTCGGAACGCGGATGCGGGTGTGTATGCATAGTTGACAGAGAGACAGAGGCAGAGTATTCTCATTGGGGTTGTTGACTGTTGACTGTTGACCATTGACTTTTGCTTAACCCTAATGAGAATAAGATATATGATTAACATTAATATTAATTAAGTATTATAGTGACATGGTTGTTGAGAGGTTGACTTTGTTGACTTGTTGACTTTGTTGACCGGTTGACTAGGTTGGACTAGTTGACCATCATCATGACAATGGCTATCATTCCATGGCAAAGACTTTTGCTTGGTTGTTTATTTATGCAAAATGAGTGCATGAAATGATATAGCCATTTTGACTTAAACCATTTACACAATACTTGATTACTATTTTTGTTATGATGGCTTTTGGATTATGAGAGGTAAGAATGAGAAGAGTATGGTTCATTCTATCATTTTGCTTTCTCTCTCTTGAGCTCTCTCATTCTCAAGCTCTCCCTCTTCCTCTTGCTCTCTCTACCTCAAGGCAAACCATTCTCATGTGTTGAGACTCATTGCCTTAGAGATAAAAAGACACCAAAACATTCCTCTACTCATTCTAGTTCACAAGGCCTAGCAAGCCAAGTGATCTAGTTTCTTCAAAGTTCGAAGAAGAAGCCAACGGTAGAAGCTTTCGGGCGGCGCAAGGAGACGACGAGGTGAGGCCGATCCGTACACCGGAAGGAGTCGAAGACGAAGGAGTTCAAGAAAGGTATAGCCCCCTAACCGAGTAGGTAAATTCTTTTTAGGTTGTTAGTTAGTAGTTTAACAAAGATCCGGTTTTTGAGTCCATGTTACCGCCTCTAGAAAATTGTTTTTCATCAAATTCCGCATGCCCGAAAGTACCGGGAGAGGTAGCATGGACTTACAACTTTGAGGGCACTATCTCCAACAATCTCCCACTTGCACTTAAGGCTAATTATTGCGATGTCGCATACTCACAGCCCGTGTGATATCGAGCATCCAACTCCTCTACTAATCAGTTTCACAAAGCTAGTTTGTAAAACTCTTATGTTCGAGAAATAGCCTCAGTGAGTGGATCCGCCCTGATGTTTCTTTCTATATCTCTAAATCTCAAGTTCGCGGAGAAAGCCATTTCCTGAATCGAGTATTACCAGTCTTAGAATATGTCTGAATATCTGATGGGACCTAGTTCATAAATGAACTCAAAATCCAAACTTCTTAGACTGTTTTTGATAACTGAACCTAATCAGTATCCAGCACCATGCCTCCCACAGTATCCTCTTGGACCACCTGTCTATAATACTGTCCCTCGTCAGAGGGAAAACTATAACTCTGACAATCACTCTGTCATCCATGTCACCTTTGAAGCCTGGAATGATAACCGTCTCCCGAAGGAGGCTGCCGTCATCAAATCCATAGAACATGCACCTTATATTCTAAAACTGCTTTCTTACGTTTCTTCAGGATTGGATTAATATAAACTTATCGCATCAGGTGCAAAAACTACATCTGGTGTGGTACTTGACATCTCATGATTGACTCAATTGCCTAAGTGATCTGCCAATCATGCACATCCCTCTCTCCTTTAGTCTCTAAGACACCTTTAGAGAGGGTGGCTCCATCACCTGCAGGTACACCACCATGCCAGGAGTCATCTATTCTAAAATACTATTAGAATACTGTCAAAATACCCACATTGGGAAACTTCCCAAATCTAGATCTAAAACCATAGATCTAGTAACCAGAATGTTGTTATTATATCCATATCTTGTCTGGAGAAACAACTGTGTGACGACCACAGTACAACCGATCGTAGTATAGGAATTTTACTTCCTACTCTGTGTATGTCATCCAAATACCAGGACATCACACTCTACTACCTTCTTAACAGATCCATCCCCTATTCTGATGAAGTCAAAGCTATGACTGTCTCATCAAAATTAGATGATCTAATCTCCGCTATATTTGCTCAAGCCTATAAATAGACATAAGCTACTTGCCCACTACGCTTCCGCTGCTCCCACTGACTACGACAACCCTTTGGCAGAATAATATACACGTATACTTCTAAAGCTAGTTTAGAACGACGCTATACTTATCCTCTTGCCGGGTCTCATAGTCTGGAACAACAGTAGTGTCAAGTCTGGGTAAACAAGAACCTCCCTGTCACCATCTTTCAGGCTACCGGAGTACCTCTCGGGTGTCTGAGGTTACCCACCATGTCTGCGGAGTGGCTATTGGAATGTCTAACCTGATTGAATATATAGGTCCTATTAAATTTTCGGTAATCGTTTGTGGTTCTGGAATCACTTCCAGTTCTACCATACTCCCACTACTGTTTTCTGAAAAAATCCATTTTTCTAAAACTGTGGCAAGCCAAGAACAATATCACTATTGATCTTCTAGATGGTAGAAATGTCAACCCTCGTCAAAGCCAGGGTCAACCCACAAACTGCCATTACAGAAATGTGCCTTAAGTTATCCAGTGTCTGGTTTTAAGCATAAGCTGGACAACTCCCCTTACCTTAAAATTGTTAAGATATGAACCATTCTATATCCAATATAGAAACAAAGGCACTAATTTAATTGGAACTAGATTCAAATCATGCAGCTGTCTCCAGTGCATAACCACTTAATGGAAAAAGGCTAATCAGTATTGCTCAACTTAGGAATCCATCCAATTATGAGTAACCTGAAAGAGAAATAAGTTTCTTAAAAACCATTACTATCAACTGAATACCAATTACAAGAATCTACATCTTCATTCTCTTTGAAGAATCCCGATACTTGTGATACCTGGTTCTCTACTTTATTCTTATACCCACAACTTCTCAAAACTTAGACATTGTATTTCTACGAAACACTTGTCTAAAAACTAGAGAAGTTATAAGTAAACAGAACATAGTACGAGGACCTACCCCTTTGTCCTGACGGACACTGGACAACATACAATACTCTGTATAAGTCCGCTGAGTTGAATAACTTAAAACCTGTGCATCGTAGGTTGAAAACTGTACCCAGGCGTTTTCCTCAAATATCACCAATTACAACAAATTCCGATATAATGAGGATAATCACCTAATTCCCAATAACTTACTCCTACTCATCATCTGTAAAAACCATACAGATATGAGAATGAAACCTGGTAAATACATACCCTGGTGTAAGTATCTAATCGGGAAATCAGTTTTTCATTAACAATGCGCAGTGAAACTGAAACATTAAAATGTCTCGTAGGGGTATTCTGGTATTCCTACTAATGCCTCTTCCATAATCCTATTCATGACTGTAACCGTGTATTTTTTTGCCATTTCTCCTGTAAGTCCACGTTGCCGTCCCCGGTTCTTGCGGGGAGGCGGAAACGGTATAAAAAAACAAATTTTTAGCGCAAAGGGCAACATGGACTAGCAAAGTCGGGATCTTTTCTAAACTAAACTAGCTATCATGCTAAAGAGAGTTAGCTACTCGGATAAAAAGGTTATACCTAACTTGAACTCCTTCTCCTTGAAACCTTTGTAGGGTTTGATGGTGCTTTCCTCGTCGCCTTCTTCCGTCAAAGATGGATCCACCTGAGGGTTCGACCTTCGGGCTCCTTTCTCGAACTTTGAGAGAACTAGGATCTTTGGCTTGCTAAACCTCTAACCCTAGAGTGAGTAGAGAGTGGCTTTGGGGTGTTTTTATCTCAAGGAGAGGGATTCTCAACACATGAGAAGGGATCTCCTTGAACTAGAGGAGGAAGAAGAAGAAGTGAGGAGAGAGAAGTGTTATGATAGAATGAATAATATCCTTCTCATTTTGCAACCATAACCAAATGAAAAGAATTATCAAATTAACAATAATAATAAAAATGAAATAGTTGATGGAAGGTTTGGAATGACCATTATCATTACATTCATTAAATGGTTTTGCTAGAATCAAAGAGCATCTTTGATATGTAATGATGATGGTCAAACTTTCAACCATGGTCAACAAGTCAACCTTGGTCAACAAGTCAACAAAACCAACTATGACACAATTTCATTTAATTAATATTATTAATTGATATATCATAAATTCATTAGGGTTTGGAAAAAGACGACTGTCAACTGTGCATACGCACCCGTTCCGAAACCCTAATGAAAATCCTCTTCCTCCGCCTCAATCAACTGTGCATACACACCCGCATTCTTGTTCCGAGGAACATGAATACAAAGAGATAAAATCAACCCCAAAGCATATATCAGTATCTGGCTCAAACCAGAGCCAGCTAGTAATATCTGTCCGGACTCCAAACATGCACAAGTGCGCGGATGAGAACGAACCCTATCGCAAAACCATGCGACCTCTACTCTGTTTTGCCCAGAGGCGAATAGCCCTCTGTGTGGGACTCTAAAGACTCGACACTACGCTGGCAGTGGGTTTAACCACAGACCGCAAGCGGCACTAGCTGTGCGTAACGATCCCCAGGTAGATGTCGATAAGAAGACTAATGAGGTGAACCCCATCTGAACTCCCACTGAGTCTGAATGTGACAGTCTCCGTACAGTCCGGTCTGATCGTCTGATACATCGCATGTCGGGCCTAGGGGGCGGTAAACGTCAGTCCCCTAATAGCGGTACAAGTCGTGTTGGAGTGAAGCCCAAAACACCCTGAGATAACACTGGAATCCTACCAGTATATCTCGCTTGCCCTGGCCAGGGACTACTCGTGTAATGGCTCTCCTAGACACAGCGCGATGTCAACCCCCAATACCGGGAGAGACGAATCCTGTCTAACCGTCACTGCCTCCAAGTGCTTCGGGACTGCACCCAACCACCACCTGTTTGCACGACTCCTTTGAGCCGTGGTAGGGTAGTGATCAAAGTGCAGTGGGAACACACTCGAGGCGAAGTGCCAGTGTCAAGTCAGCGGACTAAGCTGTACTCATGTCACCTGGGAACTGATAACTGACGATAGGTATAATACCAACTTGTCAGTTCCCGACGAGTCCTGTCCAGTGTACTCGTAACCTAACGAGCACCCGCATACTATCTCAAGTACGACGTACTGACGGCTGTGGGACAGACCGTCTCCCATACTGGGATGAGAAGCGCATGCGCCAGTCTACTCCAGAGTATCGATGCCCTGTCTCGATAGTCCTGCGATTAGGGACCTGTATAAGGATGTGCTTATAGATTACCCAGCCCCCACTAGTGTGACTGCCATCACAACGCTGGTAATCAAGCAAAGATCCTAAGGGCTCCACTAATACGTATAAGTGATATGATAAAATAAACACATGTACACATTGAAGTAGAAACAAACCAAGTAGCATACTACTATTTTGAGCAAGATTGTATATACAAGGTGAATATCCCAAGCTTCCATTAAGTAATATACAAACCAGTATGATACAGTAATGGCCTCTAGGGCATATACACTAACATCTCCAAATCCCTTTATTTGCCTTTATTCATTACCTTCTGTACACCTTCGTTAGGCTAAATGGTTTTCTTCCTTCCCTACCGTTCGGCACCAGCCTATGGTTTGGAAGAAGACTATCCAGTAAGCATAATAGGTGTACCTTCCTAATCCTAGGAGTACTCTCTCTTGAGAGAAGGTGATGATAAAAGACAATCGAATAATACCTTATTCTATTTTTCCCGGACTGGGAAAAAAAAAGGTGAAATAGGAGTAGCGATGAAGTACGCGGTTTGGTCGTGAATGATAACAGTCGCAATTTACTTTGCTCTCTTTCTAACCCTTTTACTTTGTCTTTACATATTACCTTCTGTACACCCTACTTAGGCTAATTGGTTTTCTTCATTCCCTACCTTTCGGTACCAGCCAATGGTTTGGAATAAGACTATCCAATAAGCGTAATAGGTGTACCCTCCCAAACTAAGGAGCCCTCGCAACCTGAGAGAAGGTGATGATAAAAGACAACTGAATAAACTAATTCTATTTTTCCTGAAACTTGATCCATCCTCGAAGAAATCCCTTCGAGTTCGTATATAACCATACGATGGATCTATCCAATGGAAGTGGATATCCGTAGTAATACGGGGTGTTCTGAGAAATACAAAGGGTAAAAGAAGGAGCGGCAATGTCTTATGCAACTCAGACAATCCAAAAGCCAGTATTTTAAGAAGGTTCGGTCAACTTGGTCACTGAGTCATAGTCTAGGGTCGGTCAAAGGTCGCTGCCAAAGAGGGAGAGAGAGGAAAGAAACACTCTACGTGCACTCTAACCTAGATCAGAATGGTTATCACTTTATCTAATCAGTAAACCTCCCACTGTAATCTCAAATTCTTCTTCAAACCTGAAAGAAGAATTTGTCGGGATCACCCGAAGAGTAAACCAACTCATCAGTGGGAATCGGGATCCAACTCTCATCGCATGATAACTTGATGGAAGCCACTCAAGTTATCACACTCCAGAAGGTATGCGAATATCTGGCAAGTTTTCTGTATATTTGAAACTCCCGATGTGATTTTTGCCTCATGCTCTTATGACCTTGACCTTAGTCAATAAACCATAAGTCACATGTCAAGTTCTACCCGTCATTGTCCAGGTTAATTTGAACCCACCCGTACATACCCTTGACTTTAGTCAACAAGGTAATACGACTGTCCCAAACCAACACATCTATCTATGGTACAGATGAATACCCAGCAACTACCAAACACTATGCCTTGACTTTAGTCAACAAACATAGCTTGAATACTACTGAATACCCAAAAGAAATGACGGAGGGCTACGGCTGGTTTTTGGCGAAAAACCTTTAACGTAATGAACTTGATCTCGTTGAAGGAACCTGATAGCTTTTTATAAAAATATAGTGACGAAAACCTTTTGCTAAAGAGGTCACTCCCGGTGAAAGGATCTCGGCTCTTTCCTCGTGGAATGAGGTGCAGGATATTCTAACTGAATACCACGATGCAAAGCAACTTGTAATCGACTATATTGAAGTTATTACCCTGACGTAAACTTCTGCCCAAGGGGTCACTCCCGGTGAAAGGATCTCAGCCTTTGCCTCGTTGAATGAGGTGCAGGATATTCTGACTGAATATCGCTGTGCAAAGCAACTGGAAACATCTTTGTAATAACACCTTTTTAAAATTTGTTCCAACAATATCAAATATAGGTTTGTTTTATCCTTGCATTGATCAGAATCAATGCAGTCCCATCAATCAATCACACCAGAAAAGAACGAAAATAAAATGTACGTATATGCCATCCGCATTCGCCACTGGGTCCCGTCATCACTCGTTAGGTTACTTAACTAACGACAGAGCGAGGGCTGGACTGGCGCGAGTGTAAAACATATACAACATCTAATAGTATATATACCAATATACAATAATCGCTCCAGGCGTGATAATATGCAACATTACAGAAAAGTAATAAGCATCACAGAACAATACAGATAATATGGGATCCCCGGGTTTCACAGAGCCTCTACTGAAACCCGGCGTTCCCCGGTCGTGTGGATAGCCTGTGCAATGAAACCTAGACCCCCACGGGTGCGGCAAGTTACCCGCCAAAACCTGAAGCGAGGTAGTCCCCACAACATAGTGAATGGAACTCCCGGCACTTCACGGAATCCGGTAAATTGAGCACCCCTCCTTGGGTCAACCTGTACCCCCTACGAGTGCGGCGAATAGTCTGCCAATTCTAGAGTGAGGTCCCTCTGCCTCTCAAAGCCATGAGATATGGACCCGTTTCCCTCCAGAACCCGGCTATCCGTGCACTCCTTCGCGGGATGAACCTAGTACAGAAATAAAAAAAAATACAACGGGTACATCGACTTCGACCCGGTCGTGCCCCAAAAGAATATTATACAAACAGGAAGTAACGACAGTCCACATGTTGGACGCTCGCCCTGCAATATCAAATGTATAAATAAATCCAAACCGCACTATCATTGCACCCTGCTATCCACCACGACATATCTGCAACATCACAGTACAACACAGAACACCAACGCGAATGTCACGTTCGCAAACCCGTATAAAAAGAACTATAGCAATCAGACGCGGTTTACCGATCAAATTGTTAGTTATATGTATGCCCTAGAGGCCATTAATGTACATACGATGTATATTGTAATGGATGCTTGGACATATAGGGAGGACTTTCTTGCTCGACATGATAGTATGCTATCTGGTTGTACTTTGTCTTAACATGTACTCTGATTGTCTCTATATTACATGTTGATAAAGCCCTTAGGATATGTACTCGACTACTGGGACTATGATGAGATCATACTAGTGGGGCCACGGTAGTCGACGAGTACATCCTATAACTGTTCCTAGTCGAGGGTGTATCGAGACAGGGCATCGATACACCAGAGTAGACTAGCGTATACGCATCTTGACCCATATGATGGGCGATGGATGATCCCATATCCATCGGTGTTTGACATTAAGGATGGTGTACGGGTGCTCAGTGGAGACTGGGTACACTGGACGGACTCACCGAGAACTCCCAGATGGTATTATACCTCACGTCAGATGGCAGTTCTCCGGTGACACTGGTACAGAGTAGTCTGTTGACCCGAGATCGTCATAGAGTCTTGTGTGATTCCCACTGTGCTTTGATTTCCATCATACCACGTCCAAGAGGGCGTGCACAAAGGTGGCTTTTGGGTACAGTCCCGAATCACATGGAGGCAATGAGCGATAGGAGGGGATTCGTCTCTCCCGGTATAGGGAGTTGATGTTGTGCTGTGTTCGATTGGCTATAACCGGAAATCCCTGGCCAGGGATGTTGAGATTTACTGGTAAGTGTTATCAGTAGTTTCTTGAACTGTTATAGACCTCATATCGACACGACTTATCGAGCTACTGGGGTCTGACGTTTACCACCCCTAGGCGAGATATGCGACATATCAGACGACGAGACCGGACTGTACGGGAGTGTTACTGTTTGGATTCACAGGAGAATGTACAGGCTTGCTTGTTGATCTTCTGAGCGCTCAATACCTGGGTAGCTGTTACGTTTAGCTGACCGCTTGCAGCTTGTGGGTGTTTGATATGATCATCACCTACTGCCGGCGTATTGACGATTCTTTAGAGTCCTACACAGAGGTTTCTTGGCTCAGGCAAAACGGAGTAGGAGCACATATGTGATATGTGCGGGACCGAGGATAATACGATATGAGATACCGTATTCTATTCTCGCGATATTTGATATCAACCGGGTCATCGGATCAAGTGTTGATTCGATGAATCGGTACGGATAAATATTAGTCGGTTATATGCGATATAGCCGGATTGTCGGATCAAGTGTTGATTCGATAATTTAATGTATAATAATATATATGATATATTAAATGACATTAACTAATATTAGCTCACTAAAAGATTCTTTTTCTCACTCGGATAATACATTGATATATATGCAATATATGTTAATAGTATTATTTTATTTGGTTACAATAAATATTATATATGTGATATATAATATTGTAACATGATATGATAAATAATGCAACATGTTTAGTAGAGATTAAACAAGATTAGGGTTTGATTTGGGTTAATGCTTTCTAGATGATTCTAGAAGGTTTAGTTTTGTTTTGTGAAAGATATTTTGTTATGACTCATCCTTAACCTAACCCAAACCCTACACCCTTGGTTAAATCTCTACAATGGTTTGGTTAACCATGGTTGCATAATTCATCATTATCTTCTTTGCATTGTTCATCACAAAAGGAATTCTATTATTGTTCATCTTCTTCCTTCATTCTCTTCATGGAAAAAGCTTGCTAGCTTTTTCAATGTGATGAATAAATATGAGAAAAAGATAAATAAAGAGAGCAAAAATCCTACTTCATCATCCTCATCTTCCCTTGCCATTTAGATGAGGGTGTTCACATCATTTCATGAGTGTTAGCTTGTGTTAACGGAACTTCAAGGTAGATCATCTCAGTATCGAAGATCGGAAGCAAAGGTTGCATCTTTCTCTTCGTGGAACCTCTCGAGAGTCCGGAACCCGATGATCGCAGCGAAGGGACCACAACACGGAGCATATGAAGTGAAGGACCGGATCTACAAAGGTTGTAATCCCTCTCACTTAGTGTTAAAGTTGTTAACATGTTAGTTTTCGCCTAATCTCTAGTTTAAAGATCCGTATTCGGGTTGTTCGGCACGGCTAAATTTTTAATCGGGCATGGTTGATGCCTCGTAGACCTTTATGCGCGTGCATAGCAACCCTACAGTGGTATCAGAGCCAAGCTAGAGCTTTAGGCGAAGTCTAGACGAAGTTTAAAGTCCGATCGAACCCGGAAAACCCGATATAACCTAGTTTCTGGAAAAAAATTTAAAATGTGGTTTTTTCTGAATTAAAAATTCTCAGAAAATTAAGCAGGAAAAACTAAGAATTACTGTGAAGTACGGACGTCTAACTCAAAAATTTGACCGGGGAACCGCGGCGAAACCATGGGTTTTGCGGCGGTTCCGCGGCCAAAATTTGGACTTAGTCCCTGAAATTTCATGTAATTATTTTTAGGCCCTTTCTTGTTATTTTTTTCTGTGAATATTTTAATTCCACTCAAGTGTTGAGTTTTCAAGGGTTGTATTGGGGAATCGTTGATTCGATCGGATATTTTAACTTTGTTTAGTTTGTCCGGATAATTTTTAGAAACTGTTAAAAAGTTCGAACGGATATCAATAACTCACTTTTTCCCCTATCGGAAAATTTTTCAAAAGTTGGATTTTTTTCTCGTGTTTAAGAATGTTCTAAGTCATGCAAGTAACGCGGTGGACCCTCTAGAAGACAACAAACCTTAACTCGATTATGTGACCGTCTTGAACTGCCTTTTGAACCTTAGGGTTTGGGTCAGTACGGCGTGCCACATGTGAGGCGTTGGCTTGACCCTTCTACGGCTGGACCATTGGTACTGTGGCATGTGATGGATGTTTTTAAACTGATTTCAAGTGTTGAGATATATTGGGGAAATCTTGGGTGTTTGATTATTCGATCGGAAAGTTTAACATTGTCTATTTATCTGGAATGTGATACAATATTTGGAATCCACAAAAAGTTATGAGATAACTAATTTGAATATTATAAATCTATCAGTTTAGTCTCAGATGATCGGTTGCCACGGAATTTTGATGTGATCAAAAGTCCGTCGCAATCACGTAGCGTACGCGGATACTCGCCGGGTAAACTTAATAGACAGCCATGCCCCATAGCCCTGACCAAGTGACTGTAGAAGAACCCCGTCGCCGATAGCATCCGTTCAGGTGCTCGCGGCAGCGGTGTTCCGCCTTAGTGCACTTCGTCGACGGCATCTGGGGTGCGGCCGTCTACTAAAGTTTGCGACGAGCATTCGATCAGGTTGTCGGGAATCTTGTTGAATTGCCCGACTTGACATTGAAAAGAGTTTTCGATAATGAGACTAAAATGCGGGGTTTATAATTGTTAGGCATGCGATGTCTAAGGAATTCATTTGGTTAGGCATGCGATGTCTAAAGAGGTTGCGGATTCCAACTGTTGTAGTTTTATACTTTCTTTTCTGTGACCGTAAGCGTAGTATGTGGTGTATCGCCGGCTTCGTTGCTATACATTAACGACAATCGGGATACGCATACTTGCTTACGTTGATGATATGAGATATTATGTGTTGCTGTGATATGTTGTATTGGATCGTCGCTTTTGAATAGCCGGGGTTTTATGTGAGATGAGAGTTTTTTCTTTTTCATTCATGTAAAATTCATTTGTATGTAATATTCTTTTATTGGGGCACTTCCAGGTTGCGGAAGATGTCACCATTGTATATTATTTACTTTTCCGCATTAGGTAGACCCAAGACGGGGAGCACAAGTAACCGGGTTCTAGGGTCCAGTGGGAGACCATCTCGAAGAGTCGAGACCGGGTCTCCTAACCCTAGAATTGGCAGTGTTGCTTGCCGCTCTTGTAGGGGTCTGGGGATGTGGGTTTGGCTATTCATCGCGACCGTGGAATCCGTGTTTTATACAGGCTCGTATTAAAACACGGACGTCCTAGTATATCCAATATTTCATATATGTTTCTTCTGCTGCAATGTTCTGTGATGAGATCATATTACTGTCTGAGACGAATGTTTATATTTTATATATATGAGATATATGTTATATTACAGATTTCGTTTCAAAAGAGATGCTTGTGAAGCATATTAAAATGGGACTTCATTAATGAGATTAATGAAATAAAAGAAACCTAAGATGTTGTAGAAACTTGTTTAAAAACTGGTAGCTCTAGTTCTTGCTTTGCATAGCGGTGTTCTTTGTAGAACATCCAGCACCTTATTCGATAAGGAAAGGACCGAGATCCCTTCACCGGGAGTGACTCCTTTAGCAATAACTGGCAGATGCTACAAACTCGGTTTGTCTTTTGATTGCTTCTATAGTTTCTGCTTTGCACAGTGGTATATATGATATATCCTGCACCTTATTCGATGAGGAAAGGGCCGACGATCCCTTCACTGGGAGTGACCCCTTTAGCAAAACTAGAAAAGCCTCAAAAACACTCCATTCAAAATCACTCGATTCTACGACGATATCAAGTTCATTACGCTCAGGGTTTTCTGAAAAACCTACGTAGCCCTCCGTCATTTCAGATAAGTCCTTCTTAGTATTCGTGCTACGTTTGTTGACCTCCGTCAAGGCGTAGTGTACGGTAGCTAACTAGAATTTATCTGTTTATGCATATGATGCAGATTGTTTTAGGGTAGTCGTGCGGCCTTGTTGACCTCCATCAAGGGTCGTGCGGGCGGGTTTGATTCAATCAAGAAATGACGGGTTGAACTTGACTAGTAGCCTATGGTTTGTTGACCTCTGTCAAGGTCATAAGTTGCTAGGGGCAAAATATTATTGGGAATTTCAAGTGTTGAAATTTGCAATGAGATTGCATACCTTCTATGAGATAGTTGGATCCCGATACCCGCTGCGAGTAAGAGTTACTCCTGGGAGAGTTTTACACATTATAATTAGCCGATCAAGTAGGTGTCTAGAAAGGTGTTAACGGGGTTACGCCTCTAGGAAAACGAGGTTTACTTTAATTAGGTTCGTGCGAAAGCACGGGGGACCTCCCTCAAAGTACCGACACTGGCCTGGCTGAAAGATTGGCGAACTTGTAGCGTGTAATTAATCCCGGCTAATCTTTCCTTTTAGGGTTTGAAGGAAGATTTGATTAAAACAGTGGGAGACATCCTGATTAGATATATTAGATAACCAATCTAATCTTGCAAGAGCATACGCTGAGTGTTTTCTTCTCTCTCTCTCCAGGTAGCGACCATATCACGCCTTAATCAAGATAATAATACGGATATATTGACCGAACCCACTTATTATACTGAGCTGGGGAACGTTGGTCCCGCTCCAACTTATAATTGTTATAGGACAGAGCAGGAAATTGGGGATTACCAGAATTCCCGTGCCGCCCAAACGAAGAAAGTGCATACTGATGCATCATCTTCGGGTGTGTTCATTATAGAGAATTGTTTCTCAGTATCCTTTACGTCCTGGATATGTGATACCGCATCAGGATCCCGCATATGTAATTTGTTACATGGGCTACAGATAGGTAGAGAACTGAGAACGGGTGATAAGTTTCATGAGACAGAAAACGGTGCAAGTGTTGCAGCCAAGTCTGTTGGTCACTATCACCCTGTATTACCAGAATACATTGATTCTGAACAAATGTTATTAGATACCGAACCTGATATACAAAATCATATCAGTCTCTTTATTAGTAAAGAAAGGATATAATTTTGTATTGTTGGATAATGTTTTGAACATTTCCTATATCAAGAGTTGATCGGTTCAGGCACGTCATCTAAAAGCATTGTCGTTTTAAATCAAACTACAGTTCTTAGTATACGGAACACACACAAGAGGAAGAGTTCAGAAATGAACGAATCCTTCTTGAGGTATTGTAGACTAGGTCATATCAATGCGACCCGACTAGCTAAGTTACATATAGATGCATATTTAAATTAGTTTGAATTTACATCTTGTGAAATTTTCCGGTCATGTCACAATGATAAGATGACCACAGCTCTATTTATTGGAAACAGAGAAAGAGTTAGTGAACTCTTGGGATTGATACATGTTGATGTATGTAAGGTCCCCTGTCTACACATGCCAAGATCGGTTCTTTCGACTTCATTACATTCTCTGATAATCTCTCAAGATTCAGACATATGTTTCTGTTGAAACACAGGTCCGAACCTTTTGAGATATTCACAGAATATAAATTAGAAGTAGAGAACCAAAATACGGATATAAGTATTATGTCCTTTGATGAGATCAAGGAGGAGAATACTTGAGCACAGAATTCCTGGACTATTCTAAAGGAGAATGAGATTCTCTCTCAGCATTACTCCTTCGTATACACCACAGCACGTCGGTGTATCGGGGCGGAGCAATCACACCCTATATGATATGGTGTGCTCTATGATGAGTACTGCTGAGTTTCCTATTTCCTTTTGGGAGTTATGCACTTGAGAAGCTGCATACCTATTGAATAGGGTTCAAATCAAATCAGTTACCTACCACTTCATATGTGATATGGAAAGGGAAGAGCCCATATCTTAAGTTGGTTAAGATTTGGGTTGTCCGGCCTATGTCTAAAAGCAAAATCCGGACAAGCTCGAGGCAAGTTCTGTTATGTAGAACTGGAAGGGTTCCAGCTATACAAACTGCAACTGATGATTTGGTAGAACCAAAGGATTCAATAGTTTCCAACGAACCTCAGCCTCTCCGCCGATCTAGTAGGGTTCCTCACCCACCTGAGAGATACTTCGGTTTCTCTATGACAGTGGGAGCGAGGATTGCATCATGAGATGATGACCCAACTAGTTTCGAGCTGGCCATCAGGAGTGGGACTCTGTAACAATGGCTGGATGCTTATCGATCTGAGATGGAATCCTTATACACCAACAAAGTATGGACTTTGGTTGTTTTATCTGAAGGGTTAAATCCCCATCAGGAGCAAGTATATCTTGAGAAGATTACTTGGTGTACATGGAAAAGTTGAGACTTTCAAAGCTAGACTTGTTAAAGGTTTGCATCATAGACCAGGTATGGATTGTGTTGAAACCTTTTCTAAGGATCTATGCTTAAGTCCATCCAGATCCTACTTGCCACGGCTACATACCATGACTACGATATCTGGTGGTTGGGTGTCATGACTGCTTTTCTAAATGCTGATTTAGAAGATAGCGTCTGTAAGTACACAGCCAGAGGGCTTCGTAGACAGTGGGAGCAGCGGAAACGTGTGCAAGATGTTTTATATGATAAAACAGGCATCGCGGAGTTGGAACATCTGTTTTGATGTGGTAGTCAAAGAGTTTGACTTCATCAAAATGGTAGATGAACCTTGTATATACAAAAAGGTAGTAGGGAGTATGGTGGTGATCTTCGTAGAGTACGTGGATGACATACTCTTGATAGGGAAGGAGTTTCCTATGTTACGCTCGGTCAATCTCCGCTTATCACAAGGATTCTCCATATAGGATCAAAGTGATACCTCCTAAATCCTGGGTTTTGGATCTATGAGATAGATCTAATTGGATGTTAGGACACTCACTAGTTGTAGTGAGATGGTATCAATCGATCCTGGGGAGAATCACTGGAAAGGTTCCAGGCTGATAAGGACGACTGAATGTCAGTCGCAGGCATTGTCTTTACCCTCAGTGGAGGGACAATATGTTGGAAGAGTTCCAAGCTAGATACCGTGACTTACTAGACGATTAAAGGCAAGATACATCGTTACCAAGGATGCTACCAAAGAGGCAGTCTGGATATATATAAGTTCATAAGATGAACTTCGTTCCTACCATTGTGTGACAATGGAGTTGTGGCTTTAGCCAAGGAACTACCGTCCCATCAAAAATCCAGATATAATTCTTAGGAAGTATCACCTGATCATGGAGATGGATGATCTCTAGGTAAATCAAGGTTAAGAGAGTAGACACAGAGGACGACAGCGCGGATCCACTCACAAAGGCCTTTTTCCCAGTAGAGACTTTTATGGGATGGTTGAGTATGAGATACTTCAACCGCAGCTAATTGTTGGGTATGCGATACCATAACAGATGGCCCTAGTGCAAGTGGGAGATTGTTAGTTATATGTATGCCCTATAGGCCATTACTGTACATACGATGTATATTGTAATGGATGCTTGGACATATATAGAGAGGACTTTCTTGCTCGATATCATAGTATGCTATCTGGTTTTACTTTGACTTAACATGTACTCTGATTGTCTCTATATTACATGTTGATAAAGCCCTTAGGATATGTACTCGACTATTGGGACTATGATGAGATCATACTAGTGGGGCCACGGTAGTCGACGAGTACATCCTATAACTGTTTCTAGTCGAGGGTGTATCGAGACAGGGCATCGATACACCAGAGTAGACTAGCGTATACGCATCTTGACCCATATGATGGGCGATGGATGATCCCATATCCATCGGTGTTTGACATCAAGGATGGTGTACGGGTGCTCAGTGGAGACTGGGTACACAGGACGGACTCGCCGAGAACTCCCAGATGGTATTATACCTCACGTCAGATGGCAGTTCTCCGGTGACACTGGTACAGAGTAGTCTGTTGACCCGAGATCGTCATAGAGTCTTGTGTGATTCCCACTGTGCTTTGATTTCCATCATACCACGTCCAAGAGGGCGTGCAAAAAGGTAGCTTTTGGGTACAGTCCCGAATCACATGGAGGCAATGAGCGATAGGAGGGGATTCGTCTCTCCCGGTATAGGGAGTTGATGTTGTGCTGTGTTCGATTGGCTATAACCGGAAATCCCTGGCCAGGGTTGCTGAGATTTACTGGTAAGTGTTATCAGTAGTTTCTTGAACTGTTATGTTGGATATATGTATGCCCTAGAGGCCATTATGTGATAGTGGATGTATCTATACATGTATATATATTCAGTTTACATTCTTGCTCGACATGATAGTATGCTATCTGGTTATTCTTTATCTGACATGTTGATTTGATCATGCTTTTATTCATTCATACATGCTGATAAAGCCCCAAGGATATCTGCTTGACTACTCTGATTATGATAGAGATCATACTAGTGGGACATTTGTAGTCTATAAGCATATCCTGAAATGTCCCTATTCGGAGGTGTATCGAGACGGGGCATCGATATACCAGAGTAGACTAGCGTATATGATACTAGACCCATGTGATGGGCGATGGATGTTCCCACATTCATCGATGTTTGACATCAAGATCATATACGGGTGCTCAGTGCTGACTGGGTACACTGGACGGACTCACCGAGAACTCCTATATGGAATTATATCTATCGTCGGATAGCAGTTCTCAGGTGACACTGGTACAGGTTAGTCTGTAGACCCGAGATCGTCATGGAGTCTTGTGTGTTCTCCCACTGTACTTTGATTGCCACCCTACCACGGCTCTACTGAGTCGTGCAAACAGGTGGCCGTTGGGTACAGTCCTGAGACACACGAAGGCAATGAGCGATAGGAGGGGTTTCGTCTCTCCCGGTATTGGGAGTTGATGCTGTGCTGTGCTCGACTGGTTATAACAGCAAGTCCCTGGCCAGGGCTGCTGAGATTTGCTGATAAGTGTTATCAGTAGTTTCTCGATCTGTTATAGACCATTCACCGACACGACTTGTTGAGTTATTCGGGTCGACGTGACCATCCCTAGGCTCGATATGCAGCATATCTGACGAAGAGACCGGACTATACGGTAGTGTTGCCGGATGGCTCGACGGGAGTTGTAGCAGGTTCGCTTGTTTTCTTCTGATCGCTCAATACCCGGGTGGCCGTTACGTTTAGCTGACCGCTTGCGGCTTGAGGGTACCTGATATGATCATCACCCTCTGCCGGCGTATTGACGAGTCTTAGAGTCCCACAGAAGAGTTACCCAGTCCAGGCGAAACGTTGTGGTACGCGTATGCGATATGCGCTTGCACCCGATTGAAATGTGCGTATATGATACCGAACAGTGATCGGGTGGCCTACTTTTGGTGGGGTCGTATGAGATATGACCGAATTGATAAATTAAGTGTTGATTTATCATCTAACCATTAGTTATCTCACTTGAAACCTTTCTAGGGTTTGATGGATGTATGCATGCATGCATGTGTTTCTTTATTTTCATTCTAGTTTCATGCACATGTGGATGTGCATACATGCATACATACATACACCCATCCATCATGGTTGTTAGCATATGGAAATGGTGGCAATGCAAGACTCACACCATGGATTAAATAATGGATAATTATTTAATTTTGGTTTTAAAGTTAAATGAAAAAGGAAAGGATAATCATGTTAGTTTCCACACTCTTCTTCTAACCTAACCTAGCTCAACTACCACTAACCTATGGTTATCCTTCTCTTTATCATTCTAAACCCAAGTTAAATTAACTATCTATCATTTAATCATGGTTGAAGTCAAGAAGGAATTAAATATATATAGTGATATATATTTCTTTCTCTTGTTTTTTAACAAAAGGTTATCTTTTTACCTCTTGCAAAGAAAGGCCACCATCTTCATCTTCCTTCATCTTTTCCTCTCTAGGTTTTTCTAGTGAGTTAAATACAATCAAAGAAAGGTTTTTGAAGTGAGATCCAAAGCCACAATACCATTCTACTCAAGTCTAGCCAACTTGATTAGAGTGTTTCCTTCGGTTTTACAAAGTAGCGAGCTTGGATGGAGATCTCCGCGGTGGATCGTCGTGGACACAAGGGGAGTTCAAGAGGACCTCGATTCAACACCCAAGACACCAAGGAGTCTTGCAAAGGGGAGCTACAAAGGTTGTAGCCTTCAAACCCTAGTCTTTACTAGCTTAAAGTTTTGATAACCCTAATTTTCTAGGATCTATCCTTTGCATGTTAGCTTAGCACCTTAAAAATACAAACTTTGAGACATGTGATGCTTCAAAACTCTTCATAGGGTGCTAGACTAACCTTACATTGGTATCAGAGCCGACCTAGAACATTAGGCGACCTTTTTACGAAGTCAAAACTCCGATCGAACCGAAATACGGCTTTTTAGGGGGCTCTCTGGAAATTTTCTAAAAATTGACATTTTGCAGAATTAAAAATATGTAAAAATCATAGAAGGAAAATATAAGGATTACGGCTGAAAAATAATCACATGAACAGTTAGAATCGCCGCGGAAACGCGGCCTAAGCTTGCTTAGGCCGCGGTTCCGCGGCCATATGTATAAATTGATGGATCATTTTTCTTCTGTAATTCATTAATCTGCTTGTACATATTTTTGGATATTTTTGATCTGTATTTAGTTTAGAAAAATTCTGGAGATAATTTTGGACCCGTCGATTCGATCGGAATTTTGTTTTCGTAGCTTTTCCGGGTAAATTAGGAAGTATTGAAGTGTTTGAACGAATGTCATTTGCTCACTATTCACGGGGTTTGAATACTTTGGAAATACGTGCAAGTCTTTTTGTGGTGGTCCCTCTAGAAGACAATAAACCTTAACTCGATTATGTGACCGTCTTGAACTGCCCTTTGAACCTTAGGGTTTGGGGCAGTACGGCGTGCCACATGTGAGGCGTTGGCTTGACCCTTCTACGGCTGGACCGCTACTACTGTGTCACACTCCAGGTGTTTGAATCCTGCTCAAGTGTTGGGCTTTAGTGAATCCTGGGTATTTGATAGTTCGTTCGAAAAATTCAATACTGTCTGTTTATCCGGAATGTGATACTATTTTACACTTTCTTTTCTGTGACCGTAAGTGTAGTATGTAGTGGTATTGCCGATTGCCGTTGCTATATGTCGACGACAATCGGGGTACGCATACTTACTTACGTTGATGATATGTGATATTATGTGTTGCTGAGATATGATGTGCAGGAGTGTCGCGATCGAATAGCCGGGGGGTTTTTGTGAGATGAGAGTTTTATATTTTCATTCATGTAAATTCAAATGTAATGTAATATTCTTTTATTTGGGGCACTTCCAGGTTGCGGTTGTGTCACCAGTGTTGTATATTATTTACTTTTCCGCATTAGGATGGACCTAAGGAGGGGAGCACAGGTGACCGGGTTCTGGGGTTCAGTGGGAGGCCATCTCGAGGAGTCGAGACCGGGTCTCCTAAACTCCAGGATTGGTAGGGTCACTTGCCGCTCTCGTAGGGGTCCAGGGTGTGGGCTTGGCTATTCATCGCGACTGTAGAATCCGTATTTTCTATTCTGGCTAAATACTAAATACGGACGTCCTAGGATATCCCACGTTATATCTATGTTTCTGCTGCCTGTGTTCTGTGATATCTGAGACGAATGGCATATTATATATATGATATATAGTAGACGTTGCTTATGTTTTACACCCGCGCTAGTCCCGTCCCGGTATGCCGTTAGTTAAGTAACCTAACGGTGCATAACGGAACATTGCGGCGAATGCGGATGGCATAAGCGTACGTGTTATTTTCGTTTCTTTTCTGTGAATGGCTTAAGAACTTAAATGATGGGATTACATTAATGTGATTAATGTAAAGAAAATAAACCTAAAAAGATGTTGTAGAATCGGATTTAAAAACTACTCGGCTATTTGTGAAAAAGCTACATTTCAAAACTGCGGAGCTTAAGCCACTCCTTTTGAAAACTGTTTGATTCTACGACGATATCAAGTTCAAAGCGTTAAAGATTTTCTTAAAAATCATTCGCAACCCTCCGTCATTTTAGGAAGTAGAGTACTTAGTATTCGTGCTACGTTTGTTGACTTTAGTTAAGGCGTAGTGTACGGTAGCTAAGTGATGTCTTCCTACACTGCATATGATGCAGATTAATTAGGACATTCATGCGACTTTGTTGACCATAGTTAAGGGTCATATGGGTGGGTCTAATTGATCAAGAAATGACAGGTAGAACTTGACTGATACTTATGATTTGTTGACTATAGTTAAGGTCATAAGTACTAGGGGTAAAAATTACATCGGGAATTTCAAGTGTTGAAATTTGCAATGAGATTGCATACCTTCCATGTGATGGTTGGATCCCGATCCCACTGTGGGAAATAGTTGCTCCTAGGAGAGTTTTACAGTTTACAATTAGCTAACTCATTAGGTGTCTAGAAAGGTGTTAACGGGGCTCCGCCTCTGGGAAAACAAGGTTTACTCTAATTAGGTCCGTGCGAAAGCACGGGAACCTCCCTCAAAGTACCGACACTGGCCTGGCTGAACGGTTAGCGAAGTTGTAGACTGTAATTAATCCTGGCTAGTTTTTCTTTTTAAGGTTTGAAAGAAAAACTTGATAAAAAGCAGTGGGAAACATCGATTAGACAAGATAATAAACCAATCTAATCTATGCAAGAGCTTTCGCTGAGTGTATTCTTTTCTCTCTCTTAATGGCAGATACCAATGACTGGACTTAAGCTTCTACTAGATAAAAACAAACTGAATGGGACCAACTATAAAGACTGGCTAAGGAATCTGAAGATTGCCTTGACTTATGATAAAGTATCATATGTCCTCACGGCTTCAGCCCCGCCCGTCCCAGGTCCAAAATCCTCAGTTGCGGACATTGAAGTCCGCAAGACATGGGACGCTGACTGTGCCACGGCCACATGCCTCGCGCTTGCATCGATGGATAACACACATCAAAAGCAGCACGAGGACATGGACATTCACGGGATACTGCTCCATACAAAGGAGTTGTATGGGGAGCAATCCCGTGTATTACGATACGAAGCATCGAAGAAACTGTTTCAGATGCGAATGGCCCCTGGCACACCAGTAGGAGACCATGTGTTGAAGATGATAGCTCTTATAGAAGAGCTTGAGGACCTTGGATGGACAATGGACAATGAACAATATATATAGATATTATTCTGCAGTCCTTCCCCTCCACCTTTGCTCAGTTCATAGTGAACTTCAACATGCATGGCATGGAGAAGGACCTCCCTGAACTCCTTAATATGTTAAGGAGTGCAGAGAGCACTATGAAGTCAGCAAAGACTCCCGTTATGACCATTGGACAGTCTTCTTCTTCTCGCCCAAAAGCTAAGGCCAAGGGAAAGAAAAAGAAGAAACCCACTAATCCTAAGGGCGGAGTCAAAAAGGTGAAGGGAAAGGGAAAGTCCACGGCTGGAGACCCAGGGAAAGGCGAGTGTTTTCATTGCCACAAGACAGGACATTGGAAGCGCAATTGCACGGAGTACCTAAGTCTCAAGAAGAAGCATGGTGATGCTTCTGCTTCAGGTGCGTTTGTGACTGAAAACTGTTTTTCTATAAACTCTGCTTCCTGGGTATTGGATACCGGTTCAGGTTCTCACATTTGCAATTCTATGCAGGGGCTGAGAAATAGCAAGGTTTTGAAGACAGGTGACCATACTCTCCGCGTTGGAAATGGTTCCAATGTACATACAGTCGCAGTGGGAGAGTATCACTTGGGGTTGCCATCTGGATGTATTTTGATTTTGAATCCATGTTATTTTGTACCAAGTATGCTATGTAATATAATATCCGTTTCTTTGTTGGACAATGAAGGATATAATTTTGTGTTGCAGAACAATGTTATGAACATTCACCTAAATCAAATGTTGGTTGAGTATGGTACGCTTAATAACGGAATATATGTCCTAAATCAACACACAGTTTTCAGTATACAACACACTAATAAAAGAAAACTTTCAGAATTAAATGAAGCTTTTCTTTGGCATTGTAGACTTGGTCATATTAACGAAACAAGACTAAACAGGTTACACAAAGATGGATATTTAAACTCTTTTGAATATAAATCTTATGCGACTTGCCAGTCTTGTATCAAGGGTAAAATGACCAAAACTCCGTTTACCGGACACGGAGAAAGAGCTACTGAGCTCTTAGGCCTCATACATAGTGATGTATGTGGGCCAATGTCTACACAGGCTAGAGGCGGTTTTTCATACTTCATTACATTCACTGACGACTTCTCAAGATTCGGTCATGTATTTTTATTAAAGCACAAGTCCGAAGCTTTCGAGAAATTCATTGAATATAAACAAGAAGTAGAAAAACAAACCGGCTTGAGTATCAAGATGCTTCGATCAGATCGAGGTGGTGAGTATCTCAGTACAAAATTTGCAAACTTCCTAAAAGAGAATGGGATTCTCTCTCAGCTCACTCCTCCTTACACACCACAGCACAACGGTGTGTCAGAACGACGGAATAGGACCCTATTAGATATGGTCCGGTCCATGATGAGTGACGCTGAGTTACCAGTCTCATTTTGGGGGCATGCATTGGAGACTGCAGCGTTTCTGCTAAACAGGGTTCCAACCAAAACCGTGTCTACCACGCCATATGAGATATGGCATGGGAAGAGACCATCTCTTAAGAGAATTAAGATTTGGGGTTGCCCGGCCTATGTTAAAAAGCAGAATCCGGACAAACTCGAGACACGGTCAGTCATGTGTAACTTTGTGGGGTATCCAAAGAATTCTTATGGATATCTATTCTACCACAAAGAGGAACAAAAAGTGTTTGTTTCTCAGTATGCCACATTCTTGGAAAAAGAGTTTTTCACAGATAAAGATGATGGCAAGGTGGTGGATCTAGATGAGGTTCTAGAGACACAAACTACAAATGACGATATGGTTGAACCGGCTGTTGCAACAGAAACTGAAGAACCTCGGCCACTCCGTAGGTCTGGTAGGACTTCTCGCCCACCGGAGAGGTACTACGGTTTCCTCATTGATGGTAACGGAGAAGATTGCATCATGGATGATGATGATCCTACCAGTTTTCAGCAGGCTATCATGAGTGGTGACTCTGTGAAGTGGCTGGATGCCATGAGATCCGAAATGGAGTCTATGTACACCAACAAAGTATGGACTTTGGACGTTGTACCCCCTGGGGTAAAACCTGTAGGGTGAAAATGGATCTTTAAAAGAAAGATTGGTGTGGATAGGCAGGTAGAGACCTATAAGGCAAGACTTGTGGCGAAAGGTTTTCGTCAAAGACCAGGTTTGGACTATGACGAAACTTTTTCGCCCGTAGCCATGCTTAAATCCATTCGGATCCTACTTGCTATTGCTGCTCACTACGACTATGAAATCTGGCAGATGGACGTTAAAACAGCATTTCTAAATGGAAATTTAGAAGAATGCGTTTATATGGATCAGCCAGAGGGCTTCATTGACAGTGGGAGCAGCGAGAAAGCATGTAGATTGCTTAAATCCATATATGGGTTGAAGCAGGCATCTCGGAGTTGGAACATCTGTTTCGATGATGTTATCAAAGAGTTTGATTTCATCAAAAATCCAGATGAACCTTGTGTTTATAAGAAGGCTGTAGGAAGAGCTGTCACATTCCTCGTATTGTACGTGGATGACATTCTTCTGATAGGAAATGATATTCCTATGCTACAGTCGGTCAAATCATTCTTATCACTAAGGTTCTCCATGAAGGACCTGGGTGATGCCACATACATTCTGGGCATAAGGATCTATTGGGATAGATCCAAAAAGTTATTGGGATTGTCCCAAACCAGGTACATTAACACCATCCTAAAGAGGTTTAGTATGGAAGACTCCAAGCGGGGTGCCTTACCCGCTTGCCATGGAGTCACTCTCTCCAAGGATTCTTGTCCAAAGACCGATGAAGAGAAAGCTCGCATGAGCATTATACCTTATGCTTCGATAGTAGGGTCTATAATGTATGCGATGTTATGTACACGCCCAGATGTAGCTTATGCACTTAGTGTTGTAAGCAGGTATCAATCCAACCCAGGGGAGAACCACTGGACAGCTGTGAAGAACATTCTTAAGTACTTACGAAGGACTAAAGAATTGTTCTTGGTGTATGGTAATACAGATCTCCAAATGGAGGCCTTTACCGATTCAAGCTTCCAGAGCGATAAGGATGACAGCAAATCTATCTCAGGGTTTGTATTTACCCTCAATGGAGGGGCTGTAAGTTGGAAGAGTTCCAAACAGGATACCGTTGCAGACTCTACGATGGAAGCTGAGTACATTGCTGTAAGTCCACGTTGCGACCCCCGGTTCTTACGGGGAGGCGGAAACGGTATAAAATCAAAATTTTAACGCAAGAGGCAACATGGACTAAGCTAGGTCGGGATCTTTACCTAAACTAAAACTAGCATACTAAGCTAAAGATATTTAGCTACTCGGATGAAGATGGTTATACCTAAACTTGAACTCCTTCTCTTCAAGCTCCGATGGTGGTTCGATGGCTCCTTCTCGTTGTCTCCGTACGCCGAAGATAGATCCACTTGAAAGCTCCAACCTTTAGCTCCTTCTTCGGTCTTTGAAGAAACTAGTTCACTTGGTTTGCTAAACCTAGTGAACTAGAATGAGTAGAGAGGAAATAGAATGGGATTTTATCTATGGTTCTTGATTCTCAACTCATGAGACAAGAGAACCATAGATCAAGAGAGGGAGCAAGAGGTTGAGGGTGAGAGCAAGAGGAGAGCTCAAGAACAAGAGAGAGAATGAGCAAGAAAGAATGAGCAAGTATTTTGTCTCTCACCCTCTCATAATCCAAAGTGATCATAACTCATCATATCAAAAAAGTCTTATGTGATGGTTTGAAGCAACCATAACCTTATCATGTCATGCACTCATTTTACTCAAAAGAACAAGCAAGTAAAAGTCTTTGGCATGAAATGATAACCATGGTTATCATGATGGTCAACTAGTCAAGCCTAGTCAACCGGTCAACAAGTCAACAAAAGTCAACAAGTCAACAACCATATCACCATAATACTTAATTAATATAATAGTTAATCACATATCATATTCTCATTAGGGTTGAGCATAAAGTCAAATAGTCAACGGTCAACTGTCAACAACCCTAATGAGAATCCGCTGCCTCTGCCTCCCTGTCAACTGTGCATACACACCCGCATCCGCGTTCCGAGGAACACGAATGCAAACTGGATAAATCCAATCCCATAAGGTACACTAGGATCTGGCTTAAACCAAAGCCCGCTAGTGTAAACTGTCCGGACACTGTACGTGCACAAGTGCACGGATGTGACCGAACCCTGTCGCAAAACCATGCGACCTGTCGCAATACCATGCGACCTCTACTCTTTTGCCTAAAGGCGAAAAGCTTTCTGTGTGGGACTCTAAAGACTCGACACTACGCTGGCAGTGGGTTTAACCACAGACCGCAAGCGGCACTAGCTGTGCGTAACGGTCCCCAGGTAGTGCCGACAAGAAGACCGACGAGGCGAAACCCATCTGAACTCCTACTGAGCCTGAGTGTGACATTCTCCGTACAGTCCGGTCTGTTCGTCTGATACATCGCATGGCGGGCCTAGGGGGCGGTAACCGTCAGTCCCCCAATAGCGGTACAAGTCGTGCCGGAGCGAAGCCCAAAACATCCTGAGATAACACTGGAAACCTACCAGTATATCTCGTTTGCCCTGGCCAGGGACTACTCGTGTAATGGCTCTCCTAGACACAGCGCGATGTCAACCCCCAATACCGGGAGAGACGAATCCTGTCTAACCGTCACTGCCTCCAAGTGCTTCGGGACTGCACCCAACCACCACCTGTTTGCACGACTCCTTTGAGCCGTGGTAGGGTAGTGATCAAAGTACAGTGGGAACACACCCGAGGCGAAGTGACAGTGTCAAGTCAGCGGACTAAGCTGTACTCATGTCACCTGGGAACTGATAACTGACGATAGGTATAATACCAACTAGTCAGTTCCCGACGAGTCCTGTCCAGTGTACCCGTAACCTAACGAGCACCCGCATACTATCTCAAGTACGACGTACTGACGGCTGTGGGACAGACCGTCTCCCACACTGGGATGAGAAGCGCATGCGCTGGTCTACTCCGGAGTATCGATGCCCTGTCTCGATAGTCCTGCGACCAGGGACCTGCATAAGGATGTGCTTATAGATTACCCAGCCCCACTAGTGTGACGGCCATCACATCGCTGGTAATCAAGCAAAGATCCTAAGGGCTCTACTAATGTGTATAGGCGATATACAAAAATAAACACATGTACACATTGAAGTAGAAACAAACCAAGTAGCATACTACTATTTTGAGCAAGATTGTATATACAAGGTGAATATCCCAAGCATCCATTAAGTAATATACAAACTAGTATGATACAGTAATGGCCTCTAGGGCATATACACTAACAATCTCCCACTTGCACTAAGGCCATGTACTGGCGTATCGAAGACCTATCATCTCGATCAGCCGCTCGAACTGAGTCTGGGGCAAGGCCTTGGTGAATGGATCTGCAGTGTTGTCTTCTGAAGCGACTCTCCGAACCTCGATCTCCTGGCGATCTACGATCTCCCTGATCAGGTGATACCGCCTCAAGATGTGCCTGGATCTCTGATGGGACCTGGGTTCCTTCGCTAATGCTATAGCCCCGTTGTTGTCGCAATACAGAGGTATTGGATCAACAATGGACGGAACCACCTGAAGTTCTTTCAAGAACTTCCTCATCCAGACAGCTTCTTTTGCGGCATCAGATGCAGCGATGTATTCCGCTTCCATCGTCGAGTCTGCAACGGTTTCCTGTTTGGAACTCTTCCAACACACCGCCCCTCCATTGAGGGTAAAGACAAAACCCGACATGGACTTGGAATCATCCTTGTCACTCTGGAAGCTGGAGTCAGCAAAGGCCTCGATCTGGAGGTCTTTTCCGCCATACACCAAGAACATCTCCTTAGTCCTTCTCAGGTACTTGAGAATGTTCTTTACCGCTATCCAGTGTTTCTCCCCAGGGTTAGACTGATACCGGCTTACCACACTCAGTGCATAAGCTACATCCGGTCTGGTACACAACATCGCATACATTATAGAGCCTACCGCAGAAGCGTAGGGTATAATAGACATGCGATCCCTCTCCAAATCAGTCTTGGGAGACATCTCTTTAGAGAGGGTGATCCCGTGACAAGCCGGTAGGTTACCGCGCTTGGAATCTTCCATACTGAATCTTTTCAGCACGGTGTCGATGTACCTGGACTGAGAAAGTCCTAATATCCTCTTGGATCTGTCACGGTAGATCCGGATACCCAGAATGTATGAGGCATCACCCAGGTCTTTCATGGAGAACCTGTGTGACAAGAACCCCTTGACAGATTGTAGCATAGGAATGTCATTTCCTATTAAGAGAATGTCATCCACGTATAAAATGAGGAATACTACAGTTCTCGCTACAAATCTACTATAGATGCATGGTTCATCTGGATTTTTGATAAAGCCAAATTCTTTGACCGTCTCATCAAAGCAGATGTTCCAACTCCGTGACGCCTGCTTTAGTCCATAGATGGACTTAAGCAACTTGCACACCTTTCCGCTGCTCCCACTCTGAATGAAACCCTCCGGCTGGTCCATATAGACACACTCCTCTAAATTTCCATTTAGAAAAGCTGTCTTTACGTCCATTTGCCAGATCTCATAATCGTGGAAGGCAGCAAATGGCAAGAAGGATCCGAATGGATTTCAGCATGGCTACTGGAGAAAAGGTTTCGTCGTAGTCCAAGCCAGGTCTTTGACGAAAACCCTTTGCTACCAGCCTAGCTTTATAGGTCTCAACCTGTCCATCTACACCAATCTTCCTTTTGAAGATCCACTTGCATCCTACGGGTTTTACCCCGTCTGGAGCAATGTCCAACGTCCATACCTTGTTGGTGTACATGGACTCCATTTCGGTCCGCATTGCATCCAGCCATTTCACTGAGTCAACGCTCTGAACGGCCTGCTGGAAGCTAGTAGGCTCATCATAATCTATGATGCAATCCTCTCTATCCCCGTCTATGAGAAAACCGTAGTATCTCTCGGGCGGATGAGACTGCCTACTACTTCTGCGGAGCGGCGTAGGAATGTCCTGTTCTTCCGAACCTTCTGGTTCCACTAAACTTTCAGTAACAGTCCGTGGTTCTGGAATTTCTTCCAGTTCTACTGTGCTCCCACTTATCTGGTTTTCCAAAAACTCAGTTTCCAAGAAGTAGGCATGACGAGAAACAAGAACTTTTTGTTCCTCTTCACAGTAGAAGAAATATCCTTTTGAGTTCTTTGGATACCCCACAAACTTGCACTGTACTGAGCGTGCCTCGAGCTTGTCCGCATGCTGCTTTTTGACAAAAGCCGGACATCCCCATGTCTTAATGTGCTTAAGATAGGGTCTCTTCCCACACCACATTTCATATGGTGTGGAAGGCACAGTCTTAGTCGGAACTCGGTTCAAAAGGTACGCTGCTGATTCTAGCGCATACCCCCAGAATGATCGCGGTAACTCAGCATTACCCATCATGGACCGCACCATATCCAATAGGGTGCGGTTCCGTCTCTCCGATACACCGTTATGTTGCGGGGTGTATGGAGGAGTAAGCCGAGAGAGAATTCCGTTCTCTTTTAAATAGTCCAGGAACTCGGCACTTAAGTATTCTCCACCTCGATCCGATCTTAGAATCTTAATACTTTTGCCGGTCTGTTTCTCTACTTCATTCTTATACTCCTGGAATTTTCCAAAGGCCTCGGACTTATGTTTTATTAAGAAGACATAACCGTACCTTGAGAAGTCATCCGTAAAAGTAATGAAGTAAGAATTTCCGCTTCGGGCATGTGTAGACATTGGACCGCACACGTCACTGTGTACGAGTCCCAAGAGCTCGCTCGCTCTTACTCCTTGTCCAGTAAACGGAGTCTTTGTCATCTTTCCCTTGAGACAGGATTGACAAGTGGCATATGACTGATATTCGAACGCATTCAAATACCCTTCTGTATGTAACTTCGTCAACCTTCTCTCATTGATGTGACCCAATCTACAATGCCATAAGAAAGTCTGATTTATTTCTGGAGACTTTCTTTTGTGTGTATTCTGGACATTAAAAATCTGTGGTTGGTTTAACACGTATATACCATTACTCAATGTACCTGACCCAATCAAAACTTGATTAAGGTGAATGTTTACAACATTACTTACAAACGCAAATTCATAACCTTCTTTAGAAACTAAAGATACAGAAATGATATTACAAGTTGCGTTGGGTACAAAAAAGCAATTACGCAAAACCAAAACATGTCCATCTGACATTCCCAGGTGATAGTCCCCCACGGCTTTAGCATCCATGCTAGCTCCGTTTGCAACTCTGAGGGTCATGTCACCTGCTTTCAAAACACTACGGTTTCTCAACGCCTGCAAAGAATTACAGATATGAGATCCTGATCCGGTATCCAATACCCAGGAAGTAGAGTTTATTGAAAGACAGTTTTCAATAATATACACACCTGAAGCTGAAGCTGCAACCTGCTTCAATTCCTGTGTTCTGGCCTTCCAGGCCCTGCAATCATTCTTCCAGTGTCCTTTCTTATGACAATAGAAGCATTCTTCCTTATCCACAAGCTTCCCCGCTATCTTTGTTGCTTTTCCTTTTCCCTTCGTATCCACTTTACTAACACCGCCCCTTGGTTTGGCGAGGGCCTTCTTCTTCTTTCCCTTGGCTTTCGCCTTGGACCTAGAAGAAGATGATCCTCCTACAAACAAAGTGGATGTATCCCTACTTTTCTGTAAGGTGCCCTCTGCGCTCCTCAGCATGTTGAGGAGCTCTGAAAGTTCAACCTCTTTTTCTTGTAAGTTGAAGTTCAGTATAAACTGGGCGTAAGTGGAAGGAAGGGACTGGAGAACTATATCCGTATATAGCTCACTCTCCAATGTGATCCCTAGGTCAGCGAGCTCCTCAATGAAGCCGATCATCTTTAGCACGTGCTCGGCTACTGATGATCCGACGACCATTCTTGTCGAAAATAACTTTTTCGACGCTTCGTATCTTGCGATACGTGATTGCTCTCCATACAGTTCTTTTGTATGGAGCAATATGGACTCCATGTCCATATTCTCATGCCTCCTCTGATGTTCGTTGTCCATCGAGGCAAGCAGGAGGCACTTGGCCTTCGCGCTATCAATCTCCCAAGTCTTGCGGATTTCCTTATCCGCGACACTGGAAGTTGGACCAGGGACAGGGGGAGCTTTGGTGGTAAGAAGATACCCCAGCTTGTCATAAGTGATTGCTATCTTGACATTCCTGAGCCAATCTTTGTAGTTTGGCCCTGTCAGTTTGTTTTTATCTAGGAGTAACTTAAGTCCAGTCATGTTGATTGGTCGCTGCAATTAGGAGAGAGAAGAAGAAACACTCAGCATGATGCTCTTGCAAGTTTAGAGTGGTTTTTAATTTGTCTAAACAGGATGGCTCCCACTGTTTCTCGAATCCCTCCTCAAACCATAAAGGAAGAATTAGTCAGGATCAATCCCACCGTACAATACTTGCTTAACCGTTCAGCCAGGCCGGTGTCGGTACTTCGAGGGAGGTTTTCCAACGCTTTCGCGAAGTTCCTTAATTAAAGAACCTCTTTTCCCTGGGGGCGTAGCCCCGCTAACACCTTTCTAGGCACCTACTAGGTTTATAGCATTGATCGTTAAGTGAGAAATTTCCCGAGGAGTAGCATATACTCACAGTAGGATCGGGATCCAAATATCATCGCGTGACGAAACTGAAGGAATCCTACCAGAATCATCACACTTCAAATGGTATGCAAATCTAGCAAGTTTCAGTACTTATGAAACTCCCGATGTGGATTTTTGCCCCATGCTCTTATGACCTTGACTTTGGCCAACAAATCATAAGTCACATGTCAAGTTCTGCCCGTCGTTCTCCAGGTTAATTTGTATCCACCCGCACCTACCCTTGACTTTAGCCAACAAGGCAGTACGACTGTTCCAAACCAACGCATCTATCTATGCTGCACATGAATACCCAATAGCTACCAATCACTGTGCCTTGACTTTGGCCAACAAACACAGCTTGAATACTATTGACTATTCATGTGAAACGACGGAGGGCTACGGATGGTTTTGGAAAAACCGTGAACGTAGTGAACTTGATTTGGTCGATGGAACGAGATAGCTTTTAAAAGGAGTGGCTCAAGCTCCGTATTTAAAAGTTGTTTTGAAAAGAACCGAGTGGTTTTTCGAAAGTGTTCCAACGACTTTAACTTGGTTTATTATCTTGCATTAGTTCTTTTAATGCGTGATATTCTTGCATTAGTTCTTTTAATGCGTCCCATCATTTAATCCTACCATTGCAGAAAACAACCAAAATATGACGTACGCTTATGCCATTCGCATTCGCCACGGGGCCCCGTCATTACCCGTTAGGTTACTTAACTAACGACAGAGCGGGGGCTGGGCTAGCGCGTCTGTAAAACATAAGCAACGCCTAAATAATATCATATATAGATATACTGCAATGATAAACATTTCAGATCACAGATAAATACATTGGATATACTAGCAATCTGTAATTTGTACGAGCCTGTAACAAAAACAGATAACACGGTCGCGGTGAATAGCCAAAACCCTACCCAAGACCCCTACGGGTGCGGCAAACTACCCGCCAAGTACCCGAAGCGTAGCAACCTCCCTCATCTCCATGAGTAGGCCACTCGACACTTCGGCATACCCGGCAGTTTGTGCACCCCTCCATGGGTCTATCCTAGGAGCAAAAACAGTAAAAAGAAATTATACAATGACGGCTACAACCCCTTCCCGGTTGTGCGGCCATACAAATAATTATTACATCAATTTACAAATTTACATGAATTGCAAGAAAAGAAAACTCTCGTCTCACAACCCCGGGCTATTCACCCGCGACAATCCAACATATTTATATACACATTCCAGCACATTACAGATCATGTATAACCCCGACTAATCGACTTATAGCGATTAGCCGACGTTCAATACATGCAAACATCACAGATATAACCATCATAGTCAAAGTGCAGTGAAGTTCGGAAAAATACGGAATTATAGGACCCCAAAAGGAAATTTCTTTTCTGGAAAATCTGGGCACATATAATATATTTCAAAAATCCCAAAACCAACACAGACACACACTGCACGAAAAACGATGCACAGAAGACGACAACGAGCGGCGCTTCCGCGGCGGATGCCTAGCTCACGCGGCGGATGGGCGGCGGTTTGGACGAATTACTGTATCGTTTTTCTTGGGTGTTCACACAAAACCCTGAGCCGAATTTACAAGTGTAAAGTTTTTCATTTTGAGCCAAAAAAATTTCAACAGAAACTCAGTTTTTGTAAAAGTTTGGTTTTTGGATTTTTCCGGTTCCGAACTTCGTTACACTTCACTACCAAGCTAGTTTAAGTTTAGTTAGGCTCTGATACCACTGTAAGTCCACGTTGCGACCCCCGGTTCTTACGGGGAGGCGGAAACGGTATAAAATCAAAATTTTAACGCAAGAGGCAACATGGATTAAGCTAGGTCGGGATCTTTACCTAAACTAAAACTAGCATACTAAGCTAAAGATATTTAGCTACTCGGATGAAGATGGTTATACCTAAACTTGAACTCCTTCTCTTCAAGCTCCGATGGTGGTTCGATGGCTCCTTCTCGTTGTCTCCGTACGCCGAAGATAGATCCACTTGAAAGCTCCAACCTTTAGCTCCTTCTTCGGTCTTTGAAGAAACTAGTTCACTTGGTTTGCTAAACCTAGTGAACTAGAATGAGTAGAGAGGAAATAAAATGGGATTTTATCTATGGTTCTTGATTCTCAACTCATGAGACAAGAGAACCATAGATCAAGAGAGGGAGCAAGAGGTTGAGGGTGAGAGCAAGAGGAGAGCTCAAGAACAAGAGAGAGAATGAGCAAGAAAGAATGAGCAAGTATTTTGTCTCTCACCCTCTCATAATCCAAAGTGATCATAACTCATCATATCAAAAAAGTCTTATGTGATGGTTTGAAGCAACCATAACCTTATCATGTCATGCACTCATTTTACTCAAAAGAACAAGCAAGTAAAAGTCTTTGGCATGAAATGATAACCATGGTTATCATGATGGTCAACTAGTCAAGCCTAGTCAACCGGTCAACAAGTCAACAAAAGTCAACAAGTCAACAAAGTCAACAAGTCAACAAAAGTCAACAAGTCAACAACCATATCACCATAATACTTAATTAATATAATAGTTAATCACATATCATATTCTCATTAGGGTTGAGCATAAAGTCAAATAGTCAACGGTCAACTGTCAACAACCCTAATGAGAATCCGCTGCCTCTGCCTCCCTGTCAACTGTGCATACACACCCGCATCCGCGTTCCGAGGAACACGAATGCAAACTGGATAAATCCAATCCCATAAGGTACACTAGGATCTGGCTTAAACCAAAGCCCGCTAGTGTAAACTGTCCGGACACTGTACGTGCACAAGTGCACGGATGTGACCGAACCCTGTCGCAAAACCATGCGACCTGTCGCAATACCATGCGACCTCTACTCTTTTGCCTAAAGGCGAAAAGCTTTCTGTGTGGGACTCTAAAGACTCGACACTACGCTGGCAGTGGGTTTAACCACAGACCGCAAGCGGCACTAGCTGTGCGTAACGGTCCCCAGGTAGTGCCGACAAGAAGACCGACGAGGCGAAACCCATCTGAACTCCTACCGAGCCTGAGTGTGACATTCTCCGTACAGTCCGGTCTGTTCGTCTGATACATCGCATGGCGGGCCTAGGGGGCGGTAACCGTCAGTCCCCCAATAGCGGTACAAGTCGTGCCGGAGCGAAGCCCAAAACACCCTGAGATAACACTGGAAACCTACCAGTATATCTCGTTTGCCCTGGCCAGGGACTACTCGTGTAATGGCTCTCCTAGACACAGCGCGATGTCAACCCCCAATACCGGGAGAGACGAATCCTGTCTAACCGTCACTGCCTCCAAGTGCTTCGGGACTGCACCCAACCACCACCTGTTTGCACGACTCCTTTGAGCCGTGGTAGGGTAGTGATCAAAGTACAGTGGGAACACACCCGAGGCGAAGTGACAGTGTCAAGTCAGCGGACTAAGCTGTACTCATGTCACCTGGGAACTGATAACTGACGATAGGTATAATACCAACTAGTCAGTTCCCGACGAGTCCTGTCCAGTGTACCCGTAACCTAACGAGCACCCGCATACTATCTCAAGTACGACGTACTGACGGCTGTGGGACAGACCGTCTCCCACACTGGGATGAGAAGCGCATGCGCTGGTCTACTCCGGAGTATCGATGCCCTGTCTCGATAGTCCTGCGACCAGGGACCTGCATAAGGATGTGCTTATAGATTACCCAGCCCCACTAGTGTGACGGCCATCACATCGCTGGTAATCAAGCAAAGATCCTAAGGGCTCTACTAATGTGTATAGGCGATATACAAAAATAAACACATGTACACATTGAAGTAGAAACAAACCAAGTAGCATACTACTATTTTGAGCAAGATTGTATATACAAGGTGAATATCCCAAGCATCCATTAAGTAATATACAAACTAGTATGATACAGTAATGGCCTCTAGGGCATATACACTAACAATTGCTGCAAATGATGCCGCCAAGGAAGCCGTCTGGATGAAGAAGTTCGTCTCGGAGCTAGGAGTAGTTCCAACCATTATTGATCCAATATCTTTGTATTGTGATAATAATGGGGCGATGGCGTTAGCCAAGGAGCCCAGATCCCATCAGCGGTCCAGACACATCCTGAGGCGCTTTCATTTGATCCGAGAGATTGTAGATCGCCGCGAGATCGAGATTAAGAGAGTTGACAAAAAGAACAACGCCGCGGATCCACTCACCAAGGCCCTCCCTCAGCCACAGCATGAGCGACTTTTTGAGATGTTGGGTATGAGATACGCCAATAACTGGCCTTAGTGCAAGTGGGAGATTGTTGGATATATGTATGCCCTAGAGGCCATTATGTGATAGTGGATGTATCTATACATGTATATATATTCAGTTTACATTCTTGCTCGACATGATAGTATGCTATCTGGTTATTCTTTATCTGACATGTTGATTTGATCATGCTTTTATTCATTCATACATGCTGATAAAGCCCCAAGGATATCTGCTTGACTACTCTGATTATGATAGAGATCATACTAGTGGGAGATTTGTAGTCTATAAGCATATCCTGAAATGTCCCTAGTCGGAGGTGTATCGAGACGGGGCATCGATATACCAGAGTAGACTAGCGTATATGATACTAGACCCATGTGATGGGCGATGGATGTTCCCACATTCATCGATGTTTGACATCAAGATCATATACGGGTGCTCAGTGCTGACTGGGTACACTGGACGGACTCACCGAGAACTCCTATATGGAATTATATCTATCGTCGGATAGCAGTTCTCAGGTGACACTGGTACAGGTTAGTCTGTAGACCCGAGATCGTCATGAAGTCTTGTGTGTTCTCCCACTGTACTTTGATTGCCACCCTACCATGGCTCTACTGAGTCGTGCAAACAGGTGGCCGTTGGGTACAGTCCCGAGACACACGAAGGCAATGAGCGATAGGAGGGGTTTCGTCTCTCCCGGTATTGGGAGTTGATGCTGTGCTGTGCTCGACTGGTTATAACAGCAAGTCCCTGGCCAGGGCTGCTGAGATTTGCTGATAAGTGTTATCAGTAGTTTCTCGATCTGTTATAGACCATTCACCGACACGACTTATTGAGTTATTGGGGTCGACGTGACCATCCCTAGGCTCGATATGCAGCATATCTGACGAAGAGACCGGACTATACGGTAGTGTTGCCGGATGGATCGACGGGAGTTGTAGCAGGTTCGCTTGTTTTCTTCTGATCGCTCAATACCCGGGTGGCCGTTACGTTTAGCTGACCGCTTGCGGCTTGAGGGTACCTGATATGATCATCACCCTCTGCCGGCGTATTGACGAGTCTTAGAGTCCCACAGAGGAGTTACCCAGTCCAGGCGAAACGTTGTGGTGCGTGTTTGCGATATGCGCTTGCACCCGATTGAAATGTGCGTATATGATACCGAACAGTGATCGGGTGGCCTACTTTTGGTGGGGTCGTATGAGATATGACCGAATTGATAAATTAAGTGTTGATTTATCATCTAACCATTAGTTATCTCACTTGAAACCTTTCTAGGGTTTGATGGATGTATGCATGCATGCATGTGTTTCTTTATTTTCATTCTAGTTTCATGCACATGTGGATGTGCATACATGCATACATACATACACCCATCCATCATGGTTGTTAGCATATGGAAATGGTGGCAATGCAAGACTCACACCATGGATTAAATAATGGATAATTATTTAATTTTGGTTTTAAAGTTAAATGAAAAAGGAAAGGATAATCATGTTAGTTTCCACACTCTTCTTCTAACCTAACCTAGCTCAACTACCACTAACCTATGGTTATCCTTCTCTTTATCATTCTAAACCCAAGTTAAATTAACTATCTATCATTTAATCATGGTTGAAGTCAAGAAGGAATTAAATATATATAGTGATATATATTTCTTTCTCTTGTTTTTTAACAAAAGGTTATCTTTTTACCTCTTGCAAAGAAAGGCCACCATCTTCATCTTCCTTCATCTTTTCCTCTCTAGGTTTTTCTAGTGAGTTAAATACAATCAAAGAAAGATTTTTGAAGTGAGATCTAAAGCCACAACACCATTCTACTCAAGTCTAGCCAACTTGATTAGAGTGTTTCCTTCGGTTTTACAAAGTAGCGAGCTTGGACGGAGATCTCCGCGGTGGATCGTCGTGGACACAAGGGGAGTTCAAGAGGACCTCGATTCAACACACAAGACACCAAGGAGTCTTGCAAAGGGGAGCTACAAAGGTTGTAGCCTTCAAACCCTAGTCTTTACTAGCTTAAAGTTTTGATAACCCTAATTTTCTAGGATCTATCCTTTGCATGTTAGCTTAGCACCTTAAAAATACAAACTTTGAGACATGTGATGCTTCAAAAATCTTCATAGGGTGCTAGACTAACCTTACATGTTATAGACCTCATATCGACACGACTTATCGAGCTACTGGGGTCTGACGTTTACCACCCCTAGGCGAGATATGCGACATATCAGACGACGAGACCGGACTGTACGGGAGTGTTACTTTTTGGATTCACAGGAGAATGTACAGGCTTGCTTGTTGATCTTCTGAGTGCTCAATACCTGGGTAGCTGTTACGTTTAGCTGACCGCTTGCAGCTTGTGGGTGTTTGATATGATCATCACCTACTGCCGGCGTATTGACGATTCTTTAGAGTCCTACACAGAGGTTTCTTGGCTCAGGCAAAACGGAGTAGGAGCACATATGTGATATGTGCGGGACCGAGGATAATACGATATGAGATACCGTATTCTATTCTCGCGATATTTGATATCAACCGGGTCATCGGATCAAGTGTTGATTCGATGAATCGGTACGGATAAATATTAGTCGGTTATATGCGATATAGCCGGATTGTCGGATCAAGTGTTGATTCGATAATTTAATGTATAATAATATATATGATATATTAAATGACATTAACTAATATTAGCTCACTAAAAGATTCTTTTTCTCACTCGGATAATACATTGATATATATGCGATATATGTTAATAGTATTATTTTATTTGGTTACAATAAATATTATATATGTGATATATAATATTGTAACATGATATGATAAATAATACAACATGTTTAGTAGAGATTAAACAAGATTAGGGTTTGATTTGGGTTAATGCTTTCTAGATGATTCTAGAAGGTTTAGTTTTGTTTTGTGAAAGATATTTTGTTATGACTCATCCTTAACCTAACCCAAACCCTACACCCTTGGTTAAATCTCTACAATGGTTTGGTTAACCATGGTTGCATAATTCATCATTATCTTCTTTGCATTGTTCATCACAAAAGGAATTCTATTATTGTTCATCTTCTTCCTTCATTCTCTTCATGGAAAAAGCTTGCTAGCTTTTTCAATGTGATGAATAAATATAAGAAAAAGATAAATAAAGAGAGCAAAAATCCTACTTCATCATCCTCATCTTCCCTTGCCATTTAGATGAGGGTGTTCACATCATTTCATGAGTGTTAGCTTATGTTAACGGAACTTCAAGGTAGATCATCTCAGTATCGAAGATCGGAAGCAAAGGTTGCATCTTTCTCTTCGTGGAACCTCTCGAGAGTCCGGAACCCGATGATCGCAGCGAAGGGACCACAACACGGAGCATATGAAGTGAAGGACCGGATCTACAAAGGTTGTAATCCCTCTCACTTAGTGTTAAAGTTGTTAACATGTTAGTTTTCGCCTAATCTCTAGTTTAAAGATCCGTATTCGGGTTGTTCGGCACGGCTAAATTTTTAATCGGGCATTGTTGATGCCTCGTAGACCTTTGTGCGCGTGCATAGCAACCCTACACAAATGACATTCCCGGTCGAAAATATAATGTAAATACCACATACTAACAAGTTTAAAATTTCGATCTACAAAATATCACGAAGTGGGCCCCACGTATATCTGGTGTACAGTAACCAAATCTGGGACCAAAAGATATATACCAGAAACCATAATTTTCTCAGAAGAAACAACAGAAGAAATATTACCCTCTGAAGCTCCAATATGGCCGCGGATCCGCAGCCAAAGCATGGCTTTAGCGGCGGTTCCGCTGCCGTACGGACGAATCAGGGAATCAAATTTCTGGAGTTTTCTTTAAAAAGTCTGCTTGTTTTTCTGTGATGCTTAAAATAAATTTTAGACCCTTTTAAAAAACGACAGAAACTTTAGTGCAGAAAATTATAGTTTCGGAAATTCCGTTCGATCGATCTTTTAAATGCGTTAGCACAAGTTAGTATAGCTTAATGGTGAGGCTCTGATACCACTGTAAGTTCATGGTAGCGCCCCGGCCGTCTAACAGACGCTAAATGCGGAACAAAACTTTTTACAAACTGGCGCTATCGTGTACCATAACCCGGATCTGCCATTAAAGCCAAACTAACAAATTACAAATGGGTAGAAACGTTATACCGAATGATCCGAGTCCTTCGGTCTTCAACCATCATCCCACGCTTGTTGCGGCTGCTCCGATCTCCTGAATCTCTAGTCTCGTCGTCCATGTGGCACCACGTCGACGGATCTTTAAACGGGCTCCCGCCTCTGAACCGAGGCAACTCGGTCGTCAAGTTTGCTAAAAGAGACGACCAAGATGAAGTAGAGAATGAGTAGAACACTTTGTCTCGTTACGTCCAAGGCTATGGACGAACATTTATGGAAGTTGCCTTTTGGATCGAGTGAAATGAGAATTGTCTATTCTAATTTTCATGCACCAAAAACCTTATTCTTTTTCCTAACAACCATAATCCAAGAGAGGAGGGGAGGCCGGCCACTTATAGGAGAGGAGGGAAGTGAGTGTAGGAGAGGAGGGTGACCACAAGAATGATGAATCACCTTAACACCTAGTATGAAAGCATTTAAAGCATACATTGAACCTAAACCCTTAGTCATCAAGCATTTATTGCTCCATTAATGCACTAATGACTCACTAGCCTTGTCACCCTCTCTAGAACCTTCTAGAACACTGACTCACCTCATCAAGAAAAGATAAATCCGCATTTTAACCGAATGTCAAAATACGGCTGATAGAAAACTGGAAACTGGCAACTTCCAAAAGTGATCCTGAAACGAATTTCAGGATAACCCCGTATCAGTATAAACATACTCGCATTTGTATTACGACCGAATACAAATGCATCTGAGACAAAGATATTATATCTACACAGTATAATACTGGGTTCCGGCTTAAACCAAAGCCTACCAGTATTATCTGTCCGAAAAACGACACGTGCGAAATCGCACGTGCTTTTTCCGAACCTTGCCATAAACCCATACGGCCTCTACAACGTTTCGCCTGAACTTGGGAAAGTGTCTGTGGAGGACTCTAATGACTCATCAACACACTGGCACTGGGTATAACCCCTAGCACGTCAGAGGTACAAGCTGTACGTAACGGTTTGCCTATGTATTGATTCGAAGGGAAGCAGACGAGCGAACTCATCTATAAACCCTACTGAGGCTGACAGTGACAATGTATATACAGTCCGGTCCATTCGTCTAAAGAGTATCGCATATCGAGTCTAGGGGGGTGGATAAAGTCAGACCCCTAATAACGCGATAAATCGTGTCGGCATGAAGCCCATCACCACCTGAGAAACTACTGATCCCAATCAGTAATTCTCCACTACCTCGGCAAAGGATTCCTAGTGATGGCCACCCGTACACTGCGCGACATCAACCCCCAATACCGGGAGAGACGAATCCCCGACGATCCGCTCACTTGCCTCCAATGTGGCTCGGGACTGTACCCAACTAAAACCTGTTTGCACAACTCCTTTGAGCGTGGTAGGGTAGTAATCTAAGCACAGTGGGAACTCACATGAGACAAATGGCGTTCTCAGGTCGATGAACTAACCTGTACACATGTCACCAGAGAATTGCTATCTGACGATATGTATAATACCAACTAGCAGATTCCCGGTGAGTCCTGTCCGGTGTACTCATAACCCAATGAGCACCTGTATACATCTTAGGTGATCCAACTGACACCAGTGGCTTGTGAGACCGGCCACCGCCCTTCGTCGGGGTCTCGACTGTATACACTAGTCTACTCTGGAGTATCGATGCCCTATCTCGAAACTCCCACGACTAGGGACACTTTTAAGGATGTGCTTACAGACCCCAGCTCCCACGTATATGATCGCCATCATACTGCTGGTAGTCAAGCAAGAATCCTAAGGGCTCTATCATCATGCAATAGTGAACTAAAGCATATATACGATGATAAAGACAAACCAGATAGCATACTATCATCTCGAGCAAGACTGTCATCTCGGTATAGGTCCTGCCTCAATCATTGCAATCACATACCTGCGATCCAATAATTGACTTTGAGGGCATTATCTCCAACAGCCAAAGGAGGTAATTTCTGCACCATTAGTATAGTGTTTCAATTCCTTATGCATCCATACTTGTTTCATGTCGATATCGAGTGGTTTTGAGGACTTAGGAAAACTCTAGTTAGGGTTAATGGGAAGCGAGAGTGGTGAGGAGTAATTAAGCTCAGTAGAGGCCACAGAAACCCCCTAGTGCTAGAATTCAGGCCTAAAACAGAGACTAGAACACCGGAATACGGATTTAGAAAAGCCGATATCGGGAAATTATGGAATCTGTGAGGGTTAAATGGAATCTTCTATCACCCCGAGACTCTGAAAATTATTTTGCAAACACAAAGAGATGTGCAGGCACCCTGGAAGCCAACCCCAAATCCCTAGTCCCTAATTCCCCAAACTGGCCGCAGATTTAATCCAATTGGCCGCAAATTACGGCCTGGGTCCCATCATTTTGGCTCACGTTGGTTCTGAAGCTTTATTTTTTGTAAACTAGACCCTTGGCATATGAAAAATTGACCAATTTGACCTAGGGTGAAATCTGGGACCCTTTTCTATAGTTGCTGTTTTGATTCGTGTTTTCGTATTTCGTATTTGAAATTCTAGATTTGTATAATTGCGTTTTACCTCGATTACTTGGCGTTTGTACGACGATATCGAGAATTGTTTGATGGTTTTGAAAGCGTACCTATGGGTTCTAACCTATAAGATTTTAAGCGTATCGTTTTGGTTTTCGCATGTCGTTTTGGTTTCGATTTGGTTTTAATACGATGCGATACGTGTGACATATAGGTACCCCCACGATGATTCGAGACGATGAAGAAGATGAAGGCGACATCGACATCGACACGCAGGATTCAATGTGAGTAGATTATATCTACGGGGAAGTCAGGTGGATGGCGTATAGTACCCCCGCAGTTCGAGGTTTAGTATAGCATATATATATACTATATATGATAGCTTATTGTGTGTTGTGGATATTTGAGATGAGATTAGGTGTACTATGGTTGGATTAGGACATAGAGGTAAACTAGTATAGTTCCTAGTTGCGAACCCTAAAATAAGTTTACACCCACACGCACACACCTGCTTATCTGTTATACTTATACCTGGATGATAAGGATAGTGGATGATATTTGGAGATGAGTCGATGATATTGGGCATGGTGCCATGAGATCGGTGATATATTGTGATTTGTATTTGAGATACGACATGAGATTGTAGCGGGCCTTTGGGCGTGTATTTCACACACGCATTTATATTTATATAGATGGTATCAATTTGTACTAGACTTAGATCAGTACCCCGGATCATGTGATATGATGATAATGATACCTGATAATTGATGAGATGAATGTGATATTGACCCGCACCCAGCTATTGGGGATGCCGTACGATGATTTACCGTACGAGCTTTATTTGATGATAGATCCGCACTCATGACTCGAGGATGTTATATGATATTGTATCATACGCGGTACCTCTGAGGTGGGATCACCGACTATTATATTATATATATATATATATCGACTCAGATTTAGGTGGTTTCTATACCCCTCCTGATTGACTTGTTAGTTAGAGCTGTAGTTTTGCTAGTATATGTTAGGCTAGGCCGATGCCATACTTATTTCAAAAACTAACGAATCGGGAATATTTTAAAGACAGGTAAAGGGATTCTACAGATATTTCAAATGACGCATCCTTTCTTAAAAACACCGTAGCCCTTATTTTCCTAAAAACCCCGATTCGTCTTCTTTCAAATGGCAAAACAGTATGACATAGATATATTGATGTAGATTCTGCACTGTTGTGTTTATTATTCATTTGCCGCAGATTCTTACTATTTGTATCGCATTGCATGTTAAATATGTTTATTGTTATATCAAATCCATGCTGTTAGGACACCAGCATCATTATCGATGATGCATATGTTCCACGTATACCTGCTTGCCGGTTCACACACTTCATCATCGATAATTGCCATGTCACTACACTGTAGTACTGTTGCATTCAGGATATGACCCTTGCATGGCATATTCGTGTACTTATATATTGTACACTTATACTTGTCCACATACCTATTGTACATTCATACTCGTGTACTTACATATTGTACACTCATACTTGTGCACACATCTATTGTACATTCATACTCATGTACTTACATATTGTACACTCATACTTGTGCACACATCTATTGTACATTCATACTCGTGTACTTACATATTGTACACTCATACTTGTGCACACATCTATTGTACATTCATACTCGTGTACTTACATATTGTACACTCATACCAGTGCACACATATATTGATATCTTCATACTTGCGTACATGCACACTGTATATTCATACCAGTGCACACATATATTGATATCTTCATACTTGCGCACATGCACACTGTATATTCATACCAGTGCACACATATATTGATATCTTCATACTTGCGCATATGCACACTGTATATTCATACCAGTGTACACATATATTGATATCTTCATACTTGCGCACATGCACACTGTATATTCATACCAGTGCACATATATATATTGATATATCCCTACTTGCGCACATGCACACTGTATTTTCATAGTAGTGCTACAATCATATTCGCGTATATATCCATTTGCATATCCATACCTACATACATATACATGTTATATACATGGATGATATTGACTTGATTACAACCGTGGTATTATTGTAAGAAAATACGCACTGTTTTAAAAACCCGGTTTCTCTTGATATGATATTTCAGTGCGTCCACCATGAGTTTTCTCGGTTCCTGAGAGCTTATGTGAGTATACCCGATTCGAGGAGTGGTAGGCACCGATTGCGGGTACATGGTGGACCCGGTGAGGTACCCTGGGGCAAGAAGACTCGTATATGTTAGACGGTGAGCCCGGCAGGGGAGTACTACCTACCGGTGATTGTGTTGAGCTCGGCGGATATCTAGGGGATACCGACCGGAGTTGAGAGATGAGATGGGCCGATCCGGACTAACGGAGCCCTATGTATATGAGGATTTACGTGCCGATGCTAGGCACAGGTTTCATGATGTTTTCGAGTGTCGATGCTTGACACTCAGGTTCCTTGATTTTGATATGTCGCGAGCGACACATGTTGATTTACATCCTCATACTTCCATGCATATGTTTATGATATTTACATGCATGATGCTTATTGTCATTGGGTGACACGTGGACGATTTCCACCTACATGTATTGACATTAATGATATTGATCACACAGTTGGATGATATATACATATTCATAGACTTCATGATATAGTCGACATTGATCATACCTCATATTTATGATATGTTATTACCCGAGGCATTGGCACGAGCATTTGGCACTACACTCATGTATAGATGTTACATTGCCACATTATTATGCTTCAGACTTATTCATTTGAGGTTTATATATATATATTATTGACCTAGGATTGTGTCATACATACGATATCTGCTCTGTGATGTTTTCTATTCACGAGTTGGCAACTCACCCCCGTTTGCCACAGTTTCTTGCAGGTTTTTCCGTACAGGTTTCATTGCGGCTTTTCTGGCACACTGCTTTCCTTACGGGTGACTTGCTTTGGTAGGTGGATTCTTTTGCATCAGAACCACCATTGTATATGTATTATTCAGTTGTATCTAGAAATTCCATCAACCAAACTTGTATATTGTTTCAGACTTAGAAAACCAGTTGTGTATTAATTCGAACTTAGAGTCACGCGTTGTAGTATTATGGTTTTCAAGCTGATTTGAGTTTTCCTATGAGTTTTGATCCTCGCCCTTGGCGTTGTATATTATATTGCTTCCGTGGTAGTGACCGTCGATTGACGAAGAGCTAGCTCCCACTTGAGGATGCCTTTTTATTGTGCATATATATATTATTCATGTTGTACCCCGTTCGGGGCCAGTTTTTACAAAGGAAACTCTGCCGAAATTTTCAGAAAAGACATTGAGACTTTTAAATTGCCTATTCGGCTTACTTATTTAAAAATCTTGTTTTTAAAACATGTTTTCTTCACTTCTTAAAACTAGTTTTCCGTTATTTATCACTTAAAAATAGTTTTAGATTTCTGGGCTTTTGGCTTACTTGAATTGAATGGAGTCCTATAGACTTCATATGATTCAAGTGGTAGTCACGTGCTATTTCGGGTCGTGACAAGGGAGAGGGTAGCCTTGGTGAGGAGAGGGAGAAGAAAATAATGAAGAATGAAGGAAGAAACAAATGAGCCAAGGTTCAAGGAGACCCCTCACCCCTTCTCTCACTCTCTCTCCAAGCCCATACCTCCATGTCTCTAAAATATATTTCATTTCTTTTTCTTTTCTTTTTTCTTATCTTTTCTTTCCTTTTCTTTTCTTTAACAAAATTCAAAAACCATTTCATTACAAATGAAACCATGGTCACATAAACTGTAAAAAGGTTTGTAACATGCTTTGTTGCATGCCATGATGCGTAATCAAGATTAATGCAAGATTAGTAACACTAATTGAGTTTAGAAATAAACTTGTATTTAATTAATTGTATAAAATTTATAAAATGTCTAAATCATATAACATTCTTTCAAAATCAACAATTCTTATAATTTTCCAAATATTTTCCAAACTATCGGTATATAATTATACACCTTTCATTAAAACTAATCTCCATACCTTAAAATATTTATAATAATTCATTATTTAATTACCTACATTCCAAAAAATAATATTTTATTTTCTGAAATGTTACATTCACTCTGCTTAAGTTACCTACTCCATCTACGAAGGGTCGTCCTACACTCAGAAAAGTAAAACCTATCGCTCTAATACCAACTTTGTCACGACCCGAAGGTACGGAACGTGAATGACACTTAAATTACGAAACGTCTAAAGGCGTAATATAATCTAAGTAAGCCAAAGCCCAAAAGTCTAAACCGTTTAAAAGCAATAGAGTGAAGGAAAACTTAACTTAAAAAGGTAATTTTAAATAAATAAAGTCATATCAAAAGCATTCTAAAACATCAAACTTTCCCGAAAATTTCAGCAAAGTCTCCTTTGTAAATACTGGCCCTGAAACGGGTACAACACAAAATATGCATAAATAATGACTAAAGGCAACCCCAAGCGAGAGCTAGCTGTTTGCCAATGGCAGAATCACAACCACGTGCTATATATATCATCATAATATGAAATCAACAATAAAAGCAAGAAATAAAACCAAGAATAAAGTCGGCTCACAGGAGCTCGACACCAGAAATCAGAATATAAACATATACCAATGAACCTCTCAAGCTCACAGTCTAGGTCTAATATACGAAGGATAGATGGAGTATACTAGATACAAAATAAAATACATAGTGGGGGTGAAAGAATATCCTCTAAAACCCACCTACGAGCAGGCTGCAAGTCGATGCAAATGAAGCAGAAGAGAAAGTACGCCCGCCGCTACGGTGCTGACGGGTCGGACCTGCAAGATACCATGGCACAATGGGGGTGAGTTGCCAACTCGTGAGTAGTAAGTAACATCTAATAAGGCTATCGTAAGGATGCACGCAAATGCGTCACAACCTACATATATTAATATGATGCAATGCACAAGTATGAATGCAACATGGATGTATAATCAACACTAAATCATGATATATCTGAAATGAGAAGATCTGTACCTTTAACATCATAAAACCTTTGTAAAATAAAAACTGGATTATCATCAGTGAAATCGACAGAAATCCGTGTCAAATATCGACACAAAATATGTGTATCTCAATGTCTCAATATCTCAAGTCTCAATATCTCAATATCTCGGGCTCCGTTAGTCCGGATCGACCCATATCATCAAATCTCACGACTACGTCAGTATCCTCCGGATATTCACCGTGTCAATAATAACCGTTCGGTAGTGCTCCCCTTCCAGGCTCATCGTCATCCCCATGAAAACAATCTTGCCCCGGGGTACCTTATTGGGTCCACCATGTACCCACAGACGGTGCATACCCCTCCTCGAATCGGGTATATGATACGGCTCAAGAACCGAGAAAACACTGTTGGTTATAGTGCCCTCAAGTCAATTATTGGATCGCAGGCATGCGATTGCAATGATTGAGGGAGGACCTATACTGGTAGAACAGTCTTACTCCAGATGATAGTATGCTATCTGGTTTGTATTTATCATCGTGTACATACTTCAGATGACATTACATATCACTATTACATGTTGATAGAGCCTATAGGATTCTTTCTTGACTACCAGCAGTATGATGGCGATCATATACGCGAGAGTTGGGTGGTCTATAAGCACATCCTTAAAGTATCCCTAGTCATAGGAGTTTCGAGACTGGGCATCGATACTCCAAGAATAGACTAGGGTATACGGATCGAGACCCCGACGAGGGGCGGTGGCCGGTCTCACAAGCCATTGGTGTTAGTTGGTTCACCTAAGATGTATACAGGTGCTCATTGGATTATGAGTACACCGGACGGACTCGCCGAGAACATGCCAGTTGGTATTATACCTATTGTCAGATAGCAATTCCCTGGTGACATGTGTACAGGTTAGTCTATCGACCTGAGATCGTCATTTGTCTCGTGTGATTTCCAACTGTGCTTTGATTACTACCCTACCACGGCTCAAAGGAGTCGTGCAAACAGGTTTTAGTTGGGTACAGTCTCGAGCCACATGGAGGCAGTGACTAGATCGTCAGGGGATTCATCTCTCCCGGTATTGGGGGATAAGGTCGCAGAGTGCACGGGTGGCCATCACCAGAAATCTTTGGCCGGGGTAGTCGAGAATTACCGATCTAGGATCGATAGTTTCTCAGATGGGGATAGGTTTCATGCCGACAATAAATGTCGCGTTATTAGGGGTCTGACTTTATCCACCCCCCTAGACTCGATATGCGATACTCATAGACGAATGGACCGGACTGTACGGATATTGTCACTGTCAGGCTCAGTAGGGTTTCAGGATAAGTTTGCTTGTTGGCCTCCCTTTCGCTCAATACCTGGGCAGCCGTTACGTACGGCTAGTGCCACTGACGTGCTTGTGGTTAAACCCACTGCCAGCGTATTGATGAGTCTTTAGAGTCCCACACAGAGGGTTTCCCTGGTTCGGGCGAAACGTTGTAGAGGCCATATGGTTTTATGGCAGGGTTCGATCATATACGTGCACTTGTGCACGGATCATGATCGGACAGATAATACTAGTGGGCTTTGGTTTAAACCGGATCCTAGTATTATATTGTTGGATTATTTTCGTCTCGTTGTATTCATATTCAGTCGAAATACGGATGCAGGTATGCATATACGAATGAGGGGTATTCTTGTAATCCGTTACAAGATTACTTTTGAAGATACCATTTCTTTTCTTTGTATTAAACATTTAGGGTGTTATAAATGTTTAATATTGTTGAGGTGCAAAGTTTTGGCATGGTCCATTTGTTGGAGATAGTGCCCTCAGAGTCAATTATTAGGTCACAGGTACGTGATTGTAATGATTGAGGGAGGACCTATCCCGGTAGGACAGTCTTACTCGAGATGATAGTATGCTATCTGGTTTACCTTTATCATCGTGTACTGCTTTAGGTGACATGACACGTCGCTATTACACGTTGATAGAGCCCCTAGGATTCTTGCTTGACCACCAGCAGTATGAGGGCGATCATATAAGTGGGAGCTGGGGGTCTATAAGCTTATCCTTAAAAGGTCCCTAGTCGTGGGAGTTTCGAGACTGGGCATCGATACTCCATTAGTAGACTAGTGTATACAGTCGAGACCCCGACGAGGGGCGGTGGCCGGTCTCACAAGCCACTGGTGTCAGTTGGATCACCTAAGATGTATACAGGTGCTCATTGGGTTATGAGTACACCGGACAGGACTCGCCGGGAACATGCTAGTTGGTCATATACCAGACGTCAGATGGCAGTTCCCTGGTGACATGTGTGCAGGTTAGTTCATCGACCTGGGGATCGTCATTTGTCTCGTGTGAGTTCCCACTGTACTTTGATTACTACCCTACCACGGCTCAAAGGAGTCGTGCAAACAGGTTTTAGTTGGGTACAGTCCCGAGCCACATGGAGGCAGTGAGCGTATCTTCAGGGGTTCGTCTCTCCCGGTATTGGGGGTGAGGTCGTGCTGTGTCTAGGAGAGCCATTACACAAAGTCCTTGGCCAAGGCAAGGAGATTTACTGGTAGGTATTCCAGTAGTATCTCAGGGTGTTCTGGGCTACACTCCGACACGACTTGTACCGCTTTTGGGGGTCTGACTTTTACCAACCCCCTAGGCCCGCCATGCGATACTCATAGACGAACGGACCGGACTGCACGGATATTGTCACTGACAGGCTCAGTAGGGTGTCAGGCTGAGTTCGCTCACGGACGTCCCTTTTAGTCAGTACCTGGTAGCCCGTTACGTATTGGCTTATACCTCTGACGTGCTAGTGGTTAAATCCACAACCAAGGTGTTGACGAGTCTTTAGAGTCCCCCACATTCAGTTACTCAGCTTTCGGGCGAAAGGTTGTAGAGGCCGTATGGAGATATGGCAAGGTCCGATCAGATACGTGCGGTATTGCACGGATCAGGATCGGACAGATTGTACTATAGGCCGTATGGTTATATGGCAGGGTTCGATCAGATACGTGCGGTATTGCACGGATCAGGATCGAACAGATATTACTAGCCAGTTTTGGTATAAGCCGGATCCTAGTATAGTACAGTGGAGATTTTGTCTCATTGCATTTGTATTTCGGTCGAAATACAGATGCGGGTGTGTATGCACAGTATCGGGGTTTTTCCTGTAATTTATTACGGGACCAGTTTTTGGAGTTGCCAGTTTGCTTTCCGTTTCGGCCAATTTCCTTTGTTCCGTTCATTGGCCGAAGATTGGTGGAGGAGGGTTTATTTGCATTGTTGCAAATAGGCATTTGTGGAGGGGGTCTTTGCATTTTATCTTATCATGATGGTTTTCATGATGAGCACCATCACTTGACTTCTTCTTCTCATGATGGCTTGACTTTTTGAAGCCATCATGCATGAGATGATGGTTGCCTTTGTGTGTTGGATTTGTGGTGATCATTTGATTTCTCCTCATCTTTTTTTTTTGCTTTCCAACCACCCCCCTTGTCTTGGTTTTTCTCTCTCCAATCACACTTGGAAATGGGGGGCCGGCCACTTTTGGTGGGAGGAGAAAATTGCTTCTCTTTTGAGTGGAGAAAAATATGATACATTCATTCTTTAGTATGCTACATTTTCCCCACCTCTCTCCAAGCTCTCTTTTCCTTCACCAATGGCAATTCCACAATCCCCAAAAATGAGACATGGTTCTTCACACATTCTACAGCGAATCTTGGGCACGTCGAGTAGCCGGCTTCGTGCCCGAGTTGCCTCGGCATTGAGGTGGGAGCCCGTAAACAAAGTAGGCGATGTGGTGCACTTCCGGCGACGAGGAGGAGACGGGACTTTTCCGCAGGAGATCGGGACCATGACGAGAAGACCGGAGGACTTGGATCGTCGGTATATCTCTAAGCCATCTTCTAGTTAGCTTAGACTAGTTAATGGTTCGATCCGGGTTTAGTGCGCGGTGGTGCCGGTTTGCTAAGTCCGCAAAATTTAAGTTATTCACCGCTTCCGCATTCCGGCGTCGGATTGACGGCCGGGGCGCCGCCGTGCACTTACAGTGGTATCAGAGACTCGCCATTAACTTCGTCTAGCTTCGTTTGATGTGTTTTTCAGTTCCGATCGACCAAAATTCCGAAAACCCAATTTGTGTTCACATCAGTTTTCTGTTAAGATTTTTTGGTGTCCAAAAATTTTTCAGGTGACAGAAAAGTGATCTACCAAAAGATATAAGAATTCTGCAAAAATACGATATAGTGATTCATCTACAGGAGCGCGGAAGCGCCGCGAAAACCCACTTCCCGCCGCCCTTCCGCCGCACTGTAGCTTCATCATGTTATCATATTTTTCCAGTTTCTTTCTGGGTTAATTTCTGGGGTTTTGGAATATTAAAATTGGGCCAATTATTTCTGTGAGTGCTGCAGTATTGGTTTGGGGCCCACTTGTTAATATTCGATCGGTCGGATATTTTAAACACATTTTTCACAGTATTTACATTATATCTGCGACCGTGAATGTCACTTGATCGGTAAATCCGGTCTAACTGCTATAGCCCGGTTAGACGGATTTGCGAACGTGACTTTCACGTTGATGTTTTGTTTTTGCTGTGATGTTGCGGATCGGTCGTGGGGATAGCCTGGATGCAATGCTAGTACAGTTTTGTTGTATTATGTACATTTGATATTGCGGGGCGAGCGTCCGACATGTGGACTGCCGTCACTGCCTGTTTGTATTATTATTTTGGGGCACGACCTGGTTGCGGTCGATGTACCCGGTGTATGTATATTTTACTTTCTGTACTAGGATTGCCCCGCGGAGGGGTGCACGGATAGCCGGGTTCTGGAGGGCAACAAGCCCGCATCTCATGGCATTGAGACGGAGGGGGCTTCACTCTAGGATTGGCGGGCTATTCGCCGCACTCGTAGGGGGTACAGGTTGACCCAGGAGGGGTGCCCAAGTTACCGGATTCCGTGAAGTGCTGGGTGGTCCATTCACGTTGCTGAAGGGGGCTGCCTCGCTTCAGGTTTTGGCGGGTAACTTGCCGCGCCCGTAGGGGTCTAGGATTTCATTGCACAGGCTATCCACACGACCAGGGGAACGTCGGGTTTCAGCGGCTCTGTGAAACCCGGGGATCCCAGATATCTGTATTGTTTCTGTGATGCTGTACATTTTCTGTGATGTTGCATTTTATTCACGCCTTGAGCGAATATAATATATTGGTATATATATTAGTAGATGTTGTATATGTTTTGCATCCGCGCTAGTCCAGTCCCCGCTCTGTCGTTAGTTAGCTAACCTAACGGGTAATGACGGGACCCAGTGGCGAATGCGGATGGCATATACGTACATCAATATATTTTCGTTCTTTTTGGTGTGATCAAATGATGGGACTGCATTGATTCGGATCAATGCAAGTTAAAAACAAACCTAATCTGATGTTGTTGGAACACTTTTCAAAAAGCTGTTACTGCAAGGACGTTTACTTTTGTTTTGCATCGTGGTATTCATTGGAATATCCTGCTCCTCAGTCGACGAGGCAAGGGCCGAGATCCCTTCACCGGGAGTGACCCCTTGGACAAAAAGTTTGCGTCAGGGCATTAACTTCACTATAGCCGATCACTTTTGCTTTGCACTGTGGTATTCATTTGGAATATCCTGCACCCCATTCTACGGGGAAAGAGCCGAGATCCCTTCACAGGGAGTGACCTCTTTAGCAACGGTTTTCGTCACTATATTTTTAAAAGCTATCCGTTCCTTCAACGATATCAAGTTCATTACGTTAAAGGTTTTCGCCAGAAACCATTCGTAGCCCTCCGTCGTTTCAGACGGGTAGCACATAGTATTCATGCTATGTTTGTTGACCTTCGTCAAGGCATAGTGTATGGTAGCTGCTTGTTACCTTTCTGTTGCATAGATAGATGCGTTGGTTTGGGACAGTCGTATAGCCTTGTTGACCTTCGTCAAGGGCTTGTACGGGTGGATTCGAATTAACCTGGATAATGACGGGTAGAACTTGACATGTGACTTATGATTTGTTGACCTTCGCCAAGGTCATAAGAGCATGGGGCAGAAATCACATCGGGAGTTTCAAAAGTACTGAAACTTGCCAGATATGCGCATACCTTCTGGAGTGTGATACCGTGAGCGGATTCCGTCACGTTGTCATGCGATGAGAGTTGGATCCCGATTCCCACTGATGAGTTAGTTTACTCCTCGGGTAACCCCGACTAATTCTTCTTTCAGGTTTGGAGGAGAATTCGAGGTACAGTGGGAGGATTCCAGATTAGATAAATTGGTAACCATTCTGATCTAGGTTAGAGTGCACGCTGAGTGTTTCTTCTCTCTCTCTCTTTGGCAGCGACCATTGACCCGACCCTAAGACTTTGACTCAGTGACCAAGTTGACCGAACCTTCTTTAACACCGGCTTTTGGATTGTCAGAGTTGCAGACCTCATTGCCACTCCTACTTTTACCCTTTTCTCCAGGACACCCCGTTTTACTACGAACGTCCACTTCCATTGGACAAAACCATCGTATGGTTAGATACGAACTCGAAAGAATTTATTCGAGGATGGTTTCCGGTTCTGGAGAAAACGGATAGGATTATTCAGTTGTCTTTTCCTTTTACCCTCTCTCAGGTTACGAGTACTCCTTGGTTTAGGGGTAGTACACCTATTACGTAAATTGGATTGTCTTCTTCCAAACCTTAGGCTGGTGCCGACCGGTAGGGAATGAAGAAAACCAATTAGCCTAACGATGGTGTACAGAAGGTATTAAGTTCAGACAAAGCAAGGGATTAGTAAGAGGGCAAAGTAAATTGCAACAGATATTCACGACCAAACCAAATATTTCGTTACCACTCCCACATCACCTTTGTATTTCTCCAGGACACTCCGTATCACTACGAAGATCCACAGTTTATTTGGATACTCCATCGTATGGTTATATACGAACTCGAATGGAACTGGTTCCAGTTCGGGGATGGATTCTGGTTCAGGAGAAATAGGAATAAGGTTCATTCGGTTGTCTTTTATCCTCACCTTCTCTCGCATTGCGAGTGTTCCTAGGATTAGGACAGTACACCCATTATGCTTATTGGATAGTCTTCTTCCAAACCATAGGCTGGTGCCGAACGGTAGGGAAGGAAGAAAACCATTTGGCCTAAAGGGGTGTGCAGAAGGTAATGACTAAAGACATATGAAGGGATTTGGAGAGGTGGCAAAGAATTATACGGTTGCAATCGTGAATCTGGAAGAGGCATTACTAGGAATACCAGGATACCCTATCGAAACGTTTCGATGTTTCAGTCTCACTGTGTACTGTTAAAGGAAAACTGATTTCCCGATTAGATACTTACTCCAGGGTATGTATTTACCAGGTATGATTCTCACATCTGTATGGTTTTACAGATGATGAGTGGGAGTAAGTTATTGGAAATTGGGTGATCATCCTCATTATATCGGGATTCGTTGTAATCGGTGATATTTGAAGAGATCACCTGGGCTGTTTGCCGGTCGGCAAATGTTTGGTTTTGAATATCCGCTGTTGTGCACCAATTTCAAATTGATATATCTGTACGTCTATTTTCATAGAGTGAGATATACCTTTTGATATTATGTCGATGACATTTACCTATATCAGTGGATGGTTAGGTAAGGAGCATTAAACAGCGGTGTAATTCTTCTTAACCATAAGTACAGTTTTCAACCTACGACACACAGTGAAAGAGTTATCAGACTCAAGGGACTTATACAGAGTATTGTATGTTGTCCAGTGTCCATTAGGACAGAGGGGTTGGTCCTCATACTATATTCTGTTTACTTTTAACTTTTCTAGTTCTTAGACATGTGTTTCGTAGAAACACAGGGTCTAAGTTTTGAGGAGTTATAGGTATTTGAATAGAGTAGAGAACCAGGTATAGCAAGTATCGGGATTCTTCAAAGAGATCGAAGATGTAGATACTTGTGTATGGTATTCAGTTGATAGTAATGATAAAGAGATCTTGCTTCTCTTTCAGGTTACTCATAATTGGAAGTATTCCTAAGTTGAGTAACGCTGACCGGCCTCCTTCCATTTAGTTGACATGCGCTGGGGACAGCTGCATGATTTGAATCTGGTTCAATTAAATCAGTGCCTCTGTTTCTATATTGGATATAGAACAGTTCATATCTTAACGATGTTAAGGTACGGGGAGTTGTCCGGTTTATGATTAAAACCAGACACTGGACAACTCAAGGCACGTTTCTGTAATGGCTGTTTGTGGGTTGACCCAGGCTATGACGAGGGTTGACTTTCTACCATCTGGATGAACAATAGCGATATTGTTCTAGACTCGCCACAGTTTTATTAAAGATAGATTTTTTCAGAAAACAGTAGTGGGAGTATGGTAGAACTGGAAGTGATTCCAGAACCACAAACGATTACTGAAGATTTGATAAGGAACCTAAAGATTCAATCTGGATTGACATTCCATTGGCCACTCCGCAGATAAGGTGGGTAACTTCAGGCACCCGAGAGGCACTACGGTAGCCTCAAGGACGGTGACAGGGAAGTCCTTGTTTACCCACAATTGCCATTGCTGTTGTTCCAGGTTACGAGACCCGGCGGGAGGATGAGTATAGCGTCGTTCTAAACCAGTTTTAGAAGTGTACGTCTATATGACTCTGCCAGAGGGTTGTCGTAGTCAGTAGGAGCAGCGGAAGCATTGGTGGACAGGTTGCTTATGTCTATTTATAGACTAGAGCAGATGTAGCGGAGATAGATCATCTATTTCTGACGTGACAGTCATGGGTTTGACTTCATCAGAATAGGGGATGGATCAGTTGAGAAGGTAGTAGGGTGTGATATCCTGGTATTTGGATGATATACACAGAGTAGGAAAAGAAACTCCTACACTACGATCGGTTATACTTTGGTCGTCACACAGTTGTTTCTCCACAAAGGAAATGGATTTTATATCAGACATACTGGTTACTAGATCTATGGTCTTAGATCTAGATTTGGGTGGTTTCCCAATCAGGGTACTTGACAGCATTCTAAGAGTATTTAGGATGGACGACTCCTGGCACGGTAGTGTACCTGCAGGTAATGGAGTCACCCTCTCCAAAGGTGTCTTACAGACTAAAGGGGAGAGGGACGGGCATGATTGACAGATCACTTGCTCAGGCAATTGAGTCAATCGTGAGATGTCAAGTACCACACCAGATGTTGTTCTTGCACTAGATGCAATAAGTTGACATTAATCCAATCCTGGAGAAACAGTCGGAAGCAGTTTTTAGAACATAAGTGGATGTTCTAGGGAGATGATAACGACAGCCTCATTCAGGAGACAGTTATCATTCCAGGCTTCCAAGGTGACATGGACGACAAGGAGGTTGTCAGAGTTATAGTTTTTCCTTCTGATGAGGGGCAGTATTTTGGACAGGTGGTCCAAGGCAATACTGAGGGAGGCATGGCGCGCAGGACACTGATTAAGTTCAGTTGTCAATACAGTCTAAGAAGTTTGGATTTGGAGTTCATTTATGAGCTACGTCCCATCAGACATCCAGACATATTCTAAGACTGATATTGCTCATTTCGGGAGATGGCTTTCCCCGTGAACTTGAGATATAGAGAGATATAGAAAGAAACAACTGAGCGGATCCACTCACTAAGGCTATTCCTCGAACGCAATAGTTCCGCAAACGAGCTTTGTGAGACTGACTAGTAGAGGAGTTGGATGTTCGGTATCACACGGGCTGTGAGTATGCGACATCGCAATAATTAGCCTTGAGTGCAAGTGGGAGATTGTTGGAGATAGTGCCCTCAGAGTCAATTATTAGGTCACAGGTACGTGATTGTAATGATTGAGGGAGGACCTATCCCGGTAGGACAGTCTTACTCGAGATGATAGTATGCTATCTGGTTTACCTTTATCATCGTGTACTGCTTTAGGTGACATGACACGTCGCTATTACACGTTGATAGAGCCCCTAGGATTCTTGCTTGACCACCAGCAGTATGAGGGCGATCATATAAGTGGGAGATGGGGGTCTATAAGCTTATCCTTAAAAGGTCCCTAGTCGTGGGAGTTTCGAGACTGGGCATCGATACTCCATTAGTAGACTAGTGTATACAGTCGAGACCCCGACGAGGGGCGGTGGCCGGTCTCACAAGCCACTGGTGTCAGTTGGATCACCTAAGATGTATACAGGTGCTCATTGGGTTATGAGTACACCGGACAGGACTCGCCGGGAACATGCTAGTTGGTCATATACCAGACGTCAGATGGCAGTTCCCTGGTGACATGTGTGCAGGTTAGTTCATCGACCTGGGGATCGTCATTTGTCTCGTGTGAGTTCCCACTGTACTTTGATTACTACCCTACCACGGCTCAAAGGAGTCGTGCAAACAGGTTTTAGTTGGGTACAGTCCCGAGCCACATGGAGGCAGTGAGCGTATTTTCAGGGGTTCGTCTCTCCCGGTATTGGGGGTGAGGTCGTGCTGTGTCTAGGAGAGCCATTACACAAAGTCCTTGGCCAAGGCAAGGAGATTTACTGGTAGGTATTCCAGTAGTATCTCAGGGTGTTCTGGGCTACACTCCGACACGACTTGTACCGCTTTTGGGGGTCTGACTTTTACCAACCCCCTAGGCCCGCCATGCGATACTCATAGACGAACGGACCGGACTGCACGGATATTGTCACTGACAGGCTCAGTAGGGTGTCAGGCTGAGTTCGCTCACGGACGTCCCTTTTAGTCAGTACCTGGTAGCCCGTTACGTATTGGCTTATACCTCTGACGTGCTAGTGGTTAAATCCACAACCAAGGTGTTGACGAGTCTTTAGAGTCCCCCACATTCAGTTACTCAGCTTTCGGGCGAAAGGTTGTAGAGGCCGTATGGAGATATGGCAAGGTCCGATCAGATACGTGCGGTATTGCACGGATCAGGATCGGACAGATTGTACTATAGGCCGTATGGTTATATGGCAGGGTTCGATCAGATACGTGCGGTATTGCACGGATCAGGATCGAACAGATATTACTAGCCAGTTTTGGTATAAGCCGGATCCTAGTATAGTACAGTGGAGATTTTGTCTCATTGCATTTGTATTTCGGTCGAAATACAGATGCGGGTGTGTATGCACAGTATCGGGGTTTTTCCTGTAATTTATTACGGGACCAGTTTTTGGAGTTGCCAGTTTGCTTTCCGTTTCGGCCAATTTCCTTTGTTCCGTTCATTGGCCGAAGATTGGTGGAGGAGGGTTTATTTGCATTGTTGCAAATAGGCATTTGTGGAGGGGGTCTTTGCATTTTATCTTATCATGATGGTTTTCATGATGAGCACCATCACTTGACTTCTTCTTCTCATGATGGCTTGACTTTTTGAAGCCATCATGCATGAGATGATGGTTGCCTTTGTGTGTTGGATTTGTGGTGATCATTTGATTTCTCCTCATCTTTTTTTTTGCTTTCCAACCACCCCCTTTGTCTTGGTTTTTCTCTCTCCAATCACACTTGGAAATGGGGGGCCGGCCACTTTTGGTGGGAGGAGAAAATTGCTTCTCTTTTGAGTGGAGAAAAATATGATACATTCATTCTTTAGTATGCTACATTTTCCCCACCTCTCTCCAAGCTCTCTTTTCCTTCACCAATGGCAATTCCACAATCCCCAAAAATGAGACATGGTTCTTCACACATTCTACAGCGAATCTTGGGCACGTCGAGTAGCCGGCTTCGTGCCCGAGTTGCCTCGGCATTGAGGTGGGAGCCCGTAAACAAAGTAGGCGATGTGGTGCACTTCCAGCGACGAGGAGGAGACGGGACTTTTCCGCAGGAGATCGGGACCATGACGAGAAGACCGGAGGACTTGGATCGTCGGTATATCTCTAACCCATCTTCTAGTTAGCTTAGACTAGTTAATGGTTCGATCCGGGTTTAGTGCGCGGTGGTGCCGGTTTGCTAAGTCCGCAAAATTTAAGTTATTCACCGCTTCCGCATTCCGGCGTCGGATTGACGGCCGGGGCGCCGCCGTGTACTTACAGTGGTATCAGAGACTCGCCATTAACTTCGTCTAGCTTCGTTTGATGTGTTTTTCAGTTCCGATCGACCAAAATTCCGAAAACCCAATTTGTGTTCACATCAGTTTTCTGTTAAGATTTTTTGGTGTCCAAAAATTTTTCAGGTGACAGAAAAGTGATCTACCAAAAGATATAAGAATTCTGCAAAAATACGATATAGTGATTCATCTACAGGAGCGCGGAAGCGCCGCGAAAACCCACTTCCCGCCGCCCTTCCGCCGCACTGTAGCTTCATCATGTTATCATATTTTTCCAGTTTCTTTCTGGGTTAATTTCTGGGGTTTTGGAATATTAAAATTGGGCCAATTATTTCTGTGAGTGCTGCAGTATTGGTTTGGGGCCCACTTGTTAATATTCGATCGGTCGGATATTTTAAACACATTTTTCACAGTATTTACATTATATCTGCGACCGTGAATGTCACTTGATCGGTAAATCCGGTCTAACTGCTATAGCCCGGTTAGACGGATTTGCGAACGTGACTTTCACGTTGATGTTTTGTTTTTGCTGTGATGTTGCGGATCGGTCGTGGGGATAGCCTGGATGCAATGCTAGTACAGTTTTGTTGTATTATGTACATTTGATATTGCGGGGCGAGCGTCCGACATGTGGACTGCCGTCACTGCCTGTTTGTATTATTATTTTGGGGCACGACCTGGTTGCGGTCGATGTACCCGGTGTATGTATATTTTACTTTCTGTACTAGGATTGCCCCGCGGAGGGGTGCACGGATAGCCGGGTTCTGGAGGGCAACAAGCCCGCATCTCATGGCATTGAGACGGAGGGGGCTTCACTCTAGGATTGGCGGGCTATTCGCCGCACTCGTAGGGGGTACAGGTTGACCCAGGAGGGGTGCCCAAGTTACCGGATTCCGTGAAGTGCTGGGTGGTCCATTCACGTTGCTGAAGGGGGCTGCCTCGCTTCAGGTTTTGGCGGGTAACTTGCCGCGCCCGTAGGGGTCTAGGATTTCATTGCACAGGCTATCCACACGACCAGGGGAACGTCGGGTTTCAGCGGCTCTGTGAAACCCGGGGATCCCAGATATCTGTATTGTTTCTGTGATGCTGTACATTTTCTGTGATGTTGCATTTTATTCACGCCTTGAGCGAATATAATATATTGGTATATATATTAGTAGATGTTGTATATGTTTTGCATTCGCGCTAGTCCAGTCCCCGCTCTGTCGTTAGTTAGCTAACCTAACGGGTAATGACGGGACCCAGTGGCGAATGCGGATGGCATATACGTACATCAGTATATTTTCGTTCTTTTTGGTGTGATCAAATGATGGGACTGCATTGATTGTGGCCTCTAGGGCATATACGTACATCAATATACATCGTATGTATATACGTACATCAATATACATCGTATGTACAGTAATGGCATATACGTACATATGGCATATACGTACATCAATATACATCGTATGTACAGTAATGGCCTCTAGGGCATACATATAACTAATAATATCCCACTAGCACTAAGGCCCTTTGTTGCAGTATCTTATACTCAACATCCTATAGAAGTCTCTCTAGGGTAAGGCCTTTTTGAGTGGATCCGCCGTGTTTTCCTTCGCGTCAACTCTCCTAACCTCGATCTCTTAGAGATCAACCATCTCCATGATCAGATGATACTTACCTCAGAATATGTCTGGATCGCTGATGGGACCGGTGTTCCTAGGCTAAAGCTATAACTCCATTGTTGTCACAATAACAATTATTAGACGCTCAATGGTAGGAACCATGTTCATTTCATGAACAAGAAATGTCCTGACAGCCACTTTGGCAGCATCGTTGGTTGCAATGTATTCAGCCTTTATCGTCTAGTATGTCACGGTATCTAGCTTGGAACTCTTCTAACATAACGTCTCTCTACTGAGGGTAAAGATAATGCCTGTGACTGACTTTCAGTCGTCCTTATCACTTTGAAAGCTCGAACCAAGAACTTTCTTTTGGTGCTTCTCAAGCACTTAAGAATGTCTTACACAGCTATCCAGTGATTCTCCCAAGATCCGATTGATTCCTAATCACTACACCTAGTGAGTTAGCTACATATGGCCTGGTACATAACATCGCATATATGATAGAGCCTACTGCCGAAGCATAGGGTATCCCTTGCATGAGAGCTCTCTCCAAATCAGTCTTGGAAGACATCTTTTTGGAGAGAGTGATTCCTGAGTAAGTGGGCGAACCGCCACGCTTATAATCTTCCATACTAAACCTCTTTAGTACGGTGTTAATGTACCTGGATTTGGGAAACTCCCAACATCTATATAGATCTATCACCACAGATCAAAATCCACAAGATGTAGTAGGTATCATCCAGATCATCCATTGAGGATCCTCGTGATAAGAGGAGCGTGACCGAGTGTAGAATAGGAAACCATTTCCTATCAAGAGTATGTCATCTACGTACAATACGTGTAAGGCAACCTCACTCTCTACAACCTTCTTGTATATATAAGGTTCAACTGCCATTTTGATGAAGTCAAACTCTTTGACTGTCACATCAAAACAGATATTCCAACTCCGCGATACTTCCATTGATCCTGATGGACTTAAGTATAGCTTTGAAAGTCTCAACTTTTCCATCTACACCATGAATTTGTTAGTTATATATATGCCCTAGAGGCCATTGTTGTATATATGATGTATATTATAGTGGATGCTTGGATATATACAGAGAGGACTTTCTTTCTCAACATGATAGTATGCTATCTGGTTTCACTTTGTCTAAACATGTTGATTTGTATTGTGTTACTGTCTTGCTCTCACATGTTGATAAAGCCCTTAGGATATGTACTTGACTACTAGGACTATGATGCAGATCATACTAGTGGGGCTTGGGTAGTCCAAAAGTACATCATATAATTGTTCCTAGTTTAGGGTGTATCGAGACAGTGCATTAATACTCCTGAGTAGACTAGCGTATACGCTTCTTGATCCATATGATGGGCGATGGATGATCCCACATCCATTGGTGTTTGACATCAAAGATGGTATACGGGTGCTCAGTGGAGACTGGGTACACTGAACGGACTTGATGAGAACTCCTAGATGGTATTATACCTATTGTAAGATAACAGTTTTCTTATGACACTGGTACAGGTTAGTTTGTAGACCCGAGATCGTCATAGAGTCTTGTGTGATTCCCACTGTGCTTTGATTTCACCTTACTACGTTCAAGAAAACGTGCAAAACGGTGGCTTTTGGGTACAGTCCCGAATCACATGGAGGCAATGAGCGATAGGAGGGGTTTCGTCTCTCCCAGTATTGGGGGTTGATGTTGCGCTGTGCTCAATTGGCTATAACTGGAAGTCCCTGGCCAGGGCTGATATAGAGATCTACTGGTAAGTGTTATAAGTAGTTTCTCGACCCGTTATGAGCCTCAAATCGACACAACTTATCGGTTACTGGGGTCTGAAGTTCACCACCCCTAGACTAGATATGCGACATATCAGACGAAGAGAGCGGACTGTACGGTAGTGTTACTGATTGATTTCGCATGAGTATGTACAGGCTTGCTTGTTGATCTTCTGATCGCTCAATACCCGGGAGGCCTTTACGTTTAGCTGAACGCTTGCGGCTTGTGGGTGTTTGATATGATCATCACCTACTGCCGGCATATTGACAAGTCTTTAGAGTCCTACACAGAGGCTTCCTGGCTCAGGCGAAACGGAGTAGGAGCACATATATGATATGTGCGGGACTGAGATTGATATGCATATGTGATACCGCATTCTATTCTCGTGACTTATGACATTGGTCGGTTATATGTGATATAGCCGGGTTATCGGTTCAAGTGTTGATTCGATAAGTTGTTGCATTAGATATTAGTCGGTTATGTGTGATATAGCAGGATTATTAAATCAAGTATTGATTTAATAATTTAATGTAGAATTATATATTTGATATATTAAATTACATTAACTAATATTAGCTCACTTAAGCATTACTTTTTCTCACTTGATGATTCATTGATATATATGTGATATATGTTAATTGTATTATTTTTTTTTGTTCACAAATTATATATGTGATATATAACATTGTGACTGCTAGGTTACTCATGCAACATGTATGTATGAGACTCACACCATGCTTGGTTAATGTTAGGGTTTTATATTTATTATTAAGGAAATTCAAAATTGTTGGATAATTACTCATGGTTAAGAGCTTGGATGAAGCTTGTAGAACTTCGACTAAGTCCAACTCTTTTGTTTTCTCTTAAGATATTTATTAAGCTAACCTTTAATCCTTGCTCGTGGTTTATTCTCTGCATGGGTTAGCCATGACATAAACTAACCCCATGGTTGCATTTCTAACCTCATCTAATTCATTCATCACTTGTTCATCTTCTTCTTCTTCCTCACAAAAGCTTGCTAGCTTTTTTCCATGTGATGAAACAAAGTGAGAAAAATAAAACTAAAAAGATCCCGCTTCCTATTTCATCATCCTCTTCTATACTAGCCATATAGTTTAGTATTGGCTTCACTAATTTCATATTAGTGAAGAGATAGCTTGAGTTCGTGTTTTCCCGAAGTAGATCATCTTGGATTTCGAAGACTACAAGCAAGCATGCACCATACGCTTTGTGGAGCTTTTCAAGAGTCTGGGAGTTCTAGGATCGCAGCGAAGGGACCACTACTTGGAGCTTATGAAGTGAAGGAATGGACTACAAAGGTTGTAATCTCTAATCACTTAGAAGTAAAATTGTTTGCTTTATTGATTTCGTATGATTCTTTAGTTAAGAACCTAGGGTTAGGGTTAGCTAAAACGGTAAAATTTTTAATATGGCATGGATGATGCCACCCGAAACCTTGCTATCGTGCTATACAATCCTACAGTGGTATCAGAGCCTAGCTAGAGAATTAGACGGATAGTGTAGGATTATGAAATCGAAACAACTCCTAAACACCCGAATAAAAACCCTAGTTTCTGTCGAAATTTTCTGAGGGTCAATTTTTTTTTAAACAACTGCAGAATGTTGTATGAGATACAATATGACACTGTTCAAAATTCACCCCACCCCATCTTTTTTGGGTCGGCCACATGGGCAGAAAATCTGGCCAGATCAGCCATTTAGAGGAAATACGGGTCAAATTTTTACAGTGTTCCAGTCTCTGGGGTTTAGTATTTCAGGTGTTGTTTGTTTTTGCTAAATTTGCATGTGATGTTATCATTTTACAAAAGAAATTCAGAGTTTTTCGTAGTCGTAATTATAGTTTTGTTTTGGGTTTGTTTGACCGTGTTAAAAATTTCGAACGAATATTAATAACTCACTTTTTCCCTTACTGGAAATTTTTCCAAGTGTTAGATTTTTCCTTAGTTTAAAACTTTCAGAAACACATGCAAGCGATTCTGTGGACCCTCTAGAAGAACGAAACCCTATTTCGATTCTGTGACCGTCAGAACTGCCATCAAACCTTAGGGTTTGTGGTAGTTCAGCGGTGCCACAAGCGAGGCATTGGTTGACCCTTCTACGGCCGGTTCATAGGAGCTGTGGCATGTTCTGGGACCTTTTTTGAACTCTGCTCAAGTGTTGAGCTATTTTAGGAAATTTTGGGTGTTTGTTTATTCGATCGGAAAGTTTAACATTGTCTAGTTATCTGAAATGTGATACAATATTTGGAATTCATATAGTTAGGCATGGAATCCGTAATATGTGACGTTTCGGGTTTACGATGTCTAAGTTGATTGTGGATTCCAAATATTGTAATTTGACATTTTCTTTTCTGCGGCCGTAAGTGTAATATGTGGTGTATCGCCGTTTTCGTTGCTATATGTCAACGACAATTATGATACGCATATTTACTTACGTTGATAACATGTGATGTTATGTGTTGCTGTGATATGTTATATTGGATCGTCGTGTTTTGAATAGCCGGTGGTTTTATGTAAGACGAAAGTTTTTATTTTCATTCATGTAAAATTCATTGTATGTAATATTCTTCTATTAAGGCACTTCCGGGTTAAGGATGATGTCACCATTGTATATTATTTATTTTTCCGCATTAGGATACACCCAAGGAGGAGAGCACAAGCAACCGGGTTCTACGGTCCAGTGGGAGGCCATCTCGAGGAGTCGAGACCGGGTCTCCTAACCATAGAATTGGGAGGGTTGCTTGCCGCTCTCATAGGGGTCTAGGGATATGAGTTTAGCTATTCATCAAGACCGTGGAATCCGTGTTTTATACAGGCTCAAAATAAAACACGGACCTCCTAGTATATCCAATATTTCATATGTTATCTTCTGCTACTGATATTCTGTGATGTGATCATTTTATATGCGTAAGACGAATGCTTTATTACTGTATATATGATATATAATAAACGTTGCTTATGTTTTACACCCGCGCTAGTCCCGCTTCGCTAAGCCGTTAGTTAAGTAACCTAACGGTGCATAACGGGACACTGTGGCGAATGCGGATGGCATAAGCGTACGTTGTATTTTCGTTTCTTTTGTGATGCTTAGGAAGCATAAATGACGGGACTTCATTAATGAGATTAATAATATAAAAGAAACCTAAAAGTTGTTGTAGAATCTAATTTTCAAAATGGGTAGCTCTAGTTTTTGTTTTGCATAGAGGTATTCCTTGTAGAATATCCAGCACCTTATTCGATAAGGAAATAGCCGAGATCCCTTCACCGGGAGTGACCTCTTTAGCGATTCTAGCAGATGCTACAACTCACTTGGTTTTGTTTTTGATTCCTTCTATAGTTCTTTCTTTGCGAAGCTGTATTTATGAAATATCTTGCACCTTATTCGATATGGAAAAAGCCGAGATCCCTTCACCGGGAGTGACCTCTTTAGCGAAACTAGTAAAAGCCTACAAAACACTCCTTTTAAAAATCACTTGTTTCTACAACGATATCAAGTTCATTACGCAAAAGGTTTTTATAAGAACCTTTCGTAGCTCTCCATCATGTCAAATAAGTCCTACTTGGTATTCGTGTTGCATTTGTTGACCTTGTCAAGGCGTAGTATACGGTAGCTAATTAGTGTTTATCTGCTAAAGCATAAGATGCGATTGGATTAGGGTAGTCGTACGGCCTTGTTGACCTTGTCAAGGGTCGTACGGGTGGGTTTAATTCAATCATGAAATGTACGGGTTGAACTTGACTTGCGATTTATGGTTTGTTGACCTTGTCGAGGTCATAGATCGCTAGGTGTAAAAGTATTATCAGGAATTTCAAGTGTTGAAATTTGCAATGAGATTGCATACCTTCTATGAAATAGTTGGATCCCGATACCCACTGCGAGTAAGAGTCTGCGAGTAAGAGTTACTCCTGGGAAAGTTTTACACATGACAATTAACCGATCAAGTAGGTGTCTAGAAAGGTGTTAATGGGGTTATGCCTCTGGGAAAATGAGGTTTATTTTAATTAGGTCTTTGTGAAAGCACGGGGAACCTTCCTCAAAGTGTTAGTGTATATACCCTAGGGGCCATTATTGTATCATACTAGCTTGTATATTAGTTAATGGAAGCTTGGGATATTCACAGTTATATTAACAGTCTTGCTAAACATGGTGGTAAGCTACTTGGTTTATTTCTATCTTAATATGTGTATGTGTTAGCATATCGAGAAAACATATTGATAGAGCCTTTAGGATCTTGCTTGACTACCAGCATTGTGATGGCAGTCACACTAGTGTGGGCTAGGTAGTCTACAAGCATATCCTTTTTCAGGTCCCTAGTCGTAGGATTATCGAGACAGTGCATCGATACTCCGGAGTAGACTAGTGTGTACGCTTCTCATCCCAGCAGGGGAAATGGTCTGTCCCACAGCCATTAGTACGTTGTACTGGAGATAGTATACAGGTGCTCGTTGGGTTACGGGTACACCGGACAAGACTCGCAAGGAACTGTTGGTTGGTATTATACCCGTCGTTAGTTAACAGTTCCCAGGTGACATAAGTACAGCATATTCCGCAGACATGACACTGCTGCTTCGCCTCGAGTGTGTTCCCACTGTTCTTAGATTGCTACCCTACCATAGCTCAAAGGAGTGCAAACAGGTAGCAGTTGGGTGCAGTTCCGAAGCACTTGGAGGTAGTGGCGGTTAGATAGGATTCATCTCTCCCGGTATTGGGAGTTGATATCGCGCTGTGTTTGGAGAGCCATTACACAAAGTCCCTGGCCAGGGTAAGAGAGATATACTGGTAGGTTTTCTAGTAGCTTCTCAAGGTGTAATGGGCTTCGCTCCGACACGACTTATACCGCTTTTAGGGGACTGACGCTTGCCGCCCCCTCGGCCCGATATACGACAGTCCTAGACGAACAGACCGGACTATACGGAGATTGTCACATCCGGCTCAGTAGGAGTTCGGATGGGTTTCCTCATCGGCTTTCTTATCGACATCTACCTGGAGACCGTTACGTACAGCTAGTGCCGCTTGCGGTCTGTGGTTAAACCCACTGCCAGCGTAGTAGTCGAGTCTTTAGAGTCCCATACAGAGAGTTTCCCTGCTTCGGGTAAAACGATATAGAGGTCATATGGTTTTACGACAGGGTTTGGACACATAAGTGTTTTTACGCACGTACGATGTTCGGACAGTTTATACTAGCAGGCTTTGGTTTAAGCCAGATTCTAGCATTGGATTATTTGATTTATACAGTCTCAGTATTTCCGTGTTTTCACGGATAGGAGGGGCGTTCTCGTAAATACTCGAGAAGCTTCTAGAAGGTTGATGAGGTGGAGAGCTTATGTGTTATATGCATTAAATGGTTTTTTGACTCATGGACATGATTCATCAAGAGAGTTAATGAAGCTTTAATGGTTTTAATGACTCATTAAATGATTCATTTGTATTAAATGAAGCATGAAGATATTTGTGCAATGATATTTTTGTGCAAGATATTTTATACTTCATATAATTACACAAATGAGTTAATTTCCATTTGATAATTATTCTCACCTTCTCTCTCCTCAAGCTCTCTCTCTTCAACCCTAACCCTAACCTCTTATGTGTTGAGATCCAAGGGTTAGTAAGACTAATAGATCCCTAATCCTCTTCTATATCCTCTAGGTTGCTTTGATTAGCACTCATAGCCACTTAGTTACCTCAAGTGTGAGGTTAAAGCTTGGAGAAGTAGCTCTCAGGTGAATCTTCTATCACATCGAGGAGGCCGTCGAGGAGGTGAACAAAGAGAACAAGAAGGACTTGATTCATTAGGTATAATCTTCTTTCATAGTAGCTAATCACTTCTATGCTGTTGTTAGTTAGGGTTTAGCAAAGAACTGTAAAGTTAGTCGATGTTAGTTTAAATAAAATGATTGTTTTACCTTTTCCGCCTCCCCGCATCATGTGGGGTGTCTAACGTCGACTTACAGTAGTATCAGAGCCTCGCTAAACCATAACTAACTTGTTAGCAAAGTCGTTAGAAATTCGATCGCAAAACGAACCCAAAAATACAACTTTTTCACCATTTTTCTGCCGATTTTAAAACGGGGTCTAAAAATTTTTCAGGGACCCTTAAAAATACAAGCAGGGAATTATAAGGTTATTGGAGAAATTTGGGATTCTAACTCGGTCAAACCGCCGCGAAACCGCGGCCGATCCAAAGCGATCCGCCGCGGATCCGCGGCCGAGTTGGAGCCGAGTCAGCCCAAAATTCCCCAGTAACTCTTCTGTGTTAATTTTGTATTTTCTGGGATGTTCTGTTTCTGCTCAGGTTTCAGGTGCACAGAGAATTATTCGGAGTAGAATCATTTGTGTTTGCTTGATTGAAATTCTAAGATGTTTGGCTAATTTGATTATATCTGTGATTTGTTTAATGTGTTCGAAAACCTCCCCTAACTGCTAGTATGTCGGTTAGCAGGGGGGTTGCACATTTCTGTAATGGTTTGTGTTTGTGGACTTATTGGATTGTCGTGAATGGATAGCCGGGGATGTGAGACGAGTGTTTCTTTCATTCAAATGTAATTTATAAATTGTTGTAATATTCTTTTGCGGGGCACATCCGGGCTGAGGTTGTAGCCACCGTTGTATTATTTCATTTACTGTTTTCTGCTCCTAGGATAGACCCAAGATGGGGTCACAAACTACAGGGTACTTTGAAGTGTTTAGTGGCCTACTCACATTGTTGAGGGAGACCACTTCACTTCGGGTACTAGGCGGGTAGTTTGCCGTACCCGTAGGGGTCTAGGGTGGGGTTTTGGCTATTCATCGTGACTGTGTAATCCGTCTTTCTTTACAGGCTCAAAAGGATTGCGGATTCATAGAAAATCCAATATGTTCATCTGTGATCTGGAATGCTTATTATTGCGTCTGACGAATGTACAATATCTATATATGATAGCTATTAGACGTCACATATGTTTTACACCCGTGCTAGCCCAGCCCCCGCTCTGTCGTTAGTTAAGTAACCTAACGGGTGAATGACGGGACCCAGTGGCGAATGCGGATGGCATAAGAGGACGTTGTATTTTCTGCAATGATAAGTTAATTGATAGGTCGCATTATATTAATGCAAAGAAAATAAACCAAAGTTGAATCGTTGGAACAGTTTAAAAGAAACCACTCAGTTATTTTAAAACAGAGGATATTTTTTAATTGCGGAGCTTTAACCACTCCTTCTAAAAGCTATCAGGTTCCTTCGATCATATCAAGTTCACGGTTTCGCCAAAACCATTCGTAGCCCTCCGTCATTTCATTTGGGTATTCAGTAGTATTCAAGCTATGTATTTTGACCAACGCCAAGGCGTAGTGTTTGTTAGCTGCTGGGTATTCATTTGTTGCATAGATAGAAGAGTTAGTTTTGGATAGTCGTATTATCATTTGGCCAACGTCAGGGGTATGTACGGATGGGTTCAAATTAACAAGATAATGATGGATAGAACTTGACATGTGACTTATGATATTTTGACCAACGCTAAGGTCATAAGATCATGGGGAAGAAATTTATATCGGGAATTTCTAAAGAAACTGAAATTTGCAAAGAGATGCATATCATTTGGAGTGTGATAATTTTGGTAGGATTCCTTCAACTTTATCATACGATGATATTTGGATCATGATCCTACTGTGAGTATCCGCCAGTCATCAGAAGATTCGTCACTTAACGATCAATGCTATAAACCAAGTAGGTGTCAGCGGGGTTACGCCCCCAGAGAAAAGAGGTTATTTAATTAAGGAACTTCGCGAAAGCATCGTAAAACCTCCCTCAAAGTACCGACACCGGCCTGGCTGAACGGTTAAGCAAGTATTGTACGGTTAGAATAGTCCTGACTAGTTCCTCCTTTTTGGTTTGAGGAGGGATTCGAGAAACAGTGGGAGCCATCCTGTTTAGATAAACTAAAAACCACTCTAAACTAGCAAGAGGATCACGCTAAAGTGTTCCCCCTCTCTCTCTCTCATTGCAGCGACCCAAAACATGACAGGCCTTAAGTTACTATTAGAGAAAAATATTTTGACAGGGCTAAACTATAAAGATTGATTCTGGAATGTTAAGATGGCTTTGACTTATGACAAATTGGGGTATATCCTTACTGCTAAGGCACCTGCTGTCCCTGGTCCAGACTCCGGTATTGCGGATAAGGAAATCCACAAGACCTGGGAGTTAGATTGCGTGAAGGCCAAATGCATCGTGCTTACCTCTATGAATAATGAACATCAGAGGAGGCACGAGGATATGGATCTTGAATCCATATTTCTCCACACAAAAGATCTGTATGGAGAGTAATCTCGTATAGCTAGATACGAGACCTCAAAGAACTTGTTTCAGTCGAGGTTGGCTGCCAGATCATCTGTAGGAGAACATGTCCTGAAGATGATTGGCTATATAGAAGAGCTCGCGGACCTCAGGACAACTTTAGAGAACGAGCTCTATACAGACTTGGGTCTTCAGTCCCTTCCTTCCACCTACGTCCAGTTTATTCTGAATTTCAACATTCAAGGAAAAGAAGTTGAACTTCCAGAACTCCTTAACATGTTGAGGAGTGCAGAGGGCACCTTGCAGAAAGCAAGGGAAACACCCACTATGTTTGTTCGCGGTGCTTCCTCTTCCAGGTCCAAGGCAAGGGCCAAAGGAAGGAAGATGAAGGCCGCTACCAAACCAAGAAGTGGTGTTGGTAAGGTGGGAGTTAAGGGAAAGGCAAAGGTTGCGGTGCCAGTAGTGGCAAAGGACGAGTGCTTCCACTGTCGTAGAAAAGGCTATTGAAAGAAAGATTGCAAAGCTTGGATTGCCAAGAACCAGGAACCGAAGCAAGCTGTGGCTTCGACTTCAGGTGTGTTTGTAATTGAAAATTGTCTGTCAATCAACTCTACTTCCTGGGTATTAGATAACGGATCAGGATCTCATATATGCAATTCATTGCAGGCACTGAGAGACCGTAGAGTGCCGAAGGTTGGTGATATGACCTTCCAGGTTGCTAACGGAGCTAGCGTGGGTGCTGTGTCCGTAGGGGATTATCACCTAGGATTGACGAGTGGACATATTTTGGTTTTACGCAACTGTTTTTGTGTACTTAGTTTAACGTGTAATATCATATCAGTATCGTTGTTATTAAAAGAAGGTTATGATTTCACGTTTGTAAGCGATGTTGTTAACATCCACCTTAATCATGGTTTGGTTAGGTCCGGTACACTAGATAACGGTATATACGTATTAAACCAATTACAGATTTTCAATGTACAGAACACACTAAAAAGAAAGTCTCCAGATATAAATCATGCTTTCTTATGGCATTGTAGACTGGGTCACATCAATGAGACAAGGTTAACTAAGTTACATAGAGAAGGATATTTGGATCCGTTCGAATATCAATCTTATGCAACTTGTCAATCATGTCTCAAAGGAAAGATGACAAAGACTCCATTCACTGGACATGGAGTAAGAGTGAGCGGGCTCTTAGGACTCATACACAGCGATGTATGTGGTCCAATGTCTACACATGCAAGAGGTGGATTTTTATATTTCATTACTTTTACGGACGATTACTCTAGGTATGGATTCATTTTCTTAATGAAACATAAATCCGAGGCCTTTGAGAAATTCCAAGAATATAAGAATGAAGTAGAAAACCAACCCGGCAAAAGTATCAAGACACTGAGATCTGATCGAGGTGGTGAATACTTAAATGACGAGTTCTTAGGTTACCTAAAAGAGAAAGGAATTCTCTCTCAACTTACTCCTCCATATACTCCACAGCATAACGGTGTATCGGAGAGATGGAACCGAACCCTATTAGATATGGTACGTTGTATGATGAGTAATGCTGAGTTACCGCGATCTTTCTGGGGTTATGCACTAGAATCAGCAGCATATCTTTTGAACAGGGCTCCTACCAAGACTGTGCCTACCACGCCATATCAGATGTGGAGTGGGAAGAAACCCTATCTTTAGTATCTAAAGATATGGGGATGTCCAGCTTTTGTTAAAAAGCAGCATGCGGACAAACTCGAGGCACGATCAGTACAGTGTAAGTTTGTGGGATATCCAAAGAACTCCAAGGGTTATTTCTTCTATTACGCAGAGGAAGAAAATGTTTTTGTTTCTCGTAATGCCCATTTTCTAGAACATCAGTTTTTAGAAAAGGAAATAAGTGGGAGCGCAATAGAACTGGAAGAAATTCCAGAACCACAAACTACTACTGAAAGTTTGGTAGAACCAGTAGTTCAAGAAGAACAGGACATTCCCGCACCCCTTCGCAGAAGTAGTAGGCCGTCTCATCCGCCTGAGAGATACTACAGTTTTCTCATAGATGGGGATAGAGAGGATTGCGTCATTGATAATGATGAACCTACTAGCTTCCAGCAGGCCATCCAGAGCAGTGACTCGGTAAGATGGCTGGATGCAATGCGGACCGAGATGGAGTCCATCTACACTAACAAAGTATGGACTTTGGACTTTGCTCCAGATGGGGTAAAACCCATAGGATGCAAATGGATCTTCAAGAAAAAGATTGGTGTAGATGGACAGGTGGAAACCTATAAGGCTAGACGTGTTGCAAAGGGTTTTCGTCAAAGACCTGGTTTGGACTATGACGAAACTTTTTCTACAGTGGCTATGCTCAAATCCATTCGGATCCTTCTTACCATTGCCGCCTTCCATGATTATGAGATCTGGCAGATGGAAGTAAAGACGGCTTTTCTAAATGGTAGTTTAGAAGAGTGCGTCTATATGGATCAGCCAGAAGGCTTCAATCAGAGTGGGAGCAACGGGAAAGTGTGCAAGTTGCTTAAGTCCATTTATGGACTAAAGCAGGCATCGCGGAGTTGGAACATCTATTTTGATGAAACGGTCAAAAAATATGACTTTATCAAAAACCTAGATGAACCATGTATATATAGTAAAATTGTAGCACGAACTGTCGTATTCCTCATCTTGTACGTGGATGACATTCTCTTGATAGGAAATGGCATTCCTATGCTACAATTTGTCAAAGAATTCTTGTCACACAGGTTCTCCATGAATGACCTGGGCGATGCCTCTTACATTCTGGGGATCCGGATCTATCGTGATAGATCCAAGAGGATGTTGGGACTATCGCAGTCCAGGTATATCAACACTATACTGAAATAATTTAGTATGGAAGATTCTAAGCGCGGTAATTTACCGGCTTGTCACGGAATCACCCTATCCAAAGACATGTCTCCCAAGACTGATTTGGAAAGGGATCGCATGTCAGTTATACCCTACGCTTCTGCGGTAGGCTCTTTAATGTATGTGATGTTGTGCACCAGACCAGATGTAGCTTACGCACTGAGCGTGGTAAGCAGGTATCAGTCCGACCCAGGGGAGAAGCACTGGATAGCAGTAAAGAACATTATCATGTACCTGAGAAGCACTAAGGATATGTTCTTGGTTTACAGCGGAAAAGACCTTCAGATCGAGGCTTTTGCCGACTCCAGCTTCCAGAGTGACAAAGATGACTCCAAGTCCATGTCAGGTTATGTCTTTACCCTCAATGGAGGGGCGGTGTGCTGGAAGAGTTCCAAGCAGGACACCGTTGCTGACTCAACGATGGAAGCGGAGTATATCGCTGCTTGCGATGCCGCAAAAGAAGCAGTCTGGATAAAGAAGTTCCTAACAGAACTTCAGGTGGTTCCTACCATTGCTGATCCAATACCGCTGTATTGTGACAACAAAGGAGCTATAGCTTTAGCGAAGGAACCCAGGTCCCATCAGAAGTCTAGACACATCTTAAGGCGGTATCACCTGATCAGGGAGATCATAGATCGCCAGGAGATCGAGATCCGGAGAGTTGCTACAGAGGAGAACACTGCAGATCCATATAGGGTTGCTAGGCACGCACACAAGGGTCTACGAGGCATCAACCATGCCCGATTAAAAATTTAGCCGTGCCGAACAACCCGAATACGGAACTTTAAACTAGAGATTAGGCGAAAACTAGCATGCTAAACACTTTAACACTAAGTGAGAGAGATTACAACCTTTGTAGATCCGGTCCTTCACTTCATATGCTCCGTGTTGTGGTCCCTTCGCTGCGATCATCGGGATCCGGACTCTCGAGAGGTTCCACGAAGAGAAAGATGCAACCTTTGCTTCCGATCTTCGATACTAAGATGATCTACCTTGAAGTTTCTTTAACACAAGCTAACACTCATGAAATGATGTGAACACCCTCATCTAAATGGCAAGGGAAGATGAGGATGATGAAGTAGGATTTTTGCTCTCTTTATTTATCTTTTTTCTCATATTTATCCATCACAAAAATCAAAGCAAGAAACCATTTCAAGCAAAGAAGAAGAAGGAAGAAGATGATGAACAATATTAGAATCCATTTGTGATGTATAGGAAAAGAAATGATATGATGAATAATGTAACCATGGTCAAACTAACCCTTGTAGAGATTTGACTAAGGTTAAAGGTTTGGTTCGGTTAAGGAAATATCTAGCATAATATCTTAACAAAGACAAAGAAAGAAAGCTTCTAGAAACTTCTAGAAAACCTTAACCCTAATCAAACCCTAACCATGTTTAATCTCTACTAAACAAGTTGCATTAGTTATCATATCATGTTACAATATTATATATCACATATATAATATTTATCGTAACAAAATAAAATAATACAATTAACATATATCGCATATATATCAATGTATTATCCGAGTGAGAAAAAGAATCTTTTAGTGAGCAAATATTAGTTAATGCAATTTAATATATCATATATATTATTATACATTAAATTATCGAATCAACACTTGATCCGATAATCTGGCTATATCGCATATAACCGACTAATATTTATCCGTACCGATTCATCGAATCAACACTTGATCCGATGACCCGGCTGATATCAAATATCGCGAGAATACAATACGGTATCATATATCGCATTATCCTAGGTCCCGCACATATCACATATGTGCTCCTACTCCGTTTTGCCTGAGTCAAGAAACCTCTGTGTAGGACTCTAAAGAATCGTCAATACGCCGGCAGTAGGTGATGATCATATCAAACACCCACAAGCTGCACGCGGTCAGCTAAACGTAACAGCTACCCAGGTATTGAGCGCTCAGAAGATCAACAAGCAAGCCTGTACATTCTCCTGCGAATCCAAACAGTAACACTCCCGTACAGTCCGGTCTCGTCGTCTGATATGTTGCATATCTCGCCTAGGGGTGGTAAACGTCAGACCCCAGTAGCTTGATAAGTCGTGTCGATTTGAGGTCTATAACAGTTCGAGAAACTACTGATAACACTTACCAGTAAATCTCAGCAACCCTGGCCAGGGATTTCCGGTTATAGCCAATCGAACACAGCACAACATCAACTCCCTATACCGGGAGAGACGAATCCCCTCCTATCGCTCATTGCCTCCATATGATTCGGGACTGTACCCAAAAGCCACCTTTTTGCACGCCCTCTTGGACGTGGTATGATGGAAATCAAAGCACAGTGGGAATCACACAAGACTCTATGACGATCTCGGGTCGACAGACTACTCTGTACCAGTGTCACCGGAGAACTGCCATCTGACGTATGCTATAATACCATCTGGGAGTTCTCGGCGAGTCCGTCCAGTGTACCCAGTCTTCACTGAGCACCCGTACACCATCCTTGATGTCAAACACCGATGGATATGGGATCATCCATCGCCCATCATATGGGTCAAGATGCGTATACGCTAGTCTACTCTGGTGCATCGATGCCCTGTCTTGATACACCCTCGACTAGGAACAGTTATAGGATGTACTCGCCGACTACCGGGGCCCCACTAGTATGATCTCATCATAGTCCCAGTAGTCGAGTACATATCCTAAGGGCTTTATCAACATGTAACATAGAGACAATCAGAGTACATGTTAAGATAAAGTACAACCAGATAGCATACTATCATGTCGAGCAAGAAAGTCCTCCCTATATATGTCCTAGCATCCACTACAATATACATCGTATGTACAGTAATGGCCTCTAGGGCATACATATAACTAACAATCTCCCACTTGCACTAGGGCCATCTGTTATGGTATCGCATACCCAACAATTAGCTGCGGTTGAAGTATCTCATACTCAACCATCCCATAAAAGTCTCTACTGGGATAAGGCCTTCGTGAGTGGATCCACGCTGTTGTCCTCTGTGTCTACTCTCCTAACCTCGATCTCCTTGGAGATCAACCATCTCCATGATCGGGTGATACTGCCTAAGAATTATATCTGGATTTCTGATGGGACGGGGGTTCCTTGGCATAAGCCACAACTCCATTGTCACACAATGGTAGGAACGAAGTTCATCTCATGAACTTATATATATCCAGACTGTCTCTTTGGTAGCATCCTTGGTAACGATGTATCTTGCCTTTAATCGTCTAGTAGGTCACGGTATCTAGCTTGGAACTCTTCCAACATACCGTCCCTCCACTGAGGGTATAGAAAATGCCTGCGACTGACATTCAGTCGTCCTTATCAGCCTGGAACCTTTCCAGTGATTCTCCCCAGGATCGATTGATACCATTTCACTACAACTAGTGAGTGTCCTAACATCCAATTAGATCTATCTCATAGATCCAAAACCCAGGATTTAGGAGGTATCACTTTGATCCTATATGGAGAATCCTTGTGATAAGCGGAGATTGACCGAGCGTAACATAGGAAACTCCTTCCCTATCAAGAGTATGTCATCCACGTACTCTACGAGGATCACCACCATACTCTCTACTACCTTTTTGTATATACAAGGTTCATCTACCATTTTGATGAAGTCAAACTCTTTGACTACCACATCAAAACAGATGTTCCAACTCCGCGATGCCTGTTTTATCATATAAAACATCTTGCACACGTTTCCGCTGCTCCCACTGTCTACGAAGCCCTCTGGCTGTGTACTTATAGACGTTCTCTTCTAAAACATCACTTAGAAAAGCAGTCATGACACCCAACCACCAGATATCGTAGTCATGGTATGTAGCCGTGGCAAGTAGGATCTGGATGGACTTAAGCATAGATCCTTAGAAAAGGTTTCAACATAATCCATACCTGGTCTATGATGCAAAACTTTAACAAGTCTAGCTTTGAAAGTCTCAACTTTTCCATGTACACCAAGTAATCTTCTCAAGATATACTTGCTCCTGATGGGGATTTAACCCTTCAGATAAAGCAACCAAAGTCCATACTTTGTTGGTGTATAAGGATTCCATCTCAGATCGATAAGCACCCAGCCATTCTTACAGAGTCCCACTCCTGATGGCCAGCTCGAAACCAGTTGGGTCATCATCTCATGATGCAATCCTCGCTCCCACTGTCATAGAGAAACCGAAGTATCTCTCAGGTGGGTGAGGAACCCTACTAGATCGGCGGAGAGGCTGAGGTTCGTTGGTAACTATTGAATCTTTTAGTTTTATCAAATCATCTGCTGTAGTTTGTACAGCTGGAACATTTCCAGTTCTACGTAACAGAACTTGCCTCGAGCTTGTCCGGATTTTGCTTTTTAGACATAGGCCGGACAACCCCAAATCTTAACAAACTTAAGATATGGGCTCTTCCCTTTCCGTATCACATATGAAGTGGTAGGCAACTGATTTTATTTGAACCCTATTCAATAGGTATGCAGCTTCTCAAGCGCATAACACCCAAAAGGAAATAGGAAACTCAGTAGTACTCATCATAGAGCACACCATATCAAATAGGATGCTATTGCTCCGCCCCGATACACCGACGTGCTGTGGTGTATACGGAGGAGTAATGCTGAGAGAGAATCTCATTCTCCTTTAGAATAGTCCAGGAATTCCGTGCTCAAGTATTCTCCTCCTTGATCTTATCAAAGGACATAATACTTATACCCGTATTTTGGTTCTCTATTTCTAACTTATATTCTGTGAATATCTCAAAAGGTTCAGACTTGTGTTTCAGCAGGAACATATGTCTGAATCTTGAGAGATCATCAGAGAATGTAATGAAGTATAAAGAACCGATCTTGGTATGTGTAGACAGGGGACCTTTCATACATCAGCATGTATCAATCCCAAGAGTTCATTAACTCTTTCTCTGTTTCCAACAAACAGAGCTGTGGTCATCTTATCTTTGTGACATGACCGGCAAGTTTCACAAGATGTAAATTCAAACTAATTTAAATATACATCTAAATGTAACTTCAGCCAGTCGGGTCACATTGATATGACCTAGTCTACAATGCCTCAAGAAGGATTCATTCATTTCTGAACTCTTCCTCTTGTGTGTGTTCTGTATACTAAGAACTGTAGTTTGATTTAGAACGTCAATGCTTTTAGATAACGTGCCTGAACCGATCAACTCTTGATATAGGAAATGTTCAAAACATTATCGAACAATACAAAATTATATCCTTTCTTTACTAATAAAGAGACTGATATGATTTTGTATATCAGGTTCGGTATCTAATAACATTTGTTCAGAATCAATGTATTCTTGTAATACAGGGTGACAGTGACCAACAGACTTGGCTGCAACACTTGCACCGTTTTCTATCTCATGAAACTTATCACCCGTATTTTTATCTTGATTAAGGCATGATATGGTCGCTACCTGGAGAGAGAGAGAAGAAAACACTCAGCGTATGCTCTTTCAAGATTAGATTGGTTATCTAATAGATCTAATTAGGATGTCTCCCACTGTTTTAATCAAATCTTCCTTCAAACCCTAAAAGGAAAGACTAGCCGGGATTAATTACACGCTACAAGTTCGCCAATCTTTCAGCCAGGCCAGTGTCGGTACTTTGAGGGAGGTCCCCCGTGCTTTCGCACGAACCTAATTAAAGCAAACCTCGTTTTCCCAGAGGCGTAACCCCGTTAACACCTTTCTAGACACCTACTTGATCGGCTAATTGTAATGTGTAAAACTCTCCCAGGAGTAACTTTTACTCGCAGCGGGTATTGGGATCCAACTATCTCATAGAAGGTATGCAATCTCATTGCAAATTTCAACACTTGAAATCCCCAATAATATTTTACCCCTAGCGTCCTATGACCTTGACGGAGGCCAAACTACCTATAGTCCGCTAGTCAAGTTCAACCCGTCATTTCCTGATTGAATTAAACCCACCCGCACGACCCTTGACGGAGGCCAAACAACGCCGTACGAATACCCTAATCCAATCGCATCATATGCTAGCAGATAAGCACTAGTTAGCTACCGTACACTACGCCTTGACGGAGGCCAAACTACTGCAGCACGAATACTAACTAGTACTTATCTGAAATGACGGAGGGCTACGATGGGTTTTTAAGAAAACCCTTTGCGTAATGAACTTGATATCGTTGTAGAATCGAGTGATTTTAAATGGAGTGTTTTTTAGGCTTTTCTAGTTTTGCTAAAGGGGTCACTCCCGGTGAAGGGATCGTCGGCCCTTTCCTCATCGAATAAGGTGCAGGATATATCATATATACCACTATGCATAGCAAGAACTATAGAAGCAATCAAAAGACAAACCGAGTTTGTAGCATCTGCCAGTTACTGCTAAAGGAGTCACTCCCGGTGAAGGGATCTCTGTCCTTTCCTTATCGAATAAGGTGCTGGATGTTCTACAAGGAACACCGCTATGCAAAGCAAGAACTAGAGCTACCAGTTTTTATTAAACAAGTTTCTACAACATCTTAGGTTTCTTTTATTTCATTAATCTCATTAATGAAGTCCCATTTTATTATGCTTCGTAAGCATCACTTTTGAAACGAAATCTGCAATATAACATATATCTCATATATATAATATAAACATTCGTCACAGGCAGTAATATGATCTCATCACAGAACATTGCAGCAGAAGAAACATATATGAAATATTGGATATACTAGGACGTCCGTGTTTTCAATACGAGCCTGTATAAAACACGGATTCCACGGTCGCGATGAATAGCCAAACCCACATCTCTAGACCCCTACGAGAGCGGCAAGTAACACTGCCAATTCTAGGGTTAGGAGACCCGGTCTCGACTCCTCGAGATGGTCTCCCACTGGACCCTAGAATCCGGTTACTTGTGCTCCCCGCCTTAGGTCTACCTAATGCGGAAAAGTAAATAATATACAACGGTGACATCTTCCGCTACCTGGAAGTGCCCCAATAAAAGAATATTACATACAAATGAATTTTACATGAATGAAAAAGAAAAACTCTCATCTCACATAAAACCCCCAGCTATTCAAAACGCGACGATCCAATACAACATATCACAGCAACACATAATATCATATATCATCAACGTAAGCAAGTATGCGTATCCCGATTGTCGTTGATGTATAGCAACGAAGCCGGCGATACACCACATACTACGCTTACGGTCACAGAAAAGAAAGTGTAAAACTACAATAGTTGGAATCCGCAACCTCCTTAGACATCGCATGCATAATCAAATGAATTCCTTAGACATCGCATGCCTAACAATTATAAACCCCGCATTTTAGTCTCATTTATCGAAAACTCTTTTCAATATCAAGTCGGGCAATTCAACAAGATTCCCGACGTCCTGATCGAATGCTCGTCGCAAACTTTAGTAGACGGCTGCACCCCTGGATGCCGTCGACGAAGTGCCCTAAGGCGGAACACCGCTACCGCGAGCACCCTAACGGATGCTTTCGGCGACGGGGTTCTCCTACAGTCACTTGGTCGGGGCTAAGAGGTGTAGCTGTCTATTAAGTTTACCCAGCGAGTATCCGCGTACTCTACGTGATTGCGACGGACTTTTGATCACATCAAAATTCCGTGGCGACCGCTCATCTGAGACTAAACTGCTATGTTTATAATATTCAAATTAGTTATCTCATAACTACCTGTGGATTCCAAATATTGTATCACATTCCAGATAAATAGAAAAAGTTAAACTTTCCGATCGAATCATCAAACACCCAAGATTTCCCCAATATATCTCAACACTTGAAAACAGTTTAAAAACATCCATTACATACCACAGTAGCAATGGTCCAGCCGTAGAAGGGTCAAGCCAACGCCTCACATGTGGCACGCCGTACTGCCCCAAACCCTAAGGTTCAAAAGGCAGTTCAAGACGGTCACATAAACGAGTTAAGGTTTGTTGTCTTCTAGAGGGTCCACCGCGTTACTTGCATGACTTAGAACGTTCTTAAACACGAGGAAAAATCCAACTTTTGAAAAAATTTCCGACAGGGGAAAAAGTGAGTTATTGATATCCATTCGAACTTTTTAACAGTTTCTAAAAATTATCCGGACAAAACTAAACAAAGTTAAAATATCCGATCGAATCTTTATGTCCCCAATACAACCCAGATAATTCAACAGTTGAATAATAAAATAAAAATTTCCAGAAGACTCAGCACTTGAAGACAAGAATTACTGTGCAAGCCATGTGGTGTAACTCACCAAAGTGGCCGCGGAACCGCCGCGAAACCCAGGGTTGGGCCGCGGTTCCGCGCCTCCTTTGTCGAGTTAGCATCACGTGCTTCACAGTAACTCATAGAATTCCCTGCTGAATTTTTTGGCAATTTTTAATTCACAAAAATCCAAAGTTTCAGAAAATTTCCAGAGAAGGGGTTATATCGGGTTTTCCGGGTTCGATCGGACTTTAAACTTCGTCTAGACTTTGCCTAAAGCTCTAGCTTTGCTCTGATACCACTGTAGGGTTGCTAGGCACGCACACAAGGGTCTACGAGGCATCAACCATGCCCGATTAAAAATTTAGCCGTGCCGAACAACCCGAATACGGAACTTTAAACTAGAGATTAGGCGAAAACTAGCATGCTAAACACTTTAACACTAAGTGAGAGAGATTACAACCTTTGTAGATCCGGTCCTTCACTTCATATGCTCCGCGTTGTGGTCCCTTCGCTGCGATCATCGGGATCCGGACTCTCGAGAGGTTCCACGAAGAGAAAGATGCAACCTTTGCTTCCGATCTTCGATACTAAGATGATCTACCTTGAAGTTTCTTTAACACAAGCTAACACTCATGAAATGATGTGAACACCCTCATCTAAATGGCAAGGGAAGATGAGGATGATGAAGTAGGATTTTTGCTCTCTTTATTTATCTTTTTCTCATATTTATCCATCACAAAAATCAAAGCAAGAAACCATTTCAAGCAAAGAAGAAGAAGGAAGAAGATGATGAACAATATTAGAATCCATTTGTGATGAATAGGAAAAGAAATGATATGATGAATAATGTAACCATGGTCAAACTAACCCTTATAGAGATTTGACTAAGGTTAAAGGTTTGGTTAGGTTAAGGAAATATCTAGCATAATATCTTAACAAAGACAAAGAAAGAAAGCTTCTAGAAACTTCTAGAAAACCTTAACCCTAATCAAACCCTAACCATGTTTAATCTCTACTAAACAAGTTGCATTAGTTATCATATCATGTTACAATATTATATATCACATATATAATATTTATCGTAACAAAATAAAATAATACAATTAACATATATCGCATATATATCAATGTATTATCCGAGTGAGAAAAAAAATCTTTTAGTGAGCAAATATTAGTTAATGCAATTTAATATATCATATATATTATTATACATTAAATTATCGAATCAACACTTGATCCGACAATCCGGCTATATCGCATATAACCGACTAATATTTATCCGTACCGATTCATCGAATCAACACTTGATCCGATGACCCGGCTGATATCAAATATCGCGAGAATACAATACGGTATCACATATCGCATTATCCTCGGTCCCGCACATATCACATATGTGCTCCTACTCCGTTTTGCCTGAGTCAAGAAACCTCTGTGTAGGACTCTAAAGAATCGTCAATACGCCGGTAGTAGGTGATGATCATATCAAACACCCACAAGCTGCAAGCGGTCAGCTAAACGTAACAGCTACCCAGGTATTGAGCGCTCAGAAGATCAACAAGCAAGCCTGTACATTCTCCTGCGAATCCAAACAGTAACACTCCCGTACAGTCCGGTCTCGTCGTCTGATATGTTGCATATCTCGCCTAGGGGTGGTAAACGTCAGACCCCAGTAGCTTGATAAGTCGTGTCGATTTGAGGTCTATAACAGTTCGAGAAATTACTGATAACACTTACCAGTAAATCTCAGCAACCCTGGCCAGGGATTTCCGGTTATAGCCAATCGAACACAGCACAACATCAACTCCCTATACCGGGAGAGACGAATCCCCTCCTATCGCTCATTGCCTCCATATGATTCGGGACTGTACCCAAAAGCCATCTTTTTGCATGCCCTCTTGGACGTGGTATGATGGAAATCAAAGCACAGTGGGAATCACACAAGACTGTATGACGATCTCGGGTCGACAGACTACTCTGTACCAGTGTCACCGGAGAACTGCCATCTGACGTATGCTATAATACCATCTGGGAGTTCTCGGCGAGTCCGTCCAGTGTACCCAGTCTTCACTGAGCACCCGTACACCATCCTTGATGTCAAACACCGATGGATATGGGATCATCCATCGCCCATCATATGGGTCAAGATGCGTATACGCTAGTCTACTCTGGTGCATCGATGCCCTGTCTCGATACACCCTCGACTAGGAACAGTTATAGGATGTACTCGCCGACTACCGGGGCCCCACTAGTATGATCTCATCATAGTCCCAGTAGTCGAGTACATATCCTAAGGGCTTTATCAACATGTAACATAGAGACAATCAGAGTACATGTTAAGATAAAGTACAACCAGATAGCATACTATCATGTCGAGCAAGAAAGTACTCCCTATATATGTCCTAGCATCCACTACAATATACATCGTATGTACAGTAATGGCCTCTAGGGCATACATATAACTAACAATCCATTCACAAAGGCCTTACCTCGGATTCAGTTCAAGATGATAGGTCTTCGATACGCCAGTTCATGGCCCTAATGCAAGTGGGAGATTGTTAGTGTATATACCCTAGGGGTTATTATTGTATCATACTAGCTTGTATATTACTTAATGGAAGCTTGGGATATTCACAGTTATATTAACAGTCTTGCTAAACATGGTAGTATGCTACTCGGTTTATTTCTATCTTAATATGTGTATGTGTCAGCATATCGAGAAAACATACTGATAGAGCCCTTAGGATCTTGCTTGACTACCAGCGTTGTGATGGCAGTCACACTAGTGGAGGCTGGGTAGTCTACAAGCACATCCTTTTTCAGGTCCCTAGTCGTAGGATTATCGAGACAGGGCATCGATACTCCGTAGTAGACTAGTGTGTACGCTTCTCATCCCAGCAGGGGAAATGGTCTGTCCCACAGCTATTAGTACGTTGTACTGGAGATAGTATACAGGTGCTCGTTGGGTTACGGGTACACCAGAAAGAACTCACAGGGAACTGTTGGTTGGTATTATACCCGTCGTCAGTTAACAGTTCCCAGGTGACATGAGTACAGCATAGTCCGCAGACTTGACACTGCTGCTTCGCCTCGAGTGTGTTCCCACTGTTCTTAGATTACTAGCCTACCACGACTCAAAGAAGTCGTGCAAACAGGTAGCAGTTGGGTGCAGTCCCGAAGCACTTAGAGGCAGTGGCGGTTAGATAGGATTCGTCTATCCCGGTATTGGGAGTTGATATCGTGCTGTGTTTGGAGTGCCATTACGCAAAGTCCCTGGCCAGGGAAAGCGAGATATACTGGTAGGTTTTCCAGTATCTTATCAAGGTGTAATGGGCTTCGCTCCGACATGACTTATACCGCTTTTAGGGACTGACGCTTGCCGCCCCCTAGGCCCGATATGCGATAGTCCTAGACGAACAGACCGGACTGTACAGAGATTGTCACATCAGGCTCAGTTGGAGTTCGGATGGGTTTCTTCATCGGCCTTCTTATCGACATCTTCCTGGGGACCGTTACGTACAGCTAGTGCCGCTTGCGTTCTGTGGTTAAATCCACTGCCAGCGTAGTAGTCGAGTCTTTAGAGTCCCACAAAGAGAGTTTCCCTGCTTCGGACGAAACGATATAGAGGTCGTATGGTTTTACGATAGGGTTCGGACACATACGTGTTTTTACGCACGTACGATGTTCGGACAGTTTATACTAGCAGGCTTTGGTTTAAGCCAGATTCTAGTATTGAATTATTGGATTTATACAGTCTTAGTATTTCCGTGTTTTCACAGATAGGAGGGGCGTTCTCGTAAATACTCGAGAAGCTTCTAGAAGGTTGATGAGGTAGAGAGCTTAAGTGTTATATGCATTAAATGGTTTTGTGACTCATGGACATGATTCATCAAAAGAGTTAATGAAGCTTTAATGGTTTTAATGACTCATTAGATGATTCATTTGTATTAAATAAAGCATGAAGATATTTGTGCAAAGATATTTTTGTGCAAGATATTTTATGCTTTATATAAATACACAAATGAGTTAATTTCCATTTGATAATTATTCTCACCTTCTCTCTCCTCAAGCTCTCTCTCTCTCTTCAACCCTAACTCTAACCTCTCATGTGTTGAGATCCAAGGGTTAGTAAGACTAATAGATCCCTAATCTTCTTCTATATCCTCTAGGTTGCTTTGATTATCACTCATAGCCACTTAGTTACCTCAAGTGTGAGGTTAAAGCTTGGAGAAGTAGCTCTCAGGTGGATCTTCTATCACATCGAGGAGGCCGTCGAGGAGGTGAACAAAGAGAACAAGAAGGACTTGATTCATTAGGTATAATCTTCTTTCATAGTAGCTAATCACTTCTATGTTTTTGTTAGTTAGGGTTTAGCAAAGATCCGTAAAGTTAGTCGATGTTAGTTTAAACAAAATGATTGTTTTACCTATTCCGCCTCCCCGCATCATGTGGGGTGTCTAACATCGACTTACACAAAGTACCAACACTGGCCTGGCCGAATGATTGGAGAACTAGTAAGGTGTAATTAATCCCGGCTAATCTTACCTTTTAGGGTTTGAAGGAAGATTTGATGAAAACAGTGGGAGGCATCCTGATTAGATAAGATAATAACCAATCTAATCCTGAAAGAGCATACGCTAAAGTGTTTTCTTGTCTTTCTCTCTAGGTAGCGACCATGTCAGGCCTTAATCAAGATAATAATATGGATGTATTGACTGAACCCGCTTGTGTAAGTCCATGTCAGCACCCCACGTGTTCGCGGGGAGGCAGAATATATGAAAAACAATTATCAAAACTTCGTAACACGGACTTAAGTACACGGATCGTGTCGAAACCATTACTAGCAAACTACGAGAGGTTTAACTACTTGGGTTCAAAGTTATAGCTCACATTACATGTCCTTCGGGTCTTCATCGCTGTCCTTCACACCTCGTCGACTCTTTGGAACATGGGTACCTCAACGGCCTTCTCGAGTCAAAGACGATCCACCCGAGAGTCTATAGTCTCAGCTCCTATCTCGAATCTGAGGTAACTACGGCTTCTAGTTTGGTAATCTAGAAGTCCTAGAGGGTGTAGAGTATTTAGATGGATTACTTAGTTACTTTAAACACTAGGATTCTCAACACATGAGGGCTATTAGGGTTTGAGGAAGAAGATGATGACTTGAGGATAGAGAAGGTGTTTGTGATAATGAATGAACCATTCCCATTTGTGAACATCATGAAGCATAATAATAATTCACCAAAATAAATATCTAGCTAATATTCATCAAGCTTCATTTAATTCATAAGATGAGTCATCTAATGAGTCATCTAATGAGTCATAGATCATTTAATGAAACTACACCTCATCTCCTCCACCTCATTTAGTTTAAATCTAAAAAGAAATAAACACAAATGAGTCACCTCCTTCTAGAAGCTTCCCAACAAATTACGAGACTGCCCCTCCCATCCGTATTTCCAAAAAACACGGATAAACTGATACTGAATAAATCCATCTGTATAATACTAGGATCCAACTTAAACCAAAGCCAACAAGTATTATCTGCCCGATCATAGTACGTGCACAAGTGTACGTAAGTGATCGCGGCCCTACTGTAAAACCATACGGTCTCTACACCTTTTGCCTGGTGCAGGGAAACTCTTTGTGTGGGACTCTAAAGACTCGACACTACGCTGGCAGTGGGTTTAACCACAGGCCGCAAGCGGTACTAGCTGTACGTAACGATCCCCAGGTAGATGTCGATAAGAAGGCCGATAAGGAAACCCATCCGAACTCCTACTGAGCCTGTATGTGACAATCTCCGTACAGTCCGGTCAGTTCGTCTAGGACTATCGCATATCGGGCCTAGGGGGCGGTAAACGTCTGACCCCTAATAGCGGTATAAGTCGTGTCGGAGTGAAGCCCATTACACCTTGAGAAACTACTGAAGCACCTACCAATAAATCTCGCTTGCCCTGGCTAGGGACCTTGCGTAATGGATTTCCATACACAGCGCTATATCAACCCCCAATACCGGGAGAGACGAATCCTGTCTAACCGCCACTGCTTACAAGTGCTTCGGGACTGCACCCAACTACTACCTGTTTGCACGACTCCTTTGAGCTGTGGTAGGGTAGTAATCTAAGTACAGTGGGAACACACTCGAGGCGAAGTAGCAGTGTCAAGTCGACGGACTAAGCTATACTCATGTCACCTGGGAACTGCAATCTGACGATAGGTATAGTACCAACCAACAGTTCTCGGTGAGTCCTGTCCGATGTACTCGTAACCTAACGAGCACCTGCATACTATCTCCAGTACGACATACTGATGGCTGTGGGACAGACCATCTCCCCAGTTGGGATGAGAAGCGTATACACCGGTCTACTCCGGAGTATCGATGCCCCGTCTCGATAATCCTACGACCAGGGACCTATATAGGATGTGCTTATAGACTACCCAGCCCCCACTAGTGCGACTGCCATCACAACGCTGGTAATCAAGCAAAGATCCAAAGGGCTCTACTAATATGTATAAGCGATATGTTAAAAGAAACAAATGCACATATTAAAGTAGAAAGAACCAAGTAGCATACTACCATTTTTAGCAAGACTGTCAATACAAATGTGAATATCCCAAACTTCCATTAAGTAAATATAATCTAGTATGATACAATAATGTCCTCTAGGACATATACACTAACAATCTCCCACTTGCACTAGGGCCATATGCTGGCATATCGCAGATCTATCATCTTGAATAGCCTCTCGAACTGCGTCTGAGGAATGGCCTTTGTGAATGGGTCAGCAGTGTTATTCTCCGTATCTACTTTCTTCACGTTGATCTCCCGGCGATCTACGATCTCCCTGATCAGGTGATACCGCCTTAATATGTGTCTGGACTTCTGATGGGACTTGGATTCCTTCGCTAAAGCTATAGTGCCGTTTTTGTCGCAATACAGAGGTATTGTATCAATACTGGTAGGAACCACCTGAAGTTCTATGAGGAACTTCTTCATCCAGAAAGTTTCTTTTGCGGCATTGCAAGCATTTATGTACTCCACTTCCATCGTTGAGCCAGCAACGGTGTCCTTCTTGGAGCTCTTCCAACAGACCGCCCCTCCATTGAGGGTAAAGACATAACCCGGCATGGACTTGGAGTCATCCTTGTCGCTCTGGAAGCTGGAGTCAGCAAAGGCCTCGATCTGGAAGTCATTTCCGCCATACACCAAGAACATATCATTAGTCCTCCTCAGGTACTTGAGAATGTTCTTTACTGCTATCCAGTACTTCTCCCCTGGGTTTGACTGATACCGGCTTACAACGCTCAATGCGTATGCTACATCTGGTCTGGTACATAACATCGCATACATTATAGAGTCTACCGCAGAAGCGTAGGGTATAATCGACATGCGAGCCCTTTCCAAATCAGTCTTGGGAGACATCTCTTTAGAGAGGGTGATTCCGTGACAAGCCGGTAGGTTACCGCGCTTAGAATCTTCCATACTGAATCTTTTCAATATGGTGTCTATGTACCTGGACTACGAAAGTCCCAACATCCTCTTTGATCTATCACGATAGATCTGGATCCCCAGAATTTAGGAGGCATCACCCAGGTCCTTCATGGAGAACTTCTGTGACAAGAATCTTTTGACTGACTGTAGCATATGAATATCATTTTCTATTATGAGAATGTCATCCACGTACAAGACGAGGAATACTACAGTTCTCTTTACAATCTTACTATATATGCATGGTTCATCTGGATTTTTGATAAAGTTGAATTCTTTAACAGTATCATCAAAACAGATGTTCCAACTCCTCGATACCTGCCTTAGTCCATAAATGGACTTAAGCAACTTGCACATATTACCGCTGCACCCACTCTGAATGAATCCCTCTGGCTGATCCATATAGACGCACTATTCCAAATTACCATTTAGAAAGGCCCTCTTTACGTCTATCTGCCAGATCTCATAATCGTGGAAGGTAGCAATGTCAAGAAGGACCCGAATGGATTTGAGCATAGCCACTGGAGAAAAGGTTTCATCATAATCTAAACCAGGTCTTTGACAAAAACCCTTTACAACAAGTCTAGCCTTATAGGTTTCAACCTGTCCATCTACACCAATCTTCTTTCTGAAGATCCAATTGCATCCTACGGGTTTTACCCCATCTGGAGCAATGTCCAAAGTCTATACTTTGTTGGTGTACATGGACTCCATTTCGTTCCACATTGCATCCATCCATCTTACCGAGTCGCAGCTCTAGATGGCTTGCTGGAAGCTAGTAGGGTCATCATTGTCAATGATGCAATCCTCTCAATCCCCGTCTATGAGAAAACCGTAGTATCTCTCGGGCGGATGAGACTGCCTACTACTTCTGCGGATAGACGCTGGGATTTCCCTTTCTTCTGAAACTTCTGGTTCTACCAAACTTTCAGTAACAGCTTGTGGTTCTAGAATTTCTTCCAGTTCTGTTACGCTCCCACTCTTCTGATTTTCCAATAATTCAGCTTCTAAGAAGTGGGCATGACGAGAAACAATAACCTTTTTTCCTTTGCGTAATAGAAAAATACCTCTTGGAATTCTTTGGATATCCCACAAACGTACACTGTACTGAGAGTGCCTCGATCTTGTCCGCATGCTGCTTTTTAACAAAAGCTGGACATCCTCATGTCTTAAAGTGTTTAAGACTGGGTTTCTTCCCACTCCACATCTGATATGGTGTGGTAGGCACAGTTCTTGGTTGGAACCTGGTTCAAAAGATATGCAGCTGATTCTAGTGCATAACACCAGAAGGATCGCGGTAACTCAGCCTTACTCATTATGGAACGAACCATATCCAATAGGGTCCGATTCCGCCTTTCCGATACACCATTGTGTTCTGGTGTGTATGGAGGAGTAAGCTGAGAGAGAATTCCATTCTCTTTTAAGTCTCCTAGGAACTCGGCACTTAAGTATTCTCCACCTCGATCAGATCTCAGTGTCTTGATACTTTTGCCTGTTTGTTTTTTCACTTCATTCTTGTATTCCCGGAATTTCTCAAAGGCCTCGGATTTATGCTTCATCAAGAAGATATGCCCATACCTAGAGAAATCATCCGTAAAAGTAATGAAGTAGGAATAACCAGCTCTTGCATGTGTAGACATTGGACCGCACATTTCACTGTGTACGAGTCCCAAGAGCTCGCTTGCTCTTACTCCGTGTCCAGTAAACGGAGTCTTTGTCATCTTTCCCATGAGTCAAGATTCACAAGTAGCTTAAGATTGATATTCGAACGGATTCAAATATCCTTCTCTATGTAACTTAGTCAACCGTGTTTCATTGATGTGACCTAGTCTACAATACCATAAGAAAGCCTGATTTATTTCCGGAGACTTTCTTTTAAGTGTGTTCTGGACATTGAAAACCTGAGCTTGATTTAATACGTATATACCGTCATCTAATGTACCGAACCCAATCAGAACTTGATTTAGGTGGATGTTTACCACATCGCTTACGAATGTAAAATCATATCCCTCTTTAGAAAGTAAGGATACTGATATGATATTACAAGTCAAACTAGGTACATACAAACAGTTATGTAGAATCAATATCTGCCCACTTGTCAATCCTAGGCGATATTCTACCACGGATTCAGCGTCCACGCTCATTCTGTTCACAACTCTGAGAGACATATCACCAACCCAGATAACTCTACGGTTTCTCAAAGCATTTAACGAATTACAGACATGAGATCCTGATCCGGTATCTAGTATCCAGGAAGTAGAGTTAATTGACAAACAGTTCTCAATTATAAACACACCCGAGACCGAAGCCACAACATGCTTTGAATCCTGGCTACTTGCTTCCAAAGCCCTGCAATCCTTCTGTCAATGCCCCTTCCCATAACAATAGGAACATCCCTCCTTCCCTACACCAAGTCCCGAAACTTTTGCCCTTCCCTTTCCTTCTACTTTACGGACACCGCATATCGGTTTTATGGAGGTCTTCTTCTTTTCACCCTTTGCTTTCGCCCTTGATGCAGAAGAAGAAGGTCCCTCATTAAGCAGAGCAGGTGTCTCCCTGGTTTCCTTCAGGGTGTAAGTGGAGGGTAGGGACTGTGGAAATTGTTGGATATAGTGCCCTCAGAGTCAATTATTGGATCACAGGCACGTGATTGCAATGATTGAGGGAGGACCTATGCCGGTAGGACAGTCTTACTCAAGATGATAGTATGATATCTGGTTTACCTTTATCATCGTGTACTGCTTTAGGTGACATTACTGATCACTATTGCATGTTGATAGAGCCCCTAGGATTCTTGCTTGACTACCAGCAGTATGATGGCGATCATATATGTGGGAGCTGGGGTCTATAAGCACATCCTTGAAAGGTCCCTAGTGACTCGCCGGGAACATGCTAGTTGGGATTATACCAGACGTCAGATAGCAGTTCCCTGGTGACATGTGTACAGGTTAGTTCATCGACCTGAGATCGTCATTTATCTCGTGTGAGTTCCCATTGTGCTTTAATTACTACCCTATCACGGCTCAAAGGAGTCGTGCAAACAGGTTTTAGTTGGGTACAGTCCCGAGCCACATGGAGGCAGTGAGCGGATCGGCAGGGGTTCGTCTATCCCGGTAAAGGGGGTGAGGTCGCGCTGTGTCTAGGAGAGCCATTACACGAAGTCCTTGGCCAAGGCAGGAGATTTACTGGTAGGTATTCCAGTAATATCTCAGGGTGTTCTGGTCAACACTCAGACACGCTTGTACCGCTATTGGGGGTCTGACTTTTACCAACCCCCTAGGCCCGCCATGCGATGCTCATAGAAAAACGGACCGGACTGTACGAATATTGTCACTGACAGGCTCAGTAGGGTGTCAGCATGAGTTCGCTCATCGACGTCCCTTTTGGTCAAAATCTGGTAGCCCGCTACGTATGGCTAATACCTCTGGCGTGCTAGTGGTTAAATCCACAGCCAAAAGTATTGACGAGTCTTTAGAGTCCCCTACAGACAGTTTCTCAAGTTTCGGGTGAAACGCTGTAGAGGCCGTATGGAGATATGACAGGGTTCGATCTTATGCGTGCGGTATTGCACGTATCATGATCGGACGGATAATACTAGCGGGCTTTGTTTTAAGCCGGATCCTAGTATTGTACAGTGTAGATTTTGTCTCATTGCATTTGTATTCGGTCGGAATACAAATGCGGGTATGTATATATAGTCGCGGGGTTTTCCTGTGATTTATTACGGGATCGGTTTTTTGAAGTTGCCAGTTTGCATTCCGTTTTGGCCAGTTTTCCTTTGTTCCTTCATGGCCGGATTTTTCTGATGGAGGGGCTAATTTGTAAATGTGCAAATTAGCAATTGTGGAGGGTTAATTTGTAAATGAGGGATTATGATGATAATAGCATCTTTGATTCTCTTGTGATCATTTCCTTGCATTAATGAGAAAGGATGAGATGGGAGTTGATTTTGATATTGATGTGAGGCTTGCTTTTTGTTATGATCACCTCTTGCTTTTACTACACTCACCTCCCTTGTATTTTCCCTTCTCTATATTGCTTGGCCGGCCACACTTTGTGAGGGAGAGAGGTTCATTTTTGGTGTGGGGAAATTGCTCATCTCATATTATTTTGCTTACACCAAAATTCCCAAGTTCATCACCATTATTCTTCACCTCCATTCATCATGGCAACTTTAACCCCAATAGAGACAAATGGATTCTACACTTTGCCTACAGCATCCTTGGGCACGTCGACTCGCCAACTTCGTGCTCGAGTTGCCTCGGTCCAGAGGTGGGAGCCCGTAAAAGAACCCGGCGATGTGGTGCCCGTTCCGACGAGGAGATGAAGACCGGAGATTCCGCGAGGAGATCGGAGTGGAGGCCGAAGACCGAAGGACACAGATCGCTCGGTATAGCTTTCTACCCATTCTCTAGTTTGCTAGGATTAGGTTAATGGCCCGATCCGGGTTATTAGTGCGCGGTAGTGCCGGTTTAAAATTTTAAAGAAAAGTTTTGTTTCCGCATTTTGGCCTCGGAATGACGGCCGGGGCGCTGCCGTGCACTTACACTGGTATCAGAGACACGCCATTAACCTAGTCTAGCTTGCTCTAACGTGTTTACAAGTTGGATCGAACGGATTTTCCGAAAACCCCATTTTCAAGTCCAGGCTTCTGTCGAATTTTTCCTGTGCTCAAAAAATTATTTGGTACATTGGAAAATTACGTGCAGGGTTTTTTAAGAATTCTGTGAAATTTTGGTTCACTGATTTTACTGTAGCGCGGCGGATCAGCGGCCAAAACCACGTTTTGGCGGCGGATCCACGGCCGTACTGTAGCAACAGTGCACCAAAATTTCCAGATTTGTTCCTGAATTGGAAATGGGGTTCTTGGTATATTCTGTTTGGGCCCAGATTTTTTTTTGAGTACTGGGTATTGTGCTTGGGACTCACTTCGGGAAATTTAGTCGATCGAAAATTTTAAACATGTTAGTTCACAGTATTTATATTATATCTGCGACCGTGAGTGTCATTTGATCGGTAAATCCTGTCTAACTGCTATAGCCCTTTTAAACGGATTTGCGAACGTGACATACACGTTGATGTTTTGTGTTGTGCTGTGATATTGCGGATTTGTCGTGGGGTTAGCCTGGATGCAATGGTAGTACAGTTTGGTTGTATTTGTACATTTGATATTGCTGGGCGAGCATCCGACATGTGGACTGCCGTCACTGCCTGTTTGTATATTATTCTTTTGGGGCACGACCGGGCTGAGGTCGATGTACCCGTTGTATATATTTTACTTTCTGTACTAGGATTACCCTGCGGAGGGGTGCACGGGTAGCCGGGTTCTAGAGGGCAACGGGCCCGCATCTCATGGCGTTGAGACGGAGGAGGATTCACTCTAGAATTGGCGGGCTATTCGCCGCACTCGTAGAGGGTATAGGTTGACCCAAGGAGGGGTTCCCAGGTTACCGGATTCCGTGAAGTGCTGGGTGGTCCATTCATGTTGCTGAAGGGGGGCTGCCTCGCTTCAGGTTTTGGCGGGTAACTTGCCGCTCCCGTAAGGGTCTAGGATTTCATTGTACAGGCTATCCACACGACCAGGGGAACGTCGGGTTTCAGTAGCAGCTCTATGAAACTCGGAGATCCCATATATCTATATTGTTCTGTGATGCTTATTACATTTCTGTGATTTTGCATTTTATCACGCCTTGAGCGAATATTATATATTGATATATATACTAGTAGATGTTGTCTATGTTTTGCATCCGCGCTAGTCCAGTCCCCGCTCTGTCGTTAGTTAAGTAACCTAACGGGTGATGACGGGACCCAGTGGCGAATGCGGATGGCATATACGTACATCATTATTTTCGTTCTTTATTGGTGTGATCAATTGATGGGACTGCGTTGATTCGGATCAATGCAAGCTAAACAAACCTATTCTGATGTTGTTGGAACATTTCTCAAAAAGCTGTTATTGCAAGGGCGTTCTCTTTTGTTTTGCACAGTGGTATTCGGTTATAAATATCCAGCACCTCAGTCGACGAGGCAAGGGCCGAGATCCCTTCAACGGGAGTGACCCCTTGGACAGAAGTTTGCGTCAGGGCAATAACTTCACTATAATCGATTACTTTTGCTTTGCATTGTGGTATTCAGTTGGAATATCCTGCACCTCATTCTACGGGGAAAGAGCCGAGATCATTTCACCGGGAGTGACCTCTTTACCAAAAGTTTTCGTTACTATATTTTTATAAAAGCTATCCAGTTCCTTCAACGATATCAAGTTCATTACGTTAAAGGTTTTTCGCCAAAAACCATTCGTAGCCCTCCGTCATTTCAGAAAGGTAGCACATAGTATTCATGCTATGTATGTTGGCCTTTGTCAAGGCATAGTGTATGGTAGCTATTTGTTACTTTTCTGCTGCATAGATAGATGCGTTGGTTTGGGACAGTCGTACTACTATTTTGGCCTTCGTCAAGGGTATGTACGGGTGGGTTCAAATTAACCTGGATAATGACGGGTAGAACTTGACATGTGACTTATGATATGTTGGCCTTCGTCAAGGTCATAAGAGCATGGGGTAAAAATCACATCGGGGGTTTCTAAAGAAACTGAAATTTGCCAGATATGCGCATACCTTCTGGAGTGTGATAACCTGAGCGGATTCTGTCACGTTATCATGCGATGATAGTTGGATCCCGATTCCCACTGATGAGTTGGTTTACTCCTCGGGTGATCCCGACTAATTCTTCTTTCAGGTTTGGAGGAGAATTTGACGGTACAGTGGGAGGTTTCCTGATTAGATAAAGTGATAACCATTCTGATCTAGGCTAGAGTGCACGCTGAGTATTTCTTTTCTCTCTCTCTTTGGCAACGACCATGACCCGACCCTTGACTATGACTCAGTGACCAAGTTGACCAAACCTTCTTAAACACTGGCTTTTGGATTATCAGAGTTGCAAACCTCATTGCCACTCCTACTTTTGCCCTTTTCTCCAGGACACCCCGTATTACTACGGACGTGCACTTCCATTGGATAAAACCATCGTATGGTTATATACGAACTCGAAGGAATTTATTCGAGGATGGTTTCCGGTTCTGGAGAAAGCGAATAGGACTATTCAGTTGTCTTTTCCTCTTACCTTCTCTTAGGTTGCGAGTGTTCCTTGGATTAGGACAATACACCTATTACGCAAATTGGATAGTCTTCTTCCAAACCATAGGCAGGTGCCGAACGGTGGAGAATGAAGAAAACCAATTAGCCTAACGATGGTGTGCAGAAGGTATTAAGTTAAGACAAATAAAGGGATTAGAAGGAGGGCAAAGTAAATTGCGACTGCTATTCACGACCAACCGAGTATTTCATTACCACTCCCACTTCACCTTTGTATTTCTCCACGACACTCCGTATCACTTCGAAGATCCACAGTTTATTGGATATTCCATCGTATGGTTATATACGAACTCGAAAGGAACTTGTTCCAGTTCGGGGATGGATTCTGGTTCAGGAGAAATAGGAATAAGGTTTTATTCAGGTGTCTTTTATTTTTACCTTCTCTTGGGTTGCGAGTGCTCTTAGGATTAGGACAGTACACCAATTATGCTTATTGGATAGTCATCTTCCAAACCATAGGCTGGTGCCGAACGGTAGGGAAGGAAGAAAACCATTTAGCCTAAGAGGGTGTGCAGAAGGTAATGACTAAAGACATATAAAGGGATTTGGAGTGGTGGCAAAGAAATATACGGTTAAAGTCATGAATCAGGATAATGGAAGAGGCATTACTAGGAATACCCGGATACCCCATCGAAACATTTCAATGTTTCAGTTTCACTGTGTACTGTTAAAAGAAAACTGATTTCCCAATTAGCCCTTGCTCCAGGGTATGTATTTACCAGGTATGATTCTCACATCTATATGGTTTTACAGATGATGAGTGGGAGTAAGTTATTGGGAATTAGGTGATCATCCTCATTATATCGGAATTCGTTGTAATTGGTGATATTTGAGGAAATCGCCTGGGTTGTTTGCCGGACGGCAAATTTTTGGTTTTGAATATCCGCTGTTATGCACCAATTTCAAATTGATACATCTGTACGTCTATTTTTATAGAGTGATATATACCTTTTTGAAATTATGTTCATGACATTTACCTATATCAGTGGATGGTTAGGTAAGGAGCATTAAACAACGGTGTAATTCTTCTTAACCATAAGTACAGTTTTCAACCTACGACACACAGGAAATGAGTTATTACACTCAAGAGACTTATACAGATTATTGTATGTTGTCCAGTGTCCATTAGGACAGAGGGGTAGGTACTCGTACTATATTCTGTTTACTTGTGACTTCTCTAGTTCTTAGACATGTGTTTCATAGAAATACAAGATCCGAGTTTTGAGAAGTTATAGGTATAAGACTAAAGTAGAGAACCAGGTGTTGCAAGTATCAGGATTCTTCAAGGTGATCGAAAATGTAGATACTTGTGAATGGTATTCAGTTGATAGTAAAGATTAAGAGAACTTGCTTCTTTTTCAGGTTACTCATAATTGGAAGTATTCCTAAGTTGAGTAATGCTGATCGGCCTCTCTCCATTTAGTTGACATGCACTGGAGACAGCTGCATGATTTGAATCTGGTTCCAATTAAATCAGTGCCTCTGTTTCTGTATTGGATATAGAACAGTTCATATCTTGACATTGTTAAGGTACGGGGAGTTGTCCAGCTTATGCTTAAAACCAGACACTGGACAACTCAAGGCACGTTTCTGTAATGGCTGTTTGTGGGTTGACCCGAGCTATGACGAGGGTTGATTTTCTACCATCTGGAAGATCAATAGTGATATTGTTCTTGACTCGGCACAGTTTTAATAAAAATGGATTTTTTCAGAAAACAGCAGTGGGAGTATGGTAGAACTGGAAGTGATTCCAGAACCACAAACGATTACTGAAAATTTGATAAGAACCTAAAGATTCAATCTGGTTTGACATTCCATTGGCCACTCCACAGATATGGTGGGTAACCTCAGGCACTTAAGAGGTACTTCGGTAGCCTCAAGGACGGTGACAGGGAGGTTCTTATTTACCCAGATTTGCCATTGCTGTTGCTCTAGGCTGTGAGACCCGGCAGGAGGATGAGTATAGCGTCGTTCTGAACTAGCTTTAGAAGTGTACGTCTATATGACTTTGCCAGAGGGTTGTCGTAGTCAGTGGGAGCAGCGGAAGCATAGTGGATAAGTGGCTTATGTCTATTTATAGACTAAAGCAGATATAGCAGAGATAGATCATCTATTTCTGATGTGGCAGTCATAGGTTTGACATTATCAGAATAGGGGATGGATCTGTTAAGAAGGTAGTAGGGTGTGATGTCCTGGTATTTGGATGACATACACAAAGTAGGAAGTGAAATTCCTATACTACGATCGGTTATACTTTGGTTGTCAAACAGTGGTTTCTCCACAAGGGACTTGGATATTATATCAGACATTCTGGTTACTGGATCTATGTTTTTGGATCTAGATTTGGGTAGTTTCCCAATATGGGTACTTAGACAGCATTCTACAGTTGTTTTAGAATGGACGACTCCTGGCACGGTAGTATACCTGCAGGTGATGGAGTCACCCTCTCTAAAGGTGTCTTATAGACTAAAGGGGAGAGGGATGTGCATGATCGGCAGATCACTTGCTTAGGCAATTGAGTTAATCATGAGATGTCAAGTACCACACCAGATATTGTTTTTGCACCAGATGCAATAAGTTGATATTGATCCAATCCTGGAGAAACATTCGGAAGCAGTTTTGGAACACAAGTTGATGTTCTAAGGATATGATAATGGCAGCCTTTTTTGGGAGACGGTCATCATTCTAGGCTTCCAAGGTGACCTGGATGACAGAGTGACTGTCAGAGTTATAGTCTTCCCTCTGACGAGGGCCAGTATTTTGGATAGGTGGTCCGAGCGGATACTGATTGGTTTCAGTTGACGATACAGTCTAAGAAGTTTGGATTTGGAGTTCATTTCTGAACTAGGTCCCATCAGACATCCAGACATATTCTAAGACAGGTATTGCTCATTTCGGGAGATGGTTTTCTCCGCGAACTTGAGATAAAGAGAGACATAGAAAGAAACATCAGAGCAGATCCACTCACTGAGGCTATTCCTCGAACGCAATAGTTTCGCAAACTGGCTTTGTGAGACTAATTAGTAGAGGAGTTGGGTGTTCGGTATCACACGGGCTGTGAGTATGCGACATCGCAATAATTAGCCTTGAGTGCAAGTTGGAGATTGTTGGATATAGTGCCCTCAGAGTCAATTATTGGATCACAGGCACGTGATTGCAATGATTGAGGGAGGACCTATGCCGGTAGGACAGTCTTACTAAAGATGATAGTATGCTATCTGGTTTACCTTTATCATCGTGTACTGCTTTAGGTGACATTACTGATCACTATTGCACGTTGATAGAGCCCCTAAGATTCTTGCTTGACTGCCAGCAGTATGATGGCGATCATATACGTGGGAGCTGGGGTCTATAAGCACATCCTTAAAAAGTCCCTAGTCGTGGGAGTTTCGAGACAGGGCATCGATACTCCAGAGTAGACTAGTGTATACAGTCGAGACCCCGACAAGGGGCGGTGGCCGGTCTCACAAGCCACTGGTGTCAGTTGGTTCACCTAAGATGTATACAGGTGCTCATTGGGTTATGAGTACACCGGACAGGACTCGCCGGGAACATGCTAGTTGGGATTATACCAGACGTCAGATAGCAGTTCCCTGGTGACATGTGTACAGGTTAGTTCATCGACCTGAGTTCATCATTTGTCTCGTGTGAGTTCCCACTGTGCTTTGATTACTACCCTACCTCGGCTCAAAGGAGTCGTGCAAACAGGTTTTAGTTGGGTACAGTCCTGAGCCACATGGAGGCAGTGAGCGGCTCGGCAGGGGTTCGTCTCTCCCGGTATTGGGGGTGAGGTCGCGCTGTATCTAGGAGAGCCATTACACGAAGTCCTTGGCCAAGGCAGGAGATTTACTGGTTGGTATTCCAGTAATATCTCAAGGTGTTCTGGGCTACATTCCGACACGACTTGTACCGCTATTGGGGGTCTGACTTTTACCAACCCCCTAGGCCCGCCATGCGATGCTCATAGACGAATGGACCGGACTGTACGGATATTATCACTGACAGGCTCAGTAGGGTGTCAGCATGAGTTCGCTCATCGACATCCCTTTTGGTAAATACCTTGTAGCCCGCTACGTATGGCTAATACCTCTGGCGTGCTAGTGGTTAAATCCACAGCCAAAAGTATTGACGAGTCTTTAGAGTCCCCTACAGACAGTTTCTCAAGTTTCGGGTGAAACGCTGTAGAGGCCGTATGGAGATATGGCAGGGTTCGATCTTATGCGTGCGGTATTGCACATATCATGATCGGACGGATAATACTAGCGGGCTTTGTTTTAAGCCGGATCCTAGTATTGTACAGTGTAGATTTTGTCTCATTGCATTTGTATTCGGTCGGAATACAAATGCGGGTATGTATATATAGTCGCGGGGTTTTCCTGTGATTTATTACGGGATCGGTTTTTTGAAGTTGCCAGTTTGCATTCCGTTTTGGCCAGTTTTCCTTTGTTCCTTCATGGCCGGATTTTTCTGATGGAGGGGCTAATTTGTAAATGTGCAAATTAGCAATTGTGGAGGGTTAATTTGTAAATGAGGGATTATGATGATAATAGCATCTTTGATTCTCTTGTGATCATTTCCTTGCATTAATGAGAAAGGATGAGATGGGAGTTGATTTTGATATTGATGTGAGGCTTGCTTTTTGTTATGATCACCTCTTGCTTTTACTACACTCACCTCCCTTGTATTTTCCCTTCTCTATATTGCTTGGCCGGCCACACTTGGTGAGGATATGAGGTTCATTTTTGGTGTGGGGAAATTTCTCATCTCATATTATTTTGCTTACACCAAAATTCCCAAGTTCATCTCCAATATTCTTCACCTCCATTCATCATGCCAACTTCAACCCCAATAGAGACAAATGGATTCTACACTTTGCCTACAGCATCCTTGGGCACGTCGACTCGCCAACTTCGTGCTCGAGTTGCCTCGGTCCAGAGGTGGGAGCCCGTAAAAGAACCCGGCGATGTGGTGCTCGTTCCGACGAGGAGATGAAAACCGGAGATTCCGCGAGGAGATCGGAGTGGAGGCCGAAGACCGAAGGACACGGATCGCTCGGTATAGCTTTCTACCCATTCTTTAGTTTGCTAGGATTAGGTTAATGGCCCGATCCGGATTTTTAGTGCGCGGTAGTGCCGGTTTAAAAGTTTAAAGAAAAGTTTCGTTTCAGCATTTTGGCCTTGGAATGACGGCCGGGGCGCTGCCGTGCACTTACTGAAATAAGTCAGCATATGACCTGTTTCCCAACGTGGTCTCCAGGTCCGTGAGCTCATTAATATAGCTAGTCATCATAAGGACATCGTCCTCTACAGATGACCCGACAGCCAACCTCGCTTGAAGTAATTCGTTCGAGGTCTCATATCTTGTGATACGAGATTGCTATCCATATAAATCTTTGTTATGGAGGAAGATGGGAACTAAGTCCATCTTCTCATGCTGCTTCTGGTATACACCATCAACTGAAGCCGACACGAGGCACTTGGCATTCGCACTGTCCTTTTCCCTTTTCTGATGGATATCCATATCCGCGACGGTGGAAACTGGACCTGGGATGGTGGGGGCTTTAGTAGTAATAGGGTGGTCCAGCTTGTCATAGGCAATGGACATCTGGACAGACCATTGCCAGTCATAAAAGTCAGATTCAGTCAATTTATTATCTATATGTAACCTAGTCATGGTCACATGGTCGCTGCAATTAAGAGAGAGAGAAGAAAACACTTTAGCATGATGCTCTTGCAAGTTTAGATTGGTTTTTAATTTATCTAAACAGGATGGCTCCCACTGTTTCTCGAATCCTTCCTCAAACCATAAAAGAAGAATTAGTCAGGAATGATCTCACCGTACAATACTTTGTTAACCATTCAGCCAAGCTATTGTTGGTACTTCGAGGGAGGTTTTACGACGCTTTCGCGAAGTTTCATAATTAAATAACCTCTTTCCCTGGAGGCATAGCCTCGCTAACACTGTTCTAGACACCTATTTGGTTTATAGCATTGATCGTTAAGTGACGAATCTCCCGATGAGTAGCATATACTCACAGTAGGATCGGGATCCAAATATCATCGTGTGATAATGCTGATGAAATCCTACCAACATTATCAAACTCCAAATGGTATGCAGTACTAGAAATTTTCAGTTTCTTTAGAAACTCCCGATGTGGATTTTTTCCCCATGCTCTTATGACCTTGACGTTAGCCAAAATATCATAAGTCACATGTCAAGTTCTACCCATAATTATCCCTGTTAATTTGAACCCACCCATACATACCCTTGACATTGGGCAAAATGGCAGTACGACTGTCCCAAACCAACGCATCTATCTATGCAATAGATGAATATTCAGCAGCTACCAAACACTATGCCTTGGCATTGGTCAAAATACATAGCTTGAATACTACTGAATATCTAACTGAAATGACGAAGGGCTACGCATGGTTTTGGAGAAACCGTGAACGTAGTGAACTTGAAATAATCGAAGGAACCTGATAGCTTTTAAAAGGAATGGTTTAAGCTCCGTAATTAAAAATCTGCTGTTTTAAAATTACCGAGTTGTTTCTTTAAAATTTGTTCCAACGATTCAGCTTTGGTTTGTTTTCTTTGCATTAATATAATGCGTCCCATCATTTATCCTATCATTGCAGAAAACAACAAAAATACAATGTCCGCTTATACCATCCGCATTCGGCACTGGGTCCCGTCATTCACCCGTTAGGTTACTTAACTAACGACAGAGCGGGGCTGGGCTAGTGCGGATGCAAAACATAAGCAATGCCTACTAGATATCATATATAGATATTGTACATTCGTCAGATGCAATAATAGGCATTCGAGATCATAGATGAATATATTGGATTTACTAGGAATCCGTGTTTCGTTTGAGCCTGCAACAAAAGACGGATTACACTGTCATGATGAATAGCCAAACCCCACCCTAGACCCCCACGGGTGCGGCAAACTACCTGCCTAGTACCAGAAGTGAAACAGTTTCCCTCAACAACGTGAGTAGGCCATTTAATACTTCAAAGTACCTGGTAGTTTGTGCACCCCATCTTGGGTCTATCCTAGGAGCAAGAAACAATAAATGAAATAATACAACCGTGGCTACAACCTCAACCCGAATGTGCCCCGCAAAAGAATATTACAACATATTACAATTTACATCGAATGAAAGATAAAAACTCTCATCTCAAAACCCCGGCTATTCGTCCACGACGATCTAATAAAGTTCATATCCACAAACCAATATCCATTACAGAAATGTGCAACCCCCAACTAACCGACATACTAGCAATTAGCGTAGGTTTACGAACACATCAAACAACCCGATTAGGAAATAACTTAGAATTTCGATCGACAAACTTTTTACGTGTCTACCCCAAATGCAAGCCAGCACTGAAAAGACCTGGGCAGAAACAAAATATACAGGAAAACAGAACACCCAAAAGTAAGACAAACTGTGTAAATACGAGTCAACTTGGAGTCGACTCGGCCGCGGATCCGCGGCGGATTGCACCAATCCGCCGTGCTTCCGCGGTCGTCTCACCGAGTTGGGATCTCGTATTTCTCCAGTATTCTTATAATTCCCTGCTGTGAATTTTCATGCCTCTGAAATAAAGGTTTAAAATCGACAGAAACTTGAGGGGTCCGGGGTTAAGTTTTCATGTTTTTCAGACGATCGAAGTTCTAATAAGTTGCTAACAAGCTAGTAAAGGTTTTGTAGGCTCTGATACCACTGTAAGTCCATGTCACGCACCCCACGTGTTCGCGGGGAGGCGGAATATATGAAAAACAATTATCAAAGCTTCGTAACACGGACTTGAGCACACGGATCGTGTCTAAACCATTACTACCAAACTACGAGAGGTTTAACTACTCGGATTCGAAATTATACCTCACATTACATGTCCTTTGGGTCTTCATCGCTGTCCTCCACACCTCATCGGCTCTATGGAACATGGGTATCTCAACGGCCTCCTCGAGTCAAAGACGATCCACCCGAGAGTCTATAGTCTGAGCTCCTATCTCGAATCCGAGATAACTACGGCTTCTAGTTTGCTAATCTAGAAGTCCTATAAGGTGTAGAGTATTTAGATGGATTACTTAGTCACTTTAAACCCTAGTATTCTCAACACATGAGAGCTATTAGGGTTTGAGGAAGAAGATGATGACTTGAGGAGAGAGAAGGTGTTTGTGATAATGAATGAACCACTCTCATTTGTGAATATCATAAAGCATAATAATAATTCACCAAAATAAATATCTAGCTAATATTCATCATGCTTCATTTAATTCACAAGATAAATCATCTAATGAGTCATCTAATGAGTCATGGATCATTTAATGAAACTACACCTTATCTCCTCCACCTAATTTAGTTTAAATCTAAAAAGAAATAAACACAAATGAGTCACCTCCTTTTAGAAGCTTCCCGACAAATTACGAGACTGCCCCTCCCATCCGTATTTCCAAAAACCACGTATAAACTGAGACTGAATAAATCCATCTGCATAATACTAGGATCCGGCTTAAACCAAAGCCCACTAGTATTATCTGCCCGATCATAGTACGTGCACAAGTGTATGTAAGTGATCACGGCCCTGCCGTAAAACCATACGGCCTCTACACTTTTTGCCCGGTGCAGGGAAACTCTCTGTGTGGGACTCTAAAGACTCGACACTATGCTGGAAGTGGGTTTAACCACAGGCCGCAAGCGGTACAAGCTGTACATAACAGTCCCCAGGTAGATGTCGATAAGAAGGACGATGAGGAAACCCATCCGAACTCCTTCTGAACCTGTATGTGACAATCTCCGTGCAGTCTGGTCTGTTCGTCTAGGACTATCGTATATCAGGCCTAGGGCGGTAAACGTCAGACCCCTAATAGCGGTATAAGTCGTGTCGGAGTGAAGCCCATTACACCTTGAGGAACTAATGGAGCACCTACCAGTAAATCTCGCTTGCCCTAGCTAAGGACCTTGCGTAATAGCTCTCTATACACAGCGCGATATCAAACCCCAATACCGGGAGAGACGAATCCTATCTAACCGCCACTGCCTCTAAGTGCTTCGGGACTACACACAACTACTACATGTTTGCACGACTCCTTTGAGCAGTGGTAGGGTAGTAATCTAAGTACAGTGGAAACACACTCGAAGCGAAGTAGCAGTGTCTAGTCGACGGACTAAGCTGTACTCATGTCACCTGGGAACTGCAATATGACGATAGGTATAGTACCAACCAGCAGTTCCCGGCGAGTCATGTCCGGTGTACTTGTAATCTAACGAGCACCTGCAAACGATCTCTAGTACGACGTACTGATGGCTGTGGGACAGACCATCTTCCCAGCTGGGATGAGAAGCGTATACACCGGTCTACTCCGGAGTATCGATGCCTCGTCTTGATAATCCTACAACCAGGGACCTATATAGGATGTGCTTATAGACTACCCAGCCCCTACTAGTGTGACTGCCATCACAACACTGGTAATCAAGCAAAGATCCTAAGGGCTCTATTAATATGTATGTAACGTTTTAGAAAATCGTTATGCGATTTTTTTTTCCGTTTTAGGGTAAAATTGTCGGTATTTTCTATTTTAACCCGACTGTGATCAAACGCCCATATTGACTTGCCAACACCTAGTTTAGCTAAAATAAAGCTAGTGCGCAAACTTTGGGGGTATATGAGACGTTTTGGTTCAGATAGAATTTTTCCCAATTTTAATATTATTTTAGTGCGGTATTCACATTTTGGGAAATTTCTCTTAAGTGATCTTTTCTACAAGTAAGTTTGAGTTAATTAAACCTTCACATAATATATAGATATTTGTTTGGAAATTAGAATTAAGAAAAAGAAAAGAATCATTTAGGTGCATGCATATGTGTGTGAATGCATTTATGTGTGCATTTATTGCATTTCTTGTTAGAATAATCCACACAATTCCTCACCCTTTCCTCACTTGTCCGAGCTCTCCTTCTTTCTTCTGCCCTTGAGTTCTTCTTTCTCCATTTACATCATTCCAACCACAATAAATCTCTAAAATTCCATTTTTTAATCTCACAAAATACCCCAAGTTTTGATTTAACATCTTGGAGCTAGGAAAGCTTGGATCTTTGTGTTCTTGAGGATAGGTATGATCTCTTTTTGTTCATTATGTTTTGGTAGTGATGTGTAGCCTTTTTATTTCAGTTTAGATAGTGTAAAGTTAGGATTGGTGTGCAATATCGTATTTTAGTGTCGATTTGTGATATATGTGACCTGCTGTGACCCCGAGATTTTTCTAGAAAACCAAACAATGTAGTTGTGTTGTACCTGTGACCATAGGACCTCACCTGGAGCATGAACCCATGGGGCTCAGACTCGACCGGCAACGACTCGAAAGAATTCCGGCGACATCGGCCGTAGGTTTTAGTTGGGGTATGGGTTTTTGAGGGTAGCTCTCTGCTTTGGTTTAGGTATGTTTGGTCTTGTTTAGTTGTTGAATTTTCTCTGTATACGAAATCTGGGATCACCTAGGTAGTTTCTTGTGTTTCGTTTTAGCACGATACGTTATACGACACGGATCGTACTCTTTGTGTGTTTTTGCTCTTAGGTTGTTTTCGTCGTGTCTCTACGCACGTTAGCCACAATGCGAACACTTGGGAGTAGGTTTGGAGTTGGTTTGTCGGTAAAAACGTAATTTGTGCATGTTTTTGGTCGTTTATTAATATATATACTTGTGTTATCGTTGTGTTGTTTTAGGATCGCAGGCGGGGATTTCGGACGCTGCGAAGAAAGGGAAACAAGTGGTTAGCTTCACTTAGCCAGGATGGTTGATGAGTAGATTTAACATCTACAGGGGAATCGCCCGCATGGCGTTATGCGTCTGGGCTAGAAATGACTTAACTTGTCGCATATTCTATGTCATATTTAGAATTGTGCATTTACCCTACTGCTTAGTAAATTGTTGTGCTTGGACTAGTATCCTTAGGACACTGCACTATTATTGATGGCTCATGTTACACGAGCACTGATTATATGCCACACACACCGTCAATAATTTCCATGTCATGCACAACCCACTTATAGATATGATTTTGCTTGGTTAGGGACATTGTGACATTGATTCATATTTCTTATCGCATATGACTTATAGCATACTTGTATACCTACATGCTTACACATATGCCTTGACATACTTACGTGCTAGTTACCTGTATACCTATATAGTATTGTACCATTAGCGATAGGTACATAGACACTTCATGAAATAGCTATAGGTATACCTTGCACACCTACTTCACTTATACCCAGGAGGTATATTACATCATTATTTATAGGTAGATACATATACCTTGCTATATCTTTTGTTTACACATACACCTATTTATAGCTACATGTTTAGCTTTACTTGATGTTATATAGACTTGGAGAAATTAGGAACCGCATGATTTATATGTTAGTTTGTTGAAGTTAATTGCGTCTTTTCCTTTATATGCTCGCATTTCAGATTTATGATGCGTATATTATATTCATGGATTTTCGTATTGAGATATGGATTTTCATGATGTTTTCTGGATTTGCGGACCGTGGGAGTTTCATGAAATTATGCATTATTTGAAAAACCCCGGTTTCCCTTGATATGATATTTCAGCAGCCACCATGAGATTTATCAGTTCGGATATATATATACCCCACGCAAGGAAAGGAAAGATCCGTGTGCGGGTACATGGTGGGGCCCGGAGGTACCCCGGGGCAAGAATCTCAGTGAGGAGATGAGTTAGTAGGGGTACCATACTTTCCGGTGACATTACCAATGACTCGGCGGTTATCATGGGGATACTGACGGGAGTCATGTGCGTATGGATACTTCGAGAGTCGAGGGTCAGAGCTAGGCACCCGAGCTTTCGGGATAGCGTATGATACATACCTATCAGAGAGCCAGTCATGGAGACAGCACCTACTAGATCAGCCTTTCTGTGTCGATGCTTGACACATTGTTTTCATGATATTCTACTTCTAAGTTTATATGACAGTGGAATGGGACGCTGTTATATATGCCTTTACACATATATTAGTGGAATGGGACGCTAATATACGTGTACTGATATCAATTTATATACTTCATCATATTTATTTATGAAAACATTCGGGATATACGAGATATGCTTGATATTGTATATTCAGGATATACGAGATATACTTGATATTGTACATACGGGATATGTGAGATCTACTTGATGTTGTACATTCGGGATATACGAGATATACTTGATATTGTACATATGGGATATGTGAGATATACTTGATATTGTACATTCGGGATATATGAGATATACTTGATATTGTACATTCGGGGTATATGAGATTTACTTGATGTTGTACATTAAGGATTTGTGAGACTTACTTGATATGATAGCCAATTTGGGGGCTGATTTGAGGAAATTGGGATTTGGATTGTCTTGACGGATTTTGATCCTACCACGATGTCAGGATTTCGTGGAAATGGCATGTTTCATTCCATACTCTACATTTACTGTTTATGCACTGCTTCATGCATTAGTGTACCTGTTAGAGTACCTTCCATGACTGTTGCATTTACATATCTTTATTCATATCATTTCTTCATGTATTAGTAGTACCGATATAGTACTTTACATGATGCTGCATACAGAACATCATACTTTTATTGCTCCATGCATTAGCGTACCTGTTAGCGTACCTTTCATGACTATTGCATTCATATGACATGTTACTGCTTTTAACCTGCATATGTTAGATTCGCGCTGTACGTGCATACTTGCGATTACCTGCATATGTTATTTACTATTCACGAGTTAGCAACTCACCCATGTTGTGCCACAGTGTTTTGCAGGTGTTCCTCGGGATAGTCAGAGGCAGGGCTATTTTCATCCATCATATCATCTTTTGCTGCGGATACCGCTTCACCTGATAGTGTGCAGTTTTGCTTAGGTAGGTGTTGCGGTTACCCGATGTTGCTTGTTGTATATTCGTTGTATCCTGTACTCTCCATCTACCATTATATTGTATGACTTAGAGACTTGATGAGAGGACGATATTGTATATTATTTTGTGACTTGTAGGTTTTTATGCAGTTTTATGTATATCGTCTCTTTTTTCGCTACAACGTCGTATATCATTTGTGGTGATTGTTTTCCGCCGTTGGGCGTGGATTTTGCTCCCGTTTGGGATGCTTTTACTTATTTTATGTTGTACCCATTTTGGGGGCTTGTTTTACAAAGTGGGTGCTACCAAAATTTTAAGGGATAAAAGTGAGACTTTAAAGAATTTGGGTTGTGGTTTCAAAGTTTTTGAAAATACTATTATCACTTTCTTGCTACTTTTGATGGTTTAGATTGCTAGGTTTTGGCTTTCTTTTACTACGTTACGCCTGTAGACATTGCGTAGTATTAGGGCCGTCACGTGCCAATTTCGGGTCGTGACAAAGTTGGTATCGGAGCGCTAGGTTTTACCTTTCGCAGTGTAGGATGACCTTGGTATAATGGAGTAGGTAGCTTAAGCAGAGTAACGTAGTGTGTGTATGTCTGCAGCATACTCACGATGCGGTACTCCTTCTAAAGTGACCTAAGTACTAATCGCCTGAAATTCCTCCCTTGATGATTCATATTCTTGTGATTCGATTTCCGTGTTCTTATCGAATCTTATTTCCATTTATAGCCTTTGCCGCCGATAACTTTGGGGACTCAGAGTGATGCAGCGAGGGCCAAGGTCAGGATTGACTCGGGTGGGTCAAGGACTGACCAGGATGGCACGCTCTTTGCACAGGAGCAGACGGTTCCACCTTCGACAGATAGTATTGCTAGGCTTGTGGCAGAGATGCAGGACATGCGCCAGACGATGAGTTCTTTGGTTGAGGCCATTCGAGCGCAGCGACAGGAGGTTGTCACCCCTGTTACCCAGTTGTTCTTTGTGATCAGCATGCAGCAGTCCGTCACCTACATAGCACCTATGGATGCAGCCCCAGTTGATGAGACACTTCTTCCTGAGACTCTGGGAGTTCCGGAACAGTGAAGGACTCGTACAGTGGTACCAGCTCAGAGACAGAGGCCTAGTCGTCGATACAGATTTCGTGACCATCGCGGGAGTAGCAGAGGCTTAGGACGAGGACAGTCATTCAGCTCTCATCCCCAGGAGGGTCAGCAGTCATTGCGTGGATGTTTTCGATGTGGGAGCCTTCGTCACCTCATTAGGAGTTGTTCCCTAACACCGCGTCAGGGTCGTATTCTGAGACGCCAGGAACGTGGATGGTTCGCTCAGAGGGTCAGTCTAGCAGAAGAGGAGTTCAGCAAGTTGCGGGGAGGGGGCAGACACGAGAGTTTGCTTCTACTCAACAGGACGCGCGGACGTCCAATGCAGAATTTTCAGGTATCATTAATTCGTATGTTCTTTTGATGTATTTGCTTGTTTTTCACACTTGTGCCGTAGTTGGTACGAGAGTCGTGTTAGGTAGATCAGCCGTTTGTTGTGTTAATTTCTTTCAACGATTCTTTTGTTGCGCAACACGTATTTCGGTCGTGTGCCAATCGGGTAGGAGATTCATCCGTCACTTGATCCTTCTAGAGATGTTTGATTTGACGTTATCCTGGGCAAGGATTGGTTAGCTACGTGCTAGGCGTCTGTGGACTACCGCAAGAAAACAGTCAGGGTTGTTTTCCCGGCTAGTCAGTTCTTGTTGTGCAGGGGGACAGTGGTGCCGCCTCTCATAGCTTGAATTCAGTTTTTTATGCTAGTCGGCTTTTAAGGAAAGGATGTCGTGGATTCTTGGCGTTCATTCATGGTACCGAAGCCACAGTTGGTTTGTTGGACCGGGTCCTTTCGTGCGAGAGTTATCCGAAGTTGTTCCAGATGAGCCGGCGAAACTTAGGGAGCTTAAGGATCAGCTGCAGAGTTTTTTGTTGGGGGGCTTGTGCGTCTGGTGCTTCGCTTTGGGGAGCTCCTTTTCTGTTCGTCTGGGAAAAGACGGCAGTTTGAGGTTCTGTGTTGATTGATCGTCAATTGAACCGGCTTACGGTGCGGATAGGTATCCTTTACCTCGCATTGTCGAGTTCTTCGATTAGCTCCAGAGCGCGAGACATTTTCTAAGTTTGTTTGGGATCAGGTCATCATTGTTGCGGGTTCGGAGTGATGACATTCCGGAAACTGCTGTTGTGCGTGCTTTGGGCTTTATATGTTTTGGTGGTGTCGTTGGACTCACCAATGCCCTAGCAGCATTCGTAGATGTGATGAACCATATTTCTTCAGGTCGTTCCTCGATCAGTTGTGTTGTGTCATTGATGTCATTCTGGTCTATTCAATGTGTCTTGAGGAACATGAGTAACACTTGAGGATTTGTTTTGCAGACATTGGAAGAGCCCCAACAGTTTGCTAGATTCTCGGAGTGTTCCATCATGCTTGTTGTGTTGACTCCTAAGTCTTGTAGTTACGGGAGACGGTTTTTCGTATGGTCCCGAGGAAGATCGTGGCCGTACAGATTAGGCCCAGACTTGTGTTCGGACGGAGGTCCGCAGATTTTTGGGCTTAGCAGGTTTTTACCGCCGTTTCGTGCAGGATTGCTAGTGTAGCGCTGCACCGTTGACTGGAATGACCGGGAAAGGGGTTTCTTTTCTTTGGACTGAGGCATGTGTGCGGGGTTTTTCAGCAGTTGAAGACTCGGTTAACAACCGCATCAGTTCTTTCTTTACTTCTGGTTCGGGCGACTTTGTTGTTCAACTGTAATGTTTCGCGAGTGGGGCTCGATTGTGTACTGAGGTGACACTATAGAGTTATCGCTTTTGCTTCCCTACATCTGGAGGAAGTACGAGCAGGATATCCCACTCATGATCTGGAGATGGCCGCAGTGGTCTTGCGTTGGAGATTTAGAGACACTACTTGTTCGAGAGTCGTGTCAGATTTTCACGGACCACCAGAGCTTAATGTACATATTCTTGCAGCGGGTTGTGATTGTTGAGATAGTCTTCTGCAGATTTACAGTTCTTGTGCGATCATTGAGTACAGCTTAAGTTTGCCTCTACTGGGGGGACAGCTTGCTCATGTCCGTGCCCGACCACTTTTCCTTAATCGCTTTAGTGAGGCACTGCCCACCGATGCTTGTTCGGCAGAGATACTTGAGCATACTCGGCTGGGTAATGATTCGGAGTCCTTGATTTGTGACATGGGTGTGCTACGTTTAGGAAAGCGTTTGTGTACCTGATACAATTGGGTAGAGACGTGAAATCCTAGAGCAGGCACATCAGTCAGCTTTCTGTGTTCATTCAAGTTCCACCAAGTTGTAGCGTGAATTGTGAAATAGTTATGGGTGGGCAGGGATGTAAAGAGAAGTTTTGGATTTCGTTTCAGGGTGTCTGTCTGGTTGTGTGTTTTGGGTGAGTATCTGAGACCGGCTGGAGAGTTGCAACCTTCAACTGTTCCGCAGTGGGAATGGGAGCAGATCTCCATGAATATTCGTTGTGGCGTCTACCCAGGTTTAGAGAGGGTGTGACTCCATTTGGGTGTTTGTTGTCCGGTTATTCTCAGTTTGCTCAGTTGTTCTTTGTTAAGTTTGTGCGTTGCACGGAGTTCCTTCATGGGTCGTATCCAAATAAGGCACCTTATTCTCTTGCCGTCTTGGGCAGGAACTTCAGGAAGCATTGGGTACTAGTTGAGCTTTAGCTCCGTCTTTCCATCCGCAGGATGATGGTTTTGTGAGAGCGGGCTATACCGACTCTGGAGGATATGCTTGTGCGTACGTACTTGCTGTTGTCGGAAGTTGGAATCGTCACTTGCCATTGTTAGAGTTCTCCTTCGATAGCTGTTATCAGGAGACAATCCAATTGGCAACCTTTACGTTGTTTGTTAGGTGGTGTCGATCTCCAGTCGGTTTTTCTGGTTCTGCGTAAATAGGATTTTTGGACTCCAGCTAGTCTAGAGACTTTGAAAATGATCCAGTTGGATCAGTTCAGGATGATGACAGTCTTGTGCGGACAGAGGTCTTATGCCGACCATGGTGGTCGCATGCTTGGGTTCGCATTGGGAGATCATGTATTCCAACGGATTTTTCCGATGAATGACATGTTGAGTTTTGGGAAGCTTACCCCAGGATTTTAGGTCCTTTTGAGATCCTTTTAGCGAGTTAGTTCCGTTGCCTAGGTCTTGAACTCCTTCTCATCTTGCTCCTTGGAGTGGTTCGATCGGCTCCACCTCGTAGTCCCCTTGTTGTCGAAGAAGGATCCACCCGAAAGCCTCTACCTTGAGCTCCTACCTCAACCGAGAGGAAACTAAAGTGCTTGGCTTGCTAGACCTAGTACTCTAGAGTGAGTAGAGAAGAGTTTTGAAGGTTTTATCTCAATGGCTCATGCTTCTCAACACATGAGACATGAGAGCCTTGAGAGAGAGGAAGAGGGAGAGCTTGGATGAGAGAGAGTGATCAAGTGAGAATGAGCTTGACTTTTTACAACCATGCTCACAAAAGAAAAATAATGATGATAATAATAATAATAATTAAGAATTGTGATGGTTAGTTTCAATGACCATTATCATTTCATGCATTTAATGCATTTTGTAAAGAACAACAAGTAAACAAAAGTCATAGAAATGAAATGATGATGGTCAATAAGTCCACAATGGTCAACCGGTCAACAAAGTCAACAAGTCAACAAAAGTCAAATGTTCAACTCAACCATGGCACAATAATACTTAATTAATATTATTAATAATATTTCTTATTCTCATTAGGGTTTAGAAAAAAGTCAACGGTCAACAACCCTAATGAGAATCCTCTGCCTCTGCCTCTGTTAATTGTGCATACACACCCGCATCCGTGTTCCGAGGAACACGAATACAATGAGATAAAACCAATCCCAAAACATATACTACGATCTGGCTTAAACCAAAGCCCGCTAGTAATAACTGCCCGGACACCAAACGTGCACAAGTGCATGGATGTGAACGAACCCTGTCGCAAAACCATGCGACCTATACTCTGTTTTGCCCAAAGGAGAATAGCCTTCTTTGTGGGACTCTAAAGACTCGACACTACTGTGGCAGTGGGTTTAACCACGGGCCGCAAGCAGTACTAGCTGTACGTAACGGTCCCCAGGTAGATGCCGATAAGAAGACTGATGAGGTGAACCCATCCGAACTCCTACTGAGCCTGAATGTGACAATCTCCATACAGTCCGGTCTGTTCGTATGAGAATATCGCATGTCGGGCCTAGCGGGTAGTAAACGTCAGTCCCTTAATAGAGGTACAAGTCGTGTCGGAGTGTAGCCCAGAACACCCTGAGATAACACTGGATAAACTACCAATATATCCCGCTTGCCCTGGCCAGGGACGACAATGTGTAATGGCTCTCCTTGACACAGTGCGATATCAACCCCCAATACCGGGAGAGACGAATCCTGTCTAACCATCACTGCCTCTAAGTGCTTCGGGACTGCACCCAACTGCTACCTGTTTGCATGACTCATTTGAGTCGTAGTAGGGTAACAATCTAAGAACAGTGGGAACACACTCGGGGCGAAGTGATAGTGTCAAGTCAGCGGACTAAGTTGTACTAATGTCACCTGGGAACTGATAACTGACGATAGGTATAGTACCAACCAACAGTTCCCGACGAGTCCTGTCCGGTATACTCGTAACCTAACGAGCATCCGCATACTATCTCAAGTACGACGTACTGACGGCTGTGGGACAGACCATCTCCCCTGCTGGGATGAGAAGCGCATACGCTAGTCTACTCCGGAGTATTTATGCCCTGTCTCGATAATCCTACGACTAGGGACCTGTATAAGGATGTGCTTGTGGATTACCCAGCCCCACTAGTGTGACTGCCATCATAACGCTAGTAATCAAGCAAAGATCCTAAGGGCTCCACTAATGTGTATAGGCGATATGCTAAAAGAAACACATGCACATATTAAAGTAGAAACAAACCAAGTAGCATACTACCATTTCGAGCAAGATGGTCTATACAACTGTGAATATCCCAAGCTTCCATCAAGTAATATACAAACTAGTATGATACAGTAATGGCCTCTAGGGCATATACACTAACAATCTCCCACTTGCACTAAGGCCATGTACTGGTGTATCGAAGACCTATCATCTCAATCAGCCGCTCGAACTGAGTCTGGGGTAAGGCCTTCATGAATGGATCTACAGTGTTATCTTCTGTAGCAACCCTTCGAACCTCAATCTCCCGGCGATCCATGATCTCCCTGATCAGGTGATACCGCCTCAAGATATGTCTGGACTTCTGATGGGACCAGGGTTCCTTCGCTAAAGCTATAGCCCCCCTTGTTGTCACAATACAGAGGTATTGGATCAACAATGGATGGAACCACCTGAAGTTATGTAAAGAACTTCCTCATCCAGACGGCTTCTTTTGCGGCATCAGATGCAGCGATATATTCCGCTTCCATCGTCGAGTCAGCAACGGTTTCCTGTTTGGAACTCTTCCAATACACCGCCCCTCCATTGAGGGTAAAGACATAACCTGACATGGGCTTAGAGTCATCCTTGCCACTCTGGAAGCTGGAGTCAGCAAAGGCCTCCATCTGGAGGTCTTTTCCGCCGTAAACCAAAAACATGTCCTTAGTCCTTCTCAGGTACTTCAGAATGTTCTTTACCGCTATCCAGTGCTTCTCCCTAGGGTTTGACTGATACCGGCTTACCACACTCAGTGCATAAGCTACATCTGGTCTAGTACACAACATCGCATACATTATAGAGCCTACCGCAGAAGCGTAGGGTATAATAGACATGCGACCCCTTTCCAAATCAGTCTTGGGAGACATCTCTTTGGAGAGGGTGATCCCGTGACAAGCCGGTAGATTACCGCGCTTGAAATCATCCATACCGAATCTTTTCAGTATGGTGTCGATGTACCTGGTCTGTGAAAGTCCTAATATCCTCTTGGATCTATCATGATGGATCCGGATCCCCAGAATGTAAGAGGCATCACCCAGGTCTTTCATGGAGAACCTATGTGACAAGAACCCTTTGACAGATTGTAGCATAGGAATGTCATTTCCTATCAAGAGAATGTCATCCACGTATAAAACGAGGAATACGACAGTTCGTGCTACAATTTTACTATAGATGCATGGTTCATCTGGATTTTTGATAAAGCCAAAATCTTTGACCGTCTCATCAAAACTGATGTTCCAACTCCGCGATGCCTGCTTTAGTCCATAAATGGACTTAAGCAACTTGCACACCTTTCCGCTGCTCCCATTCTGAATGAAACCCTCTGGCTAGTCCATATAGACACACTCCTCTAAATTTCCATTTAGAAAAGTGGTCTTTACGTCCATCTGCCAAATCTCATAATCGTGGAAGGCAGCAATGGCAAGAAGGATCCGAATGGATTTGAGCATAGCCACTGGAGAAAAGGTTTCGTCATAGTCCACACCAGATCTTTGACGAAAACCCTTTGCAACAAGTCTAGCCTTATAGGTCTCAACTTGTCCATCTACACCAATCTTCCTTTTGAAGATCCATTTGCATCTTACGGGTTTTACCCCTTCTGGAGCAACGTCTAAAGTCCATACTTTGTTGGTGTACATGGACTCCATTTCGGTCCGTATTGCATCCAGCCATTTTACCGAGTCAACGCTCTGAATGGCCTGCTGGAAGCTAGTCGGCTCATCATTATCAATGATGCAATCCTCTCTATCCCCGTCTATGAGAAAACCGTAGTATCTCTCGGACGGATGAGACTGCCTACTACTCCTGTGGAGCGGCGCCGAAATGTCCGGTTCTTTCGAACCCTCTGGTTCTACTAAGCTTTCAGTAATATCTTATGGTTCTGGAATTTCTTCCAGTTCTATTGCGCTCCCACTTATCTGATTTTCCAAAAATTCAGTTTCCAAGAAGTAGGCATGACGAGAAACAAAAACCTTTTGTTCCTCTTCGCAATAGAAAAAATATCCCTTGGAGTTCTTTTGATATCCCACAAACTTGCACTATACTGAGCGTGCCTCGAGTTTTTCCGTATGCTGCTTTTTGACAAAAGCCGGACATCCTCATGTCTTATTGAGATTAAGATAGGGTTTCTTCCCACTCCATATCTGATATGGTGTGGTAGGCACTGTCTTAGTTGGAACTCGGTTCAAAAGGTATGCAGCTGATTCTAGTGCATATCCCTAGATTGATCGCGGTAACACAGCGTTACTCATCATGGAACGTACCATATCCAATAGGGTTCGGTTCCGTCTCTCCGATACACCGTTATGTTGTGGAGTGTATGGAGGAGTAAGCTGAGAAAGAATTCCATTCTCTTTTAGGTAATCCAGGAACTCGGCACTCAAGTATTCACCACCTCGATCAGATCTCAGTGTCTTGATACTTTTGCCTGTTTGTTTTTCTACTTCATTCTTATATTCTTGAAATTTTTCGAAGGCTTTAGATTTATGTTTCATTAAGAAGCATGCCCGAACCTTGAAAAATCATCCGTAAAAGTAATGAAGTAAGAATAACCTTGCCACTCGCATGTATAGACATTGGACCGCATACATCGCTGTGTACGAGTCCCAAGAGCTCGCTCGCCCTCACTCCATGTCCAGTAAATGGAGTCTTTGTCATCTTTCCTTTGAGACAGGATTGACAAGTTGCATATGATTGATATTCGAACGGATCCAAATATCCTTCTTTATGTAACTTCGTCAACCTTCTCTCATTGATGTGACCCAGTCTACAATGCCATAAAAAAGCATTATTTATTTCTGGAGACTTTCTTTTGTGTGTATTCTGGACATTGAAAATCTGTGGTTGGTTTAATACGTATATACCGTTGCTTAATGTACCCGACCCTATCAGAACATGATTAAGGTGAATGTTTACAACATCGCTTACAAATGAAAAATCATAACCTTCTTTAGACATTAAAGATACAGATATGATGTTACAAGTCGCACTGGGTACAAAATAACAATCACACAAAACCAAAACATGTCCATCTGACAATCCCAAGTGATAGTCCCCCACGAACTCAGCATCTATGCCAGCTCTGTTTGCAACTCTGAGGGTCATATCACCTGCCTTCAAAACCCTACGCTTTCTCAGTGCCTGCAAAGAATTATAGATATGAGATCCTGATCCGATATCCAATATTTAGGAAGTAGAGTTTACTGATAGACTGTTTTCAATAATATACACACCTGAAGACGAAGCCACAACTTGCTTCGGGTCCTGGTTCTTAGCCTTCCAAGCCATGCAATCCTTTTTCTAGTGTCCTTTCTTATGAAAATAGAAGCATTCTTCCTTCCCCACAAGCTGTCCCGCTATCTTTGTTGCCTTTGCATTTCCATTCGCTTCCACTTTACTAACACCGCCCCTTGGTTTGGTGGGGGTTTTCTTCTTCTTTCCCTTGGCTTTGGCCTTGGACCTAGAAGAGGAAGGTCCTCCAACAGACAAAGCGGGTGTTTCCCTTACTTTCTGTAAGGTGCCCTCTGCACTCCTCAACATGTTGAGGAGCTCCGGAAGTTCAATTTCTTTTCCTTGCATGTTGAAGTTCAGGATAAACTGGGCGTAAGTGGAAGGGAAGGACTGGAGAATCAAGTCAGTGTAGAGATCGTTCTCTAACGTGGTCCCAAGGTCCGCGAGCTCTTCAATAAAGCCAATCATCTTAAGCACGTGTTCCGCTACCGATGATCCGACGACCAATCTCGCCGAAAACAACTTTTTCGAGACTTCGTATCTGGCGATACGGGATTGCTCTCCATATAGTTTCTTAGTATGGAGAAATATGGATTCTAGGTCCATATTCTCGTGCCTCCTCTGATGTTCATTGTCCATAGAGGCAAGCACGAGGCACTTGGCCTTCGCGCAGTTGATCTCCCAGGTCTTACGGATTTCCTTATCCGCGACGCAGGAGGTGGAACCTGGGACAAGGGGAGCTTGGGTGGTAAGGAGATACCCCAACTTGTCATAAGTGATTGCCATTTTGACATTCCTGAGCCAGTCTTTGTAGTTTGGCCCTGTCAGTATATTTTTATCTAGTAGTAACTTAACTCTGGTCATGTTGTTTGGTCGCGGCAATTAGGAGAGAGAGAAGAAACACTTTAGCATGATGCTCTTGCAAGTTTAGAGTGGTTTTTAGTTTGTCTAAACAGGATGGCTCCCACTGTTTCTCGAATTCTTCCTCAAACCAAAAAGGAAGAATTAGTCGGGATCAATCTCACCGAACAATACTTGCTTAACCGTTCAGCCAGGCTAGTGTTGGTACTTTGAGGGAGGTTTTCCAACGCTTTCACGAAGTTCCTTAATTAAGTAACCTCTTTTCCCTGTGGGCGTAGCCCCGCTAACACCTTTCTAGACACCTGCTTAGTTTTTTGCATTGATCGTTAAGTGAGAAAGTTCCCGAGGAGTAGCATATACACACAGTAGTATCGGGATCCAAATATCATCGTGTGATAAAACTGAAGGAATCCAACCCGAATCATCACACTCCAAATGGTATGCAGCACCAGCAAGTTTCTGTTTCTTTAGAAACTCTCGATGTGGATTTTTGCCCCATGCTCTTATGACCTTGACTTTGGCCAACAAATCATAAGTCACATGTCAAGTTCTACCCGTCATTTTCCAGGTTAATTTGAACCCATCCGTACCTACCCTTGACTTTGGCCAACAAGGCAGTACGACTGTCCCAAACCAACGCATCTATCTATGCTACATATGAATATCCAATAGCTACCAATCACTAAGCCTTGACTTTAGCCAACAAACACAGCTTGAATACTATTGACTATCCATATAAAATGACGGAGGGCTATGAATGGTTTGGGCGAAATCATGAACGTAGTGAACTTGATATAATCAATGGAACGTTATAGCTTTTAAAAGGAGTGGTTCAAGTTCCGCGTTTAAAAGTTGGTTTTTGAAAAGAAACCGAGTGGTTTTGAAATTGTTCCAACGACTTTAACTTTGGTTTATTTTCTTGCATTAATTTAATGCGTCCCATCATTTAATCCTACCATTGCAGAAAACAACGCAAATATGACATACGCTTATGCCATCCGCATTCGCCACGGGGCCCCGTCATTACCCGTTAGGTTACTTAACTAACAACAGAGCGGGGGCTGGACTAGCGCGGATGCAAAACATAAGCAACGCCTACTAGATATCATATATAGATATATACATTCGTCAGATGCAATGATAGCCATTCCAGATCACAGATGAACACATTGGATATACTAGGAATCCGCGTTTCGTTCGAGCCTGCAACGAAAAGCGGATTACACGGTCGCGATGAATAGCCAAGACCACACCATAGACCCTTACGGGTGCGGAAAACTACCTGCCAAGTACCCGAAGTGAAGAACCTCCCTCAACAACGTGAGTAGGCCACTCGGCACTTCGAAGTACCCGGTAGTTTATGCACCCCACCTTGGGTCTATCCTAGGAGCAAAAACAGTAAAAGAAATAATATACAATGGCGGCTACAACCTCATCCTGGATGTGCGGCCATAAAAATAATATTACATCAATTTACATATTACATCAAATGAAAGATAAAGAAAACTCTCATCTCACAACCCCCGGCTATTCATTCACGACAATCCAACGAGTTCATATACACAAACCATCAACATTGCAGATCACAGATATGCACAATCCCCACTAAACGACGTATAGCGATTAATTGACGTTCAGTGCATATATCACATCACAGATATAACCCATTAGCTAAAGTCTACAGAACTTCGATCAAAATACGGATTTGCAACTACCCCAAACACAACTTTGTTCTCTGGGAATTCTGGGCAGAAACAAAATATGCTAAAAATCCCAAAACAGAACACTAATGAAACTGCAGCAAAGGCGAGTCACGGCCGAGTCAACTCGGCCGCGGAGCCGCGGTAAGAAGCATGTTCTCGCCGCGGTTCCGTGGCGCGTTGACCGAGTCAGTGGCTCGGTTTTGCTGTGTGTTACTACAAAACCCTGAGCCGATTTTTAAGATGTGTGGAATTAATTTTTGAACAGTTTTAGAAATCGGCAGAAACATGAGTTTCCGGACGTGTTTTGCGATTTTTTCTCCGATCAAAATTCGAAATACTTTGCTAATATGCTAGTTGTTGTTTAGCTAGGCTCTGATACCACTGTAAGTCCACGTTACCCGTCCCGGTTCTTACGGGGATGCGGAAACGGTAAAAAACGTTTTTAATGGCAAGGTAACAAGGACTAGAAAACAGGATCTTTGCTAAACAAAAACCTAGCAAACTAACTAGAAGTTTAACTACTGTGTTAGAGGGTTATACCTAGGCTTTGAACTCCTTCTCTTCTTGCCCCTTGGAGTGGTTGGATCGGCTCCACCTCATAGTCCCCTTGTTGTCGAAGAAGGATCCACTCGAAAGCCTCTACCTTGAGCTCCTACCTCAACCGAGAGGAAACTAAAGTGCTTGGCTTGCTAGACCTAGTACTCTAGAGTGAGTAGAGAAGAGTTTTGAAGGTTTTATCTCAATGGCTCATGCTTCTCAACACATGAGACATGAGAGCCTTGAGAGAGAGGAAGAGGGAGAGCTTGGATGAGAGAGAGTGATCAAGTGAGAATGAGCTTGACTTTTTACAACCATGCTCACAAAAGAAAGAATAATGATGATAATAATAATAATAATTAAGAATTGTGATGGTTAGTTTCAATGACCATTATCATTTCATGCATTTAATACATTTTGTAAAGAACAACAAGTAAACAAAAGTCATAGAAATGAAATGATGATGGTCAACAAGTCCACAATGGTCAACCGGTCAACAAAGTCAACAAGTCAACAAAAGTCAAATGTTCAACTCAACCATGGCACAATAATACTTAATTAATATTATTAATCATATTCCTTATTCTCATTAGGGTTTAGAAAAAAGTCAACGGTCAACAACCCTAATGAGAATCCTCTGCCTCTGCCTCTGTCAATTGTGCATACACACCCGCATCCGTGTTCCGAGGAACACGAATACAATGAGATAAAACCAATCCCAAAACATATACTAGGATCTGGCTTAAACCAAAGCCCGCTAGTAATAACAGTCCGGACACCAAACGTGCACAAGTGCGCAGATGTGATCGAACACTGTCGCAAAACCATGCGACATCTACTCTGTTTTGCCCAAAGGCGAATAGCCTTCTGTGTGGGACTTTAAAGACTCGACACTACGCTGGAAGTGGGTTTAACCACAGGCCGCAAGCGGTACTAGCTGTACGTAACGGTCCCTAGGTAGATGCCGATAAGAAGACTGATGAGGTGAACCCATCCGTACTCCTACTGAGCCTGAATATGACAATCTCCGTACAGTCCGGTCTGTTCGTCTGAGAATATCGCATGTCGGGCCTAGGGGTGGTAAACGTCAGTCCCCTAATAGTGGTACAAGTCGTGTCGGAGTGTAGCCCAGAACACCCTGAGATAACACTGGATAACCTACCAGTATATCCCGCTTGCCCTGGCCAGGGACGACTATGTGTAATGGCTCTCCTTGACACAGCGTGATATTAACCCCCAATACTGGGACAGACGAATCCTGTCTACCCGTCACTGCCTCCAAGTGCTACCTGTTTGCATGACTCATTTGAGCCGTGGTAGGGTAGCAATCTAAGAACAGTGGGAATACACTCGAGGCGAAGTGACAGTGTCAAGTCAGCGGACTAAGCTGTACTCATGTCACCTGGGAACTGATAACTGACGATAGGTATATTACCAACCAACAGTTCCCGACGAGTCCTGTCTAGTGTACTCGTAACCTAACGAGCACCCGCATACTATCTCAAGTACGACGTACTGACGGGTGTAGGAAATACCATCTCCCCTGCTGGGATGAGAAGCGCATACGCTAGTCTACTCCGGAGTATCGATGCCCTGTCTCGATAATCCTACGACTAGGGACCTGTATAAGGATGTGCTTGTAGATTACCCAGCCCCACTAGTGTGACTGCCACCACAACGCTGGTAATCAAGCAAAGATCCTAAAGGCTCCACTAATGTGTATAGGCGATATGCTAAAAGAAACGCATGCACACATTAAAGTAGAAACGAACCAAGTAGCATACTACCATTTCGAGCAAGATTGTCTATACAACTGTGAATATCCCAAGCTTCCATCAAGTAATATACAAACAGTATGATGCAGTAATGGCCTCTAGGGCATATACACTAACACAGGGTAGTCCAAAAGTACATCCTATAATTGTTCCTAGTCGAGGGTGTATCGAGACAGGGCATCGATACTCCATAGTAGACTAGCGTATACGCTTCTTGACCCATATGATGGGCGATGGATGATCCTGCATCCATTGGTGTTTGATATCAAAGATGGTATACGTATGCTCAGTAGAGACTGGGTACACTGAACGAACTCGCCGACAACTCCTAGATGGTATTATACCTATCGTCAGATAGCAGTTCTCTTGTGACACTGGTACAGGTTAGTCTGTAGACCCGAGATCGTCATAGAGTCTTTTGTGATTCCCACTGTGCTTTTATTTCCACCTTACCAAGTTCAAGAGAATGTGCAAAACGGTGGCTTTTGGGTACAGTCCCGATCATATGGAGGCAATGAGTGATAGGAGGGGTTTCGTCTCTCCCGGTATTGGGGGTTGATGTTGCGCTGTGCTCGATTGGCTATAACTGGAAGTCCCTGGCCGGGGATGATATGGAGATCTACTGGTAAGTGTTATCGGTAGTTTCTCGACCCGTTATAAGCCTCACATCGACACGACTTATCGGTTACTGGGGTCTGACATTCACCACCACTAGACTGGATATTAGACATATCAGACGAAGAGAGCGGACTGTACGGTAGTGTTACTGATTGGATTCGCAGGAGTATGTACAGGCTTGCTTGTTGATCTTCTGATCGCTCAATACCTGGGTGGCCGTTACATTTAGCTAACCGCTTGCAGCTTGTGGGTGTTTGATATGATCATCACCTATTGCCGGCGTATTGACGAGTCTTTAGAGTCCTACACAGAGGTTTCCTGACTCAGGCGAAACGAAGTAGGAGCATATATGTGATATGTGCAGGACCGAGATTGATACGTGTATGTGATACCACATTCTATTCTCGCGACTTGTGACATTAGTCGGTTATATGTGATATAGCCTGGTTATCGGATCAGGTGTTGATTCGATAAGTTGTTGCATTAGATACTAGTCGGTTATGTGTGATATAGACGGATTATTAAATCAAGTATTGATTTAATAATTTAATGTAGAATTATATATTTGATATATTAAATTACATTAACTAATATTAGCTCACTTAAGCATTACTTTTTCTCACTTGATGATACATTTATATATATGTGATATATGTTAATTGTATTATTTTCTTTTGTTCACAAATTATATATGTGATATATAACATTGTGACATGCTAGGTTACACATGCAACATGTATGTATGAGACTCACACCATGCTTGGTTAATGTTAGGGTTTTTTATTTATTATTAAGGAAATTCAAAATTGTTGGGTAATTACTCATGGTTAAGAGCTTGGATGAAGCTTGTAGAACTTTGACTAAGTCCAACTCTTTTGTTTTCTCTTAGGATATTTATTAACCTAACCTTTAACCCTAGCTCATGGTTTATTCTCTAAATGGGTTAGCCATGACATAATCTAACCCTTGGTTGCATTTCTAACCTCATCTAATTCATTCATCACTTGTTCATCTTCTTCTTCCTCACAAATGCTTGCTAGCTTTTTTCCATGTGATGAAACAAAGTGAGAAAAAGAAAACTAAAATGAGCCCACTTCCTACTTCATCATCCTCTTCTATACTAGCCATATAGTTTAGTGTGTTGGCTTCACTAATTTCATATTAGTGAAGAGATAGCTTGATTTCGTGTTTCCTTGAAGTAGATCATCTTGGATTTCGAAGACTACAAGAAAGCATGCACCATACGCCTTGTGGAGCGTCTCAAGAGTCCGGGAGTTCTATGATCACAGCGAAGGGACCACTACATGGAGCTTATGAAGTGAAGGAACGGACTACAATGGTTGTAATCTCTAATCTCTTATAAGTAAAGTTGTTTGCTTTATCGATTCCATATGATTCTTTAGTTAAGAACCTAGGGTTAGGGTTAGCTAAAACGTCAAAATTTTTAATATGGCATGGATGATGCCACCCGAAACCTTGCGGCCGTGCTATACAACCTTACAGATTCTTCTCAAGATCCATTTACTCCCAATGGGTTTTACCCCTTCAGGTGCAAGATGCAAAGTCATACTTTGTTGGTATACATGGATTCCATCTTTGATTGCATAGCATCAACCCATTTCACCGAGTCCCCATTCGTGATGGCCTACCCGAACTTGGTTGGGTCATAATCAACCATGATGCAATCCTCACGCCCACTATCACCGAGAAGACCATAGTATCTCTCAAGTGGATGAGGAACCATACCAGATTCGCGGAGAGGCTGAGATTCGTTGGAGACTATTTAATCCTTTGGTCCACTAAATCATCAGCTGTTAGTTTGTCAAGCTGGAACAACTTCCAGTTCTACCTCATGACGACTAATTTCTTCACAAGAAATTCCTTTTCTAAAAAAGGTGGCATGCTGAGAAACAAAACACCTTTTGCTCCTCAGGGTGGTAGAAGATATTCCCTCACGAATGTTCGGGATATCCAACAAACTTATACAGAACTGACCTTGCCTCGAGCTTGTTCGGATTTTGCTTTTCAACATAGGCCGGACAACCCCATATCTTAACTCGTTTAAGACATGGCCTCTTCCTATTCCATATCTCATATGTAGTGGTAGGCCATGATTTGGATGGAACTCCATTCAATAGGTATGCAGCTTCTTAAGTGCATAACTCCTTAAGGAAACAGGTAACTCGGTAGTATTCATCATAGAGCGCGCCATATCTCATAGGGTGCGATACCTCTGCCCCGATACACCGTTGTGCAGTGGTGTATTCAAAGGAGTAAGCTGAGAGAGAATCACATTCTCTGTTTAGAAAATCCAGGAACTCCATGCCCAAGTATTTTCCTCCTCGATCATATCGTAGGACTGTAATACTTTTACCCGTCTAGTTCTCAACTTCAAGTTTATATTCCTTGAATTTCTCAAAAGATTCAGACTTACGTTTCAGCAGGAACATATGTTTGAATCTTGAGAGATGATCAGTGAATATAACGAAGTACAAAGAACCAGGCTTAGCATTTATAGACATAGGACTGTATACATCATCATGTATCCGTCCCAAGAGTTCATTAACTCTTTCTCTGTTTCGTATAAATGGAGAATTGGTCACTTTACCTTTGTGACAAGACAGGCAAGTATCATAAGATGAAAATTCAAACAGATTCTCATATTCATCCTTATGTGACTTAGCTGGTCGTGTCGCATTGATATGACCTAGTTTACAATTCCACAAGAAGGATTCATTCATTTCTGAACTACTCCTCTTGTGTGTGTTCGGTATACTTTGAACTATGGTTTGATTTAGAACGTATATGCCATTACATAACGTGCCTGATCTAATCAACTCTTGATTCAGGAAAATGTTAGCAACATTATCCTCCAATACAGAATTATATCCTTCTTCAACTTATTAAAGAAACCGATGTAATGTTGTATATCAGGTTCGGTATGTAATAACATTCGTTCAGAATCAATGTATTAATAAAATGTGATATTTGCCAACTGATTTGGCTGCAACACTTGCACCATTCTCTACCCTTAGAGACATATCACCCATTCCCAGTTCTCTACCTACCTGTAGCCCATGTAACATATTATATATGTGGGATCCTGATCTGGTATCACATACCCACGACGTAGAGGATACTGAAAAACGGTTCTCGGTAATGAACACACCCGAAGAAGATGCATCAACATGCACTTTCTTCGATTGGGCGGCATGGGAATCCGGATATTCTCCTATTTCCTGCTCGGACTCATAAAAATTATAAAATAGAGCGGAACCAACGTTCCCCAACTCTGTATAATAAGCAGGTTCGGTCAATGCATCTATATTATCATCTTAATTAATGCGTGACATGGTCGCTACCAGAAGAGAGAGAGAGAGAAGAAAACACTCTGCGTACGCTCTTGCAAGATTAGATTGGCTATTATTTTATCTAATCAGGATGGCTCCTACTGTTTTTATCAACTCTTCCTTCAAACCCTAAAAGGTAAGACTAGCCTGGATTAATTACACCCTACAAGTTCGCCAATCTTTCGGCCAGGCCAGTGTCGGTACTTTGAGGGAGGTTCCCCGTGCTTTCGCACAGTCCTAATTAAAATAAACCTCGTTTTCCTAGGGGCGTAACCCCGTTAATATCTTTCTAGACACCTACTTGATTGGCTAATTGTAATGTGTGAAACTCTCCCAGGAGTAACTCTTACTTGGAGTGGGTATCGGGATCCAACTATTTCATAGAAGGTATGCAATCTCATTGCAAATTTCAACACTTGAAATTCTCGATAATCTTCTGCCCCTAGCAACTTATGACCTTGGCTAAGGTCAACAAATCATAAGCGCTAGCTAAGTTCAACCCGTCATTTCTTGATTGAATTAAACCCACCCGTGCGACCCTTAGCTAAGGTCAACAAAGCCGCACGACTACCCTAACTCAATCACATCATATGCTGCAGATAAGCACTAATTAGCTACCACACACTACGCCTTGGCTAAGGTCAACAAACGTAGCACGAATACTAAAAATTACTTATCTGAAATGACGGAGGGCTACAACAGGTTTTTATGAAAACCTTTTGCGTAATGAACTTGATATTGTTGTAGAATCGAGTGAATTTTAAAAGTAGTGTTTTTGAGGCTTTTACTAGTTTTACTAAATTGGTCACTCCCGGTGAAGGGATCTCGGCTCTTTCCTCATCGAATGAGGTGCAGGATATTTCACAAATACCACCATGCAAAGCAAAAACTATAGAAGCAATCAAAAGACAAACCGGGTGGGTTGTAGCATCTACCAGTTTTGCTAAAGAGGTCACTCCCGGTGAAGGGATCTCGGCTCTTTCCTTATCGAATAAGGTGCTGGATATTCTACAAGGAATGCTGCTATGCAGAGCAAGAACTAGAGCTACCAGTTTTTAAACAAGTTTCTACAACAAGTTTAGGTTTCTTTTATTTCATTAATCTCATTAATGAAGTCCCATCTTTTATTCTTCCTAAGCATCACATAAGAAACGAAAGCATTAATATTTACTATATATCATCATATATATAATATAAGCATTCGTCTCAACATATAAAAGTGATCACATCACAGAACATCAGCAGCAGAAGAACACATATGAAATATTGGATATACTAGGAATTCCGTGTTTTAAATTAAGCCAGTATAAAATGCGGATTCCACGGTCCTGATGAATAGCCAAACCAACATCCCTAGACCCCTACAAGAGCGGCAAGCAACCCTCCCAATTCTAGAGTTAGGAGACCCGGTCTTCCTCGAAATGGTCTCCCACTAGACTATAAAACCCGGTTACTTGTGCTATCCTCCTTGGGTCTATCCTAATGCGGAAAAGTAAATAATATACATCAATGGTGACATCATCCTCAACCCGGAAGTGCCTCAATAAAAGAATATTACATACAAGCTTTTACATGAATGAAAATGAAAAACTCATATCTCACATAAAAAACCCCGGCTTTTCAAATACGACGATCCAATATAACATATCACAGCAACAAATAACATTCACATGTCATCAATGTAAGTAAATATGTATATCCCATTTGTCATTGACGTATAGCAACGAAACCGGCGATACATCACATATTACACCTACAGTCGCCGAAAAGAAAGTGAAAAACTACAACAATTGGAATCCGCAACCATCTTGGACATCATAAATCCAATGTATCATATACTTCAGATTGCATGCCTTACCAAATGAAGTCCTTATACATCACAAGCCTAACAATTATAAACCCCGCATTTTACTCTCGATATTGAAAACACTTTCCAATAACCTGTCGGGTAATTCAACAAGATTCCCGATAACCTAATCGAATGCTCGTCGGAAACTTTAGTAGATGGCCGCACCTCCGATGTCATCGACGAAGTGAACTAAGGCTGAACGCCGCGGCCGCGAGCACCCGAACGGATGCTTTTGGCGACGGGGTTCTCCTACAGTCACTTGGTCGGGGCTATGGGGCGTAGCTGTCTAGTAAGGTTACCCGGTGAGTATCAGCGTACACTACGTAATTGCGACGGACTTTTAATTCTCATCAAAATTCCATGACAACCGATCAAATGAGACTAACTTTCTAGATTTATAAAATTCAAAGTAGTTATCACATAACTAAATTTGTGGATTCCAAATATTATATCACAATCACAAATAGCTAGACATTGTTAAACTTTTCGATCGAATAAACAAACACCCAAAATTTCCCATAAAGCTCAACACTTGAGCGTGTAAGTCCACGTTACCCGTCCCGGTTCTTACGGGGATGCGGAAACGGTAAAAAACAATTTTTTATGGCAAGGTAACATGGACTAGAAAACAGGATCTTTGCTAAACAAAAACCTAACAAACTAACTAGAAGTTTAACTACTATGTTAAAGGGTTATACCTAGGTCTTGAACTCCTTCTCTTCTTGCTCCTTAGAGTGGTTGGATCGGCTCCACCTCGTAGTCCCCTTGTTGTCGAAGAAGGATCCACCCGAAAGCCTCTACCTTGAGCTCCTACCTCAACCGAGAGGAAACTAAATTGCTTGGCTTGCTAGACCTAGTACTCTAGAGTGAGTAGAGAAGAGTTTTGAAGGTTTTATCTCAACGGCTCATGCTTCTCAACACATGAGACATGAGAGCCTTGAGAGAGAGGAAGAGGGGGAGCTTAGATGAGAGAGAGTGATCAAGTGAGAATGAGCTTGACTTTTTACAACCATGCTCACAAAAGAAAGAATAATGATGATAATAATAATAATTAAGAATTGTGATGGTTAGTTTCATTGACCATTATCATTTCATGCATTTAATGCATTTTGTAAAGAACAACAAGTAAACAAAAGCCATAGAAATGAAATGATGATGGTCAACAAGTCCGCAATGGTCAACAGGTCAACAAGTCAACAAAAGTCAAATGTTCAACTCAACCATGGCACAATAATACTTAATTAATATTATTAATCATATTTCTTATTCTCATTAGGGTTTAGAAAAAAGTCAACAGTCAACAACCCTAATGAGAATCCTCTGCCTCTGCCTCTGCCTCTGTCAATTGTGCATACACACCCGCATCCGTGTTCCGAGGAACACGAATACAATGAGATAAAACCAATCCCAAAACATATACTAGGATCTGGCTTAAACCAAAGCCGGCTACTAATATCTGCCCGGACACCAAACGTGCACAAGTGCGCGGATGTGAACGAACCCTGTCGCAAAACCATTCGACCTCTACTCTGTTTTGCCCAAAAGCAAATAACTCTCTGTGTGGGACTCTAAAGACTTGACCCTACGCTGGCAGTGGGTTTAACCACAGGCCGCAAGCGGTACTAGCTGTACGTAACGGTCCCCAGGTAGATGCCGATAAGAAGACTAATGAGGTGAACCCATCCGAACTCCTACTGAGCCTGAATGTGACAATCTCCGTATAGTCCGGACTGTTCGGCTGAGAATATCGCATGTCGGGCCTAGGGGGTGGTAAACGTCAGTCCCTTAATAGCTGTACAAGTCATGTCGGAGTGTAGCCTAGAACACCCTGAGACAACACTGGATAATCTACCAGTATATCTCGCTTGCCCTGGCCAAAGACGACTATGTGTAATGGCTCTCCTTGACACAGCGCGATATCAACCCCTAATACCGGGATAGACGAATCCTGTCTAACCGTCACTGCCTCCAAGTGCTTCAGGACTGCACCTAACTGCTACCTGTTTGCACGACTCATTTGAACCGTGGTAGGGTAGCAATCTAAGAACAGTGGGAACACACTCGAGGCGAAGTGACAGTGTCAAGTCAATAGACTAAGCTGTACTCATGTCACCTGAGAACTGATAACTGACGATAGATATAGTACCAACCAACAGTTCCCGATGAGTCTTGTCCAGTGTACTCGTAACCTAACGAGCACCCGCATACTATCTCAAGTACGACGTACTGACGGCTGTGGGACAGACCATCTCCCCTGCTGGGATGTGAAGCGCATACGCGAGTCTACTCCAGAGCATCGATGCCCTGTCTCGATAATCCTACGACTAGGGACCTGTATAAGGGTGTGCTTATAGATTAACCAGCCCCACTAGTGTGACTGCCATCACAACGCTGGTAATCAAGCAAAGATCCTAAGGGCTCCACTAATGTGTATAGGCGATATGCTAAAAGAAACACATGCACACATTAAAGTAGAAACAAACCAAGTAGCATACTACCATTTCGAGCAAGATTGTCTATACAACCGTGAATATCCCAAGCTTCTATCAAGTAATATACAAACTAGTATGATACAGTAATGGCCTCTAGGGCATATAAACTAACAATCTCCCACTTGCACTAAGGCCATGTACTGGCGTATCGAAGACCTATCATCTCAATCAGCCGCTCGAACTGAGTCTGGGGTAAGGCCTTCGTGAATGGATCTGCATTGTTATCTTCTGTAGCAACCCTCCGAACCTCGATCTCCCGGCGATCCACCATCTCCCTGATCAGGTGATACCGCCTCAAGATGTGTCTGGACTTCTAATGGGACCTGGATGCCTTCGCTAAACGCTATAGCCCCATTGTTGTCACAATACAGAGGTATTGGATCAACAATGGATGGAACCACCGGAAGTTCTGTCAAGAACTTCCTCATCCGGACGGCTTCTTTTGCGGCATCAGATGCAGCGATATATTCCGCTTCCATCGTCGAGTCAGCAACGGTTTCCTGTTTGGAACTCTTCCAACACACCGCCCCTCCATTGAGGGTAAAGACATAACCCGACATGGACTTGTTGGAGATAGTGCCCTCAGAGTCAATTATTAGGTCACAGGTACGTGATTGTAATGATTGAGGGAGGACCTATCCCGGTAGGACAGTCTTACTCGAGATGATAGTATGCTATCTGGTTTGCCTTTATCATCGTGTACTGTTTTAAGTGACATGACACGTCGCTATTACACGTTGATAGAGCCCCTAGGATTCTTGCTTGACCACCAGCAGTATGAGGGCGATCATATAAGTGGGAGCTGGGGGTCTACAAGCATATCCTTAAAAGGTCCCTAGTCGTGGGAGTTTCGAGACCGGGCATCGATACTCCATTAGTAGACTAGTGTATACAGTCGAGACCCCGACGAGGGGCGGTGGCCGGTCTCACAAGCCACTGGTGTCAGTTGGATCACCTAAGATGTATACAGGTGCTCATTGGGTTATGAGTACACCGGACATGACTCGCCGGGAACATGCTAGTTGGTCATATACCAGACGTCAGATGGCAGTTCCCTGGTGACATGTGTGCAGGTTAGTTCATCGACCTGGGGATCGTCATTTGTCTCGTGTGAGTTCCCACTGTACTTTGATTACTACCCTACCACGGCTCAAAGGAGTCGTGCAAACAGGTTTTAGTTGGGTACAGTCCCGAGCCATATGGAGGCAGTGAGCGTATCTTCAGGGGTTCGTCTCTCCCGGTATTGGGGGTGAGGTCGTGCTGTGTCTAGGAGAGCCATTACACAAAGTCCTTGGCCAAGGCAAGGAGATTTACTGGTAGGTATTCCAGTAGTATCTCAGGGTGTTCTGGGCTACACTCCGACACGACTTGTACCGCTTTTGGGGGTCTGACTTTTACCAACCCCCTAGGCCCGCCATGCGATACTCATAGACGAACGGACCGGACTGCACGGATATTGTCACTGACAGGCTCAGTTGGGTGTCGGGGTGAGCTTCCTCATCGACGTCCCATTTGGTCAGTACCTGGTAGCCCGTCACGTATTGGCTTATACCTCTGACGTGCTAGTGGTTAAATCCACAACCAAGGTGTTGACGAGTCTTTAGAGTCTACCACACTTTCAGTTACTCAGCTTTCGGGCGAAACGCTGTAGAGGCCGTATGGAGATATGGCAGGGTCCGATCAGATACGTGCGGTATTGCACGGATCAGGATCGGACAGTTTTGTACTAGTGGCCGTATAGTTATATGGCAGGGTTCGATCAGATACGTGCGGTATTGCACGGATCAGGATCGAACGGATATTACTAGCCGGCTTTGGTTTAAGCCGGTCCTAGTTTAGTACAGTGTAGATTTTGTCTCATTGCATTTGTATCCGGACGGAATACAGATGCGGGTGTGTTTGCACAGTATCGGGGTTTTCCTGTAATTTATTACGGGACCAGTTTTCTGGAGTTGCCAGTTTGCATTCCGTTCCGGCCGGTTTTCCTTTGCTTTTTCCCGGCCGGACTTTTCCAATGGAGGGGGTTATTTGCAATTGTGCGAATAACTTTTGTGGAGGGGGTTTCTTGTAAATGTTTGATTATGATAGCTATCATTTTCTTTTCAACCATGCTTTTGCTTTATGAGATTTGATTGTGATAAAGTGAGGGTATGGGTTTAATAGTGAAAGGCATGGTTGTATGTTTTCTTGTCCCTTGATGTGGTCACCTCTTCTCATCTCCTACACTCACCTCCCTTATTGCTTCATATTCATTCCTCCTCCTTTTCTAAGTTCATAAGTTTTTTCCATGGTTGAGTGAGAAGAAGAAAAGAGAAGGAGAGAGCTTCATCCTTGAGAGGGTTTTTCATTCTTGATCTCTTTTCATGCCAAGAAAAATGAAAGCACCATTTTTCATACCTTCATTCCTCCATCTTCAAAAGGCAACCAAAACCCCAATGAGACATAAACCCTACACATCCTACAGCAAGCCTTGGGCATGTCGAGTTGCCGGCTTCATGCGCGAGTTGCCTCGGTATAGAGGCGGGAGCCCGTAAAAGACGAAGGCGATGTGGTGCCCTTTCAGGCGAGGAGGCGACGATGTGGACGGAGATCCCGCGAGGAGATCGGAGTGGAGATGAAGACCGGAGGACTTGGATCGTCGGTATATCTCTATTCCCATTCTTGTAGATAGCTTAGACTAGTTAATGGTCCGATCCGGTTAAAGTGCGCGGTGGTGCCGGTTTGCAAAGTCCGCAAAATTTAAGTTATTCACCGCTTCCGCATTTGGCCGTCGGATTGACGGCCGGGGCGCCGCCGTGCACTTACAGTGGTATCAGAGCCTCGCCATTAACTTCGTCTAGCTTTTGTGTAATGTGTTTTACGTTTCCGATCGAACAAAATCCCGAAAACCCGTATTTCTTTGCACATCAGTTTCTGTCGAATTTTTTTTGAGTCCAAAAATTTTTCAGGTGGTCTCAGAATGATGTGCAGGGAAAACTAAGCACACTGTAAAATTTTGGTACCTCGATCTCCCCATACCGCCGCGGAAGGGCGGCCAAATCCCTGCTTTGGCCGAGCTTCCGCCGCGTATTTTACTGTTCACCACCCCAAATTTTTCCAGTGTGTTTCTGAGTGATAAGTGTGGTTTTTGGAATATTAAAATTGGGCCCAGGTTTTCTGTGGTTGCTACAGTTTTGTTTGGGGGCCCACTTGTTAATGTTTGATCAATCGGAAAATTTTAAACACATTTTTCACAGTATTTACATTATATCTGCGACCGTGAATGTCACTCGATCGGTAAATCCGGTCTAACTGCTATAGCCCGGTTAGACGGATTTGCGAACGTGACTTTCACGTTGATGTTCTATGTATTTGCTGTGATGTTGCGGATCGGTCGTGGGGATAGCCTGGATGCAATGCTAGTACAGTTTTGTTGTATTATGTACATTTGATATTGCGGGGCGAGCGTCCGACATGTGGACTGCCGTCACTGCCTGTTTGTATTATTCTTTTGGGGCACGACCTGGTTGCGGTCGATGTACCCGGTGTATGTATATTTTACTTTCTGTACTAGGATTACCCCGCGGAGGGGTGCACGGATAGCCGGGTTCTAGAGGGCAACAAGCCCGCATCTCATGGCATTGGGACGGAGGGGGCTTCACTCTAGGATTGGCGGGCTATTCGCCGCACTCGTAAGGGGTACAGGTTGACCCAGGAGGGGTGCCCAAGTTGCCGGATTCCGTGAAGTGCTGGGTGGTCCATTCATGGCGCTGAAGGGGGCTGCCTCGCTTCAGGTTTTGGCGGGTGACTTGCCGCGCCCGTAGGGGTCTAGGATTTCATTGCACAGGCTATCCACACGACCAGGGGAACGTCGGGTTTTCAGCGGCTCTGTGAAACCCGGGGATCCCAAATATCTGTATTGTTTCTGTGATGCTGTTCATTATCTGTGATGTTGCATTTCATTCACGCCTTGAGCGAATATAATATATTGGTATATATATTAGTAGATGTTGTATATGTTTTACATCCGCGCTAGTCCAGTCCCCGCTCTGTCGTTAGTTAGCTAACCTAACGGGTAATGACGGGACCCAGTGGCGAATGCGGATGGCATATACGTACATCAGTATATTTTCGTTCTTTTTGGTGTGATCAATTGATGGGACTGCATTGATTCGGATCAATGCAAGTTAAACAAACCTAATCTGATGTTGTTGGAACACTTTTTCAAAAGGCTGTTATTGCAAGGACGTTCACTTTTGTTTTGCATCGCGGTATTCATTTAGAATATCCTGCTCCTCAGTCGACGAGGCAAGGGCCGAGATCCCTTCACCGGGAGTGACCCCTTGGACAAAAAGTTTGCGTCAGGGCATTAACTTCACTATAGCCGATTACTTTTGCTTTGCACAGTGATATTCGGTTATGAATATCCAGCACCCCATTCTACGGGGAAAGAGCCGAGATCCCTTCACCGGGAGTGACCTCTTTAGTAAAGGTTTTCGTCACTATATTTTCTAAAAAGCTATCCGTTCCTTCAACGATATCAAGTTCACTACGTTAAAGGTTTTCGCCAGAAACCATTCGTAGCCCTCCGTCGTTTCATATGGGTAGTCAATAGTATTCAAGCTGTGTTTGTTGGCCTTAGTCAAGGCACAGTGTTTGGTAGCTGTTGGGTATTCATATGCTGCATAGATAGATGCGTTGGTTTGGGACAGTCGTATAGCCTTGTTGGCCTTAGTCAAGGGCTTGTACGGGTGGGTTCAAATCAACCTGGACAATGACGGGTAGAACTTGACATGTGACTTATGATTTGTTGGCCTTAGTCAAGGTCATAAGAGCATGGGGTAAAAATCACATCGGGAGTTTCAAAAGTACTGAAACTTGTCAGATATGCGCATACCTTCTGGAGTGTGATACCGTGAGCGGATTCCGTCACGTTGTCATGCGATGAGAGTTGGATCCCGATTCCCACTGATGAGTTAGTTTACTCCTCGGGTAACCCCGACTAATTCTTCTTTTAGGTTTGGAGGAGAATTTGAGGTACAGTGGGAGGATTCCAGATTAGATAAATTGGTAACCATTCTGATCTAGGTTAGAGTGCACGCTGAGTGTTTCTTTTCTCTCTCTCTTTGGCAGCGACCATTGACCTGACCCTAAGACTTTGACTCAGTGACCAAGTTGACCGAACCTTCTTTAACACCGACTTTTGGATTGTCAGAGTTGCAAACCTCATTGCCACTCCTACTTTTACCCTTTTCTCCAGGACACCCCGTTTTACTACGAACGTCCACTTCCATTGGACAAAACCATCGTATGGTTAGATACGAACTCGAAAGAATTTATTCGAGGATGGTTTCCGGTTCTGGAGAAAACGGATAGGATTATTCAGTTGTCTTTTCCTTTTACCCTCTCTCAGGTTACGAGTACTCCTTGGTTTAGGGGTAGTACACCTATTACGCAAATTAGATTGTCTTCTTCCAAACCTTAGGCTGGTGCCGACCGGTAGGGAATGAAGAAAACTAATTAGCATAACGATGGTGTGCAGAAGGTATTAAGTTCAGACAAAGCAAGGGATTAGTAGGAGGGCAAAGTAAATTGCAACAGTTATTCACGACCAAACCAAATATTTCGTTACCACTCCCACATCACCTTTGTATTTCTCCAGGACACTCCGTATCACTACGAAGATCCACAGTTTATTTGGATACTCCATCGTATGGTTATATACGAACTCGAAAGGAACTTGTTCCAGTTCGGGGATGGATTCTGGTTCAGGAGAAATAGGAATTAAGTTCATTCGGTTGTCTTTTATCCTCACCTTCTCTCGCATTGCGAGTGTTCCTAGGATAGGGACAGTACACCCATTATGCTTATTGGATAGTCTTCTTCCAAACCATAGGCTGGTGCCGAACGGTAGGGAAGGAAGAAAACCATTTGGCCTAAAGGGGTGTGCAGAAGGTAAAGACTAAAGACAGATGAAGGGATTTGGAGAGGTGGCAAAGAATTACAAGGTTACAGACGTGATGATGGAAGAGGCATTACTAGGAATACCAGGATACCCCATCGAAACATTTCAATGTTTCAGTTTCACTGTGTAATGTTAAAAGAGAACTGATTTCCCGATTAGACACTTACTCCAGGGTATGTATTTACCAGGTATGATTCTCACATCTGTATGGTTTTACAGATGATGAGTGGGAGTACGTTATTGGGAATTGGGTGATCATCCTCATTATATCGGGATTCGTTGTAATCGGTGATATTTGAGGAGATCATCTGGGCTGTTTGCCGGTCGGCAAATATTTGGTTTTGAATATCCGCTGTTATGCACCAATTTCAAATTGATATATCTGTACGTCTATTTTCATAGAGTGAGATATACCTTTCTGAAATTATGTCTACGACATTTACCTATATCAGTGGATGGTTAGGTAAGGAGCATTAAACAGCGGTGTAATTCTTCTTAACCATAAGTACAGTTTTCGACCTACGACACACAGTGAATGAGTTATCAGACTCAAGGGACTTATACAAAGTATTGTATGTTGTCCAGGGTCCATCAGGACAGAGGGGTTGGTCCTCGTACTACATTCAGTTTACTTATGACTTCTCTAGTTTTTAGACAAGTGTTTCGTGGAAACACAGGGTCCGAATTTGGAGAAGTTATTGGTATTTGAATAGAGTAGAGAACCAGGTATAGCAAGTATCGGGATTCTTCAAAGAGATCGAAGATGTAGATACTTGTGTATGGTATTCAGTTGATAGTAATGATAAAGAGATCTTGCTTCTCCTTCAGGTTACTCATAATTGGAAGTATTCCTAAGTTGAGTAACGCTGATTGGCCTTCTTCCATTTAGTTGACATGCGCTGGGGACAGCTGCATGATTTGAATCTGGTTCAATTAAATCAGTGCCTCTGTTTCTATATTGGATATAGAACAGTTCATATCTTAACGTTGTTAAGGTACGGGGAGTTGTCCGGTTCATGATTAAAACCAGACACTGGACAACTCAAGGCACGTTTCTGTAATGGCTGTTTGTGGGTTGACTCAGGCTATGACGAGGGTTGATTTTCTACCATCTGGATGAACAATAGCGATATTGTTCTAGACTCGCCACAGTTTTATTAAAAATGGATTTTTTCAGAAAACAGTAGTGGGAGTATGGTAGAACTGGAAGTGATTCCAGAACCACAAACGATTACTGAAGATTTGATAAGAAACCTAAAGATTCAATCCGGTTTGACATTCCATTGGCCACTCCGCAGATTAGGTGGGTAACTTCAGGCACCCGAGAGGCACTACGGTAGCCTCAAGGACGGTGACAGGGAAGTTCTTGTTTACCCACAATTACCATTGCTGTTGTTCTAGGCTGCGAGTCCCGGCGGGAGGATGAGTATAGCATCGTTCTAAACTAGTTTTAGAAGTGTACGTCTATATGACTCCGCCAGAGGGTTGTCGTAGTCAGTGGGAGCAGCGGAAGCATTGGTGGACCGGTTGCTTATGTCTATTTATAGACTAGAGCAGATGTAGCGGAGATAGATCATCTATTTCTGACGTGACAGTCATGGGTTTAACTTCATCAGAATAGGGGATGGATCTGTTCAGAAGGTAGTAGGGTGTGATGTCCTGGTATCTGGATGACATACACAGAATAGGAAAAGAAACTCCTATACTACAATCGGTTGTACTTTGGTCGTCACACAGTTGTTTCTCCACATAGGAATTGGGTATTATATCAGACATACTGGTTACTAGATCTATGGTTTTAGATCTAGATTTGGGTGGTTTCCCAATCAGGGTACTTGACAGCATTCTAAGAGTATTTAGGATGGACGACTCCTGGCACGGTAGTGTACCTGCAGGTAATGGAGTCACCCTCTCCAAAGGTGTCTTACAGACTAAAGGGGAGAGGGACGTGCATGATTGGCAGATCACTTGCTAAGGCAATTGAGTCAATCGTGAGATGTCAAGTACCACACCAGATGTTGTTCTTGCACTAGATGCAATAAGTTGACATTAATCCAATCCTGGAGAAACAGTCGGAACCAGTTTTAGAACATAAGTGGATGTTCTAGGGAGATGATAACGACAGCCTCATTCAGGAGACAGTTATCATTCCAGGCTTCCAAGGTGACATGGACGACAAGGAGGTTGTCAGAGTTATAGTTTTCCTTCTGATGAGGGGCAGTATTTGGACAGGTGGTCCAAGGCAATACTGAGGGAGGCATGGCGCGCAGGATACTGATTAAGTTCAGTTGACGATACAGTCTAAGAAGTTTGGATTTGGAGTTCATTTATGAGCTAGGTCCCATCAGACATCCAGACATATTCTGAGACAGGTATTGCTCTTTTCGGGAGATGGCTTTCTCCGCGAACTTGAGATATAGAGAGACATAGAAAGAAACTACTAAGCGGATCCACTCACTGAGGCTATTCCTCGAACGCAATAGTTCCGCAAACGAGCTTTGTGAGACTGACTAGTAGAGGAGTTGGATGTTCGGTATCACACGGGCTGTGAGTATGCGACATCGCAATAATTAGCCTTGAGTGCAAGTGGGAGATTGTTGGAGATAGTGCCCTCAGAGTCAATTATTAGGTCACAGGTACGTGATTGTAATGATTGAGGGAGGACCTATCCCGGTAGGACAGTCTTACTCGAGATGATAGTATGCTATCTGGTTTGCCTTTATCATCGTGTACTGTTTTAAGTGACATGACACGTCACTATTACACGTTGATAGAGCCCTTAGGATTCTTGCTTGACCACCAGCAGTATGAGGGCGATCATATAAGTGGGAGCTGGGGGTCTACAAGCATATCCTTAAAAGGTCCCTAGTCGTGGGAGTTTCGAGACCGGGCATCGATACTCCATTAGTAGACTAGTGTATACAGTCGAGACCCCGACGAGGGGCGGTGGCCGGTCTCACAAGCCACTGGTGTCAGTTGGATCACCTAAGATGTATACAGGTGCTCATTGGGTTATGAGTACACCGGACATGACTCGCCGGGAACATGCTAGTTGGTCATATACCAGACGTCAGATGGCAGTTCCCTGGTGACATGTGTGCAGGTTAGTTCATCGACCTGGGGATCGTCATTTGTCTCGTGTGAGTTCCCACTGTACTTTGATTACTACCCTACCACGGCTCAAAGGAGTCGTGCAAACAGGTTTTAGTTGGGTACAGTCCCGAGCCATATGGAGGCAGTGAGCGTATCTTCAGGGGTTCGTCTCTCCCGGTATTGGGGGTGAGGTCGTGCTGTGTCTAGGAGAGCCATTACACAAAGTCCTTGGCCAAGGCAAGGAGATTTACTGGTAGGTATTCCAGTAGTATCTCAGGGTGTTCTGGGCTATACTCCGACACGACTTGTACCGCTTTTGGGGGTCTGACTTTTACCAACCCCCTAGGCCCGCCATGCGATACTCATAGACGAACGGACCAGACTGCACGGATATTGTCACTGACAGGCTCAGTTGGGTGTCGGGGTGAGCTTCCTCATCGACGTCCCATTTGGTCAGTACCTGGTAGCCCGTCACGTATTGGCTTATACCTCTGACGTGCTAGTGGTTAAATCCACAACCAAGGTGTTGACGAGTCTTTAGAGTCTACCACACTTTCAGTTACTCAGCTTTCGGGCGAAACGCTGTAGAGGCCGTATGGAGATATGGCAGGGTCCGATCAGATACGTGCGGTATTGCACGGATCAGGATCGGACAGTTTTGTACTAGTGGCCGTATAGTTATATGGCAGGGTTCGATCAGATACGTGCGGTATTGCACGGATCAGGATCGAACGGATATTACTAGCCGGCTTTGGTTTAAGCCGGTCCTAGTTTAGTACAGTGTAGATTTTGTCTCATTGCATTTGTATCCGGACGGAATACAGATGCGGGTGTGTTTGCACAGTATCGGGGTTTTCCTGTAATTTATTACGGGACCAGTTTTCTGGAGTTGCCAGTTTGCATTCCGTTCCGGCCGGTTTTCCTTTGCTTTTTCCCGGCCGGACTTTTCCAATGGAGGGGGTTATTTGCAATTGTGCGAATAACTTTTGTGGAGGGGGTTTCTTGAAAATGTTTGATTATGATAGCTATCATTTTCTTTTCAACCATGCTTTTGCTTTATGAGATTTGATTGTGATAAAGTGAGGGTATGGGTTTAATAGTGAAAGGCATGGTTGTATGTTTTCTTGTCCCTTGATGTGGTCACCTCTTCTCATCTCCTACACTCACCTCCCTTATTGCTTCATATTCATTCCTCCTCCTTTTCTAAGTTCATAAGTTTTTTCCATGGTTGAGTGAGAAGAAGAAAAGAGAAGGAGAGAGCTTCATCCTTGAGAGGGTTTTTCATTCTTGATCTCTTTTCATGCCAAGAAAAATGAAAGCACCATTTTTCATACCTTCATTCCTCCATCTTCAAAAGGCAACCAAAACCCCAATGAGACATAAACCCTACACATCCTACAGCAAGCCTTGGGCATGTCGAGTTGCCGGCTTCATGCGCGAGTTGCCTCGGTATAGAGGCGGGAGCCCGTAAAAGACGAAGGCGATGTGGTGCCCTTTCAGGCGAGGAGGCGACGATGTGGACGGAGATCCCGCGAGGAGATCGGAGTGGAGATGAAGACCGGAGGACTTGGATCGTCGGTATATCTCTATTCCCATTCTTGTAGATAGCTTAGACTAGTTAATGGTCCGATCCGGTTAAAGTGCACGGTGGTGCCGGTTTGCAAAGTCCGCAAAATTTAAGTTATTCACCGCTTCCGCATTTGGCCGTCGGATTGACGGCCGGGGCGCCGCCGTGCACTTACAGGACTTGGAGTCATCCTTGTCACTCTGGAAGCTGGAGTCAGCAAAGGCCTCTATCTGGAGGTCTTTTCCGCCGTAAACCAAAAATATGTCCTTAGTCCTTCTCAGGTACTTCAAAATGTTCTTTACCGCTATCTAGTGCTTCTCCCCAGTGTTTGACTGATACCGGCTTACCACACTCAGTGCATAAGCAACATCTGGTCTGGTACACAACATCGCATACATTATAGAGCCTACCGCAGAAGTGTAGGGTATAATAGACATGCGATCCCTTTCCAAATCTGTCTTGGGAGACTTCTCTTTGGAGAGGGTGATCCCGTGATAAGCCGGTAGATTACCGCGCTTGGAATCTTCCGTACCGAATCTTTTCAGTATGGTGTCGATGTACCTGGACTTTGAAGTCCTAATATCCTCTTGGATCTATCACGATGGATCCGGATCCCCAGAATGTAAGAGGCATCACCCAGGTCTTTCATAGAGAACCTGTGTGACAAGAACCCTTTGACAGATTGTAGCATAGGAATGTCATTTCCTATCTAGAGAATGTCATCCACGTATAAAACGAGGAATACGACAGTTCGTGCTACAATTTTACTATAGATGCATGGTTCATCTGGATTTTTGATAAAGCTAAAATCTTTGACCGTCTTATCAAAACAGATGTTCCAACTCCGCGATGCCTGCTTTAGTCCATAAATGGACTTAAGCAACTTGCACACCTTTCCGCTGCTCCCACTCTGAATGAAACCCTCTGGCTGGTCCATATAGACACACTCCTCTAAATTTCCATTTAAAAAACCGGTCTTTACGTCCATCTACCAAATCTCATAATCGTGGAAGGCAACAATGGCAAGAAGGATCCGAATGGATTTGAGCATAGCCACAGGAGAAAAGTTTTCGTTATAGTCCAAACCAGGTCTTTGACGAAAACCCTTTGCAACAAGTCTAGCCTTATAGGTCTCAACCTGTCCATCTACACCAATCTTCCTCTTGAAGATCCATTTGCAGCCTATGGGTTTTACCTCTTCTCGAGCAATGTCCAAAGTCCATACTTTGTTGGTGTACATGGACTCCATTTCGGTCCGCATTGCATCCAGCCATTTTACCGAGTCAACGCTCTGAATGGCCTGCTGGAAGCTAGTCGGCTCATCATTATCAATGATGCAATCCTCTCTATCCCCGTCTATGAGAAAACCGTAGGATCTCTCGGGAGGATGAGACTGCCTACTACTCCTGCGGAGCGGCGCAGGAATGTCCTGTTCTTTCGAACCCTCTGGTTCTACTAAGCTTTCAATAATAGCTCGTGGTTCTGGAATTTCTTCCAGTTCTATTGCGCTCCCACTTATCTGATTTCCAAAAATTCAGTTTCCAAAAAGCAGGCATGACGAGAAACAAAAACCTTTTGTTCCTCTTCGCAATAGAAAAAATATCCCTTGGAGTTCTTTGGATATCCCACAAACTTGCACTGTACTGAACGTGCCTCGAGTTTGTCCGCATGCTGCTTTTTGACAAAAACTGGACATCCTCATGTCTTAATGTGCTTAAGATAGGGTTTCTTCCTACTCCACATCTGATATGGTGTGGTAGACACTGTCTTAGTTGGAACTCGGTTCAAAAGGTATGCAGCTGATTCTAGTGCATATCCCCAGCATGATCGCGGCAACTCAGCGTTAATCATCATGAAACGTACAATATCCAATAGGGTTCAGTTCCGTCTCTCCGATACACCGTTATGTTGTGGAGTGTATAGAGGAGTAAGCTGAGAGAGAATTCCATTCTCTTTTTGGTAATCCAGGAACTCGGCACTCAAGTATTCACCACCTCGATCAGATCTCAGTGTCTTGATACTTTTGCCTGTTTGTTTTTCTACTTCATTCTTGTATTCCTGGAATTTTCCAAAGGCTTCAGATTTATGTTTCATTACGAAGACATATCCGTACCTTGAAAAGTCATCCGTAAAAGTAATGAAGTAAGAATAACCATTTCGCGCATGTGTAGATATTGGACCGCATACATCGCTGTGTACGAGTCCCAAGAGCTCGCTTGCTCTTACTCCGTGTCCAGTGAACGGAGTCTTTGTCATCTTTCCTTTGAGACATGATTGACAAGTTGCATTTGATTGATATTCGAACGGATCCAAATATCCTTCTGTATGTAACTTCGTCAACCTTCTCTCATTGATGTGACCCAGTCTACAATGCCGTAAGAAAGCATGATTTATTTCTGAAGACTTTCTTTTGTGTGTATTCTGGACATTGAAAATCTGTGGTTGGTTTAATACGTATATACCGTTGCTTAATGTACCAGACCCAATCAGAACATGATTAAGGTGAATGTTTACAACATCGCTTACAAATGCAAAATCATAACCTTCTTTAGACATTAAAGATACAGATATGATATTACAAGTTGCACTGGGTACAAAATAACAATCACGCAAAACCAAAACGTGTCTATCTGACAATCCCAAGTGATAGTCCCCCATGGACTCAGCATCCATGCCAGCTCCATTTGCAACTATGAGGGTCATATCACCTGCCTTCAAAACCCTACGCTTTCTCAGTGCCTGCAAAGAATTACAGATATGAGATCCTGATCCGGTATCCAATACCCAGGAAGTAGAGTTTATTGATAGACAGTTTTCAATAACATACACACCTGAAGCCGAAGCCACAACTTACTTCTATTCCTGGTTCTTGGCCTTCCAAGCCCTGCAATCCTTTTTCCAGTGTCCTTTCTTATGACAATAAAAGCACTCTTCCTTTCCCACAAGTTGTCCCGCTACCTTTGTTGCCTTTGCCTTTCCCTTCGCTTCCACTTTACTAACACCACCCCTTGGTTTGGTGGGGGTTTTCTTCTTCTTTCCCTTGGCTTTCGCCTTGGACTTAGAAGAGGAAGGCTCTCCAACAGACAAAGCGGGTGTTTCCCTTACTTTCTGTAAGGTGCCCTCTGCACTCCTCAACATGTTGAGGAGCTCCGGAAGTTCAACTTCTTTTCCTTGCATGTTGAAGTTCAGGATAAACTAGGCGTAAGTGGAAGGGAGGAACTGGAGAATCAAGTCAGTGTAGAGCTCGTTCTCTAACGTGGTCCCAAGGTCTGCGAGCTCTTCAATAAAGCCAATCATCTTAAGCACGTGTTCCGCTACCGATGATCCGACGGCCAATCTCACTGAAAGCAACTTTTTCGAGACTTCGTATCTGGCGATACGGGATTGCTCTCCATATAGTTTCTTAGTATGGAGAAATATGGATTCTAGGTCCATATTTCCGTGCCTCCTCTGATGTTCATTGTCCATAGAGGCAAGCACGAGGCACTTGGCCTTCGCGCAGTCGATCTCCCAGGTCTTACGGATTTCCTTATCCGCGACGCTGGAGGTGGGACCTAGGACAGGAGGATCTTGGGTGGTAAGGAGATACCCCAACTTGTCATAAGTGATTGCAATTTTGACATTCCTGAGCCAATCTTTGTAGTTTGGCCCTGTCAGTATATTTTTATCTAGTAGTAACTTAAGTCCGGTCATGACGATTGGTCGCTGCAATTAGGAGAGAGAGAAGAAACACTTTAGCATGATGCTCTTGTAAGTTTAGAGTGGTTTTTAGTTTGTCTAAATAGGATGGCTCCTACTGTTTCTCGAATCCTTCCTCAAACCAAAAAGGAAAAATTAGTCGGGATCAATCTCACCGTACAATACTTGCTTAACCGTTCAGCCAGGCCAGTGTTGGTACTTCGAGGGAGGTTTTCCAACGCTTTCGCGAAGTTCCTTAATTAAGTAACCTCTTTTCCCTGTCGGCGTAGCCCCACTAACACCTTTCTAGACACCTACTTGGTTTATTGCATTGATCGTTAAGTGAGAAAGTTCCCGAGGAGTTGCATATACTCACAGTAGGATCAGGATCTAAATATCATCGTGTGATAAAACTGAAGGAATCCTACCAGAATCATCACACTCCAAATGGTATGCAGCATTAGCAAGTTTCGGTTTCTTTAGAAACTCCCGATGTGGATTTTTGCCCCATGCTCTTATGACCTTGCATTTGGCCAACAAATCATAAGTCACATGTCAAGTTCTACCTGTCATTTTCCAGGTTAATTTGAACCCACCCGTACCTACCCTTGACTTTGGCCAACAATGCAGTACGACTGTCCCAAACCAATGCATCTATCTATGCTACATATGAATATCCAATAGCTACCAATCACTATGCCTTGACTTTGGCCAACAAACACAGCTTGAATACTATTGGCTATCCATATGAAATGACGGAGAGCTACGAATGGTTTTGGCGAAACCGTGAACGTAGTGAACTTGATATAATCGAAGGAACGTCATAGCTTTTAAAAGGAGTGGTTCAAGCTCCGCGTTTAAAAGTTGGTTTTTGAAAAGAAACCAAGTGGTTTTGAAATTGTTCCAACGACTTTAACTTTGGTTTATTTTCTTGCATTAATTTAATGCGTCCCATCATTTAATCCTACCATTGCAGAAAACAACGAAAATATGACGTATGCTTATGCCATCCGCATTCGCCATGGGGCCCCGTCATTACCCGTTAGGTTACTTAACTAACGACAGAGCGGGGGCTGGACTAGCGCGGATGCAAAACATAAGCAACGCCTACTAGATATCATATATAGATATATACATTCGTCAGATGCAATGATAGCCATTCCAGATTACAGATGAACACATTGGATATATTAAGAATCTACGTTTCGTTCGAGCCTGCAACGAAAAGCGGATTACACGGTCGCGATGAATAGCCAAGACCCCACCCTAGACCCTTACGGGTGCGGCAAACTACCCGCCAAGTACCCGAAGTGAAGCAACCTCTCTCAACAACGTGAGTAGGTCGCTCAGCACTTCGAGGTACCCGGTAGTTTGTGCACCCTACCTTGGGTCTATCCTAGGAGCAAAATCAGTAAAAGAAATAATATACAATGGCGGCTACAACCTCATCCCGGATGTGCGGCCATAAAAATAATATTACATCAAATTACATATTACATCAAATGAAAGATAAAGAAAACTCTCATCTCACAACCCCCGGGCTATTCATCCGCGACAATCCAACGAGTTCATATACACAATCCATCAACATTACAGATCACAGATATGCACAATCCCCACTAATCGACGTATAGCGATTAGTTGGCATTCAGTGCATATATCACATCACAGATATAACCCATTAGCTAAAGTCTACAGAACTTCGATCAAAATACGGATTTGTAACTACCCCAAACACAACTTTGTTCTCTGGAAATTCTGGGCGGAAACAAAATATGCTAAAAATCCCAAAACAGAACACTAATGAAACTGCAGCAAAGACGAGTCACGGCCGAGTCAACTCAGCCGCGGATCTGCGTCAAGAAGCATGTTCTCGCCGCGGTTCCGCGGCGCGTTGACCGCGTCAGTGGCTCGTTTTTGCTGTGTGTTCCTACAAAACCCTGAGCTGATTTTTAAGATATGTGGAATTAATTTTTGAACAGTTTAAAAAATCGGCAGAAACATGAGTTTTCGGACGTGTTTTGCGATTTTTTCTCCGATCGAAATTCTAAATACTTTGCTAACATGCTAGTTGTTGTTTAGCTAGGCTCTGATACCACTGTAAGTCCACGTTACCCGTCCCGATTCTTACGGAGATTCGGAAACGGTAAAAAACGATTTTTTATGGCAAGGTAACATGGACTAGAAAACAGGATCTTTGCTAAAAAAAAACCTAGCAAACTAACTAGAAGTTTAACTACTATCTTAGAGGGTTATACCTAGGTCTTGAACTCCTTCTCTTCTTGCTCCTTTGAGTGGTTGGATCGGCTCTACCTCGTAGTCCCCTTGTTGTCGAAGAAGGATCCACCCGAAAGCCACTACCTTGAGCTCCTACCTCAACCGAGAGGAAACTAAAGTGCTTGGCTTGCTAGACCTAGTACTCTAGAGTGAGTAGAGTTTTGATGGTTTTATCTCAATGGCTCATGCTTCTCAACATATGAGACATGAGAGCCTTGAGAGAGATGAAGAGGGACATCTTGGATGAGAGAGAGTGATCAAGTGAGAATGAGCTTGACTTTTTACAACCATGCTCACAAAAGAAAGAATAATGATGATGATAATAATAATTAAGAATTGTAATGGTTAGTTTCAATGACCATTATCATTTCATGTATTTAATGCATTTTGTAAAGAACAACAAGTAAACAAAAGTCATAGAAATGAAATGATGATGGTCAACAAGTCCACAATGGTCAACCGGTCAACAAAGTCAACACGTCAACAAAAGTCAAATGTTCAACTCAACCATGGCACAATAATACTTAATTAATATTATTAATCATATTTCTTATTCTCATTAGGGCTTAGAAAAAAGTCAACGGTCAACAACACTAATGAGAATCCTCTGCCTCTGCCTCTGCCTCTGTCAATTGTGCATACACACCCGCATCCGTGTTCCGAGGAACACGAATACAATGAGATAAAACCATTCCCAAAACATATACTAGGATCTGGCTTAAACCAAAGCCCGCTAGTAATAACTGCCCGAACACCAAACGTGCACAAGTGCGCGGATGTGAACGAACCCTGTCGCAAAACCATGCGACCTCTACTCTGTTTTGCCTAAAGGCGAATAGCTCTCTGTGTAGGACTCTAAAGACTCGACTCTATGCTGGCATTGGGTTTAACCACAGGCCACAAGCGGTATTATCTGTACGTAATGGTCCCCAGGTAGATGCCGATAAGAAGACTGATGAGGTGAACCCATCCGAACTCCTACAGAGCCTGAATGTGACAATCTCCGTACAGTCTGGTCTGTTCGTCTGAGAATATCGCATGTCGGGCCTAGGGGGTGGTAAACGTCAGTTCCCTAATAGCGGTATAATTCGTGTCGGAGTGTAGCCCAGAACAACCTGAGACAACACTGGATAATCTACCAGTGTATCTCGCTTGCCCTGGCCAGGGACGACTATGTGTAATGGCTCTCCTTGACACAGCGCGATATCAACCCCCAATACCGGGAGAGACAAATCCTGTCTAACTGTCACTGCCTCCAAGTGCTTCGGGACTGCACCTAACTGCTACCTGTTGTAGGGTTCCTAGGCACGCTAATGAGGTCTCACAAGGCATCAACCATGCCAATTTCAAAAAATTACGGTGCCGAGAATCCCTAATACGGATCGTTGGCTAGATAAATAGGCGAAACAAAGCAACTAGTTTACAACTAAACTAAAAGAACGGAAATACAACCTTTGTAGATCCGGTCCTCCACCTCCACGGCTCCGTGATGAAGTCCTCTCCGCTTCCCAAATGCAATCCCGGACTCTAGCGTCGGCTTCATCGGAGAAATGGGCGGGCAAGCTCGTCGGCTTCGTGCCGAAGATGATCTACGTCGAGGCATCACAAGATCAAGCTCCACCTTCACCAAGCCATGAAAACTTGTGAAGGAAACACCCTATACTACTTGGCAAGAGGTAGAGGATGAAGAAATAGGAAGTGGGTTCACTTTAGAATTGGATTTCTCACTCATTTTATCAATCCACCATTGATGAAGTGAAGCTTTCTTCATTGAAGAAGATGAAGAAGAAGAAGCTAATATTATGATAAGTTCATTTAAAAATGAAAAGAAAATGAATACTTATCATAATTTAAACCATGGTCAAGTGTAGAGATTAAACCAAGGTTAGTGGGAATGGTTAGGGTTAAGCATGAGACAAAAATGGTCACTTAGGTCAAAGCTTCATGAAGCTTCAACTAGAATACAAATCAAGCCACCATTTTCTTTTCATGCCATTTATTTTCCAAAAAGAATAAACAAATAAATAAATGAATAAATCAAAATCCTAACCATTAACATGTAACCATGGTTTGATCTTTACACAAAAACCCTAGCAAACATGTATCATCAAACATGATACAATCAAGTGCACAAAAGATATATCACATATACAATGTGCACATCCGAATGAGAAAATCTATTTAAAGTGAACCAATACTAGTTAATGCAAAGTAATATATCAAATATATAATTATGCATTAAATCATTAAATCAACTCTTGATTCAATGATCCGGTCATGTCGCACACAACCGACTAGTATACAATGTATCGATTTATCGAATCAATCCTTGATTCGATAACTAGGTTATATCGCATACAACCAATCAATACATTCATCGCGAGAATAGAATACGGTATCACATACACGCATTATTCTCGGTCCCGCACATATCTCATATGCGCTCCTATTTCGTTTCGCTTGAGCCAGGAAACCTCTGTGTAGGACTCTAAAGACACGTCAATACGCCGGCAGCAGGTGATGATCATATCAATCACCCACAAGCCGCAAGCGGTCTGCTAAACGTAACGGCCACCCGGGTATTGAGCGATCAGAAGATCGATGAGCAAGCCCGCTCACACTCCTGTGAATCCAACCAGTAACACTTATTGTACAGTCCGGTCTGATCGTCTGATATGTGGCATATCTCGCCTAGGGGTGGTAAACGTCAGACCCCAATAGCTCGATAAGTCGTGTCGATATGAGGTCTATAACAGTTCGAGAAACTACTGGTAACACTTACCAGTAAATCTCAGCAACCCTGGCCAGGGATTTCCGGTTATAGCCAATCGGACACAGCGCAACATCAACTCCCTATACCGGGAGAGACGAATCCCCTCCTATCGCTCATTGTGTCCATGTGATTCGGGACTATACCCAAAAACCACCGTTTTGCACGCCCTCTTGGACGTGGTAAGGTGGAAATCAAAGCACGGTGGGAACCACACAAGACTCTATGACGATCTCGGGTCAACAGACTACTCTGTACCAGTGTCACCAGAGAACTGCCATCTGACGTAAGGTATAATACCATCTGGGAGTTCTCGGCGAGTCCGTCCAATGTACCCAGTCTCCACTGAGCACCCGTATATCATCTCTGATGTCAAACACCAATGGATATGGGATCATCCATCGCCCATCTGTATGGGTCGAGAAGGTATACGCTAGTCTACTCTGGTATATCGATGCCCCGTCTCGATATACCCACGACTAGGGACTTTGAAGGATGTACTTATGGACTACCATGTCCCCACTAGTATGATCCGCATCATAATCCAGGTAGTCAAGTACACATCCTAAGGGCTTTACCAACATATAACAGAGAGACAATCAACGTACACGTTAAGGTAAAGAGTAACCAGATAGCATACTATCATGTCGAGCAAGAAAGTCCTACCTATATATATCCCAGCATCCACTACAATATACATCCAATGTACAGTAATGGCCTCTAGGGCATATATATAACTAACAATATCCAACTTGCACTAGGGCCATCTGTAGCAGTGGTTGTAGTATCTCATACTCAACCATCCCATAAAAGTCTCTCTCCGGGAATAGGCCTTCGTGAGTGGATCCGCCGTGTCGTCCTCTGAGTCTACTCTCCTAACCTCGATCCCTTAGAGATCAACCATCTCCATGATCAGGTGATACCGCCTCAGAATATGTCTGGATCACTGACGGGACCGGCGTTCCTTGGCATAAGCCAAAACTCCATTGTCTCACAATGGTAGGAACGTAGTTCATCTCATGAACCAATATACACCCAAACAGCCTCTTTGGTAGCATCTTAAGTAGCGATGTATCCTGCCTTTATTGTCTAGTATGCCACGGTATCTAGCTTGGAACTCTTCCAACATACCGTCCCTCGATTGAGGGTAAAGACAATGCCTGCGACTGACATTCAGTGGTCTTTATCACCCTGGAACCTTTCCAGTGATTTTCCCCAGAATCGTTTGATATCATCTCACTACAACTAGTGAGAATCCTAATATCCAATTAAATCTATCTCATAGATCCAAAACTCAGGATTTAGGAGGTATCATTTTGATCCTACACGGAGAATCTTTGTGATAAACGGAGATTGATCGAGCGTAGCATAAGAAACTCCTTCCTTATCAAGAGTATGTCATCCACGTACTCTACGAGGATCGTCACCATACTCCCTACTACCTTTTTGTTTATACAAGGTTCATCTACCATTTTGATGATGTCAACTTCTTTGACTAACTCATCAAAACAGATGTTCCAACTCCGCGATGCCTGCTTTATCCTATAAAACATCTTGCACACGTTTCCGCTGCTCCCACTGTCTACGAGGCCCTCTGGCTGTGTACTTATAGACGCACTCTTCTAAAACATCATTTTAGAACAGCAGTCATGACACCCAACCGCCAGATATCGTAGTCATGGTATGTAGCCATGGCAAGTAGTATCTGGATGGACTTAAGCATAGGTACTGGAAAAGGTTTCATCATTATGCACGCCTGGTCGATGACTAAAACCTTTAACAAGTCCAGCTTTGAAAGTCTCAACCTTTCCAAGTACACCAAGTAATCTTCTCAAGATATACTTGCTCCTGATGGGAATTTAACCCTTCAGATATAGCAACCAAAGTCCATACTTTGTTGGTGTATAAGGATTCCATCTCAGATCGCTAAGCATCCAGCCATTCTTACAGAGTCACACTCCTGATGGCCAGCTCGAAACTAGTTGGGTCATCATCTCATGATGCAATCCTCGCTCCCACTGTCATAGAGAAACAGAAGTATCTCTCAGGTGGGTGAGGAATCCTACTAGATCGGCGGAGAGGCTGAGGTTCATTGGAATCTACTGAATCCTTTGGTTCACCAAATCATCTGCTGTAGTTTGTATAGCTGGAACCTTTCCAGTTCTACATTACAGACTTTGCCTCGAGCTTGTCCAGATTTTGCTTTTAGACATAGGCCGGACAACCCCAAATCTTAACTAACTTAAGAAATGGGCTCTTCCCTTTCCATATCACATATGAAGTGGTAGGCACTGATTTGATTCGAACCCGATTCAATAGGTATGCAGCTTCTCAAGCGCATAACTCCCAAAAGGAAATAGATAACTCAGTAGTACTCATCATAGAGCACACCATATCATATAGGGTGTGATTGCTCCGCCCCGATATACCATCGTGCCATGGTGTATACGGAGGAGTAATACTGAGAGAGAATCTCATTCTCCTTTAGAATAATCCAGGAATTCCGTGCTCAAGTATTCTCCTCCTTGATCACATCAAAGGACATAATACTTATACCCGTATTGGTTCTCTACTTCTGCCTTATATTCTGTGAATATCTCAAAAGGTTCGGACTTGTGTTTCAACAGGAACATAGGTCTGAATCTCGAAAGATCATCAGAGAATGTAATGAAGTATAAAGAACCAGTCCTGGCATGTGTAGACAGGGGACCTTACATACATCATCATGTATCAGTCCCAAGAGTTTACTAACTCTTTCTCTGTTACCAATAAACAGAGCTGTGGTCATCTTATCTCAGTGACATGACTGGCAAGTTTCATAAGATGTAAATTCAAACTGATTTAAATATGCATCTATATGTAACTTCAGCTAGTCAGGTCGCATTGATATGACCTAGTCAACAATACCTTAAGAAGAATTCGTTCATTTCTGAACTCTTCCTCTTATGTGTGTTCCATATACTAAGAACTGTAGTTTGATTTAGAACATCAATGCTTTTAGATAACGTGCCTGATCCGATCAACTTTTGATATAGGAAATGTTCAAAACATTATCCAACAATACAAAATTTTATCATTTCTTTACTAATAAAGAGATAAATATGATTTTGTATATCAGGTTCGGTATCTAATAACATTCGTTCAGAATCAATGTATTTGGAATACAGGGTGACAGTGACCAACAGACTTGGCTGCAACACTTGCCCCGTTTTCTGCCTCATGAAACTTATCACCCGTTCTCAGTTCTCTACCTTTCTGCAGCCCTATGTAACAGATTACATATCTGGGATCCTGATCTGGTATCACATACCCAGGACGTAAAGGATACTGAGAAACAGTTCTCTGTAATGAACACACCCGAAGATGATGCATCAGCATGCACTCTCTTCGTTTGGGCGGCATAGGAATTTTGGTATTCCCCAATTTCCTGCTCTGTCTTATAACTATTATAAGTTGGAGCGGGACCAACGTTCCCCAGCTCAGTATAACAAGCGGGTTCGGTCAAATATCCGTATTATTATCTTGATTAAGGCGTGATATGGTCGCTACCAGGAGAGAGAGAAGAAAACACTCTGCGTGCGCTCTTGCAAGATTAGATTGGTTATATATTTTATCTAATCAGGATGGCTCCCACTGTTTTTATCAAATCTTCCTTCAAACCTTAAAAGGAAAGACTAGCCGGGATTAATTGCACTCTACAAGTTCGCCAATCTTTCAGCCAGGCCAGTGTCGGTACTTTGAGGGAGGTTCCCCGTGCTTTCGTACGGACCTAATTAATGTAAACCTCATTTTCCCAGAGGCGTAACCTCGTTAACACCTTTCTAGACACCTACTTGATTGGCTAATTGTAATGTGTAAAACTCTCCCACGAGTAACTCTTACTCGCAGCGGGTATCGGGATCCAACTATCTCATAGAAGGTATGCAATCTCATTGCAAATTTCAACACTTGAAATTCCCGATAATTTTGCCCCTAGCACCCTATGACCTTGACGGAGGTCAACAAACCATAGGCTACTAGTCAAGTTCAACCCGTCATTTCTTGATCGAATTAAACCCACCCGCACGACCCTTGACGGAGGTCAACAAGGCCGCACGACTACCCTAATCCAATCTGCATCATATGCATAAGCAGATAAATACTAGTTAGCTACCGCACACTACGCCTTGACGGAGGTCAACAAACGTAGCACGAATACTAAATAGGACTTATCTGAAATGACGGAGGGCTACGACAGGTTTTTCTGAAAACCTATTGCGTAATGAACTTGATATCGTTGTAGGATCGAATGAATTTTGAAATGGAGTGTTTTTTAGGCTTTTCTAGTTTTGCTAAAGGAGTCACTCCCGGTGAAGGGATCGTCGGTCCTTTCCTCGTCGAATGAGGTGCGGGATATATCATATATATCACTGTGCAAAGCAAAAACTCTTAAAAGCAATCAAAAGACAAACCGAGTGTGCAGCATCTGCCAGTTATTGCTAAAGGAGTCACTCCCGGTGAAGGGATCTCGGTCCTTTCCTCATCGAATAAGGTGCAGGATATATCACATATACCGCTGTGCAAAGCAAGAACTGTAGCTACCTGTTTTATTTTGAAATTCGATTCTGCAACATCTTAGGTTTCTTTTATTTCATTAATCACATTAATGAAGTCCCATCATTTAAATACCTAAACATCACAGATAAATACAACGTACACTTATGCCATCCGCATTCGCCTCGATGTCCCCTCGTGCACCATTAGGTTAGGTAACTAACGGCAGGGCAGGGCAGGGCTAGCGCGGGTGTAAAACATAAGTAACATCTATATAATATATCATATATACTATATACAGTATCTATCACAGAACATCACATGATCACATCACAGATATCGCAGCAGAAGAATCATATGAAATATCGGATATACTAGGACGTCCGTGTTTTTAATACGAGCCAGTATAAAACACGGATTCCACGGTCGCGATGAATAGCCAAAACCACACCCCTAGACCCCTACGAGAGCGGCAAGCAACCCTACCAATTCTGGAGTTAGGAGACCCGGACTCGACTCCTCGAGTTGGTCTCCCACTGGACTCCAGAACCCGGTTACTTGTGCTCCCCTCCTTGGGTCTATCCTAGTGCGGAAAAGTAAATAATATACAAAAGGTGACATCTTCCGCAACCTGGAAGTGCCCCAATAAAAGAATATTACATACAAGTTTTTACATGAATGAAAATGAAAAACACTCATCTCACATAAAAAACCCCGGCTATTCAAACACGACGATCCAATATAACATATCCAGCAACACATAACATCACATGTCATTAACGTAAGTAAATATGCGCATCCCAATTGTCGTTGACATATAGCAACGAAACCGGCGATATCACATATTACACTTACGGTCACAGAAAAGAAAGTGTAAAACTACAACAGTTGGAATCCGCAATCTCTTTAAACATCACATGCCTAATCAAATGAATTCTTTAGACATCGCATGCCTAACAATTATAAACCCCGCATTTCAGTCTCATTATCGAAAACACTTTTCAATACCAAGTCGGGCAATTCAACAAGATTCCCGACATCCTGATCGAATGCTCGTCGCAAACTTTAGTAGGCGGCCGCACCCCCAACGCCGTCGACAAAGTGCACCAAGGCGGAACACCGCTGCCGTGAGCACCCGAACAGATGCTTTCGGCGACGGGGTTCTCCTACAGTCACTTGGTCGGGGCTATGGAGTGAAGCTGTCTATTAAGTTTACCCGGCGAGTATCCGCGTACGCTACGTGATTGCGACGGACTTTTGATCACATCAAAATTCCGTGGCAACCGATCATGTGAGACTAAAGTGCTATGTTTATAACATTCATTCAATTATCTCATAACTACTTGTGAATTCCAATTATTGTATCCCATTCCAGATAAATAGAAAATGTTAAACTTTCCGATCGAACATTCAAACACCCAAGGTTTCCCGAAACAAATCAACACATGAAATAGGTTTAAAGACATTCACTTCATACCTCAGTACCAACGGTCCAGCCGTAGAAGGGTCAAGCCAACGCCTCACATGTGGCACGCCGTACTGCCCCAAACCCGAAGGTTCAAAGGGCAGTTCAAGACGGTCACATAATCGAGTTAAGGTTTGTTGTCTTCTAGAGGGACCATCGCGTTACTTGCATTACTTAGAACGTTATTAAACCATAGAAAAATCCAACACTTGGAAATTTCCCGACAGGGGAAAAGTTGGGTATTTATATCCGGTCGAACTTTTTAACATATTCTAAAATTATCCGGAAAAACACATAGACAAAGTTTGACAATCCGATCGAATGTACGAACTCCCAATACAACCCAAAATACTCAACTCTGGATTTCAGATTAAAAATTCCCAAGAAAACCAGCACTGCCAAATAGGAATTACTGTGCAAAATTTGATGGGAGAAGAGACAAAAGGGCCGCGGAACCGCCGCATTAGCACGCTAATGCCGCGGTTCCGCCGCACCTTTATGGAATTAGGAGCTAAATTTTGCGCCGTAATTCTTATATTTCCCGGCTGATTTTTCTGCATATTTTTA